>JAEIFV010000024.1:0-600000 GCA_018904265.1 Lordiphosa collinella
AGCCGTCAACTAAACTTCAAACGCACTCACGCAAAAAAATTGCCAGAGCCACAATTTTTAAGATAGACCTTCCAAACAACATATATACTACATATATCAAGTAAAGCCCAATATCTAATTATTCAAAAAAGATCACTAAGATCGGACAATAAACACCGAAGTTATATACGAATCAATTTTGCTTGTTGGAGAGAGGGGGGGTCTTGCAATGTCAGCTAACGCGCGGCCGCATGCCATGCGTTTGTGTGTATGGTGGAGTGTGTGTATGTGTGAGTGTGTGTGTATGTAAAGGAAAACACACGAAATCAAGGGAACAGGGTATTTTGTAGTCGGGGCACTCGACTGCAGCGGACCATAATGAAGTCTTGTTAGCCATAAAATGGCTAAAAAATAACAAATCTGCTGGCGCTGATGAGCTGCCTGCTGAATTGTTCAAGGCTGGCGGTGAGGAGTTGGTAAGGTGCATGCACCAACTACTATGCAGAGTATGGTCCGAAGAAAGCATGCCCGAAGATTGGAATCTAAGTGTATAGTAAAAAAGTAAAATCGGCTTGTCAAGATGACAACAGCCCCAAGGGGCCAAAGCCGAGACTCTCTCAATGTCTTGGCTTGTGCGCTTCTAATTTTAGCACAAGAGAAAGGGACCTACAGTTTAACGCCGAATCCGAACGGCAGTTTTTGAGAGGCTTTTCATGGCTAATTACTGCAATGCTGGCGCCAACAGCAAGAGGTGTTGCCGGGTGTAAAGTTTTATTCAAAGAAAAAAACTTTTCATTAGATGTTCCGAGGCGGGATCGAACCCACGACCTCATGCTCAGCAGTCGCGCACACTAACCGCTGAGCCACTCCGGCCAACGGAATCTAAGTGTACTCTGTCCAATATTTAAAAAAGGAGACCCTGCGGTTTGCGCCAATTACCGCGGGATCAGTCTCCTTCCCATCGCATATAAGGTTCTATCATGCTTCTTATGTGAACGTCTAAAGCCGAGAATAAGTGAACTGATTGAACCTTATCAGTGTGGCTTTAGACCTGGCAAATCCACCACGGACCAGATATTCACATTGCGACAAATCCTGGAGAAGACCCGAGAGAGAAATATCGACACCCACCACCTTTTTGTTGACTACAAAGCCGCCTTTGACACGCCGATAAGGTCAAAGTTCTTTGAAGCCCTGTCTACCTTTGGTATTCCAGCAAAGTACGTTCGACTTTGCATGATGACGTTGAGAAGCACACAAAGCTCCGTCAAAATCGGTAAAGACCGCTCCGATCCTTTCGATACCAAAAGAGGTTTTAGGCAGGGTGATACCTTATCGTGCGACTTCTTTAATTTGCTGATGGAGTACATACAGCGCCAGCGCCCAAATGCTAACAGAACGGGCATCATCTTTACCAGAGATAACATGCTACTTGCATATGCCGATGATATTGATATCATCGGCAAAAGCGAATCTGTGGTAAAAAAGGCGTTCTCAGAGATAGAGAAGCAGTCAAAACGTATGGGCTTAGCGGTAAATGAGGATAAGACAAAGTACTTTCTATCAACGCGCAGTGAGTCTACGCTTGGACAATCTGTTGCAATGGGAGACTACAACTTCAAGGTTGTTAAGGAATTTGTCTACCTCGGAACGACGATAACCAGCGACAACAACACCAGTCTGGAAATCCGAAGAAGAATTACTCTTGCAAACCGATGTTATTACGGGCTCAATAAGCAGTTCAAGAGCAGAGACCTCTCTCGGAAAACGAAAATTGCGCTATACAAGTCGCTTATCATCCCAGTCCTGCTATACGGCGCAGAAGCATGGACAATGACAGGATGAGGCGGCAATTGGCGTGTTCGAGAGAAAAGTTCTTCAGGAGGATTTATGGACCTCTAAACGTTGGCGGCGAATTTAGCATCCGAATGAATCGCGAACTGTATGAGCTCTATGGGGACACTGACCTAGTCAAGCGCATAAAACAACAGCGGTTGCGCTGGATAGGACATGTTACCCGTATGGATGATAACGCTCCAGCAAAGCTTGTGTACAATCGGCATGCGATAGAGTTCGGAGGCATTCCCCCGCCTGGTCGACCAAAGCGGAGATGGCGCGACCATGGGCAGGGAGACATTGCGAACCTGGGAGTGTCCTTCTGGTGGAATGTCGCTCGGGACAGAGGCGAGTGGCGGGCATTAGTGGCAGCGGCCGAGACCGTAAAACGGTTGTGATGGCCAAAGAAGAAGAAGAAGAAGTAGTTAGGTCGGCTATTTCTGGGACGGCCCTCGTAAAGGCACCAAACTTCAAACTTAAGCTTTTAATAGTCGGTACTTCCTCTTTTTAATATTTTTTGTGAACATTTTCCAACACTACGGTGCTAGGTCGGAGATGATTCCTTCTATGCGTTACAAACATCTTTTCAATTTCTATGCTTCGACAGGGACTTGAATCCTGGACGTTTCCACTGGACTGCAATGGTTACTGCTATATGAATGCCTAACTAATTAGTGCTTATGGCTATTTTACTTTGGTATTATGGTAATATGGACAGCGGCTCAGAGTCGTCTTTAATTTGATTATAGTTTGATCCGTAGAGTATATTTAAAATAGAAGCAATCGGTAGTTAAATGCGTTGTAGTGAGAAAACATTCACTGAGTGAAGTCCTGTTTAATTACAACTGATAAGAGCGGCCATTAATAATGAATTTAACTTATCAAGCTGATGAGATTTGTCTTGACTTCAAATCGATTCCGCTTTATTATGCAATAAATTTAATCAAAATTTTATGCTGTCACTTTTGATGAGTTTAAACTAATTAAATTAATCAAATATTTATGCCCTTGGCCCCGCCCCCTGGTTATGTGGGGCCAATCAATTTTAAGTTTATTTGTTTCGCATGAAAAATTTATTTTCCGCTTCACGCAGTCATAAAACTTGCCACACAGCATAAAGAAATGTACTTATATTTATGTATATGTAGCGCATACGCACCGTTGGCTCCGAGGGATTGAGTCATGCCACCCTTAGACTCATGTGCCAGCACATGAAGGCCTTTAAGTCAACTCCTCCCTGGGGGCACTTTCATAACCCACAAATCTTGGGTATAACATTTAATTTTTTGATCCCACTTGATGCTTGATGCGCGTAAAAGTTTTGCGGATGAGTTGTCTGAGAGGCTGTTGCCATAGTTATGCAAGTTTGCTTAGCTCAGACCAAGAAGGGGGAGAGAACGTTTGGTCAGTATTTTAAAATTTGTTACTCATTCACTTATTCCACTTGCTTTCACTTTCCAAACTGCTCTTAAGGTTTTCCTTTATGTCTTATTAAGTACTTTTTCGTTTCCACTCTCTCCCTTTGGTGTGGAAATTTAAAGAGAAGACAGAAAAGACGACAACATAAAAAATTGTCACAAGTTACGTGGCTGGGTGACAAAATGTGGTAGGTTCTCCGCAGAATTGTGGCCTCCCTTGGCTTTCAACTTGCCTTTACGCTACTTTACCAAGCAACCGAACCGAGTTTATGTTGTTGTTGTTGCTGCTGGGAAAGCTCATTTAATTTTTATGTGCCTAGCACCTGAAACAACGCGCTCCCATGCGTTGCCATTAAAAATTTAAGTTTTATGTCAATGAATGCCACTTTTTCTGGTTTCTTTTGTATATATTTTTTAAGGGCCTTTTCATTTGCCGTTGATATAATTTCTGTAGGGGAAAAGTAGGCAAAATTTGTAGTTTTTAGTAAAATTAGCATTAAAAGAAATAAAAAGCTCAGTTTAGAGCGGGAGCATCAACAAACCGCAACAAAACCCTCATAAACACTTTGTAAGCTCAGTTGGCGGAGAAGCTCTCATCCCTTTTGCACATAAACTCAGTTTATTTGCCACACGTGATATTTATCAACTCTGACATAAAAAGAAACCTTTAAATATAAGTTTATATACAAACATACACTAGGAAAAACCAGAGCTCCCTGAGGTAGGAACTTATAACGTTTTGCTGTTATAGCTTTATAAGCGATTGGTTCTTGGGAGCACTTAAATTGAGTATGAACTTTCCTTATCAGGCCTGTTCCGGTTTTCACATATTTCTTCGATTTCAAATGAAAACAAAATCGAACGATTTGGTTTTAGCTGTTCTGGTATTCGAACGATTTGCAATTCGAGTGTTTCATTTCCAAATTGTTTCCGTTGACTACACCCACCCGACAATATCTCGTATGTATCCGGACCTACGAGAATTTCGATAGTTTCTCTTATAATCGAAATCCGTTTTTCTTAAGAGATGCGGGTTTCAATCGGACATAAGCTATTTTTCTCTATTTGTGACAGCAACAAAGAAGAGAAACAAAGGAAAAAGAAAAATGTACAGAAAGTCAGAGGCAAAACACTCGTCTTTACCTAAAAGTATGCAAAAAAACGATGCATTCGTCTTTACCTAAAAACAAGAAAATAATTTCCTAAATTTTAGGAAAGATGCTTGCAGTAACGAGCTTCGCGTTTGACAAAAAAAAAAAGCATTGTACAAAATATGGGAAAAATATAGAAAATTTAAAAAACAACAAAACTAAAAAAAAAAAAAAAAAAAGAGAAAGTCAAAATAATTTTAATTTCAATGCCTTGAATAGGATTCGAACACACGACCTCGCGGCTGCACGGCAAATGTCTTGCCATTCTACCACCGGTCTTGATTGCATTCTTTACTGTCATTTCGCCACCGTCTCGCGCGACACTGTTGTATCGGTGAGCGTTAAGATGTCCGTCGTTCGTGTTAGAGTCCCGAGGTCCTGAGTTCGAGTCCCAGTAAGGGTAAGTAAAAAAAAGAAATAATAATAAAAAAAAATTGTATTTAAAAAATTATCACAGCAAAAGTATGAGGGGGGAAAGGAGGTGGTGGTTTGGTTTGGTTGGTTGTGGGGGGGTGTGTGGGGGGAGCAGCAGCAACTTTTTTTCAACTTTCGCGAAACTAAACGTTTGCAACACGTTTTCGGATCCGTTCTCGACACTTTCTCGATAGCGAAAACGTATTGGAAAGGATTGGTTTTCGATCCGTTTTCGCTATCGAGAAAGTGTCGAGAACGGATCCGAAAACGGATATCGAGAACTTTATCGGTTGTCGGGTGGGCACTTTCACCTTAATCAACTGGTGAATCGAAACAATCCAATAAATAATCACTCAAAATAGTTGATAGTAGTTGAATATAGGTGTTTAAAATGTCGTTTCAATTTTTAAGGGCATTTTATTAACATTTTCCCAGCGTTTCATAAACAAATGAAAACCAGAACAGCTTGAACAAAATATGTGAATTCGATTTGGATGGAACTTGGCAAAATCGAAGCTGTTCATAAAAATTATTAATTTTTTTATTAAAAATAATTTTTAAGGGAATATAAAATTGCAAAAAGTATCTAAAAACACTAAACATTGGTACAAAATTAACTTAAAGCCATTAATTTGACGCCTTTTTGTACAAAATCGCATTTACTTTTGAATTCATCGGATCCCAGCAATGTGAATTCAAATCGAGTAAATTTATCAAATTGTGAAGACCGGAACAGGTAGCCAAATCGAATTCGAGCAAATTTAGTGAAAGTGAAAACCGGAACTGGCCTGTATATACAAAAACGATTATAAATAGAGCCCAAACTTAAGCTCGAACTTCTTTCCTTGGGCCAATACAGAAAACAAATAAAATCTGACCTTACAATTCCCAACTGGTTCTACTACTTTTTTTATGGAGGCTGTTGGATTTCCGACATGTATGTTTGGGTAAGTAAAACAAACACTTGTCGGATATTTGAACTTTAAACCTGGGTTTGAACCTAAGCCTAGAATCCCCGACTTCTGAACAAGCTCCATGAACCTGAAGCAATAATATTTTGTGAATTCAAAACACAAAGTGAACCCCTTCGACTTCAAACGGAGCTACAGAACTAAACTAAGGACTGATCTGTTAAACTAGCTAATCTAAACGAACTAAGATATTAACTTAACCATTAACTTAGCTTATAACATTAAAAAAAAAAACAAATTACAGATTTCGTTTTTGAAAGATTCTGTCGTTTATTTTAGTTGCTTTAGGCTATTAAATTTACCAATTGAAAATGAGAATATTAAGAAGTTCTACACAATGTTGTGTGAAAATTTCGCATACTTCGACTTTCAGTTCGATTCAATTACAGTTCAACAGGTGGCGCAATATGACTGCTCCGCATATATTCTTACTGATTTGTTTTGTTTTCCCAGTTGTTTTCCATATTTCAGTTGCATTTATTACCTTTATTTGGCTAATTTAAAGCTTTAAGTGTAATTTGTAAGTTGCCAAATGGTCATGGTCACACAACATTAGTCGGCGTTCTCAGAATGCAACGATTTTGGAACAAGTATTTAAACCCCCAAAGACGGACCCGACCCCAACCAAACCTTTGTATTTTTATTACCTTTTTGGACATTTCTAAAAAGACTTTTTTCCGAGTGTATAAGCATATTTTTTTATTAGCTTGTCACTCTATACAAAGACCATCAAAGAAATGACTTTCCCCGAAATGTTTATGAACATTTTGTTTTGGCAACTACTCAACAAAATTTACAACATGCCTCCTCCTTCAACATCTTACCATCAGTTGGTTTCCCTTTCGCAGGCATCGACAGCATCTGCATTCTGAGTTCTATCGAATTTTTGTTTGATTAACTTAAAACTTTGCCTGTGTCATAAAGTTCAATATTGGCTGCAGATGAAAAAAGATAAATAAGAACCAGCACGCCATCAATTGTCATCGTCAGGCTGTACTAATCTGTCAGACCATGACCACATGTTAGCCACATAAAAGCCACATGAATTTATGGTAAATCCATTTTCGAATCAAACACGAAAATGCCATTTAATAAATTGTTGTGGCGTTTCCTAAGAAAATGTGTACATACATATAGAAAGTCATAAAACATCTGACAGATTAGCAGAAAATGTGATTGTGGCTGCAAGATGGGAGACAAGGGATGATTTTATGTAAGAAAGGAGAAAGGAAACTTAAAACTATAAAAGCATTTGGAAGGACCGAAAGTTAAAGTTACATTTCATTCAATTAGAAAGTGACAGCAGTGCCTAAACTCCATAATTTTCAATGAAACATTTATATAAATTTCATTTGCCTTAGCCTATTTGATTGACTTATTGAAAATGAGTAGAAGTTGTGATTGGGTAAGCTTTTGACTCGGAAACAGATCTCTCAGAATATGGCCAACCAAATATTTTTGTGCTGTCTGCTCACCAAAATGACAGGTACAAATTAAAAAAACGTTTTGAATACTTATTTGTTCTTTTCCCCTCAATTTCCAACACAAGCAAAACAAAAGCTAACACAAACATCCTCGCGTTTATGTAAAACACATTGTGAGAATAAAATTCCATATTAGCCGATGCCAAATGGCATCATTGTACCCCATGGGCTCATGGACTAATGACATTTCGTTCACATGACATTCGTCCGATTATGTGCTATATTTAAACATAATCCGGCACTGCCCACGTTCATTAACTGATACCAACTTGGGCGGCATCCCTGTGTGGTTTGGGGTCTTCATGTAATTTCGCTTTGAGCGCTAATGTAAAATTTATTTTTAATTGGATTAAATGTCAAACATTTTGACTTCATGCCAGGCAACAGCCAACAACAATTCGTCCGCTTGAATTTTAATGTGAATTTCGGTAATGCAACTTTTGCATGCCGCAAATCCGCAGGTGCGACCAGCCAACCCACCGCATCCCGCGTCTTTCCGCCCATCAGGCTCATTTATATGTATATATATAGGTAAAGTATGCAAACGAGTTTGTTCTGTGTGTGGGTCAAGCAAAAATCAATATTTTATACATGTAAATATCACTTTGACATTTGTGTGGTGGGTAATAAGGGAGGTGGAGCCGCACCCCTTGCACTCTAAAATATTATTAGGTCAGGTAGCTTTGCTTTAAACTCGAAAATTTAAAATTACTCTAATCGATGAGGCGTATGTATGGGTACAAAAAAGTTTGCCTAACAATTTCGAAAGATAAACCAAACAACTGACATTCCGGGGGTCAACACTTGCGGCTGGGCTTGTTTCGCAATAATAAAGTGCGGTTGCAGCTTTAATAACTAACACAAGTTGTGGATACAAACAAAAGGGGGAGACCCTAGGGACCGCCAAAGTAAACACCCAGAGTAAAAGTTCGCTGGGGAATGGAGCTGCATTCTAATATCAGGCAACCGCAGACAGAACTACTAGAAAAGTTTCCCCGAAGGGCGGACAAGGGGGCGCACAAAGACGAATTACATTTGTCGCGCGATGTTTGCACATATTTAAGCAACTTAAAAATTAGCCAACTTTGCACGGAAAATGCAGTGGAAAAATGCTTGCAGCTGCATTACGTTGACTCTTGCATTTGAGTCAGTCAGTCGGTCGGTCGGTTGCTAATGCCAACATCAATCCAGCAACCCAATTTGAGTTGCCCGCGCGCTTTACAATGCGCGTTGCAAAAACTTTTCCCTGCATAATCGCAGGCGCAGCACTTTGCTAGGCAAAACAAACTTCACCAGAGGAAGAGAAAGGACGCACAGAAACTTTGCTGGCACTGCGCATAATGAAGCGTCAGGGCAGAGGCAGCAACAGACAAATTCATCTCCAAATGTGGACCAAAAAAGAAAAAAAACTAAAAGAAAAGAAAAACGGCAACAGCAGGAGGACAACGACAGCCCAAAGTTTCGGCTTGGCAAATGCAAAAAGAATGGGCGGCGAGGCAGGCAGTGACGATGACAACGTCGACGTCGTCACAGTTTACTTGGCATTTACATTTCCGTTTGTTCCCGCTCCCGCCAGGGCCAGGCTGCAAGTTTTTTTTATGATTATTTCGGCTTCATTTTTCATTAAAAGCAAAGCCGCGCCAAATGTTTCCAAAGCTTTAAGAGCCGCAAGACGAACTGCCGGCTGCCTCAGCTGACGATGCCTCTGTCGCCTCTGCCTCTACCGCCTTGTTTGATTTATGCGCATTTCATGAGCACTTCGACGGCTCAGGGCCAAAGAACATGTCCTTGGGCATATTCTCATAAGCTGTTGCTCAGTAGTCTGATGGGTAGATAAGATTCGAAGTGTGTTAGATAAAACCCATCGTTATGACTATCTTGCTTTTTCCATTTGGGCGGTGCGTAGATTCCCAATCAGTCAGTCGGGATCAGGCCAGTAAGACTCCTAAATATCGAAAGCGGCTCAACTCAGGTCCACACATGGGGACTAGTGTTGGGTTGTTTATGAGTGAGTGAACAAAATTGAGTTGTTCAATAAACAGAGCAAGTGAACATGTTCATCATTTTTGTTCAGTCAGAGTTGTTCAGTTGTTCTTGTTCAGTTGTTCACTTATTCTTGTTCACTCGCTCTGGTTCTGGTGTTGTTCAATTGTTCTTGTTCATTCACTCTTGTTCGGTCAGTTGTTCAGAGTTGTTCATTTTCTCTTGTTCAGCCGCTCTTGTTCTGTGAGTTGTACATTGAGAGTTGTTCAGTGATTGTTTGTTCAGTTTTGAGCTTGCACATTCACTTCTTCGTGTACAGAAGATCATGATGCAATATTCGAGATACGGCCATGGCATTTAAGCCCAGTTCATTAGAATTATTTCCTGTGTTGATCGAGTGTCTTCGTCGCTCGGAGATTTGGGTCGACCTTCTCGCGGCTCGTCCTCTACAGAAAAATGTCCCATCTGGAATCTTTTGAACCACTTTGAAATTGTTTTTAGGGATGGCCCAATCGTTCCAAATGCAATTTGGCATTCATCGAATATTTGTACTGACGTTAATTTATGCCGAAAACCGTAGAGAGCCACATGACGAATTTCTGTTTGCGTTGGTGGTGAAATTTTATCTGAGTCAACAGCAGCTATTTTGTGTTTTCTCGTCTCCATTTTAACCGATCTTTCTGAAATTTAAATCCAAGTCCCGTAAAACAATAACTAAGAATCTGCTATTTTTGGATTTTTAAAAACCGACTTAAGAGTCACCAACTTACTGAACTTTTGTTAATCTCCAAGTTAGCTCTGTGATCCTAGGTTTAGATTGAATACTTTTTGCTACATTAAATAGCAGTCGCATGATACGATAATTACAAGGTAGCGCACTGCGCAGTTTCAATATTCTCAGTCGGCCTTGGTTCGATGATTTAGAGGTTTTGCCTGGTATATCGAACTGACATGATCGCCTATGGCAGCTTCAAGATATAGTTTTTCAATCCGCGAGGTTCGGACATATAAGCAGTGTATAATGAAAAGAAGGTTCTGTGCAAAATTTCAAATCGGTAACTTCAAAACTGAGTGACTCGTGACTAGAAACAGACGGATAAACGGACAAAGCTCAAGACTACTTCTATGCGTTACAATCTTCTGGGCAAAATTATAATACACTTTCAATGGTCTAACAACTGTAAAATGACCAAGTTGCATGAATATCACAAATGTATTTGGTTTGAAGAACTTTAAGATAAAAATCATTTGACTCCATTACGTTTTCTATATAATATTCAAAACAAAAGCACTTTAAACTTTTGTCCAATTATCCCCTTTCAAGTGAGAAGTTTGAATGTTAAGTCAACCTTTGGCCTGTACTCCAGGCAATATTTCCTTATTATATATTGAAGCCCAGCTTTACGACTGATAGCAAAGGTCATAAAAGTCTATTACTCATTTAACATATGTATCTTTTGTTGTGCTCTTAGCACAACACCTCAAAGCAGAAAGATCGTATAACTGTTCTATAAGGAACCACAACATGACCTCGAGGCGGCTAAAATCTGCAGGTTTACTTAGCATAAAGGTCGTAAAAACAGTCACATATGTATTTAAACGCTAGGCACGGCGTTGTTGTTGGAAACTAAACAAAAATAGTTTTATCCATAACCACAAAATCCCCCATTTGTATGCAATTATGCAAGTAAACTTTTTGGGCATCGCTTTAGCAGCGGGATAGTCTCTACACTATATGTAAGATATCGTCATTACCATTGGCGTAACCACGAGAAGGGACGGTGACGAGGTGGCTGATAAAGGTAGGTTTCTCACGAAACAGCTGAACGATCTACCGGCCTCCTTTGAGGTGCTTAAAGCTATGCGAAAACATAACATGACCTTGAGCCACCTAAAATCTGCAGGTTTAAGTTACTTATGTTGTAAATATTATATCTGTGAAGCAAACCACTTGAAAAAAGGTACCGGGTTCGGTACGCGGTTCCCACAGTTTCTAAACCGCTGGCTCGTTGCATTGCATGGTTTTTGAACCGCCGTTTTGGTTCGGATGAGTGGTTCATAAAGGCATATTATGAAATATTATTATTTCTGAAAAAAAAGGATATGCAAAGATGTTTATTGGATGATTTCCCGAGTCCATTTGGACTGGATATGTCTTTAATATCGTTTTTTTATCCAATGGAACTAAAAAATCCTCCAAAGGATATGAAAAATGATCATCCATTTTATTATTTTTCAGCGCGATTGGACGATAAAAGGATATTAAAGAAATATCCAGTCCAAATGGATATTTTTTTTCTCTGTGCATTTGAATATCTTTAAGATCCTTATAAGAATGTCAAAGATGTATAAAGTCGGATTTGATTATAAAGGAGAATGTCGGCTAGAAAAGAATACGAATTAAGTATGAGACCCTGTTAATCGTATGAGAAAAAACTCTCCTAGCTAAGATTAAAACAAGTAAGGGAGCTGTAGTCGAGTGCTCCGACTACAAAATATCCTGTTCCCCTGACTTTTTGTGTTTTCATATACATACACACTCTAACATACACCCACAGCACGCGGTAACTGAAAATGCAAGTCCCCCTCTCTCCTACAAGCATACGGACAGACAGACAGACAGACGGACAGACGGACGGACAGACGGACATGTCTAGATCGACTCGTCTGTTGATGCTGATCAAGAATATTTATACTTTATAGGGTCGGAGATGCTTCCTTCTGCCTGTTACATACTTTTGCACAAACTTAGTATACTCTGTGTACCTCTGGTACAGAGTATAAAAAAAACCAGTTTTTAAATTGCTCCAGAGTAAGTAACAAAAGTAAAAGTAAAAAAAAAAAAAAAACAAAGCTGAAGCAGCAGCCGTCGCTACGTAATTTTTCTAAATTGCATTACCTCTGCTTTCGATCAGGAGCGCAAGTTGGAGCTAATGCTTTCGATCAAAAGCACAAGTCGGCGGCAGCAGCAAGTGTTTGGATTTTGCAAGTCAGCAGCAGTGCCGACAGCAGCCCTGTAGCGGCACAAGTTGATCGCCTCTGTTGACTTGTGCTTTTGATCAAATGCCTTTGGTCCTCGTCTTAAGGTAGGCTCTTACAACTTGATGAGGTGATCGATGAATCGTGTGAAATTTCTACTAAATTGTAAGTTTATCTGGTACAAAGCAGCTATCTATTGGATGTGAAATCGGTCCTTAATTAATTCTATCATAGCTGACTTATGATCTGCAAGACAAGATATAATCGGGCAAATTCACAAGAGAAGAAAACTTACAGTGAGCAGGTAGATAAGCACCAACAACAAAATACTTGTGCATGGACTTATGATGGTTTGCCCTCTCTCTTTCCTCTCTTTCTCTTACCTTCAGGTGCCATTTTGTAAGGGCTTACGAAAAATTAAATTACCCAAAAACTAAAAGTGATACCTCCAAGCTGTTTTTTTATTCGATACGTAATCGGTAAAAGTAAATTTGGAAATTTTTTTGTTGTGGTTGTTGTTGTGTTTGGTTCAAAGTCGGTCACAAATGTAAACCATAGGCCCATGTTTCTCATTGTTGAGACCGAACTATGCAAAATTACATTACTCCTAAGGCTGTTGTTTGGTGTGCTGCTCCATAGATAAGTGTAAGAAAACAACAATCGCATACGATCAACAGTTAAACTCTCAACTGCTCTCACGACATTTCTGCTCTCTGAAATTTCTCATTTGACCAGGAGAGTACTTTTAACGTGTTTGCTATGTCCATGTGAGCGGGACGCGTGACGTGACGTTGAAATCGCTAAAATTCTTTCTTTAAGGACCATTATTTCATAGAGAATCATTAGATGGAATCATTCGATACAACAAATGGACATGGCAATCTTTTTCAATGATTGTCAGTTTATGTTGTCCCCACTGATAAACAGGGTAACCACAAGTTTATACCTAAACCAATGATATTCTCACTTGTTTTTGTTTTGTATTTCTGTTTGATTTCTGTTGTTATGCCGATTTTCCACCAAATGCTTTTTATGTTTTGCCCAGATTTCCGGCTCTTCGTTATAGATTTGTTTTTATATCAAATGAATTTTTAATTCGATTTCGTTGTGTAATGCAATGCGAAATATGTGGGCCACACATCAATTCTCACACACAAAACGAGCCTAACCTATGTATGACCTCAGCTGTGGCATATGCCAACCAGCAGCTGTCAACGCCCCACTCGGCCTTTTATGAGTTTCAGATGCGCCCACGCATTAACCTTTTGTGTGCGGCTTCTCCTTGTTTATTTATACGGAAAGAATTCACTAGCGTTAGTTCATTGTCATCATCGGAGGAAGGACATAATGGAGCAGCGTGCTCTTCACAAATTACTGTTTAATGTTTATGGACATTTTGCATAATGATTTGTCATTCTGGCGCAAAGTGTTAACAGGCGAACAATGAACAATGCGACTCCCACCTAGCCTAGAGAAATCAATAAAAGTCCTTCGAATTCGGGCACAAAAATCATTTGCCTGAGCGGAAAATTGAGGTTGCGCTGCCATTTGCAGGCAGCAAACGATGTCATTGATTGAGAACTGTTTTCTTTTTGCTGCAGAAAAAAAAACATGATTCCTTTGATGCGAAATGAAAATGATGTGCTCGACAGCCAAAGTTGTGCAAAATGTGGAACAAAAGCCGAATGAACACGAGTTTGAATACGTGTGGAGGAGTGTCGGGGTTTTTATGGGACTTAATCAATCTTGAAATAAGCAAGTGGGCCGAAAGTGAGAATCAATAACAGGCATCAACTTGAAATTTTCCAAACGAAACCACTTCAAAATCAGCTTTTTCAATTGGTTTAGCAACTTGTTTTAGTCAATTTATGGGTAAACGATTAGGAAAATCGGATTGCAATTAAACAGGATTGCTTCACGCATAAGCGGCATTGAATATTGTTATACTCTGTACCGAAGGTACACAGAGTCTATTAAGTTTGTGCAATTGTATGAAACAGCAAGAAGAAAGCATATCCGAAACATATCTGTGCTTGGTGCATATTTATGGCCGCACTTCACTTAATCAAAAAACTTAAGAAACATGTTAACTTATTTACATATTTTTATTTAGTTTAATAATGAGGGTAACATCCCTTTGCACTAATTAACTTGTAGGTCCTATTCGGCATACTGCCAACGGGACTTTTTAAATCGCTTAGGGAAAGTTCTTCCCATGCCTCCATAGTAATGTTGTACTTGGTGTTCTTAGCATAAATCCTTCGGACCAGCAACGCCCACAAATTTTCCATTGCATTCATGTCCGGGTGGCGGGCCACTTCAAAACCAAACATTATTGCCTTCAAGCCAAGAACGCGTTGCACGGCTGACGTGCATTGATGCGTTGTCCTGTTGACAAATGAACTTTTTACGCTTACGACCGCAAAGAAAAGGCAACAAGTTCATTTACAATACTTCCACGTATTCCCTGGAGTTCATATGAGTGCTTGGAAATGCCAGCTCCAAGCATCCAGACTCGCAGAACGCAGCCCAAACCATCAAAGATCCTCCTGCGAAATTTCTCTTAGTTAAGTATAGGGGTTCTTTGCTTAAATCCCTCCAATAGTGCGAAAAGCCATCAAGACCGACCAAATTAACCGTTATCTCATCTAAGAAAATGATCTAAAAAGATAAATTAGTATTTGCATTGCTTTATAAAAACCTTTTACCTTTGTCCAGTCAGTTGCCATGTTATTCCTGGCGAATTTTATTTGGGCTTCTTAATGGCGCTCAAGTAACCTTGAAGGCATCTTCATTTTTTGTCGCACTACTTTTAAAGCCCTGCATTTTTGCACAGTCGCTAACTCCAGCAGCACAATTTTTGGCGCCGGTCACGCTGACTTATCTTCTGCTTACGTCCTCCGGGTTTGTTTTCCCATGTTCATTTCAATTTTTCCAAAAATTCCTCACAGCTTTGTCAGAGCGACCAATTTTTCTGGCAATTTCTGAAATGAGCAATTCCTTTTCTTTGACTTTCCCTGTCCACTTATATTTTTATGTTACAAATAGTTACTTAACAGTAACCAATATGCAGAGCGATAATTTTGTTCACTAAACTAGGGCCATAATTTTGCACCAGAGTTTATAAGAAAAACAAATATTTATGGGCCGCACCGGTCGCCACGGTGATGGGCAGCACTTCACACTTCACTTTCAGAGTATATTATAGTCGGGCTTGACCGACTGTCTTACTTGTTTGAGCTGTTATTATACACACTTAATATAGGTACACAGAGTATATTAAGTTTGTGAAAAAGTATGTAACAGGCAGATGGAAGCAACAGATCTCAGAGATAGAGGATTGACATGTGTAGGTCATATGCTTCTTATACTTGCAGGCAGATCAAGTTTATTTTCAATTTTTGCCACTCCCTCTCCCGCCCCCGCTAATTGGAAAAACCGTCATATCTCCCACAGTTCTAAAGATAGAAGGTTCGTTCCTTCTAGGAGTATTTAGTTAGCAGGATTATTTATCGATCCGCAAAAAAAAAAAATGGTAAAGATCGTATGAACGGTTGTCGAGTTATAAGGAAAACAAACAATTGTGGGCAGCACCGCTCACAACGGTGATGGGCAGCACTTCACAGGTACAGAGCATGTTATAGTCCGGCTTGACTGACTTTCTTTCTTGTTTTCCTTTGTGAACACAAAGTTGATTTTACTTAATTCTGTGATCAGTTTCGATTGTTCGATTAATATTTTGAGTTTTGACAAAGTTGGTATCACTAAATTATGGCGGGCGAAATGTCAGTAGGTTCGAATCATCATTTTATACTTTCATAAGCACAATGAATTCGAGAAAGATAAGACTCCCAATTTAATTGGAGTGGCCAATGGCTTCGCCCCCGCAATGTTCTACAATTAACAGAGAAGAAATTGAGATGTATGAACATTAAACCATTCCCAACATTAGGTGTTACGTATCTATATAGCAGCTACATAAAATCCTATTTATCATTATGTTTAAGTTTTATTCTTTTGTGATAGCCACTTTGTTAATTGTAAACAGAGAACTGATGTCGTCGAAACGCAAATGCTAAAGCAGACCAATGAGGACAGCAAATTGCATTTTCAGAGATGACGATAACTTTTTTGTGTGAATTGGTAGGTAGGAAAATCCGTCTGACCTCAGATGGGTACACACATAGACCTTAAGGTCCTTAATGAGGCAGGGTGCTTGTTTGGAGATAATTGACGTTTTGGTGAATGCCAATTATGGTTTGGTAAGCACTTGGCCGCCTCTTCCAAAGAGGCGAACCGTGGGGTGTGCAAATGTCCTAGTCTTATTGTAGCGTTTGCTGCACAGCTGCATATGAGGTATTCTAGAGATTCTGCGAGTCCAGGTGCCATGGATTTCCTGCAGGTGTCCTCTGTTGTTATGCCCAACTATTTCGCATGATCGGTTGGTATGCCTACACTCAGAAAAAAATGGCGTTCTGAAAGGCAGAACCATTTTCTTACTTTTATACCCAATCCGTTCTTGATTTTTCCGTTCTTAAAAGGAGACCACGTTCTTAAAAGTATACCAAATGTTCTAAATCGACGAAGAAATTAAGAAAACTCGTTCTCAGTTTGGGTCTTGAAAAATTACAGACGAGTCCGACATGATGATGATCGCTAAAAACAAGATATATGTTAAGTTTCGGATCAACTATGTTATATTATTTCCAAAAACATGGCTAAGGATATAGTTTGAGTATCCAAATAAAAATATTATTTAGATGTCGTTCTAAAATCATGAACATTTGGTAATGGTTTGGTTCTTATTCTCCGTTTATAAAAGATTAAGTTAAATGAAATGGAATAATGGATTTTCGGACCACGCTGCATATTAAAAAATATAGACACTGTTCTAAACATCTCAAAAAAAAATTAGTAATAAAAAAAAAAAAACTATGCCACCACGGCGTTTTGAACCCACGACCACGGCGTTCGCAAATAAAATTGACCGTTGCCAAAATGCTTATTTAGCTTTGCTCAATGATTCAGACTGAACTCTTTTATTATTGTTAGGCAGCTATAAATCGCGAGGTGACAGTGGTCGGGTGCATACGTCCGTCTGTTCATTCGCCGAGGTCCCGAGTTCTAGTCCCAGACAAGGTAAAGTGAAACAATAATTTTTAATGATTTAATAAAATTGAGCCAATATGGCCACCCCTTCCCCTACCTCCTCTTCCACAACTCGACATTTACACACCTTAAAAAAAATGTGTGTGTTTAAAATTTGTTTTTTTTTCTGGACTTACGAGAACGGTCCCCATCCGTTCTTAAAGCAAGAACGGAGCGTTCTTAAAATAAGAAAACCGGTCTCAAAAAGCGTTCTATTATTAAGACCGTCGTTCTCAGAACAAGAAAAAACGATATTACCCTACTATTGAGAACGAAAAGACACGATTTCGGTACATTTAGAACGGATTATTTCTCTGGGTGTATAAACAGTCTACAGTCTCTTCTTTGGAGCAGTAATTGTAGAGATTGCACATAATTGTAGAGATTCGGTAACTGGTTGTGTTTTCCGCTTTTCTTTTTTTTTTTTTTTGCTATCTCCTCCATCCTGATGTTTAGCGTCTGAATGGAGATAGATTCTTCCCGGCCGAGTGCGATTCCAGCTTTTGCAAGACTCTCTGTTATCTCATTTCCATCGATACCCCGGTGGCTGGGAATTCAATAGACTTGCAGCCTTCTGGAGATGCTGAGGGTATCTAGTGGTTTCTTGCACTCCACGACATTTTTGGAGTTGATTAAGTTTCCCTGGATTGGCAAGATTGCCGTTTGGCTTTCTACGTAAATATTCATTTGATTGTTTGGAGCGTTTAGGTCTGCTATCTCTGTTGCTTTCTTTGTGGCGAATACTTCCGCCTGGAATATGGTGCAGCGATTTGGCAGTTTGTAAGAGAGCTTCATTTCTGGCTCTTCACAGTACACAGCAGCTCAGACTCCTAGGTCCATGTTTGAGCCGTCTCCTCCCTGTAGGTATGTGGATTTCTTGCCACCATACCAGTTTGCCGTGTAGCAGTATCGGTCGTATGAATGAGATGAAGAGCCAATGCATTAGGTTAGGTGATCGGCCCCAAGTACTGGTTAGCAACTTCTGGGATGCTCAGAGCTCATTGGTCGCCTTTTTCACTCTTTCTTCCACACTCATTCTCTAACAAAGTTTACTGGTTCAATGAATAAGCCATGTTACAAAAATCTCGCTTTCATCATTTGCCAAAACGTTTGCTTTTAGCTCAAAGTCCAAAGAGCTTTGAAACGCTGTTAATGTAATAAAACTTCTTTGTGTGCTCTCATCAGTCCACATATCAGCCTGTTCTTAAATTTTAAGTAATTGTATTTGTGTGGTAAAATTACAGTTGTACGTTGTAAGTTGCACTTTTTCGTTTAAGACTTCCAAAATGATTGAAATTCACCAAAGAGGTCGAAAGCTTAACGAAAGATATAAGCCATGATTGAAACTGAATTTGAAATTCATCATATCTGCATCGATCGATGAATTCACGACAGAAGTTCCGTTGTGTAGATCATATCCAAACTCAGAGATATTACACTTTTGAAAGAGATAAAACAACTCAAAAGACAAGCTTTAACACTGCAGGTTTGAGCCTGCAGAAGGTTCTACCTTGCCGAAAATAGCACCGAAAATGTGTTAACTATCGCTTAAGTGGAAAACCAAGGCTTTAGCCAAAGCCCTTGGTTCTTTGCTTTTAAAATCGCCCTCATTATAAAAATGTTCGTTGTTTCAGATAAATAAAAATATTATCACAGTTAAATTCACTTTTCATGCAGCACGACTCAATTAAGAACCATGCCACTTTCATACCGGTGAAAGTTTCTCCGCTCAACCACAAATAATTTACCGCATTTATCTATATGGATTTCCATAAATTAAACAACTTTAGCAAAAACTATAAGCACTTAAACTTTATCACATAAAAGCCATTTATTTTCGTTTTGCAGACTCTGAACAACTAGAAGCTGAATTTAATGAGGACGGTGCAGTGACAACACATGAGGCCGGAGACTGGAGGCGGCAGCCAAGCCTATCGAATTGAGCCAACTAACTACAGTCGGATAAATGGCAACAGGCCCAAAACTTTATGCGAAAAGTTGCAGAAAGTAATAAGCAAACAAAACAGAAACAAAAACGAAAACCGGAAGCCCGGGAACAATGCCGGGGGCTGAATAACAACTGAAACTGAACTACTGAAGCAACTGAACAAACCGGAGCAGCATTCATAAACAAAAGGCATCAAAGGACTAAGCCGAGAAACTATCAGCAAACGGAAAAGGAAAAACGCTTAAATCAGCAAAAAGAAAACACACAGCTAACAGCGGATCAAGGAGCGGGAAGAGGGGTCGTCGTTGTTGCACCAAAGAAGGACTCACATATTATGCTGTAAACATGAAATATACCAACGATATACACATTATTGTGCTCATTTGCTCTCTGCTGCAAGGTGAGTGCGAAAGTATACCCCGACACAGGTGGGGCGATGGCGAGGGAGGGGTTGACCTGCCAATTTCCAGTTGAATGCGCGTTTCGACACCTTCCAAGTCAATAAAAAGCAAATTGTAACAGCTCAACAAAGTCACTTGTGGCGTTTTAACACCCCAACGCACCTAGCACGATGGCATATGTAACTTTTTGTGCGTGCCGGCAATCCAGAGAAGTGAGAAAAAGTGTGCCACAGCATACCCGCCTGCTCGTTTCACTTATTTCCAGTTATTTTTCTTGTGTGCGCCACATGCGGCTCGCATACAAATGAGGCAGGTGCTCGGCCTTTGGTTTGGCAATTTTCGGTTTATTTTAAATGAAACATGATAATTTTTTCTAATAGAATTTCTCTGCTTTTAATATAAATGCCGCAGAGCAGGCTGTCGGTCTGTGTCCGTGACAACTCCCGCCATTGAAAGGAATCCCCCATTCATATGTGTACACAAGCAATGCACCTGGGAGTGGAGTGGGCAGCATGGCAACTGCATAAATTCCATTTCGGTGGGCAAATATGTATGTAATCACACCTAAAGTGCAGCAAACGCCGTGCACTCGCCCACATCAATTGCAGGCGTGCAAAAGTTCGCGCTGTGCAACAAAAACAAAAGCGAGAAGAAGCGAAAAAACCATCGGATGCTGCCTCTGCAAATTGTTTGTGGAACGTGTGCCACACTTCGGTTCAGTACGCAGTTCAATTTGTTTGATTTCCTTGAAGTAGCTACAATTCGTTCCTTGTCCTGGGATTGGCTTGGCCACACTACGTATTATTGAGGCGTTGTATAGGGTGGTAACACTTTTTGAAAGTGTACAATCTTTTTTAAAAGAATTTTTAATTGAAGTTGATTTTCAAATCTAAACCCATGAACACCCACTATTTTGAAATAACAGAGCCAGTAGAAGCTAAGAACATGAATATCTTTCTCTTTCCATCTCTGAGATCTGTTTGTTCATACGGACAGGGTGACAGTCAGACAGACAAACGGACAGAAGGACCTGGCTACATCAACTCGGCTGTTGGTGCTGATCAGGACTGGCTCAGCGGCTAGTGTGAGCGACCGCTGTGCAAGAAGTCGTGGGTTCGATCCCGCCTAAGAACATCTATTGAGAAGTTTTTTCTTTGTATTACCTTAAACACCCGTACACCCTTGATGCTGTTGGCCCCAGCTTTGTAAAAATTAGCCATGCAGAAGCTTCTCAAACTGCCGTTCGGATTCGACGTTAAACTGGAGGTCCCTTTCTCTTGTGCGAAAATTAGAAGCGCACAAGCCAAGATATTGAGAGGAGCTCGGCTTTGGCTCTTTGGGGCTGTGTCAAGCCATTTTACAATAGGAGAGAAAGACAGGAAAGAATCATATGAATTTGTTGTTTGTGTAGGGCCCTATACAAGCAGCTATCACTTTGAGCAAATCATAGGCTGCTGACATCCATGTATGAGACTGAGGCCTTTCAAGTGGCACTTTCCTTTGGTACATACAATAAAACAGCTTTGTTTCATTGTTCTCTAACAAACTAACCGATATATGTGATTCTGTTTCGTAACGATAAGCCAGTCGCATGATAATTAAAATAAAATGATTATGGTTGTGTAAAAATAGTGAATTTTTTCCATTCGGTAGGAAGTTTGAAACTGTTAACACCGGTTTACGGCTTTTATCTCTGTTGCCAACTGAAGAATTTAAGCAATTCAGTAATCTAACACAACTAAATCTGCAACTTCTAAGACCACATTTCAAAATGATGCCAGGTATATTTAGAAAGGAGTCGACTATGGAATGGGAAAAAAATCAAATATTGTAAAAGCACTGGAACACAATTGCAACCAGAAAGAAGAAGTTGGAAGAACCATACATCGCTAGAATGATGGAAGGCTTTTCTTATATTTGAATTGATAAAATAAGTCGAACCGATGTGATTTCATAAGGGGCTTTCGGTTCGGTACGCGACTCGGATTACGAGCACGAATCGGTTCGGCTAAGAGCTGCTTTCCGATTACATAAAATGTACACCCAACAAAATTTGTATCAATATCCAATTGATCAGCATTATCTCAAATTAAAACTATAACCAGTTTACTTTTCTGGTACCAAAATAATACCAAAAATTGTCAAATTGATATTTTTGGTATTAATTTGATCTTTAGTTCGAACATTTGAAATGCCATGCTTGTTGACGCTTGATGTCCAACATTATGTTTTTGTAACAAAAGACTAATCACATCAGAACCGTAGAAGTGGAAAAGCCATGAAAGAAAATGGCCAAATTTGGTCGGACATTTCCATAGGTGATGGGGTAAAGAAAGAGTATGTTTTGGGAGCCTGACGTAGTCGCTGCAATTATACTGCATTGTACTTTCGTAAAGATAAAATCTTTTTATACCCTTGCAGAGGGTATTATAAAATTGTCCGGATGTTTGTAACGCATAAAAGGAAGCATCTCCGATCACATAAATTATATATATTTTTTATCAGCATGACGAGCTGAGTTGATTTAGCCCTGTTCGTCTGTCCGTCCGTCTGTTTCTATGCTATCTCCTCCGTCAGTTTTAAAGCTATCCTCACCAAACTTTGCACGAAGTCTTTTGGTACAAATACGCTGTACATTTGTCGGAACCGGCCGGATCGGATGACTATAGCATATAGCAGACATAGGAACGATCGGTCGAAAAACTAGTCTTACTGAGAAAAACTTTTTTGTTTTTGATGGAAACGCCTCCAAAGTACGTATTTCTTAGTTTACTATCCTTTCCCATGATTTCACTAAGTTTGGTCGAAATCGGATGACTATAGAATATTGCTGCCATAGGAACGATCGGTGGAAAAACTAGTTCTAGTGAGAAAAACCTTAATGTTTCGAATGGAATCGGCATCAGACTTCATATTTATTCGTTTTCTATGCTTTTTCATGATTTCGCTAAGATTGATCGAAACCGAAAGACGGTATAGTACTGCTGCCAATCGGATAGAAACAGACAGACAGACGGACCGATGGACAGACTGACATTGGTAAATCAACCCAGCTCGGCATGTTGATTAAGAATATATATACTATATGTGGTCGGAAATGCTTGCTTCTAACTATACGTTATAAACATCCGGACAATTTTAATATACGCTATGCAAGGGTATAAAAATGTCAACCTGATACAAGATAGTATCAGATTAATATGCTCAAAAAATAATTTCAATTCTCTCGAAAATATCGACATAATATATACTTGAAGTGTTAAGGAGAAAATATTACTCCATGGTATCAAATTGACAACTAAATAATGTAATTTTGATGGTAGCATTTTTGGGTGAGTTCTTGTTTTTAGAGTTCGTGGAATTCAGCAGACTTAGAAACTTGGTTAAGCGATATCTAATTGAAGTCTTAAGCACAAAGCAATAAAAAATACATTGACCATCGTTTGATTTTGAGTGAAAACACGCAGAAATCCTCGGACCTGTTTTACCAGTTTGATTCAATCAAATACTGAGCTAATAGAATTCCCGGGGTCAGCTGACCAATTGTGCGTTATTATCATGCTTTCAGTAGTATTTTTCAATTATTGCCCCGCACCTCCGCACTCAACAAGCTGGCCATCACCTGCGGTTATTTTGCTTTTAATTTGCACGCCTTTTTGCTTGTTTCTCGGTCGTCAGTTGTCGTTTGCTTGTTTCCATTTTATTCATAAATGTTTTGTTGGCTGTCCCGCACAACGCACACACACAGCCATAACACACACACACATACTCACACGCGGTCGCTGTGTCAGAGTAGTTTAGGATTTGCGCCAGATTTGTGTCAACTTGAATACATCAGAAGCGCTTGAACAGATTTGCATGTTCTTGTTGTTTGTGATGCCTGCCAACAACAGCAACAGGAGGGAAGGAAAAAGTGCACACGCAATCGCGTCGCGGCTACAGGGCGTATGAGTGTTCGCTCTCACCCTCCGCTTGTGTGTGCCTTTGGAAACTGTTGCATACTTTTTTGCTGGCTCTGTTTGTTGAAGGACTGTTGTTATGGCTGCGGCGTTTGCAAGGATACCCTTTGTTGCTGCACAAACTAAGCTCAAAACTATCCCAAAGGCTTTTTCATTACAGTTTTTCTCCCGCTCTCTTTTAACTTGGTTTGTTTGCTGGTTGGTTTTTTTTCCCATTTTTACATTATTGTGGGAGCATTTAGCACAAGGCTAAATGAACTTTGCTGCGGCTCAACTTAAATAATTGTTTTTTAACTGCCATTAAATAAAGCTTTAAAATTGTCAATGCCACCATAAATATTCATCAGGCAGCAGAGTACGCATTTTTAATGAAGTCTAGACACCGCAAACGATACAACAACAAACACAACTGGGAACAATGGATGGGTCCTTAATGAGCTGCTGCTTCAACTGTCCCAACGTTTGACTATCAATGGCTGTTGTTGTTGTATCTTCTTCTTGTTTGACAGTTTTTTGTTCGACAACTTTTTGGCCTTCTTGGCACAGGTTGGGCTGCAATTTTCACGCTAAATGATTTACCCAGATAGCAGAAAAGTTTCGCAGAGTTTGGACCAGCCTGAGTGGGCCGCATAATTGCTGTGAAGGCGCCAACTCATTAGTGGTGGAAAATCAGGCCCCGCCAATTGTTGGGGCTGGCCTTATCTTCTAATGGCGGCCTTCATTACGCGCCCTTCTTTCTCGTTCGTTTTGTTTGCCAATTTGATCGAATTATGCTAAGCACTCCCCCAAAGTGTAAAGGTCCTTTCCAGGAACTTCACCTGCTTAAATATGCATTAACGAGCATAATTATCAGGCATACTAAATGATATTTCGTCTCTGCTTATGCATATTCAATTTACTTCAAGTGCCCCACGCAACAGATAATTTGCATAATTTTGAAAGTGAAATGTTTTTTTTTTCTCTCTTCTTTTGAGCTTATGTGTGGGGCGTTTTGGGTGGTGCCTTGTCAAAGTACACGAAGGAGCACAATGAGTTCAGACTGAGTATGAAACATATGTACAAACATTGCAGGCATTGTGTTATCAAACCCATTGGTTGGTGGTATGCGTCGAGTTACAGTGGAAAATGAAAGCAAAACATTTTGCGGTACCGAAGATTTTAGTAAGAGTAAAATTTAATATCAGCGTCACGCACCACGTTGCCAGGGCACATGATGTTCTAAAGCGCTTCACGGTGGTCGAGTACTGAGTATCGAGTACCTACTTAGTATGAAATACTTAGCTATAAGAATCGAGAACAGAGAATCGATTGCAGATTGCAGACTGAGTATCGAAGTCTCACTATGGAGTACTGAGTATCGAATAACTATTACCGAGTTTTTTTCATTGAGTATGGAGTATTAACTATTTACTATCGAGTACTGAGTATTTGAAGCTGCAGTTGACTAACAAGCTTTTTGATAGTTCACTTTGCAGAGAGTAGTCCCATAAAGAATAGTAATTTTCAATCAATTTTGTGTGTTTTCTTTGATGCGAAATGACTGTCTTCTGCGAGACCGACACAACGAAAACAAGTGATTGCTTGTGAAGTCCAGACCAAATGTTACAATAAGAATAAGAATTGTTGAATAACTCATACAATTTTGAAGATATCAAGCTCATATTTTGCAGTGTAGTGTATGTGCCCAATATCTACAATCTCTAAAAGTTTCATAAAGATCGAATAATAAATGGCAGAGTTGAAAGGTTATAAAAACGTTGTATGCTTTTTGGCGCTAAATGCGATTTTTCCTCACATAACGTTGAAATGGTCACTTTAATGTTAATTCTCTGTTAATTAACATAGGGAAAGACTCGGTATATCGGGTATATCGAAGTCGGGCAGGACCGACTTTAACTTACGCTCTCGTTTTTCTACAGTGGTTGGAACACTTTGGTGTGAAAAAAATCACGTACGTATGTAGTGCAACAAGTTCTAGACGAAATGCTGTAAGCTAGTGTTATTGAGCATGCCTCTCCTCTGACAATCATAGCCACCATTTGTTCTTTCCGTCTAAGACCGTTAGGTCCAGGCATTCGCACATATTGATGAAAGGCTGACACATTTTGACGAACTTAAGATCCCTCAATTTCTGGCTATATGCTTATGTATCAAGGAATCAAGATATATATGATTGATTGTGATATATCCGTTTGTTGCGTGGAAAACTGTTTCAGTTTAGGTATACTGTTATAATTTTACCGAACTCCGCACCGAGATTTAGCTTTATAGTAATGGTGGGATTTCTGAAAGGGATTTTCATCGACGAGAACGGCCACACTAAAACGAAATAAAATCGTAATCAGCCCCTAAGCTGTTTCCTGAAATCAATTAATATGACCCTACTTTACTTACTGTTTCTGGTCGCTCTGCACATGTATTAAGGTTTAGCCTTGAGCAGCTGTTGCACTTTAAGCACCCTGACAACCCTATTCATCTTCGAGTATTGTACAAACAACTTGCCAAAACCATGTTACCATAATTACATGCAGAAAGCCAACTTGGTGGCTTGGTGCTTCCGCCGCTTAGCCACTGCCTCATCTTCAGAGCCGCGCTCTGCCCCCTCCACCTGCTCACTGACTACTCCTTAAACCCACCATCACACAGAAATTGAACAAAGGGGGCGTCGTCCCAAAAGGTAGGGCAGTGTAAGCCATTCAGACGGCGGGCAGTCAGTCAGGTAGGGACTACCAAAACAGTTGCAGCCAGTGCAGAAGGCAAAAGAGATCAGAGAATCCATCGGTGCACATGCTGCAAAGTAAACCGGGTGTTCATGGTGAATTATGAAAATCGTTGCAAAATTAAGTTAAAAAGTTTTTGCAACAGCAGCCACTGAAGCTCTGGGTATGGGAGATGGAAGCGTGAGCACGGAACAAGTATCGATAATCAAATTTCATTTTAGGCAGAATCTAAGTAGGCCTGGTTGTTGACCTGCCAACGTTTAGCGTTTCGTAAGCTCATTCGTTGGCTGGCTCTGGTAGAGCAAAGAGCTCAACCAGACTTTAAATCATTTTTATTTTCTTTTGTTTTAATTTTTTTCCTCATACTAACTGTTTAGACGAAAGGGATCTTGCCTGACCTTTATCTTTTTGTATTCAATATAAATTGTTTTGGGTCTTGCGGTTTTTGAGGTGGTACTAGAGGTGCTGTACTTTTAATTTTATTTTTTTTGTTTAAATTTCATAATTTAATATTGACCATTGACTTCTATCATGGATGCTTCTTTTTCTGCTAGTCTTACTGAACGACCAAGTGTCTTCAGAAACTTCCAATTAGCAACTAAGCAATACGTTAGCGACTTATTAAACAGGAGAACTGCCATTTTGTTGCAGCCTCTTTAATGGAAAACTCTACTGATTACAAAACTGGTCTCGTCTTGGCTCCATCAGCTTTTGTTTTAAAGATATAGCAGAAAATAGGTTTTGCATGTTTTTTGCTTTAAAAAAATGATGAAGGTCATACTGAGCAAAAGTTTCTGTGTTTATGAGTCTTATGCGACAGTACACATATCAAAGCAGCCCAAAAATCAAGCGAGCAGCATCAGCAAGCCCGAAGGTGCTCAAATTGACCTTCGAAGAGAGTTATTCCTTAGCTTATGGAAAATTTTTAAAATTTGATCGTCATGTACGAGCCAGAGCAGTGGTCGAATTTTTATTGTAACCACCTTAGCATAGAGCCCAAAGACCCTTCTATATTCTTAAATTTTGTTGCATTTATGTAGGAATCCGAAAAGAGCCAAGAGAGCCAGGAGAGCAAAAACTGAGAGAGCGACACGAAGTGGCTGTCGTTATTAAGCTTCGGTGAGCTATGAGGGTAGTTCGTCGATAAGAGAGTCAGTCGGTGCCAAAATCTCGTAAGCTGCACACGCATGTCGTTAAGAACAAACTCATTAAAGTTTAAGTACACTCAGGGAAAAAACGCATAGTAAAATCTATGGGCGTGTTCACCAGCGCACACCAATCATCTAACATAAATCAACAATCACAAAAAAAGTGTTTGGCTGCTGGTGAACGGTTTTTGATAGAATTTGCAGCCAACAAAACTATCGATATTTTTTATTGGCGGAAGTTTAAAACTTTTGACCTCAAATAAAAATCAAGTACAATCCATTACATTGGAAGTGACTGTCGTCAAAAACGCCGATATAGCGAAATTTCGACCTCTTCGGTGGCGACTTGGTTGTCTCTGGTTGTCCCATATTGGCTACTTGTGAGCGGCATGTTCGAGTGCAAAGGTCCCGAGTTCGAGCAGCCACAGAGTAAGTTAACAATAAAAAATAGGGGAAAGTTAACTTCGGCTCGGCCGAAGTTTTGTATACCCTTGCAGCTACCGTTGAAGACAAAAAAGTTTTTCTAACTTAGACTACTTTTTGGACCTTACTTTTCTATGGGATCTATACTATATAGATGTCTGATTTCGACCAAACTCGGTGAAATCTTGGAAAAGCATCCCATTTAAAACTAAAAAGTTTTCCTCACTAGAACTTCTTTTTATACCGATCATTCATACTGCAGCTATATGCTATAGTTATCCGATTTTGATAAAACTTTGTAGAAATATGTTAATGTATATAAAATAAGAAAATTCCAATAAAAAGGACGTTTTCATTAAAAACAAAAAAGTTTTTCTCACTAGAACTAGTTTTTCGACCAATCGTTCCTATGGCAGCTATATGCTTTAGTCATCCG
Organism: Lordiphosa collinella; assembly: GCA_018904265.1. Taxonomy (NCBI): domain Eukaryota; kingdom Metazoa; phylum Arthropoda; class Insecta; order Diptera; family Drosophilidae; genus Lordiphosa; species Lordiphosa collinella. The sequence goes on from JAEIFV010000024.1 coordinate 28,399, forward strand.
ATTTCGACCAAACTTAGTGAAATCATGGGAAAGAATAGTAAACTAAGAAATACGTACTTTGGAGGCGTTTCCATTAAAAACAAAAAAGTTTTTCCCACTAGAACTAGTTTTTCGACCGATCGTTCCTATGACAGCTATATGCTATAGTCATCCGATCCGGCCGGTTCCGACAAATGTGCAGCGTATTTGTACCAAAAGACTTCGTGCAAAGTTTGGTGAGGATAGCTTAAAAACTGACGGAGGAGATAGCATAGAAACAGACAGACGGACAGACGGACAAGGCTAAATGAACTCAGCTCGTCATGCTGATCAAGAATATATATACTTTATGTGGTCGGAGATGCTTCCTTTAATGCGTTACAAACATTCGCACAATTTTATAATACCCTCTGCAAGAGTATAAAAAGTGTTCATTAATCAAAATCTGTTGGAAATTGTAGAAGTTATAAGCATTTACTATATGAAAAATGAGCAATTTCAGTTTTTCCGTTCAAATGTATCCTGGACCAACAACCAGGAATTTGGCTTATTGCTTTCCAGAGATCATAATTCATTCAGTTCAAGTTTGCTTTTTAATCAATTTTTAAAAAGTGCCACTTTATACACTATTAACAACTTTGATCATTGAATTCTCAAAAACTTGACGTTCTAGAGCAATTCTAAAAACTGACTTGTGTTCAGCTTCATAAACTCCATCGAACTGTATCAATTTCATTCCCCAGCATGGACCCAATATTTGATGAACTGTGTTATTATAGATTTTACTAAGCGTTTTTCCCTAAGTGTAGAAAAAGAGCAGTGTTGTAGAAGGTAAGAACGGCAAGGTTGGTGAGTTCAAGTTCTACAGAATGATGGACTTTTTTATACATTTTCTTATAGCCTGAAAAGTACAATCGAAATTTTCCTAGAAGGAATACTAGGGTGTCAATTTAACAGAGACTAACTACGGTAACAGGAGGAAGTAGAATAGCTCAACCCAAGAAGCCATCCTGACATTTTTGCTGCCAATCTCTTAAAATCATTTCAAACTCTTCCTTGTTTTCAGAGTTTTGTCCAAATAAAAACTTTGCTCCTTTGACTTACTTATTTTCCATGAGTTTACTTATTCCTCAAACCCCCATTCCCCACCCCTTTCACAGGTTATTTTTAATCAGCTTTTCTGCAACTTTTTACCCATTGTAGGGCCTTGGGTCGCCACATTCTCCTGTTGCTGGCTTGTCTTTGTGTTGCCTTGTCGTTTGGTTTTGTTGTTGAGCTCTTTAGGAATATTTTTTGGTATTTCTGTTCTGATGGGTCTTTGCTGTTTTTAATTAACATTAAGGCACATTGTAATGTAGCCGAAATGACATGTGTTTACTTTGGGCTGGAGGACGCATCTGCAGCTTTTGTTTTTCCTCACTGGGAAGCTATTTAATTTGATTAAAATTAGTTAGTTGGCGTAGCAAAATCAGATTCATCAAAGTCAGCTTCATCAAAATGGCACAATTTAATTACCTGTGCGTGTGTGTGTAGCTAATTAAGGGTTTTTTGCGTATATATTTCCAGGAGCTCTTGACAATTTCCATTCAGCATTTCAATCAGTCTGCCCTTCCTTTGGGACTGTGAAATTTCGGCAGCTGCTCGAAATTGCATTGCAAAAGTTTTCTACTCAAAAGTCCCAGATCAGAGACTGTCAATCTGTCCTAATTCAATTCAACTTGTCGATGCTGCTTTAAGCCAAGTGCTGAAGTTTTCAAGCGCTGGCCAATTAAATGCGATGCTCCTAATGGTCAGCCCAGTTTTGTTGGCTCTTAAAATATTTATACCCGGAGCAGGGGAATTCTAATTTAACGCTGAATGCACAGGCGCCAGTCCTCGCATAAACCACTAAACGACGTATTTATTTAAGCTCAGCGACCAACAATGACAGGGATGCGCGCCAATATCCTGCCTCATAATTTGTGGCTGTGGCCCAGTCGTAATTTTACAAAGGATTAAGCCCGATTACGCACTCATTTATTAATATTTACGATCCGGCGCGGACAACGGGACACCGGATAACAGGCACACGGAGTTCATATTTCAAATGGTCAGCGAAAACCTTGGGTCTTTCAATTAAAACCATAATTGTTGGTTCTAGACAGGACACTGGCCCGGGGACAAATCAATTATGCAAATGTGTTGTGTGGTTCAAGCAAACGCAAAACGGAAAATTTGCTGGAAAAATATACATTTTAATTTTCCTTTTCGTGTAATCCTTGTCGTAAGCGATGCCTGGCAGCTCTTTGGCGCCCCCACCCTCTCCCGGTCCCACGCTTCTTATGCAAATAAGTGTAGCACATCTTTGGGCGCTTCCTTATTGATTTGTGATTCCCGATTTACAATATTTCCATATTTTCTCTTTTTCACGCAGGTCTCGCCTTGGGTTTGCGCATGATGAAGGTCTCCATACCGGCTTATAAGCTGCGCGGTGAGTCCGCCTTCCTGGAGTGCCAGTACGAGTTGAATCGCACCCACCACGGTGGCGGAGGAGCAGTCAGCCAAACCCATCACAACGATCATCATCCAGATCGTGGCTCGCCCGACGGTGACTTTCACGACGATGACGATGTTTGGGGAACGCATCGAGGACGCATGCATAACCCGCATCGTCGTCAACCGTTGGCTTTAAGGCAATACCAAAGCCAGTTGCCGCCCCAACAGTCACCCTACGGACACAGCGTCTATCGAGGCAGTGCCGCTTCAGGCTACTTGGGTGCCCACGTGGGGGCCAGCACCCACAACGAGGGCGGCGGAGGCAGCATCATCAGTTCCAACTCCAACACCGATTCGGTGGGCTATGTGCCCAACTTTGAGCGTGAGGATAGCTTTGATGACAGCGCCGACGAGGACGATGAGGAGGAGGAGCCAGCGGAAGAGGGTGAAGCTCTCTATGCCATCAAATGGTACAAGGACAACGAGGAATTTTATCGCTATGTGCCAAAGGCGCGTCCGCCTAAGACCAGCTATCGTGTGGATGGGGTGCGAGTGATTGTAAGTACACTGAGAAAAAACTATTCAATTTAGGTAAAAGCTCTTTTATTAGGGACAGAACTCGTAAATAACCGCCAACCCATGTTTCTAATTAGGACAGCACATTTCAAAGATGGATGAATCAGACTCAGTTCGGTCTTCGCAGAACAATTTTTTGACAAATGTGTTGGCTCCTCTCGGGACAACACAGAAACAGAACTGAAAGGGATTTTGGATTTCCCTATGTTAGAAACTCAGTCAAAAAACAACTTGGTTGGGTTTTGTGAGACGCTACGGGATGGAATTGAGTATCTGAATTGAATCCACTTCGATCTCTAGCCTTGGTCACACTGCTCTACATTTACCACACATCACAATTTTATATTAATAACTAGCTGAAATCTGCCTTGCGTTACTTAGACCTCGTAATCACCCGTCTACATTTGCCATCTATCAAATCTTCATGATAGTCCATCTAAGTAGTTGTCCCGGCAAACTACATTGATTGATTTAATTTCGACCACTCGAAAATTAGCTTTCGTTAACAGAAGTCGCAAATCTATAAAAATAATAGCACAATGATTAAAGTGCGTATGTTTTCCCAATTACATAATGCATGGCATTTCCAGATCTATGCTGCACACTTCCAGCGACTGCCTTTGTGACTTGTCTATGGTGTACGCAAATGAGAGTTTCACTTGGAACTGAATATGTTTGAACTAGAACTGCAAGTCAAGGGAATTTGTGGAACTAGCCATTCTTCTTTCGGTCTTTTCAAAGTCCGTGTCATTATTTATCACATTGTCCATTAGCTTTGTCACATATGAAAGCCGTTTCAAGGCATGAATATTCCGTAATATTATGATGATGAAGCGGCATGCCTGGCAAATTCATAGAGTTAAAGAATCCCTCTAAATAGATAAGGACTTCGATTTCAACGAGAACGACCTTTTTGAATGAACGGAATTCTCCCGGAATTTGGTCGGTCCATATAATTTAATGTTTGAAGATTATTTCATGCAAATGTTGACCGTGACTGCGCCTTAAATGGTCCATCCGCTTAGTCCAATTTTGGCATACTCTTTCCAACATTTCGGCCGGTATCTCACGAATAAATGCTTCAATGTTGTCTTCCAATGCGTCAATTGAAGCGAACTTGTCTGTATAGACATGAGCTTTAACATAGCCCCACAAAAAAAAGTCTAAAGGCGTTAAATCGCACGATCTAGGCGGCCAATTGACCGGTCCAGAACGTGAAATGAAATGTTCACCGAACTCGCCTCTCAATAAATCCATTGTTGCGCGTGCTGTGTGGCACCGGCTTGTTGAAACCACATGTCATGCAAGTCAAGCTCTTGCATTTTGGGCAAAAAAAGGTTGGATATCATCTCACGGTAGCGCTCACCATTCACAGTTACGTTACGATTCGCATCATCTTTGAAGAAGTACGGTCCCATGATGCCACCAGCCCATAAACCGCACCAAACTGTGACTTTTTCTGGATACATTGATAGCTCATGCAATGCTTCTGGCTGATATTCACTCCAAAATCGACAATTTTGCTTATTTACGTACCCATTGAGCCAAAAATGAGCTTTGTCGCTGAACACAATTTTTTGGTAAAAAAGTGGATCTTCGGCCAACTTTCGAAGAGCCCATTCATCAAAAATTCTTCGTTAGGTCGTTCGGCTTCAATTCTTGCACCAACTGTATTTTGAAAGGCTTCACACCTAAATCCTTCCGCAAAATTTTCCACGTTGTTGAGTAACAGAGGCCCAATTGCTGCGAACGGCGACGAATCGATAATTGATGGTCATCATTAACACTGGCCGATACAGCTGCGATATTTTCTTCAGTTCGCACTCTACGTAAGCGTGTTGATGGTTTAATGCCCAACAATGTAAATTTGGTGCGAAATTTAGTCACAATAGCCCGAATAGCCGCTTCAGTGGGTCGATTAAACTGACCATAAAATGGAAGAAGCGCGCGCTGAACTTTCTTAACAGAGCACGCACTTTGATAATAAAATTCAATAATTTGCAAGCGTTGTTCGTTTGTAAGACGATTCATGGTTGAATTATTGACCAAACTGAAGATGTTTGACAGTGAAACAAAACACGAAACGTGCGTGAGCTGTTTAAACCAGTGTTGCCAAAAAGATAATAGCTAAAAAATCATCCTTTACTTGCAGGCAGATCAAGTATATTTTCAATTTTTGCACGCCACCACCCGCCCCCGCAAATTGCAAAAAACGTCATATCTCCCACAGTTTTATAGATAGAGGGTTCGTTCCTTCCGGACATATTTAGTAATCAGGATTATTTATCGATCCGCTAAAAGAAGGATAAAGATCAGATGAACAGTTGTCGAGTTATAAGGAAAACAAACAATTATGGGCAGCACCGGTCGCAACGGTGATGGGTAGCACTTTACAGGTACAGAGTATGTTATAGTCGGGCTTGACCGACTTTCTTTCTTGTTTTGCGCGTTAACTCAGAATGCCTTGCCTCAGCTTGCAGCTTTAAACGTGGCGCAGTAGGCGGTCATTTGACAGCTTGAACGGAAAAATGAAGTGTGGACCGACAGAGCTACATTTTGAGAATTTTCAGGCTATTCTAATTTCCAGTCTTTTTCAAGTTTTACGCACACTAAACAACCACGACCAATTTTTGTATATTTGCAGATATTATTCTTCTGGATCTATACAATCGATTCACAATTAGTCGCTGTTAAACTGTTTAAAAATTGGTTCAGAACTTTACATTTGAAACTTTTTAAAGAATTCACTTTGAATAGGTTTTCACTTCAATTTGATTTTCCAGTGCAGTAAGTTCTGGAGTATAGCAGCAAGATAAGTATCGGCCATACAAGTGAACGGCAATTGAAAATTTCAATCTGGACCTTCGATTTTACATTAGTGTAGTGTGCGTGTGCTAAGTCTGCCGAACAATCTTTGCTCGCAGACAGCACACATGTGTAAAATGGAAGGTCCAAATCGAAATACTTCCACTAAAAGTTTTCATGATATTCACTGGTATGGCCGTTACTTATCTTGTTGCTATAGGTCTTTGGCCGAACCAAGTTATACACTTTATTTATGCACTTTATCGTAGTTTACATTAACTTTTGTAATTTTTCTTTTGTGTAGCTGAAACAGCTCGATGTAATTAAACGATTGAAAAGTTCTTAGTTAAAGGATATTGCAAAGGATAGGCTTTCGGTTCATGTCCTAAATATCAGATATTATGGACTTTATATTCATAGCGAAGGACTCACTTAATTTCCAAACTTGTTGCTATCATAATCAATTGTCAACTTTATTCTCTGTGCTTTATATTCATTGTACAACCAAATTTTTGTTGGCTGTTCTTGAACCCTTCACGAAAAGTAAAACAAAATATCAGAGTTCGCTAAAAGTTGCCGCTTTTTACAGGCAGTCAGAATATAAGATTTACTCTAGGACACCATGAAAAAGGATACAGAAATAACTTACTGAATTTTGTCAACGCACTCTTTGCTCAACCAATGAATAATTTTTATTTACACTCTTACTTTGCCTCAGTAAACTGCAAGTGTGTCTCTGCATCAACAACAATTTTCCCTCGGTGTAATAGCCCATTCGAGTGTGTACGCAGGCTAATCTGTTGCCTTCGCTCTTTGTTTCTGTTTGCAGGAGGAGCTTTCCGATGCGAGTCGTGTACTGCTACGTGGCCTGACCCTCAACTCCACGGGTCTCTATCGCTGTGAAGTCTCCGCCGAGGCACCGAATTTCTCATCCGTGCAGGGTGAGGGACGCATGGACATTGTTTGTAAGTACCCAAAGAACCCAAAAACAACAACATTCAATCATTTTAAAGTCACGTTATGTATGCAGCAAATATTTTGTTGCAATGCGTAACCAAACAAATTTCAAATATAAACAAAACCCAGCCAATATTTGCTTATATCGGTGCAATTACGGGCAAATATTGAAATGGCAAATAAATTGCATAAATGTGAAAAACACTCGATAAGTGCCAAGCGGAAACTGTGTGTAACCACGTCGGAGATTAAATTTGAGTCTGTGGCCCAGATTAAACTGAAATTGTCAAATTTGTTTGATTATTTGCAATCAATGGGGATTTATGTGTGATTTTTAAATTCAAGCACTTTCATTTATGAAAAACTGTTGTCCAAATTGTGCAAATTTTTGATACTGAGTAACTTTCTGATTTGTTGAATATATTTTACATATTGTTTAGTTTCTGGCAAGGATGGCTTTTCAGTCATAAATAGCTTCACAGCATTTGTTTTGGTATTTGCCGAGTGAAAACTAGCATTTCATTAAGCATTTCACTCTTCTCCATTTCCATGCCAACTCCTACAAGGTAAGTTCATTTTGTGTAGCTTCTGTAGCCTTTCGGTCGTTTAATGCGACTTTGCAGTGTCGTTGTTTGTTTTGGGTTTGAAATGCTTTTTAAAAAGCCATTCATAAGCTTTAGTTTCATAACAGCATATTGCTGTAATCCAGCGCCCAGTCTCTGTCTGTGAGTTTTTTAACGTTTTACTTATTTTATTTGCTTAAAAACCAAATGGACAGCAGCCGCAGGACCCTCACTAAATAAAGGGGAAAGGGAAGCGAAGGGAATACATAAAAATGCAAGCCCTGCCGGCTGCTGCTGCCTTTCCTGCTGTGTGGGTGGGCATAAAATCCACATGCTGCAGTGCGAGGGGGCACTTATGGCCATTGGCGCACGTTAGCGATTTATAAGTTAAAATGCCATTTTAATGGATATTTCCGCAGACTGGCCGCTTTTACAACATATTCTGTGTACGAACTGTGTCCGTCCAGATCTCCTCCCTCACTTGTATCTGTATGGTTTATGTTCTATTGGAGTATCCCTTTCAGAATGGGGAATGGGATTCCCGTTAGCTTTGTTTGTGCGTTGCAAATGTTTTTGTGGGGCAAAGCCAAAATAAAAACAACACAAATATTAATAAATTACTTTGTCGAAGTGCGACCCAGTGGAAGCCACAGCAAATATTTATTATTTTTATTTTGGGTGAATGGAAATAAAAGGGGGATTGTGGGTTTTAAATTTTTGGAAAATCGGCTTATATTTAAAATATACGAATATAATTTGGTGTTACTTGTCATGAAATACAAATTATTGTGGTCATTTCTAGCGCTGAATAGTGAAAGTCAATGTGGACAACATTTGTAATATTTGAAATCTGTCGTAAATCATTGAAACTCGTTCGTCATTTGTCAATTGAAGTGCCAAATAAAATTATAGAATTTTATAAAAACTACAAATCAAATATTTCATAACTTAAAGTATCACTGTGATGAACTACACCAGCAGTATCATATGATTTACGATCGATTTTTGATATTCTGAATAGAAAATATGTGTCAGATTAACTTAGTGCCGACTTCACATCTTCTAAGAACTTATACTATATTTATGTCCGGCTCTCACTACAGCGCATTCTTGCATTCTTGTGTCGGATGCATTTTTTACGCCATACTAAAATCATAGCTGCTAGTGGTAGCCAACAAGTTGCATCCCATTTGAATGCAGTTGCATTCGTGACTTTTCGAGCTGTGACTCGACATGGTATCGATAATTTTGCCTATCGTACGGGTATCGTTACAAGTGCTACCACTAACAAAAACAAAAAACTGCTTTAAAATTTTAAGCGCAAAATAAAAAAGAGATCGCCTTGGCAAAATAACTAAGTAAATTCTGTCACATATCAGCTGTGAATTTAGAACGAGCAGGCGAAATACATTTACATTTTTGCATTGGTGGTGTGAGGCGCGCAAAATTCTCTCTTCCAGTAGCAACGAGCGGCTACAGTTTATACCGTGTGGAAGCGCGCTGCTTGAGATTTTCGATGACGCAGATAGCACGCCGGCCCTGATTTAGAACATGGAAAATCGTCTCCTAAGGTTCACTCTGTAATGTTTCAGTTTATCTGAAAATGTAGAAAATAATGTAGATAATAAGAAACCGGGCCATAATCTTTACAATTCTTAACTAACATTTATTTCATGAGCTTAAGGGGGTTTTGCTGCTAGGAAAGCTGTTTTTAGACCGTTTTAAAAAAAATCTTATTGGAAAAGTTATACCGGTATGAAATGAGCGTCTTTTTGTGAAAATAAAACACTAATTATTAATGGGAAAGTAAAAAAGATTTTATTGAAAGTATTGGCCATTTTTTTCTACACATTTTGACCACCTTTCTGGCAATTTGTGGATACCACGCCAATAAAATTGTTCGTCTTTTAAAGCAAACCAACCAGACACCCAATTTTCGACCTTTTCGAAGGAATGAAAGTGCTGCTCAGCCAATGCGTGTCCCATCGATGAAAACAAATGGTAGTCGGAAGGAGCCAAGTCTGGTGAATACGGCGGTTGGGGTAGCAGCTCCCAGCCAAGTGTTTTGATTGTATCCTGAACCGGTTTTGCTTTGTGTGCAGGTGCATTGTCATGGAGCAAAATTACCTTGCCGTGTCTTCTGGCCAATTCTAGGCGTTTCTCGATCAATGCATGGTTCAAATTGATCATTTGTTGTCGGTAGCGATCAGTATTAACGGTTTCACCAGGTTTAAGGAGCTCGTGGTACACCACACCTTTCTGGTCCCACCAAACACACAGCATTGTCTTCTTGCCGAATCGATCTGGTTTTGCAGTCGATGTTGATGGTTGTCCCGGATTAACCCATGATTTTTTCCGTTTAGGATTCTTAAAATAAATCCATTTTTCATCGCCAGTAACAATCCGATGCAAAACCGATTTTCTTTCGTGTCTTTGAAGCAAAATTTCACAAGTGTCAATTCATGTGGCACCCATTTTCCACACTTTTGGATCTTTCCCATAGCTTTTAAAAGGTCAGAAATTCTTTGTTGTGCAACATTTAACATTTCTGCCATTTGCTTTTGATTCAAAGTGTCATCTCCATCCAATATCGTTTGCAATTCGGCGTCTTCAAACTTTTTTGGTGGTCTTCCACGTTCTTCATTTCTCACATCAAAATCATTATTTTTGAACCGTTGAAACCATCTTTTGCATGTTGCTTCTGATAGAGCATGATCACCATATGCCTCGACAAGCATTCGATGCGACTCTGCAGCACTTTTCTTTAAATGAAAACAAAAAATAAATGCTTTCCGGAAAATATCACATTCTGGTACAAAATTCGACATTTTTAACACGATGAAAAAATATGATGTTGTCTGTTCAATGACTTGATGTATACTTAATAAACAAACAAAAAACAAGTAAGGGAGCTGCAGTCGAGTGCCCCGACTACAAAATACCCTGTTCCCTTGATTTCGTGTGTTTTTGATTACAAAATAAACTTGCAGCACTTCATTAACACTAATTTTTTAAAAGAAAAATACACACACTCCAATATACACACAAACGCATGGCATGCGGCCGCGCGATAACTGACAATGCAAGACCCCACTCTCTCCCACAAGCAAAATTGATTCGTATATAACTTCGGTGTTTTTTGTCCGATCTTAGTGATCTTTTCAGAATAGATAGATATCACGGTGTGACAGTCAAAAAACTTCTGGGATGCGACATAGTGTAGGTTGTAGATATAGTTAAATGTAGCATTGTGGCATACCACAAATTTTTCGTTCACATCAAAATTTGGAATAACGGTTAAAAGTCCGTCTTTTCGAGGTTGATATAGTTAAAAAATCATATTTCTTAAACTAGGCGTCCTATAATAGTTTGCAATGCGTCATTAGAAAGAGAAATGTAACACCTTTCCAACGGTGTACTACATTGCAATCTCGGATAAAAATTGGGGGGAGCTACATGAAAAACAAATAGAATTTTTCAGTTTTTTGCGACTTCACCGTACTTTAAATGAAAATGAATAGGTCAAATTTATATAAAAGTATTAAATTTTGGTATGCAGTTTCAAAAAACATTAAATTTTGCGTCTTCTGCAATTTAGTTTTTTAAAATCGAGTAATATTTGGTTGAGTTATTTAACTTTTTAGGAAAAAAACCTTAAAAAGCCTAATTAAAACAAGTAGGAAAGTTGGGGAAGCCCGACTATAATACACTCTTTACCCACAAAAGTGTATGCTCAGTGTAAATTTAGATGCTGCAGTATCTGCTGAAAGCAATACTGCTACTGCGCTGCAGCAGAGAAGTTTCTTTCGCTTATATCTTGACTATCGTTCATCCGATCTTTACCAATCCTTTGGTGGACCGATAAAGAATCCCGATTACTAAATATGTCCAAAAACTACGAACCTTCTATCTATAAAACTGCCGAAGATATGACGTTTTTTCTAAATTTCGGGGGCGGGAGGGGGCGTGGCAATAGTTGAAAGTAAGCTTGAACTGCCTGTAAGCATATGAAGCTTATGTTCCATACATGTCAAACCTCTATCTCATACCATCTCTGAGATCTATTTATTAATATAGACAGACGGATTGACAGACGGACGGACAGACAGACAGGCGGACAGACTGACGGACAGACGGACATGGCTATACAATACATATTCTAAAAAAAATTATTCAATAATTTACTCTAAAAACTCAACAATTTTTCGGTCGACAGTGCTATTATGGCGCGACTCATCACCATATTGCGAAAATTGCGTTATCCGAAAAACTTTAATAACTTTGCTTATTATTGACCGATTTTAGAAAATAGGCATACGTTCTAACCGTGAAGATGTGTTGTTCTTAAACAATAAAACAAATATTGGGGGTTTCTAACCAAATAGTGTTTAAAAACGTCACCAAAGACAAAAAATGGGGAAAAAAAAACCAATCAAAAATGGTTTACGTAGCAAATACTCCAAGATAAGAAATCAATCCGACAGTCATATATGGTATCTTTAAAGACCTAAATTTCTTCTTTCCAAAACCGGTAAGAAAATAAAAATCATTTGATATATGACAAAGTTATGGGCGTATAAGTGAGTGTTTGTGCGAAAAAAGGCTTTTTTACCGTTATTCAAAATTTCGATGTGCACTAAAAAATTCTAGTATGCCACAAAAATCTACTGAACTATATCTACAACCTACGCTACGACTTATCCCAGAAGTTTTGTTTTGATTTTTTTTTGTCACACCGTGTATTGGGCCTTACTTGATATATGTAAAGTTTGGAAGGTCTATCTTAAAAATTGTGGCTCTGACAGTTTTTTGCGCTTAAAGGGGGGAGGGGGAGGAATTTTCCAAATCTGAAACAAACTCGTTTTGAATCGGGTATACACCTATCTACATGCAAAAATTTGTGGCTCTAGCTCTTATAGTCTCTGAGAAACACGCGTTCATACGGACAGACGGACGGACAGACAGACGGACGGACGGACGGACGGACAGACGGACAGGGCTAAATCGACTCGGCTGTTGATGCTGATCAAGAATATATATACTTTATAGGGTCGCAAATGCTTCCTTCGACCTGTTACATACTTTTGCACAATTTCATGATCCCCCTTTTCCCATTTTCAATGGGAACAGGGTATAAAAAATAAAGGCTCGTTCACAACAAATGTTCCCTATCGAGACATTTGTATCTTGACGCTCACTTCATACCGGTATACCGTAGTTATTTAAATTCTGTTTTTTTTTATTGTATTAAGAACATATTGAACTAAAAAAAAATTTTCCTTTGTACGAGGGCTGTTCAAAAAGTTGTCGCTCTTCAAAGTTGGACGTCAAAAAAAAAGTTTTGCTGCTGGCGGCACGGATAACTCCACTTCGGATTATCTGAAATGGAAAAAGTAAACGGCGTTAGATTCAGTACAGATGTGATTCGAGCCCCTATTTCAATCATAGTTTTGTGGCTTTTTTACAAAATGGCGGCCATTGAAAAATGAAAAATCGATTTTGGTAAATTTTTTTTTGTAGTTTAGTGTAAAAAAAAAAATATTAAAAAAATTTTTAAAAATATGATTGAAATAGGTTCTATAAAAGTGACAGTTCTGAGTCGTTTGCATTTTGTTTCATCAAATTCGGTTCAGAGCTACGGGCGCAATCAGTGCCGCCAGCTTGAAAAACGTGGTTTCGATATAAACTCGTTTAAAGTTTGCAGTTGCTAGGCAAATCGGGTCACTTTGGGTCATTAAAAGGGCTATATATTCTAAAGTATTTCGAATTTCAAAAAATCCTTTTTATGGCGATATTCTCAAATATCCAAGCTATAAAAATATGCATCGAAAATCATTAAAATCGAAAAAAAATGTTTGCCAAGCAGCAATACCCCCTTGAGCGTCGTTGCTAGTATTGGGTTGTTCATGATTGAGTTGTTCACTGTTCACATATTCTTCTTTAATTGTTAATTTTTCTTCAATGAGTCTTGTTCTGTGAGTTTAGTTTTGTTTTTTATCCCTTTTTTTTTTTTTCTTTTTTTTTTTTTTACAGAGTATGTTATAGTCGGGCTTGGCCTACTTTCTTTCTTGTTTTAATTTGAAATTTTGATTGAAATTTTATTAGAAAGCAAATTGCTGTGAGTACAATAAACGAAAATTTTTACGATATCTCAAAAACCGATCTAGTTTCCACATATCTGAGAGCAGATTTGAATTCAGCGTGAAATTTTACATTAAAACCAATTGTTAAACGTCCTGGATATTGAAATTTTGTTGCATAGTGTTACCTTAAACGAAGCAGTTCAGCTAATGGTCTTGACAAATACAAATATTTAACTTAAGAATATTATGTTTAATAAGTCGGAAGTCAAACTTTTATCTGGAATTCCATCAGCGTTTTCCCATATGGTGGCATATGATTCAATACACAAGATGGAGTATGAAAGGGCCTTTGAAAATTTTCTTCCATTTTGAGAGGTGAGGAAAAAATTTAAAATATTGTTACAATAAAAGTACTAAATCCTGAACATTTTACAATTAATCTACGAGTATTCGAGACAAGGCCCGCATTATACACAGAGTTTAATAAGCTTGTGCAAAAGAATGTAACAGCCAGATGGAAGCATCTCCAACAGATCTCAGAGATGGTAAGAGATAGGGGTCTGACATGTATGGGACATATGCTTCTTATATTTACTTGCAGGCAGTAAAGTTTATTTTCAATTTTCGCCACGCCTCCTCCCGTCCCCGAAAATTGGAAAAAACGTTATAGATAGAAGATTCGTTCTTTCTGGACATATTTAGTAATCAGGATTACTTATCGATCCACCAAAGGAATGGCAACGATCGGATGAACGATAGTCGAATTATAGGGAAAACAAATAATTATGGGCAGCAATTCAATTCATTGGTAGCATGCGGTGTCTATTTATAAAAGCGATTTATATCTTTCGGCTTTTCCTGTCTACGCACATAATATAAATAATATGCAGTGTTTTGTGAGTGACCAGCCCAACTGCTCGGAGCTGAATGATATATTTGATTTTGCTGGGATACAAACCGGTTCTGAAACGAACGGTTTTGAACCGAACCGAAACGCTTATTTCAGCCGGTGAACCGAACCGCAAGCCGAACCGGCTTCTTTTCAGAAATAACGAAACGAACCGAAAACCACAAAGACTCATTAATTTGAGAATTTTAGGCGTTTCCCTAAGATAATTTTGTTAAGACGTTCCGTTTGACCATCTACAAGGGAGATCACTGATAAACCAAATTAATCCTTAGCAATGCCGGATCGATATAACCTGATTTGTCGCCTCTTAGTGGACAATGCATTCTGTAGTTCTTCTTTACCATAATTGAATCCTCGCCAGTACAGTTCTTCTCATATAATATGATAAACAGGGTGTGTTAGATGCTTGGTACGTATTCTTTTCTAGGCGAGATTCTTTTTTTTCGAAGGGCATTCCTCTAGAAACTTATAGAACCCTGTTCCGGTTTTCGAGTCGATTTTCGTGTAAAGGTTAACATTTTGCATCCAAATTGAATAACTTTGTATAGAAGAGGTAAAAAATATGCCTACGGTTACTAGATCTGGTATAAAAAAACTCGAATTCGTTTGAGCAATTGAAATCGATTGCCCAATGCCAAGTAAATTCAATTCGATAGAAAATTACGACGAGATCTAGTAACCACAGATTGTCTTGTTACTTACATACAAATTAATACAACTAAAACGCGAAACATTAAGGTTTACACGAAAATCGAGTCGAAACCCGGGATAGACCCGATAGACAAATCATGCTAATCCGATATTCAAATGGTTAGTCACATTTCAACAGAAATCATGATATTTCATAATGTGCCTTTATGAACCACTGAACCGAACCGAAACCGCGGTTCAGTTTGCTCCAAAAACCATGAATTGAACCGAACCGTCGGTACACAAACTGTGTGAACCACTGAACCGAACCAGTACTTATTTTCGAATGGTTTGCATCCCTGGATATTGGCCTCCTTTTACTCATTACAATTTTCGTGTCAGGTGTCAGGTGCTATTTTTGCTAACGGATGGCTGTTTCGTTTATTTCATTTGATTCCAAAGCACCCGATGCAGGTACCTGGAGTCAAATGCACTTGTTCGATATCTTTAAGCATAAAGTGAATATGTAATCATTAATGTTAATGCTCTGTTAATTAACATACGGGAAGGCTTTTAAGCACTTTCTCTCCTGAGTAATGGATATATCGAAGTCAGGCTGGTCCGGCTTTAACTAGCCGAAAAACCAGAGTTTTGTAATGCCCTCTGTATGAATTTCAATGCCTGTGTAATTTTCTTAATCTTAATTTTTAGTTCTCTAAAAACACTACCTTCATTTGTCTCTAAATGATTACGATTCTCTCTAAAATTAATTCCAAATCCTTTTGCTTTTTGCAGTTCTACCGCGCGATGGCCCCCACATCAGAGGACAGCAGTATCAGTACCAAATCGGTGAACATTTATATTTAAATTGCACGTCGGGGAAATCGCATCCAGCCTCGCATTTGCAGTGGTTCGTCAATGAGCAGCCGGTGAGTTTGTTAACACGAAATTTATGCGGACGCAAAGTTTTTTGTAAAACGACCCTTTTTTGCCGACCCTTTTGTGGCGCCTAAACGCGTTGACTTTGCTCACGCCCCTGCCGCCTCCCTCCAAGCCCCGCTAATCAAGGCCCAGGACTGGAAAAAATGTAGAAATTATGCATACAGTAAATATTTAAGCTCCTAACAACGCAGCAGACAACGGAATTGTGGGGGACGGGCAGTTGAAATTACTTCATGAACAAAAATCATGTAGACGAGCAGGCGTTCCTTTTTTCTTTTTTGGGTTTTCAGTAAGGTGTAGCAGGAGCTGGAACTGGAGCTGGGGCCATCCATCTGGCCGAAAGCTCGTTACATGTCTGCCGTGGCCGGAAGAGGCCCGTACTGCATTTTATCGTCGTCCTCGACTACATGGCACTCAAATTGTGTGAATCGAGGCGTTAAGGTACGAGTTAGTTCATTGTACCATGCTCGTGCTGCACCCCTTTCCGCCCCGGTCCACACCTAGACCACTCGTACTCTGTATAAATACGAGAAAAATCAATAAGTACGATTAGGCACGTTTCCCGGTTTATTTGCCTTTGGACAATGGGAACGGGCAGGCGATGGCTCCTTCTGTGCAAATAAATAAGAATAAAGTAAAAAAAACCAGTGGAAAAACTAAGCTAGCAGCACAATAAAACTGTTGAGCGTTTATTTAATAACATTCATGTTGAACTCGGCCAACAGAAAGGACTTTTCCACAAAACAACCAAATATTTAAGAATTGGTTTTTTCTTTTCTTTTTTAAACGCCCAACGCTTTTGCATGCGTTGAAGATAAATTGTGTTTCTTGGAATGCGACAGGCATTTAAAATGCCTTTTCAGTTTTAGCTTGTGGCCAGGCACTTCGCAACGAGGGCTGTCCAGTAAATAGACGTAGAAAGCGGAAACCCTCAAGGGCATAAGTTTGGAAGTTAATAGCGCTGTGTTTATTTTATGCATATTAGAATTTGTGCTACAGTCGAAAGTTGGTGAATTTTTTAAAAGGGGAAATATTCTATTGTGGTTTTAGTATTTAAAAATTGGGTGTTCTGAGTTCAGAGTTTATTCACTTGCAATGCTTGTGGCATTTTCATGAATTGCTTTACGCATCTTATTGAGATGTAAAATCTTTGTCCACAGCCTATTCACTTTGAGTCCATATACATATGCGCTGCTAAGCGCAACATTTTGTTTAAAGTGAGGTTTAAGTGTAAGGGTTTCTTGTCAGTCATTTACTCAAATTCTTTGTTTATTCTTTTGTGATCTGGAGCACCATATCTCTTATGCTAACTTAGCCCTATTGCTAGGCTTGTTCCAATGGCAAACATTCTGCAACACTCTCGCAATGTGAATGGTTTCCCGTTCCACGCGAATGGCCAAAGTGACGTAAGCAAGGAACAGCTGTTCGTAATTTCAGTTCAATTCAATTACAGTTCAACACATGGCGCAGTAGGCGGTCATTTCACTTTACAACTCAGCATATGTACTTTTTGTTTGGTTTGGTTTTTCCAGTTGTTTTACAAATTTCAATTGCATCCTTTTCGTTCGCTTGCATTCTTTATTTTCTCTGTTTCCAAGGTATATAATTGATAAGTGAAAACTTTATGTGTGTGTGTGCAATTAACACAATTACAGTTCGATATTTGTAACAATGCCAAGAAAAGGTCATGGTAACATAAGTCGGCGTTCGTAGAAAGCAACGCGACACCGCAATGTCGCAGCACGTCGAACGGAAGAGGAACATGTCAGTTAACTGTTGTTTGCCAGCACTGCAATGCAGTTCAATTTGAGAAAGTACCGCCTGCATTGTGTTGCGCGGGCTGCAATGTTAAATTGCCAGAAGTTGCCTCCAACTATACAGATTCTTGGACAATTTAGTTATCTTGTTGTATCGCTGATCTCCAAAAATAGTTTTCAGGAGATTTTCATGATAAATTAAATCGGTGCTTCAACGAAAAGAGAAATTTCAGCAATTGCTATATATTTATGTTACACGAGCACAATGAGCTCGACGTAGCTTCCAGAAAAAGTCTCCGCAGGCGGCCAGTACGACCTTGGGGTCGTATTTCCGGCTACATAAACGAATCCTGTTAGTCAGTTCTTTGATATTTTTGGCCCTCCAGTTGATTTTGTAAACTGCAGCACTCAGACTTCCAAAAAAATCTTCAATTGGACGACACTGCGGCAAGTTTGTTGGGTATTGTTCCTTTGGTACAAAAGGGATGTCTTTGCTGTTCAGGAAGACCGTCGTCATTTTATGGTAATGAGTAGAAGCTTTGTCGGAATGATTTTCCCTTAAAAATGAATCAAAATCTTCTTTAAACACTCGTTTATGTACACTTCCTTGTTGACTGCAATGCAATTTGGCTTAAACCACGGCTTCGATATGCCCCTCTCAGAGATCGCAATGTAAAGCATAACTTTGGGCTCAAACTTTTGCTTAACTTTTATATTTCACATCAGCAGGTGTTGACGATACACAGGAGGTGTAAAAAACACTATTTCCCGGTACATGGCTGCGACTCTGACCAAAGTTACTTTCATCGTCTAAAACAAAGAGTTTGCCACGATGTTGGTTGCACTTCCACCGACATTGATATTTGACAGCTTGTATTTGGTCAGGTGTGTAACTTGGTGCTCTTTGCTTACGTCTGGCAACAATATTATTCGTTTTCAGCACTTTACTGATGTGTTGTTGGCTGAAACTAAATTTTCTGGCTGCATCTCGTTGACTTATGTTGTCTTCGTTGTTAAAAAGTTGGGTTTGGTTTCTGACAGCTTGGCCGGTCATAATGTTTGCTTTCCGACCACTTCCAACTTCTCTTTGTATTATTTTTCGTTGCCAAATCTTATATATAGTGCGTTTGGACTTGCCCTCTTGGGTAAAATGGTTTACTGTAAACACTTTACCTTTGTCAGCGTGCATTTCGTAGAATTTAACAACGCGATTACGAAGGCGTTCTCGCTTAGACGGCATGATGGCGACTACTTGTCAAAACTTTTGTCAGGAAGGCATGAAAACGTGTTGACACAAGAACAAAGAGAAAGAAATGTCATTCCGAAAGCTTTTATGTAAAGCTCAGCTATGGGCGCGCTCTCTCAAAGTTTATGCAGTTTTTTACTTGTCACCCGTTATGTTTTTGACTAAACTCAACTATAAATAACAGAAGAACAACTTTTCTTCTCTTCTGAAAAAAATATAGTTCGTTGTATTCATCGGAGATTGATATCGCGAAGTGCGTAGCCATGGCTAAGCTCTTTCCAGAGATCTAAAGAAATGTTTTTCATTAGTAAATTGCTACAAAACTTGTGGGCTTTGACTTGTTTGTGGGTAAAGTTAGGTTATTTGGCAAAACTGAAAAAAAAAAAGGGAAAAGTTAACTTCGGCTCGTCCGAAGTTTTGTATACCCTAGCTTCCAATGAAAACAAAAAGTTTTTCTAAATAAGACTACTTTTTGGACCTTACTTTTCTATGGGATCTATACTATAAAGATGTCAGATTTCAACCTGACTTGGTGAAATCATGGAAAAGCATAATACACTGTTAATTACGAAATTTGGTGGCGATCCCATTTAAAACAAAAAAGTTTTTCTCACTAGAACTTCTTTTTCGACCGATCATTCATACTGCAGCTATATGCTATAGTCATCCGATTTTGATAAAACTTTGTTGAATTGTGTTAAAGTATATAAAATAAGTGTATGCCAATGATAAGAACGTTTTCATTAAAAACAAAAAAGTTTTTCTCACTAGAACTAGTTTTTCGACCGATCGTTCCTATGGCAGCTATATGTTATAGTCATCCGATTTCGACCAAACTAAGTGAAATCATGGGAAAGGATAGTAAACTAAGAAATAGGTACTTTGGAGGCGTTTTCATTAAAAACAAAAAAGTTTTTCTCACAAAGACTAGTTTTTCGACCGATCGTTCCTATGGCAGCTATATGCTATAGTCATCCGATCCGGCCGGTTCCTACAAATGTGCAGCGTATTTGTACCACAAGACTTCGTGCAAAGTTTGGTGAGGATTGCTTAAAAACTGACAAGGCTAATGAACTCAGCTCGTCATGCTGATCAAGAATATATATACTTTATGTGGTCGGAGATGCTTCCTTCAATGCGTTACAAACATCCGCACAATTTTATAATACCCTCTGCAAGGGTATAAAAACAAGTAAGGGAGCTGTAATCGAGTGCTCCCACTACAAAATACCCTGTTCCCTTGATTTCCTGTGTTTTCCTTTACATACACACACACTCACACATACACACACTCCAAAATACACACAAACGAATGCGCGCATGCGGCCGCTTGCGATAACTGACAATGCAAGGCCCCCACTCTCACACGAGCAAAATTGATTCGTATATAGCTTCGGTTATTTTTTGTCCGATCTTATTGATCTTTTTAGAATAGATAGATTTTGGGCCTTAAATGATATATTTATAAAGTCTCGAGGGTCTAACTTGAGAATTGTGGCTCCGACAGTTTTTTGCGCTTAACGGGGGGAGGGGGTGGAATTTTCCAAATCTGAAACAACTTGATTTGAATCTGGTATACACCTATGTACCTACATGGAAGAACTTGTGGCTCTATCTCTTATAGTCTCTGAGATCGATGCGTTCATACGGACAGACGGACGGAGGGACAGACGGACATGGCTAAATCGACTCGGTTGTTGATGCTGATCAAGAATATATATACTTTATAGGGTCGCAAATGCTTTCTTCTACCTGTTACATACTTTTGCACAACTTCATGATCCCCCTTTTCCCACAGGGTATACAAATTTCCCACAGTAGAATGTTATGCCAAGAATGCCCACAGCCTATGCGCGCGTCGCGTTCTCGAGACTCACGTATTGCACAATTACAACAATAACTTCTAATATTTTCCCTCTTATCTTTCTCTCGTAAGCCCTTTGCAACATCGAACGCAACAACCAATTTGTAAGGAGCGTCTTAAGCGTAGATTTGTAGTTTGCGAAGAATGAAATTTATAAAAATTCTGATCACACTTGAGTCTATTTCGAGTCCACGTTGTGACTAAAATAGTCATAAATGACCACGTTTTCTGATCATATATAATACTTTTGTCTTACCCAGCCACGACTTTTTTTGAAACCCTTTTTCCGATCAGTCTTGACTCAATCTTGGAAATCTCTAGAGATTTTGTCTTCGGTTGGCTTACAAATCGCTCGAAAAATCCGTCGATGTCCCAGAACTTCGAGAGATTTCATTGTCTTAGTGGGAGAGATAATTGGTCCAATTGGGTTGCATCTCTCTCAAAAAAATTCACATATTTTAGTTGGGAATTAATTTCATGTTAAATTGAAATCTGTTAACTATGGTGTAAGTTTTATGAAAAATTTAAAAAAATTCCACGCCAATGGAATTTGCTTTGGGTTGGAATTTGGTTGGAAGAGACTTCTGGGACACCTCCAAATATCTTTTTAATTATCAAAAGGGCTCGCAAAAGACTCATCAAACCTCCGGTTTATACCATCTAAGTAGCAATTGAGAAAGTCTAAAAATAATTATTTAAAATGTCAGGAAGCAGGTCAACAGGCCTTTCTGTTATCTTACCCCTCCACTATTAATACCTATCGCCCTAGTCACTAAGCTATTCGATAACATATCGATAGTAAATATTGCCAGTAGAGAGCTAAACATGCTCGGGCGAATCTCAATTTTCAGAATTTCAGATGAGATGACATTCTTTCTCCGTATTCCAACTAATTATGAATCAGCCCTCGTATGTCACTGCTCGGGTGGGTAATAACAAGGACAAGGAGTGGGAGGCTGGCACTGTTTAATTTATGCTTTCAAACCTGCTTTCAAGTTTTAGATTTAGCAGCTTTGTAATTTTTATGGACGCCATAAAGAAAGGCAAGGGAAAAACCAATCGACTAACAAATGGCAACAATTTCGCTGGCAAAGTGTTCTCCGGTGGTGCCCCAATTCCAATCCAAATCGAATACAGTTCAAGTTATTTATTTGAGCATTTCACATTTTTTATCTGCGCCTCACATTTCTCTTATTTATGGCAAATGATTTTCCCCATTCACCGAGCAGTTTTTTGCTGACAGCAGGCACATTCAATGTGGGGAGGAAGGGAGGCTTTTGTAAAGCCCGTGTAATTGCCAGCTTCCCGTCTCCAGCTGCGCCACTAGTAGACATGTCTGACGAGGACTCGCGCAGCTCATGTCATTTAATAAAATCGCTCCGTCTGCGACAGTTTAATTTCGGCCTTGTCCTTGCTCCTTTCAGATCCTGGACGAGCGTTACCTGTACAAATACAACGATATTGTGCACAAACATGGGCTAATCACCTCGACGCTGGGCCTGCACCTGCCACTGGAGTCGCGGCACTTTCACGAGGGCGACATGCGGGTTAAGTGTCTGGCCAGCATTTCGCCGGTTTTGTGGAAGGGTGGCAAGGAGAGCGTACTGCAGCGCCGACCCGGCATCATAGACAATCGCGAGGCCATGCTGCTGGGTAAGTGAACGATTCTGTGTCCAAAATACCCAACTAATGCCAACTCTTTCTGTGGGTGCGTGTGTGCAGTGAGGAGTGCAGCCGGTCGTTCCCAGAGTCGTCTGTTGCGTTCGCTTACCATCACCATCATCCTGGCTCGTGCTGGCCATTGGCTTCTCGGCTGCGAACTGACCTAAGCGGACCGCACACTCTCAAACAATCCAACTTGCTGGTAGATCAATTAAACACAAATCGAATTCATTTCAATTCAATTCAATTGCAATTGCAGAGCATAAATGGTGATTTTGTATACTTTAAGTGTAAACTCTTTAGTTGGTAAGTGCATGTAAGTGAACTGAGTTGGCCCCGGGCGAGGCTAGAACTGTTGTTGGCCCTGGCTAATATATTGTGTGTGTTATAGCATGTAAAAAGCAGCTAGAGTTAAACTATCTCACTCACTTGCATTAGGCAAAATAAACAGATCCCCCACATCCCACAAAATCCCACCCCGCTCCCCATATAACCATATTTCACACAGGAGTGACTAAATGTTCCCCCTCTCCCACTGCCCGCCACCTAGTTGTACCTAACTTTTGTGTGTAAATACATGAATTGAAATGCAGAAACCTAGTGCAAATGTCATTTCTCTCTCCAATTCAATTAGGATACTCTATAAATACTGCAAAAGTAAATTGGAAATTTAAAAATTTGACTTTACGGGAGTGAACTTTAGTGCATTCTCTTATTGTCTGCTTCTGAAGACAAAAACAGACATATTTCGTTTGGAAAATAAAGCTAAAATTGAAGGGTGTTTTTAAAGAAGGTTAACGAATTATAAATTGAATTTGCAAAGGTTTAAATTTGAGACAAGTGTAAATCAAAGGGTTTATGTTGAAAAATGCACAAATCGGGGTACAGAACGAAAGCATTGATCCATACCGCAGTTTTCCACGGTTTAACGAACAATTTTAAGCCATAAATCTCTTTCGGTATTAAGCTCACAGTTCAACTGAAGGCAGATAGTCGAGTTCCACAGAAAGATTATGGGAAGTCCGGAAGAAATTTGTGAGAAACGCAAAATTTTATTAGAAGCGTTTTCGTGCATGAGCTTGCTTAGCTAACACTCACGAATAATCATGATTATTAATATTAAAAATCTTCAGTTATGCTATGTTAGCAATAGCTATTGACCTTTAAGCCGGGTATTCAACACCGCGGAAACTTAAAATTCCTGCCAAACTTCATTTAAAACTAGAAAGAAAGTCGGTCTAGCCCGACTGTAATATACTCTGTACCAAAGAAGGTGTATGCACAGTCTTTAAATCATGCCGAAAAAATGAGATCTGTTTGTTCATATGGACAGACAGACAGACGGACGGACCGACGGGCATGGCAATATCGACTCTGCTGTTGATGCTAATCATGAATATATATAGTTTCTAGGGTCGGAGATGATTTCATCTGACTGTTACACATTTTTTCACAAACTTAATACTCTTTGTGTACAGAGTTTAAAAACGGCATCTGAATTCTTAGTTTACCTTTCTTTGTATCGATAGTAAATCTATTGATAGCGTGTGTGGATTGAGAAATAGCTGATGCACAGCTCGAAATATTTTGCTTACAATTATTTTGGAAGTGATGAGCGAATAGATTCATTGCTACACAAGCTGCAGAGTCTTTCTTATCTTGTACTCAAAAATAAAAGACTTTATTTGATTGGCGACCAAACGGGGAGTTTTACTACTTTGGAGCCACACGCTTTTTCTGTCCTGATCAACCATCGGTCCAATTATACCGCATTTTCCAGCGAACTATATGGCTGATTTCGCTTTTTCGACTGTCCCTTCGTCCCTTTGTCTATTATCTCTTCCCTCTGTTTAAAATGTACCTATTCTCATGGTACTTTTTCTGTGCAGGCTGCGCAGATGTATGTAATATGTCAGAGTCAGCACACCCGACCGCTTAATCACTAGCCTTTATTAGATTGCTAATAAAACACTAGACCGATCGCACTGATATTATATCTGCAATGGTAGTTCGAAGTTGGTTTCCGCTTTTTTATGAAAATTTATTTGAATTGAAACTTTTAACAATCTTTACGAAATCAGTCTGACCTTGCACTTTCAGGACAATTGGGGCTTACTGTCTTAAGATATACTGCGACACAGAGCGTCACATTCAGAGTCACAGTGTCCCAGTTCCATATGAATTTGATACTAAGACACATGTGGCTGATGTCAAGTGTTCCTTCGTCCGTTTGCCTATCTATGTATTTCGGAAAAAGTATCTTCTTCCTCAGCTATTAATGTAACTAGGCACATGGGCATCTTTCTGTGTTTGCTGCCCAGATTTATGTACGTCGGAATCAGCACACACGACCGCGCAATCAATAATAAACCACTATACACATTGTACTGAAATTAAATTTACAATAGTAGACCGAATTGGCTTAACGCTATTTTGTTTAAATTTATTTTAATTTAAACTTTACTTTAAATCAGTGTAACCTTGTACATTTTAGCATGATTAGACCAAACTCTTTTACTTGGGTTCCACATACTCAAAATAAATAGCGAATTCCGCAGTGCTGGATACAGGCCTTAAGTCAAGGCTGTAAGTCCCTGCAAGTTTGAAGAAGGTTCGGTCTGGAGGAGGTTTGAGATCTTTATAAAGCTTAAGTTGAAGGCACTTTCATAAAATATAAATTGATTTCATTTCTAATTAAAGTACAAAGCCGAGGGAACGACATTTTTTTTAGGCATTTTTGGGATTATTGTTAAAGCTATCTGGTCACACTGACTCTGACAATCCTCAAAGGGAATATCTAGCAAATTTCTTAATAAATAGTACTAGCCTTCAGTAGTTCTTCAGTGGGATATAACAGACTAAAATAAAGACATAATTGATGATTTCTGGACTTGAAATATCAAATATTGATTTTGCAATTTCTGACATTTAATTCGTTTTCGTTGTTTTGAAAAATATGCAACACCGCAGTGCACTGACAGCAAAACGATTTCAAATATTGTTTGTACTCTGATTGATACTAGACGATGTAGAAGATAGTCCAGGGTAAGCTAGCTTATTCCTGTTTAGTCCAAATAAATTTCTTATTTATTGTTAGTTTTCAATTTCTCAGGTTTAAAAATATTTACAATATGCTCGAATAAGCTTTCTTAATGTTATAAGAAATAAAACTTCGGAGCTTAAATTTGTTGACCTGATAAAAAACACCCTTTTAGCAACTAGCTTTAATGGAAATTTGATTTGCTACTCCCACAAATTGACAACTGTATAAACATTGCAAATTAGAATCTAAGCCACACCCCACATATCTATCGTAAACCAAATGTAAATTTAAGTAGTATTCTAAGCTAATTAAGTTGAGTAGTTGAGTTTTGGCAGTATTCGTAACATTTCTAAGTATCATTGGACGATTCCAAAAGAGAACACATACGCGTGTATGTGCATGTGTATTTACCCCCCTAAGTATGTATGTATGTATACAATAAAGCAGTGCGACAGACCCTCTTCATGATTGTTTAAACAAATATAAATGTGAAAGCAAACGTTGAGTTTTATTGAGTTTTATTTCTCTTGGTTTTTAATATAAATGGCTTTGGGGGTCGAGGGGGGATGCGCAGTTTTATCGGCCACAGACACGCACAGGAACATTAACACCTGTAAGACCCTGGCAAACTTTTTTAGGTGTTAAAGTTGTGCCGGGAGCTGTTGTTGTTCTTCTTGTTTGTTGCTGATGTTTTTATATATATTGTTTTTATTTTCGCCGACACAACAATAACAAAAGATACAAAAATTATATAGAGCATAAAAGTGGCAAAGTTAAAATAACACGTACAAATTTTGTATGCAAACAAAACCGCAACACACACGTACAACCGACACACGCGCACTCAAACAGCCAGAGGCACGCACGGTCGCAAATGAAAAAATTGCGTGCAGCCTTTTAGGCGCGCACTCGCGTATAAACAGAAAAACTTCTCTCCCAATATTTTGCGCTGCTTTCCTTTGATGGCGTCCTAAACTTTATGGCAGGCACATAAATAGAAATGTACGCAAAAAACTTGCCAAAAATAAGGAGAAGCCCGCCCCAGAGTGAGTAGAGTGTGGGCCACACGCAAGCACTTCCAGACATGCGTGGCCCAAAGCCATCGGCTATTTACCTGTCCCGGCCAATCTAATCTGCTCCTGCAACTCGGCCAGCTTAAGAAAGATTTATGTCTTTGCCTTCCACTGCATAAGTGGCGCCATTTAAAGGCCTACTCCAGCGACAGGAAGCGTAGGAGTGCAAAAATTTATGGCCCCCGATTGCATAGCTGATAAATTTAGTTTGCACTTCACTGCGAAAGGGGCGAGGCATTTATGACGCGCTGGCAGTGCGTGTGTGTGTGTGTGTGTGTGCACCTACGGAAGTGCCTAACCAAATTGCAGCGCGCTAAAACAACAATTGCTTTTGATTTCAACTTGCATTAAATTAGTTTTGCACGCGGCTCGTGATTCATGAATACCGACCAAGTTTTGGACAGCGGAAAGTTTTCACTGAATGCGAATGGAAATGGGCTGGCCGCAGACACATTTCCAAGGAAATTTAATCAAGTTCTTGTGGAAAACAGTGGCAGTTAGGTTAATCAATCATTTTTTGCATGGCGAAAAGTGAATCTGATGGGTGGCACAGGTAAGTTCTGAAAATTGTTTAATAAACTAAATTAAGGGTAAAACTTGCGAAGGGGTGCTGGAAAAATAACAAAGCAGTGTGGTCTTGACTACACGTTGAAGGCAGTGTTTATTTATGCAAGTCCCTCGATTCAAAACCAACATATGTTGTACACTCAAACACTTGCTTACATTTTGGTGCGGCATTCAGAATCCAGCAAACTGTAGAGAAGAGATCTATTACTATTACACCAGGCAACAAGGTCCAGTAAATTGAAGTGATGGTGATTCCAGATGAGTGTGCTGAACACGGTTCTTTATGGTAATTTGAGCTTGAAATTGCTGTATAGTTATTAGTTTTTATCTAAAAATATTAAGACCTCGCCAAATTAAACTTATTAATTTTCTTACAACATTTTTTTTACCACGTCTTTACGATCTTTGACCCAAATTTTGGTTAAAGCTAATACCTAAATTCATCAAATCAAAGATGGAAGTCCACTGAAAATTTTTATTTTATCAAAAACAGAGGCTGAAACGTTTTACTAACTTAAATATGTTTCACACGATAAGAAGAGTATCTGATTACCCATTTTTCAATTATTTTTTTTTTAATATCTTCGGCTATATTTCCGCCCATCACCCTGGATAATTCCGCCCTTTCGGTGTGAAACCAAACACACTCGGATAAGACGTGTCTGGCGTCCTTCACAGGTCCTTCTTCGCAGCAAGTGCATTCCTCGCTATCGTCATGGTCGACTCTTTTTAGGTAACTCTAAAACAGCCATGTCCACTAAGGAGCTAAGTTAGATGAAATGGAGATAATCTCGGGACTAGGCTAAGGCTCCAGCGACCCTTCGTGGATTGCTCCCAACGCTGTAGCCACTTCTTGATGCTCCGCTGCCTCGCTTCCTACTGCTGTGTACCACAGCTTGGTTGACTTGAGACACTCAACCGTGAAGCCCGTTACCTCTCGTTTGCTTCTGTGGCCAGCTCGTTAAGTGGAATCATCCCGGCAATGACCAAAGCAGCATCTTCCAACACCGTACGATACGCAGAAGTAGCCCTGAGCGCACTAAGACGGTACGCCCCTCAGACGCCTTTTATGTAGCTAAAGTAGACCATGGACCCATGCCAGATTGGCGACGCGTATAAGCCTTAGTTCCACTCGCCAAAAGTTTTCTTCTCCACTGTTTAGGACTGCACGTGTTCAGCACGTTTGCTGCCTTCTCTCCAAGGTATTTACTGGCTCGTTTGGATTTTATTGCGGTTCCATTTACTCTGACCCAGGCTGACTCCACCTACTTTCGACTGCTAATTAGAGCCATCTCTGGTGGATGCTAAGCCACTGGTGGATGCGCTCAAAGATAGAATTACACGCCTCTTTGGTCCTCCGAAGCACTTTCCCTATCGCAACAAGTGCCACATCGTCTGCAAAGCCCACTAAATGCACTCCTGGAGGGAGAAAGAGTCGGAGGATCCCATCATACATGGCGTTCCATAAGACATGTCCAAGCATGGAGCTCCAGCAGAAGCCACATGGGTTTTGTTACCCTCTGACGTGGGGTACGGAAATGAAAGCTTCTATGCATTGCAAGCTTGTGAGTAAAGTTATAATACCCTTTCCAGGGGGATACGTCAGTTTCTAAATACCACTTTCAGTTTTTGTGTAATTTAAATTTTTGTCAACCTTTGAAAAATGACACCTTCAGTACTCTTAATAGCCCTGGTCGACACCCAAAATGATTCAAAGATCAGACAAAGATATTCTTATACTTAAAATTTTCAACGCTAAACAAAAATCCGGCCTCCAAAAGTGCCCATCACGTCGAGATTTTGAGAAAAATGGACTCAAAGTCTCGAAAAACCCTTTTTAAGCACTTTTTCAATCACGTGTAGAGAATAAGGCCGTGGTGCTAGAAGTCTCTAAATAGACTTAAATTAAAGCATAACCTGTCAACCGTATGAATCAAATCGAAAACCTTGAATCAGTTGTAAATTGTCATGTAGCATCATTTTTTCCAGGCGCTCTCATACTCTAAGAGCACTCATATGGCCAACTTTCTTTTTAATTTTATTTGAAATATTTACTATTATTTATTGATTTTGATGTCGCTGTATGCTTCTGAATGAATGGAAAACAGACGATCTGAGAATTTTAAGACATTTGTTGCCAAAACGATAAATAATTATAGTCGCATGGGTTGCAAAATGTCGTTGAAAATTCACTTTCTTGACTCGCATATTGATTTTTTTTTCTTTGAATATTGCGATAACGTCAGCGACGAGCAATCTGAGAGATTCCATCAAGATTTAAAAACCAAGGTAAAAGATGTCAAGGAAAATGGAGTCCTTCCAAGCTAGCTGATTATTGCTGGGACTAATGAATGGAAGTGATTGCAACAACTCTAGAAAGTAAAAAAAATCCTCCTAAAGTCAAACGAATGAAAAACAAGAACATGATAATACATTAATCTGAACTCTACATTTTTCGCAAAATACCAAGTTTTAGTTAAATCGACCATATTTATCAATTTATGTCCGCTATTCTGAATTTTTTAACAACGACCAATGATTTATTCAGGAACCTATTCAGCGACCTCAAAATCAATAAATAGTTAGGGTATTCACTAGCTCTCGTAAAATGGTAAAGCGTAAATTTACCACACAGGAGCTACTGAGCGACCCCTTGAGATTCAGAGTAGTAATTTTCAGGGCCAACTTTTTTGTAAAATCCTGCCGTAATTTCGGTCGAACTAATTTTAAGCAAAACTGTCAACTTTTTGTATGACAAAGGCAAACTTTACCGGCTGCCTTAAGGAAAGTTTCAGTAAAGGCAGCCTTTATGCCCTAGTGTAAATTGGCTATTAACCATATGTTTAGACGATCTATTATTTAAGTACCAAAACTTGACAAATAAAACAAGTAAGGGAGCTGTAGTCGAGTGCCCCGACTACAAAATACCCTGTTCCCTTGACTTCTTGTGTTTTCATACACATATACACACACTCACACATACACACACACACTCTAACACACGCACGCGCAAACGCGGTAACTGACAATGCAAGGCCCCCCCCCCCTCTCTACCACAAGCGAAATTGCTTCGTATATAACTTCGGTGTTTTTCGTCCGATCTTATTGATCTTTTCAGAATAGATAGATATTGGGCCTTACTTGATATATGTAAAGTTTGGAAGGTCTATCTTAAAAATTGTGGCTGTGACAATTTTTTTGCGCTTAAAGGGGGGAGGGGGAGGAATCTGAATCTGAATCCAAATCTGAAACAAACTCGTATTGAATCGGGTATACACCTACCTACATTCAAAAATTTGTGGCTCTAGCTCTTATAGTCTCTGAGAAACACGCGTTCATACGGACAGACGGACAGACGGATGGACAGGGCTAAATCGACTCGGCTGTTGATGCTGATCAAGAATATATATACTTTATAGGGTCGCAAATGTTTCCTTCTCCCTGTTACATACTTTTGCACAACTTCATGATCCCCCTTTTCCCATTTTCAATGGGAACAGGGCATAAACATCTAAATAAAAATGCCAAGTCAAAGGGTGCAACAAGCTTAGTGTAAGCGAAAAATACACTTGGTTCTTTACAAGCAGCATCAATAAGGAAAATAAAAACCATGTTTGGAGTAAAGATTTATTGATTGTATTTTTTTATGATTTTAATTCTTGGGTGTTCACGACGCCCAGCTAAGCTACGGAACTGTTAAATAGAGTTATCTTAAGTAATTTGTAAACATGTCAGTAGAACGGTCTTCTTGTTTTCGAATTGATGGCGTACGAGTTGGAGGAACCCTTTGCAGCATTGATCAGCTTATCCAAGCACTCGGTAATAATATTGGTGTTACTGCTCCAGTGCACGGCAGCCAGATGGCCTGGTTAATGCGACGCAAGGGAGATATATCTACCATGAATACTCTCGAGCGAGCGCTTGACAGTGCGACAGGAAATCAGCTTCTTGCCATTATTGCGTCCCTTCAACATCAGCGTGCAGGTCAGCCGATCCACAATGGGGCACTGGGCCTTGCGGAAACGCTTGGCGTCATAACATTCTTCCAGAGTTTTGCATTGCCTTTCAGTTTGCTTTTTTATAATATACAGTTTGCTGGTGTGACCGCACATTTTTAAGACAAAAATCTCGAAATGGCTCGATACTAAGTATTTTAAGTCGATTCTTTGAAAAATTTTACAACACTTCAGAACTTTACACTTTTTGACATTTACGACTGATTTTTTAAACAAAGTGGTAATTTTTTTCTCATGTGTTTTGTTGTTGCTTCGTAAACTTTTGGGTTTACGCTTTTACGCTTTGCCATTCTACGAGAGCTAGTGAATACCCTCAGTATAAAAAAAAATAAAATTAATTTAAGCCTAATTAATTCTATTACCTCGGCATTATCTTTACACGTAATGAAAAAGGGGAAAAAACAGGGGCTTTTGTGACTTTGAATGCATTTTTCTTAAGACGTGATGGGCACTTTTGGAGGCCAGATTCGTATTCAGCGATGAAAGTCCTATAAGAATAAGAATATCTGATCTTTGAATCAGAAAAATAGTTAATTTATTCGACCTATGTATTGACCCTTACCAAAGTGGTATATCTTCGCTTAAAAGAGGTAAGAAAGTCGGTCAAGCCTGACTTTAACATACTCTGTTCCTGTGAAGTGCTGTCCATAATTGCTTGTTTTCTTTACAACTTGACTATCGTTCATCCGATCTTTACCATTCTATTGGCGGATCGATAAATAGTCCCGATTACTAAATATTTCCAGAAATTCCTAACCTTCCATATATAGAACTGTTTGAGATATAACGTTTTTTCCGAATAGCGAAGGCGGGAAGGGGTGTGGCCAAAATTGAAAATAAACTTGATCTGCCTGCAAGTATAAGAAGTTTTTGTCCCATACATGCCAACCCTCTATCTCTTACCATCCCTGAGATCTGAGCAGACAGACGGACGGACAGACGGATATGGCTAAATCGACTCGGCTGTTGATGCTCATCAAGAATATATAAACTTTATAGGTTCATCGATAAACTGCACTTTCGCATTTTTTTAAAAATTGTCTTCATCTAAATCGGTGAAAAAAATTTGTTTGCCAAGTTTTTTCTTTTTTAATGTTTTTAGAACTTTTCAATTGGTTTAAGAGGAGGCAGTTTTTGTAAAACTAGAAAAAACAGTTTCTTGATTATATCTCGAAAACTATTCGACAGTTTGTATTGTTTTTGGACTTACAACTTTAGAAAAAGTTGGTTGTCGAGCAGTGTTAAATACCGTTCAAAGGATGACAAGCTTACTATATGTCAAGGATGAAAAGCTCCGCCGACCACAGGTATACAGAGTGCGCATAAGTCCACCACTTTGGGTCATGAATGCCCGGGTGGGGTGATTATTTGAAACCCGATTTCAATTTATAAATCTCTAATAACGCCCGAGATTGTCAATATATTTGGGAGTGAAACAACTCGGAAGGCCCTCTTCAAAAGTGACGAAAGCAAGTCTTTGAAGTAATTTTGACCAGATAAGAAGAAAATCGCTAGGATTCAAACTGTCTTTGCCTGTGTTGAACCGAACTGGAATTCAAGTTTGGAACAGACAGAAGTTCACCAATTTCCAGCTTTAGGTTTGGATACAATTTAAAAGAAATCTTAATTCCGGATTCAACCCGGTTGGGTTCTTTATTAACAATTTGTGTACACACAGTAGAAAGCGACGCGCCAGACACTGGTCTACCCCATCAGCTTTTTGAAAGATCAGTTTAAAAACAAACAAAAACGAATGTTAAGTAAATTTTGCCACAAAAATGTAAAGTTTGGAAAACAGCCTTGTTATGAAGTCTACGATATATTTTTATAGAACTATAATTAAGTTTTTTCAACGTTAAACATGTTCGCTTTTATAGTTATAACATACTTACCTGACTATTACATGTGAAACTGCCACCAACTGTTTCTTTCCCACTCTTCATTATGAATTCCCACTGATAAGGTTGTCGCGAATCCCTTTAACCTGGCTAATTAAAACCCCGCACGAATAAGCCCCACCGATACTGCACCGCTCTGCTCTGCAGCCAAACTGCGACCATACTTATATGCAAATTGTGTAAATCAGAGAATTTAGTGGCCCGGCTAGCTGAATACCAGTTCGTGTTCCGCCATAAGCTGCCATATTTAGTTAAGTAATCAGGCTTTTGCGGAGGAGGCGGGCTGGATTAGGGCGTGGAACAACGCAACGTAACGCAACAGACTTGGCCGGTTAAAAGGCACAAAATGTTCGTTTCCAAATTGTTGACTAGGACAACAAAAGAGTTTCCTGGTGAGAGTCGGGCCAGTTTTTGTATTTTGTCAATGACATTGTTCGGCTCTGGCTGTTGCTGTTGTGTGGGTGGGTGGGTTTTGGGTCAGTAGGGGGGTGGGCGGAGAGTTACATATTTGTCGCTGGATGTATATTATTATGTCGACAGGACACTCTCAGAAGCAGGAGCTGGCTTTGTCCGTTGACCAAGTGCCGTGTCGTGCCATTGTGGTCGGCATGTGGCGCTCGTTAAATGCTAATTGCCGCATACTTGTAACAACTTTATGTGCATGCCCCTGTGCAGCCAAGCGACTAACAACAGGGCGCCTCCCACGACACAGGGTGCCCGTCTAATTGGCAGAGGAATTCTGATTTTAAAAATGAAGTTCAATAGGCCAACACTTAGAAAAAATTATGCATATTCGATACTTTCTTAACTTATTTCTAACTTTAGTTTACAATCCCATTGTTATTGAAATGAGAGGTTGTTGTAAATACATTTTGGGATCTGTGGGATTTTTTAGTGAACCAATACCATCTAGTTCTAGCCCAGAAAACCCCTACCCTTATCCCAATGACATCCTAGAAAGAGCTCGTTTCTGTATTCAATTAAGATGTTGAAAATATCATATTCAGTGGTGTCCTGAGGCAGTGGCCGACAAAAAACACTATCACATTTTGGCATTGATGTGTGTGCGCCGAAACAGGCACGAATTAGAGATAAGCACAAAAACTTATTCAATTTGCTCTCCAGCAAAAGCAACGACGCACCTAAACAACAGCCCAAAACAGCGCAGCGGCATGCCGAATCAACCCGACGAGCTCAGACTGTGTGTGTCTCGATTGCGCTGCTTTTGAGAGTTTGCCTATGCCCAGTAGATAGCGATGCGCGGGCATCTGTTCTAAACTTGATCTGCCTGCAAGTATAAGAAGCATATGTCCCATACATGTCAAACGTGTTTGCGTGTTGAGATCATACGGACAGACGGACTGACAGTCAGACAGACGGACTCGACTGTTCTTGCTGATCAAGAATATATATACTGTATAGAGTCGGAGATGCTTTCTTCCCTGTTACATACTTTTGCACAAACTTAATATACTCTGTGTACCTCTGGTCTTATGACTGAGGTTGACCTTAGGGTATTCCACAGATACTTCTTCTTCTTCTTCTTGGCCATTTGATGGTAATAAAATCATCACAACCGTTTTACGGTCTCGGCCACTGCCTCTAATGCCCGCCACTCGCCTCTGTCCCGAGCGACATTCCATCTGAAGGACACACCCAGCTCCGCAATATCTCCCTGCAACTGGTCGCGCCATCTCCGCTTCGGTCGACCCGGCCCGGGCTTGCCTCCTAACTCGTTCGCATTCCGACTGTACACCCGTTTTGCTGGAGCGTTATCATCCATACGTGTAACATGTCCTATCCAGCGCAGCCGCCAACGTTTAGAGGTCCGTAAATCCTCCGAAGAACTTTTCTCTCGAACACGCCAATTTCCGCTTCATCCTTTGATGACATTGTCCATGCTTCTGCGCCGTATAGCAGGACTGGGATGATAAGCGACTTGTATAGCGCAATTTTCGTTTTCCGAGAGAGGGCTCTGCTCTTGAACTCCTTACTGAGCCCGTAGTAACATCGGTTTGCAAGAGTAATTCTCTTCGGATTTCCAGACTGGTGTTGTTATCGTCGTTCCGAGGTAGACAAATTCCTTAACAACCATGAAGTTGTAGTCTCCCATTGCAACAGATTGTCCAAGCGTAGACTCACTGCGCATCGTCTTATCCTCATGTACCGCTAAGCCCATAAGTTTTGACTGCTTCTCTATCTCTGAGAACGCCCGTTTTACCACAGATTCGTTTATGCCGACGATATCAATGTCTTATTTAATATTTAATGCCTTTTCAGTTTTCTGAAAAGTTGAATTTTACCCAGCCAGAAGTTGTGATTCTTTTTTGGCTTAATTTTACAACAAATTACACTTTGACATTCTCGAAGTCTTTCAAAAATGCATTTTCCCCGGCAAATGAACGTCCAAGTGCATAAATTTCCTTTTAAAATCTGTCCATACATTCTCATGCATATTTTATGTATGAACTCGTATGTATGCATGTACGTATGCGCCTGCGATTCGCCATGTTGGAAATCAAAATGCATTTTTATGGCTCAATACAAAACGAAACGCAACAAAATATAATGTGCCATCGTTTTCTTGCCAATTGAAAAACTGAAATGCGGCGGGGGACTCGACTCGATGCAATGGTCGCTCCTGTCCACTGTTCGTTCGCATGGCCTATTTGCATAATATTGATTCCATTGGAGGAGGAGGAGTGGAGCACAACCAGATCCATCGGCATGAACGGCATGACTTAAACAAATAAATTTCCAGCGAGCTGTAAGCGAATGAATTGAGTAAATGCGAAATCACTGGAACATCATACGACGTATGCTTGCGTAAGTCAGGAGTTGCGGCAGAAATGCACTTAAGGGTGGGCGGCCAAACAAATTATGCAAATGAGGTAAGACAGGCGCAGGCATAAGAGGGCAGCTTAATAGGTTGGTGAGCTGTTGCTAGTTTTATTCAAAAGGTCACTGGCTTACCAAGCTGCCCTCGTACTCTCAGTCAGCATACGGCGCATTTAGCCAAAGTTCGGCAATTAAGAAGCTGCGCCGCCCGTCAAAAAGGATAAATGCCAAAATGAAAAACGTCTGTGCAAGTGCATTTCAATGAAGTTGCCGGACTGGCTGTGCCCGTGCCTGAGCCTGGGGTCGGCGTAATCATGTTTCACTCGACTGCCAATGCAGGCTCCCTGCCTGCCTCGAAATCGTTCACAATCAAATTTCGGCCCATCTGGATGTGGGAGAACCAGCTTGACTTTGTCCTGTCCAGTGTGGAATGATCATCTCGTTGTTCTGTGTTGGCATTTGCATGCAAAATGCCCTCGTTGCACTTTGAATACCAGGGTATAAAGTCACAATTAGAAACCAGCGCCTGATCCACAGCTTCAGTGAGATGTCAAATTTATGACCTAAATTAGCCACCAACTGGTGCACTTTGTTTTCATTTGCTGGACTCACGCGCAACGCGGATATTAAGTGGCCAACTGAAATGAAAGGAGTTTTGATGGATGTAACGCTTAAGGAAGATGCACTTGGGAAACTTTGCTTTGTTAAATTTGGTTTGTTTTTGATAAAATTTCAAGCGTTTTGTTCTTCACATATGTGGATTGTTTGGTTCCATATTTATTGAATTAGTATGAATTAATCTTAAGTTTGAATTTTAGTGTTTTAAGGTCCGATTTCTCAATGCTCGGTTAGTCAAATTGACCGCAAAAGATCAGGTCAAATTTTAGTCTCTAGATAAGTCACTATAGAATTATCGATATTTCCTTCGTTAGATTAACAGATAAATTCTAGCTTTGGCACAAGCACATGTTTCTAAGGCACGGATAAGTTGTTTTCCTTTTGGTATTTTTGAACTTTCACTTTAGTTCATCAACGCAAATAATATAATTCAACTTTTTCGCAACAAAATGGGCAGCATTGTTGCAGCGATAGGAAATGGTCGATATCGGGAGAAACTGTCGTTAAGAAAGCCAAAGTACTTAATCTCTCGGCGAGGACCTAACCTGAACTATTGGTAACTCATTAAAATGAAAGTCCAAAAGATCAAATTTGTATTTTTTCATATTGGTATCTTATGCGAGCTGATGTGGTGCAGCGGCTAGTGTGTGTGCCTGCTGTGCAAGAGGTCGAAGGTTTGATCCCGCTTCGGGCATCTAATGAAATTGACTACTAAATGTGTCCAGAAGGAGATTTGACGTTTTTTACAATTTGCGGGGGCATAAGTCCCATACATGTCAAACCTCCATCTCTTACCATCTCTGAGATCTGTGCGTTCATACGGACAGACAGACGGACTGACTGACATGGCATTTGCACAAACTTATTATACTCTATGTACCTTTGGTACAGAGTATAAAAAAAAAATTTTAAACATGGATGAAGTATTTTTGACGTCAGAAGTTCGATAAGAATTAAAATTCTTGATCCAAGAGCATAGTTCTTCATCAAAGTATGAATTATTCATCTTCTTTTTCTTGATCCAAAAGCTTCAATAGTCAAAACAAGTTCGAAACATTCTCAAGTCAAGTAAAAAAAGTCTTCAATCAAGTGCTAAGCTTATTCAAATTCTAGGCTGCTTATCTTCAACCAAGAGCTTAGTGCATTGTCAAAAAGCAAGAATGTTCTTTCTGTCTCATCAGGTTTAAAAGACAGATCGTTCACTCTTAAAATCAGTTACTTGTCTCCTGTTTGTTTTAATTTATTTCATAGAAATTTAATATTTTTACTATGTAGCATGTTTTACCTGGCTTGAGGAATACACAACACCACAAAGTAGCAGCATTCTTTGCCTGTCAACTGTCAGTCCATCAGCCGTCTCTCTATGGCAGCAATGCCATTACTGCTTGGGAATTCTAAAGCAACATGACAGCAAAAATCGATGGCGCTCTCCGCTTGGTAATTTCCTCATACACCCCTTCCATAAAAAACGAAACTCAGAGAGCGGACTCGAAGCTATTCTCTTAAATGTGCTTGCTCTTCTCTCTCAGTTTCCTTACATCAGTCCTTTAGCCTAAAATCACCACAATGAGTGAAATTTTTGACCATTCAAGAACGAATAGATTTCTTTTTCTAGAGCTTTCGTTCCTAAATTATTCGTTCTGCTTTTTTCGGGGAGTACTTAAATTAAATGTATCGCTATTGTTTTATAAGAAATCTTCTTTTTTGTTATTTGGCCCGATATTTTAATCGCAACCGTTTGACGGTCTCGGCCGCTGCAATGAATGCCCGCCACTCGCTTCTGAACCCGAGGCATTGTTTTTGCAGCTTTCATTGGCGGATGTATCTGACGATAGTCGGGTGAAAAGTTCGAAGTACCGCCCCTATTTGTCATAGGGAGGGATCGCTCACGTTAGCCAGCAGCTTTGCGGATGCATCGCTCTGTTACCAGGGGTTACCACGAGGGGTGTGAGTCGACTTGAGTCGCAGTAAGCTACATACGCCCCCATAACAACATGAGAGCTCCTGTCTTCCGAAGAAGCCCTCTTCACTCTGTTCTTTTCCTCAACGCTAGATACTAGGCCAGCAAGCTTAAAGATCGGATAACAAATAACAGAGCTATAAATAGCTGACTTCGTGAACGTGAGAGTACTGGACGCAGAAAAGAGATGGAAGACGAGAATGCCGCTAGAAAGTTTACGTATACAGGAGAGAGCAGAACAGATCTTAAATTTCAAAGAGGACTTAGAACAGACAAACTTCGTCCATGCAGCAGCACTGTCGAAATGCAGAGCGGGAGCCAAAAACAAACTAAAATTAAATTAAGCAAAAAAGAACAAACGAACATAATTTAAAGTATGACAATGATGACTGACAACAACAACAAATGTGCAATACAATGACAACAACCTATTAGGTATTTAGAAAATGATAGTGTTTATATGTAATGAATATGTGTTTATATGTATCAGAGAACTGCAACGAGCCGCCACGAGTACAATCGCTCAGCACTCAGGGCTTGTCAGACTCGAGTATTGCCCTTACTCAAACTCAAGTTGACTCAGCCCCTTGTTACAAAATCGAAGTTCTGCTGTGAGCCGTCATGAGTATAGTTCGTTCGGTACAAATACTCGCGATTACTCCTAGCTTCGGCCGCGAATCACCGAGAGTACTTGTTGCCGAAGTCAAAGATCTGAAGCGATCTGTTACGATCAACGCTTGTACACAATCGTCACAAGCACACAAAAAACAACAGTTTGTGAGAGCAAAAGAGAGCATGATGGTCTATTTCTTGCATTTGTATTTTGCATTCGCTTCCTCTTTCCTTCTTAAGGGCATGTTGTTGTCATAAGAGGCTTGTCGAAGCTCGCCGTCAACCAGCAGAGTACGTACGAGTTAATTCTGTTGCGAGTCCGAGTAAACAAGAGTAGAGTGTGGAAAAGGCTTGGCCATTGCTGGTTAAAAAAATTATTTTGACTCGTGTTATGAAACGTTTGTTCATATTATTACTCGTGCGAAGCAAAGAGCTTACTCGTTCTGACTCGATGTGTTTGCGATCATTTCGAGTGTGTCGAACCAAGGCGACGAGTCCAACCAAGCCAAGTAAACGCACAAGTGTGATCGAACATTAGAGGTTTTTTGCAGGTCTCTGATATGTATGTATTCATCCCTTTTGTATGAAAATAAACAGACTCCCTGAGGACGGCAGCAAAGCTATCCGAAACGCGTAGGAGAACAGCTGAGCTAAAAATGATTGTCTAAATGTTTGAGCCGCAGCAAGGAAGACGGCCTAAATATTCCTAATGAAACAACACAGTTCAAAAGCATAGTTTTTAACCACTTTGGATATTTTAATATCCTTTTATCGAAAATTAATTGACTTCGAAAATATCCAATGGATCTTAAAAAGGATATTGCAATATCCAGTCCAAATGGAAGCAGCAAAATCATCCCGATGATCATCAAAAACTAATAATTTTTTTCTGTATAGTCATATTCAGTAATCAGCATTATTTATCGATCTGCCATTGTTAAAGATCGGATAAGCGATTGTGAAGTTATGAGCGGTACTGAGCATACACTTTCGTTGGTACAGAGTTTATTACAGTAGCGCATGACCGCCTTTCTTTCTTGTTTTCGGAGTATACTTGAATAAATTAGGTATGCTGGAATCAAATTGCAAACAACCCAAGTCCGCAGAACGTTCCAGCTCGGATTTTTTTTATTCACTCAATCAGGACTTTGAGTTTAAGAGTGAAGCGCCCCCACAAGTCCAATGCTCTGCACGATTTACTTTCTTACTCTGAAAAATTAGCGTTAGTAAAATAAACTGTCAAAACCATGCAGAAAATTCTCACTTGGTGCCTTCACTAACAAAAAAAAAACATTAAGCCAGCATATTTCTAGCCTTGACGCAGTTCATTAGCATGCCCCATCACATACTTTCCAGGACATAGACAACATCCAAGCTAAACAATTGGCTATGGAGTCGCCAAGACGATGGGTCTTATCACAAAACTCTTATCGGGGCTACATAAATTCTTGCCTCGACTTGCGTCGGCAAAGTTTTTTGCGGTTCGATGTGCGGGGGCGCTAATTAAGACACGCAAAGTGCGGCGGCAAGACAAATGGTTCGCTGGCACGTAAGCGGCGCGTCAATCTTGCTGTTGCAAACGCAAGGGGTGAGGTGGGGGCGGTCTACTGCTCCGCAGGGGCAGACATGTTTTGTTTTCAAAGAAAACTTTGCGACGCCTCATAAAAAATGTCAATAAAGTGATTTATAAAACGAAAAGGAAAACATGCTAATGCGACACGTTTAATCAGAGGCTGGACATTCGAGCTGGTCGCCAAATTCCTCCTATTCAGCCTAATGTCTTCATTTCCCTCTCCGACTTAAACCAGGCACCGCTGATTGTGGTTATTTTGCGTGCTTCGAGTTGCACATTAAATTTTAATGCCATATTTTATGCAGCCAGAATTTGCATAAATTTATTTTTCTGTGTGTGGGCTAATCAAATCAAAAGAGCGAGGCCCACTCACAAACATGCAAAGTACAGGACCTGAGCCATCCCACTGAGTGCGGGGGAGGAGCGCTAACATTCCTGTTTATGGGTGTGTGTGTGTGTGTTTATGAGGGCCAAATACAGGTTTCTGGCCAGTGGGTCAGAAAGGAGTTTTTGGGGTTTCTGTATATTTTTTCCCCGTTCCTCAACGGAAGGCGTTTCTCGGAAGGCGCATGTATAATTAGAGCTATGAAGCATGTCCGGTAAAGTTTGGCATTTAAATGCAACAACAGTAACAATGCAGCACACACACAAATACTCTGCATTACAAACTTTGAAGTCTGAATTGGGCAAAAAGCTGAAAAGTTGGCATAGAACTGTGCGATATTATTGCCTTTAGCCTTTAGCCATTTGCTTTGTTGTTGCGCCCAGATATATTTTATGTTGCCACAAGCATGCAATGTGACTTTGTATGTTTTTTTGCTGTTGCTGTTGTTGTTGTTGTTGGACATTCGTTTAGTTTACGTACTGCTCCTTTACATGCACAGGACATGGTGGGGACTCAGGCCAGAACTAAGTGCATACAAAAGGGAAGAAGAAGTAGAAGCAGAAGCTGAAGCAGCAGAAGAGTCGAGTAAACTGCAAGTAACTTTGCATGCGAGTTTATCTTTTGATTTATACAATAATAAACAGAGATGTGCACCAGAGTTTGTGTGTTACTTTTTGTCAAAGCAAAAATATATAAAAAGCAAAAACCCCAGATCAAAGGGAAACTCTAGTTCCACTGTTAATTGGCACTAAAATGTGAGTTTATGTATTTTAGAAATGAAGAATAGCAAAGTTTCTTCTAATGGAATGGGTATAAGGACGATTTTGGAATTCGATTGAAGACTACGTCTGTACATCTGATTTATGAAGATCAGCTTGCACTTCGCTTGTGATTCTCAGTCATGAAAAAAACAACTGCTAACTTGCAGTCGACAACAAAGTCTACCCATGACAGTACCAGGAAGTTTTAAAGCAGATCCTTGACCTCACTGCTGATCTGTACACTAAGAAAAAAGTAAAACAAATAATTAAGTACGAAAGCACATGAAAAATATTCTATTTGGTCTGAAATTTTCTACAATTTCGTTCTTAAAATTAGATTTAATTTGATATCAATTCGGCATTTACAGGGAAGAGGAACGAGAATAAGTAACTAAGTGGAAAATATAAACATTATTTCAGAGAATGGCGTTTCCCGCTATAACAGTTTCGTCTTTTATGCGACAGGGCAACTCTGTCGTTGTCCATTATTAGCGACTGGGCAACCATTCATTAAACAGTTTTCCCCAAGAAGAGAGCATGGAAGCCATGGTAGTGAAATCATCAGGAGGTCCGCTCTAATGCACATTTATACTAGACTGTCCCTTATTTATAGTATATTTGACCGATTTCAAAATAGCGTGCTTTGGTATATAGAGATATAGAAAAAAGTTTGGCTTCGATCGGAGAACGTTTAAAGACGCGCGATAGCCATAAAAATGGAAAATTGAAAATAGATGGGCAAAATATGGGATAAGTTTCGAACATAGCTCGCTTCAAGCGAATAATCTGTGCTCCACTTTGCATACACCACACACCGAGAGCGGATAGTAAGCAAAAAGCAGATAGATAACAAAGATAGTAAGCGAAAAGCAGATCGATAGCAAAGAGCTGTTGAGTCCTTTAAGTGGGTATTCTAGTCTAGAAAGCCCAATTTAAAGCATTTTCTTAAATTCAATAAAAAAAATAGGGGAAAGTTAACTTCGGCTCGGCCGAAGTTTTGTATACCCTTGCAGCTTCCATTGAAAACAAAAAGCTTTTCTAAGACTACTTTTTGGACATTACTTTTCTAGGGGATCTATACTATAAAGATGTCTGATTTCGATTAAACTTGGTGAAATCATGGAAAATCATAATACACTGTTAATTACGAAATTTGGAGTCGATCCCATTTAAAACAAAAAGTTTTTCTCACCAGAACTTCTTTTTCGACCGATCATTCATACTGCAGCTATATGCTATAGTCATCCGATTTTGATAAAACTTTGTATAAAAATGCTATCTCCTCCGTAAGTTTTAAAGCTATCCTCACCAAACTTTGCACGAAGTCTTTTGGTACAAATACGCTGCACATTTGTCGGAACCGGCCGGATAGGATGACTATAGCATATAGCTACCATAGGAACGATCGGTTGAAAAACTAGTCTTAAAGAGAAAAACTTTTTTTGTTTTTAATGGAAACGCCTCCAAAGTACGTATATCTTAGTTTACTATCTCTTCCCATGATTTCACTAAGTTTGGTCGAAATCGGATGACTATAGCATATAGCTCCCATAGGTTCTAGTGAGAAAAACTTTTTTGTTTCTAATGAAAACGTCCTTTTTATTGACATACACTTAATTTATATACTTTGGACACATTCCTACAAAGTTTTATCAAAATCGTATGACTATAACATATAGCTGCAGTATGAATTATCGGTCGAAAAAGAAGTTCTAGTGAGAAAAACTTTTTGTTTTAAATGGGATCGCCTCCAAATTTCGCAATTAACAGTGTATTATGATTTTCCATTATTTTACCAAGTTTAATCGAAATCAGACATCTTTATAGTATAGATCCCATAGTAATGTCCAAAAAGTAGTCTTCGAAAGACTTTTTTGTTTTCAATGGAAGCTGCAAGGGTATACAAAACTTCGGCCGAGCCGAAGTTAACTTTCCCCTATTTTTTTTTTTGTTAAAAACTACAAAAGCCGTAGAATATCAATCAATGTCATTCAGCAGAGACTTATCGGTAATCGTAAATCACAAATCGTAAATCGGATTTATCTGCTGAATGCGCCCATTGTCTCGGATATCTCATTCCAATGTTTCTTTGTTACAATCCGATTGCTATAATTTTTAGTTTTGATTATTCCATAATTTCTGCACTAAACTTAATAATTTGTCAAAATCCATACTTGGTCAGTCACAGACCAATCTGTGTGCCACGAAAAGAATAAGTGACGAGCGGACGAGAGTAAGTAAACAAGCATTCCTGCGGATAAGCCACCTCCGCTCAGCGCTGCTAAGCTTTTGGTGTGCGCACGCTCTTTGCACTCTGT
Organism: Lordiphosa collinella; assembly: GCA_018904265.1. NCBI lineage: Eukaryota > Metazoa > Arthropoda > Insecta > Diptera > Drosophilidae > Lordiphosa > Lordiphosa collinella. Next base: position 72,510 of record JAEIFV010000024.1, read on the forward strand.
GTGTCTGTTTTCTATCGCGGATAAGCTACGCTGTGCTCCGCTCTTTGTGTCCGGGGGCCTAAAGCTGGACACTGCGCCTTAAAGTCAGAGATTTTGGAGCGTTTAATGTTCCTGAATAAAATTACGAAAAATTTTTAAAAGACTTAATAATAATGAGAAATAATTGATCTAGAGCCTTAGAAGATGCAATAGTGATAGAATCTGTTTGCTGTATTTAAATTAAATATATTTTATTAAAAAGAAATTTACGTTCATAATTTATTTCTATTTAATTTCAAGGAAGAAACTGCTTTGGGGATGTATAGTGTCCGACTCTTCAAATTTGAAAAACATCGATGTTGCATCGTTCAATACATCGAAAACATCGATTAAGTTTACAATGAATATAAATTTATCGAGGTCTTGATTCAAGACTGCTCAAGTGTTAGTTTCGAATTTATCAAGCTCTTGGTCTAAGAATGAGCAAACTTGCCTTCCAGTATATTTAGCTCATGATTCCAGAATTATTCTTCATGATTTGAGAACTCTACGCTCTTGGGTCAAGTTAGTTATGAAACACTTGAGTCAAGAAATTCGGGATCAAAAATTCATACTTGGATTAAAAAACTCGCTCTTGGATAAAGAATTTTAAGTCTTACCGTAGTTTTGACATTTACAGTTCTTTATTTAAGTATGCAATTTTCTATTTTCTTCTCTATACCAAGCTCTAAGACTGCTTCCGGTGAAGTCAAAATGTTAACGGTTCAATTTCATTTTTTTTTGTCTCAAAGTGAGCTTATCACAACATATCCAACTTTTACACTGCCAATGACCTTTGCTCACTCCCAAAATATATAGACCTGCCCACGTCACATCAGCTCAGCCTGAGAATTCAATAATTCGCTTGCGGCTTCTCAGTTTGCCCTCAACTTGCCCATTAAATGCAAACAAATGCAATGAAACACGCAAACTTTTGCCACGGCAAAAGTCACAAAACGTTGCCAACGTTTATTTTTATTGAATCGCCGACTTGGTAGTCCTTCCCTGCAGTGGTCTACATACTTGCCTCGTTCCCTGTCTGCGCTACGTGCTGCCATTTTGGAAGCGGCGCTGCAAATGGCGTCAATGCGCCGCACATTATGTTTAACGCCAACTTTAAGGCTCCTGCTGTAATGGCTGGCGGTGGCCCGTTTGGCTTAATTCTATTAAATTTCAGGTGCAGTTTTAAGTTGCAATCGAAGTCGAGCCATAGCAGCCAGCTGGCAGGCACTAATTAAGTTGCCAGAGCCGCGTAACTGCCATAAAATATGTATGCGCAGTGGGTACTCGGATTCGGAATCGCATTCGCATTCGGATCTGGATCCGGGTGCAGATGTTACACCTTGCGGCGCGTAGTTTATGGCATTGGCCAGAAAAGTCGACTTGAGTCAAGAAGTTTTTCATTTGTTTTGCGGCTTAAATTTACACAAAACATGCAAGCAATTGCCCGGCAAGTGGATCGGCGAGGGGCGGAGGAGGGGGTGGTAGCCCGGAAATTCCGCCACATAGATTAATGTCTTACTCAGGTGGCCATAGCTCGAGTAGTGTATAAATTGCACTTGCACTCGCTGCAAAGACCGAGTCGAGGGCGTATACATCGTCTACATATAGATGGAGTTTTGTCTATGCACCACGTACACCCAACACACCGCACCACCGCCACCCCCACCCCTGGCACATAAGTTCAAGTGTGTTTGCACTTCCGACAACCACTTGGACTGAAATTACAATTACGCCTGCTGTTGCATTAAGTACGAGTCCATTTACAATTAGAGTTACTCTCTGTCGGACAAATCACTGGCAATTTAAGGCTCAGGCTAAGAGTCTTATTCAAAAACAGCGAATCGCAGAACAATGTTGTTCGTATTAATTTTAATTATAAAACACATTTATAATCTGCTTTCAGAATTACCAAAAAAGCATGTTACAAATAATTTTTGTTTAGAATCACTCGGAAAATACACACAAAAATTTAAGTGGAATCAACAAACTTTCTAATCACAACTATTCTGTGCTCTGTGATTTTATATAATTTGACTAAAATGTATGCTTTGGATGACCTTTAAAGTATGCGAACTTTGTATTTACTGCACACTCAAACATGGTGTACGGACCACAAAATATTTTTGGTTGCAAAGAAAATGAAAACTTCAACTATTTTCATTAATTATACAAGTTTACAAATAATTAATGATTTTTTCATCTTCGACAAATATTTGTCATTCCCTATGTAAAATCACGCGCTGAATCCGAATCTGGACATATAAAATTTTTAAGTAGAACAGATTTCGAGATAGTCCGAAATTATCGTTTATGGCATATTTGAAAAAGATCTTCTTACTTAACTACAAATATCTCAATTATTAAATAACTTATGAATTACTACTATACACCAAATGAAAGCTTAAAAGTTGTCTTTCAATCATTCATTAGGTGTTTTATTGTCGAACTTTGTAGTGTGGATGCTATTTATTTTTATCACAAATTTGAAAAAACCCGTTAATTTAACCGTTATTTTCCCATAAAAAAAATAGTTTAAGGAAATATTAGAGCTTATACTGATTGAAAACAATTATGTATCATTTGGCAACAACATCTTTACCCAAATATTTGGTATGCCCATGGGGAACCCGATTTCACCGACTATAGCAATCGTAGTGTGCAACAGAGGAACTAGACAAACAAAATATTCAAATAATATTATTATTATTCTTATTAAAGGGTGATTTTGTAGCTATTATCTTTTTGGCATATTGGCTTAAACAGCTCACGCACGTTTCGTGTTTTGTTTCAGTGTCAAACATCTTCAGTTTGGTCTATAATTTAACCATGAATCGTCTTACAAACGAACAACGCTTGCAAATTATTGAATTTTATTATCAAAATGCGTGCTCTGTTAAGAAAGTTCATCGCGCGCTTCTTCCATTTAATGGTCAGTTTAATCGACCCACTGAAGCGGCTATTCGGGCTATTGTGTCTAAATCTCGTACCAAATTTACATTGTTGGGCATTAAACCATCAACACGCTTACGTAGAGTGCGAACTGAAGAAAATATCGCAGCTGTATCGGCCAGTGTTAATGATGACCATCAATTATCGATTCGTCGCCGTTAGCAGCAATTGGGCCTCTGTTACTCAACAACGTGGAAAATTTTGCGAAAGGATTTAGGTGTGAAGCCTTTCAAAATACAGCTGGTGCAAGAATTGAAGCCGAACGACCTACCGCAACGTAGAATTTTTAGTGAATGTGCTCTTGAAAAGTTGGCCGAAGATCCACTTTTTTACCGAAAAATTGTGTTCAGCGACGAAGCTCATTTTTGGCTCAATGGGTACGTAAATAAGCAGAATTGTCGATTTTGGAGTGAATATCAGCCAGAAGCATTGCAAGAGCTACCAATGCATCCAGAAAAAGTCACTGTTTGGTGCGGTTTATGGGCTGGTGGCATCATTGGACCGTACTTCTTCAAAGATGATGCGAATCGTAACGTAACTGTGAATGGTGAGCGATACCATGAGATGATATCCAACTTTTTGTTGCCCAAAATGCAAGAGCTAGACTTGCATGACATGTGGTTTCAACAAGACGGTGCCACATGCCACACAGCACGCGCAACAATGGACTTATTGAGAGGCGAGTTCGGTGAACATTTTATTTCACGTTCGGGACCGGTCAATTGGCCGCCTAGATCGTGCGATTTAACGCCTTAAGACTATTTTTTGTGGGGCTATGTTAAAGCTCATGTCTATACAGACAAGCCCGCTTCAATTGACGCATTGGAAGACAACATTGAAGCATTTATTCGTGAGATACCGGCCGAAATGTTGGAAAGAGTATGCCAAAATTGGACTAAGCGGATGGACCATTTGAGGCGCAGTCACGGTCAACATTTGCATGAAATAATCTTCAAACATTAAATGGACTTATTAAATGGACCGTACTATCGATTCAAATAAAGATTTCATGCATTTTTCTGAATTTTATGTGTTTTTTTTTTTAAAAACTTTCCAATAGCTCTTAAAAAATCACCCTTTATAAAATAAATAGAATCTTCTAAGGGGGAAATGTTGGGGGTGAGTGAGTCGGGCCAGGTGTCGGCGACTTACTACGGTCGCGCTTCACAAACTTATAATTTATTTTTTAAATCAAAAACTTATTACAGCAAATATTTTAAATGACTCGCAAGTAATATAAAAAAAAGTCTTGCAAAAGAAACCGCTAAACGCTTGCTAACCGTATTGCTTGCGACTATCGTAAATGATACTTTCACTGCCACAAACTGAACGACACATGAATCATTTTACTATCATTTCCCGACCCGTATGCGAGTTGCTGGGAGGGTCTTATGCCTAATAAGTGGGAAAAGTTTCAATAGTGCACCTTGACGATATCGTCCAGGCCCACTTAGTGCTCAGGAGCTGCGATAGAGGCATTCGATGTAGAACATTCGAATGGGTCGAAGAGGCTTAGGATACCCCCCCCCCCCCCTCTACCGCCAGTTTCTCGGAAAAAACTAAATCAATCGTAAAACATTATTTGCTCAGTCTAAACTCACTTCAATCCTCTTTCGTGCTTCGGTATTACTTGAAACGGTGGCTTTCAATTTTTTTTTATTCGCGCGCTTTTGCCAATAACTTTCAAGGTATTAGCTCATCATCAATTTACTGCCTTATGAAATTGGCAGCAATCACGTTATGCTTGCTCCCAGACACGCCCCCCAAACACACACCTAGACACATTTGCTTAATTTCGAAATGAGTTCGCATGACTCACCCCCTTTCTTATATGGAACAACCCCTACGAAGGATACTTTATGGGTCGCTCTTCAAGTCTGACTCTGAGTCATTCATTTGCTTTCCCGTTGATTAAATACGGAAATTGTTTGACTTTAGTTAGGCGCATGCAATTAATTAAATCCGTACCGCCCCCTCTCTCTCTCCACCCGCTGTAAAACCCATCAAACAGAGCAACTCGTAAAAAATGTTCCCAACAAATAGAACACGCATAAAACTTTGGCTTCTTTGATTTCCAGGCGGTTATTGAAATTGAATTATCATTTCCCCCCACTTTATGCAAATTTCAATTTATGCAGCGCCAAACACCTTGGACAGCCCCTCACCTGCTTGGCTGTGGCTGCTTGGCTCCAGGTTTACGACTTTATTCCATGACAGTTTGTCATTTCAGTTGCGGGGCCAGAAACACCACAACCAGAGTGTAACACGCCAATGTCGGCTCGGCATAATGACGGAATGGCGTTTTCTCTTCATATTTTGTAGACTCGAGCGATCCATCATGTATTGCATATAGGCAAAAGGGACAATAAAACGCGGCACGTGCCATAAAATGCCGCGGCGTTGCCCATAAAGTCTTGGCCCCATAATAAACTCACCGATGTCCATTAAAATGCGAATCCGAATTGAAAATCCGCCAAACTAATGGCATCGGGAGGAACGGAATTTAATTGGACATGTCGGCCGTGTAAATGCATAATTAAATTACTTCAAGTTTCAACAAAACCAAATGCAAGCGCACAAATCTCATCACACGCACGCGAATACTTAATTAGGGGAAATCCATTTAGTTAAACGGCAGCGCGAAGTGCGTGTACCATAATTAAATGCACTACATCTGTCTATATAATTGCGATAATTAGCTGGCAATGGCAATAAATGTTTATAAAATATACATGCAATTACGTCAAGAGCATCAATTAAAAAAAAAGGATTGAATCAAAAGTGAAATCATTGTAAAGAATTTGAAAATAAAACTCTAATCATGTTGCCCAATCTATTAATAGTGTCTGTCACAATTAAGCCCATGAGGATTAAGTTGAAATTAATTTTAAATGCATCGCTTTACCAATAACAGTTCAGAATAATGATCGGATTACTGTCAAACTTTCACAAACAAGAGTAAGCTTGCTGTCGGATGTAGGCCGACTTTGCATACAGTTGAAGGGATATGTGCGTTTTTTTCTTAAATTTTTGTATTGAATTTTATTAAATCTTCTCTTATTGGGAACTATTAAACCAAATCATTAGCTTGAAATGGAACAAACAGATCTCAGAGATGGTAAGAGATAGAGGTTCGACATGTATGGGACAAAAACTTCTTATACTTGCAGGCAGATCAAGTTTACTTTCAATTTTTGCCACGCCACCTCCCGCCCCTGCAAATTGGTAAAAGCGTCTTATCTCCGGCAGTTTTATAGATAGAAGGTTTGTTCCTTATGGACATATTTAGTAATCGGGACTATTTATCGATCCGCCAAAGGAATGGAAATGCTCGGGTAAACGGTAGTCGAGTTATAAGAAAAACAATCACCAAAGCTTTCGACATGGTGAGCCACACCACTCTACTCCAAGACCTGTCCCACAGTAGCTTCCAAACTGCCTGAAAAGATGGCTCACGAACTACCTGTCCGGTTGCCAAGCTCAAGTAGAGTTCAGAGGAGCAAAATCGAAAACAAGGATAATTAAACAAGAAGACTCCAAGGTGGAGTCATCTCCCCATTATTATTCAACTACTATGTGGCAAAAATACCACACTCGCCAGATGACATCAAACTGGTCACTTATGCTGACGACTGCACCGTCATCACAACTGGGAGAGATATCCACACTCTTGAAGAAAGACTTAACTCGTACCTGTCAAGTATCTTAAGTTTCTTTGCGAGTAGGAATCTCAGTCTATCTGCCCCCAAATCCACCGCAACCCCTTTAACGAAGGGAACAAAAGAGGTCAACCTAACCCTCGACATCCACATAAATGGTCAATCGTCACGATTAAGTACTCCAGAATATTGGGAGTTACCTTCGATCACCTTTTCACTTTTGCGAGGCACTCAGAGGAGACCATAAAAAAGGTAAGAAGCCGAAATAAGGTGCTCAAATCCATATTTTCATTCTGACAAGTCCTTTAAAAGTAGCAGGACCAATTGAAGCATCATCGGGGCCAAATAGATCCTGCTGTCGTACAGGTTAAGGTTGACAGGCATCTGAGGTTTAATTTGAGATTGATAATCGGTAAGGCTCTTCAGTTAATTTGAGTCATAACCCAATAGGATGTTATTTTCTGCAACAATTTTGAAACTGTAAACGAAGCGAGGCTACTTTTAACCATTATTTCAAACTTTAGGCATTTCAGCTGCAAGCTAAAAGGATTTTAAACGGCTTGGAAATTAGTTGAAGTAGCTAAAAATCAATTTTAAGAAATTGTTCGACCAATTCGTAAGCTATTTGACAGTTTGCCACAACTTGGCACTATCTTAAGCTGCAGTGCAAAAGAACTTTAATAAAGTAAATTTGGAAGTTGAGGAAAAGTTGGTGAAACTTAGGCTGCAAAAGTAGAAAGTGTTGACATTTCACACCATTTTGGTGCAAGTCGCTGGCATTAAGTTAATCCACCGAAGTCGACAGCTCCTCAGGTGAGTTTAACAAATGGAACTTAGTGTTTAAGTTTAACCTCAGGTGGTCAGTTTCAAGATCAGAGATGGGCATTTTTTTAAATTAATTCAAGAGTCTCATATTTTGTTCTGTGTTAAGTAAAATAAGTCGTATGAGTATTCGTTTCGCTGACACAGTCGCAATTTCTACCCCGAAGTCAAACTATAAAAGTAATATAAAAAAAAAAAAATTATTTGTCAGAAGTGGGATTCGAACCCACGCCCTCAGAGAGGACCAGAACGCTCATACAACCTTTCTATGAAAGGCAAGACTTGAAAATCTTGAGTCTGGCGCCTTAGACCGCTCGGCCATCCTGACACGTTGCGACACACCGCGCCAAAACTCATTTAGAACTTCAAGCACAAAAGCCAAAACGAAAAAGAAAAGTTTGAAATATTTTTAGAATCATTACAAAAAGGGGCAAGGGGGTTGGATGAGACTACACACGTTTTCACACCCAAGCCGTGGCATGTCTGGGGGTTATTAATAGATGGAAACATGAGGTTCTCTTGCACTCTCACTCTCTCGCTTTGAAAGCTTGCGTGTATGTGCTTTTGCGGTCTACTGAAACTTTAATTGCCGCATTGTGCGCTAACAAGTGCATACTTTTAGGCTAAAGTTTAAAAGAATATTTTGAGTGCCAAATTCAAAAATGTTTAGGAGAGCTGTGAGATTCCGAACATTGGACCGGTATTAACTAAAACCTACAGTTGTTGGGCTACAACAATAAAATGGAGCATACTCATATTAGCAGTGATTGGAAAGGTACCTACTCATTATTTTTACATAGGTAAGGTACAAGGTAAATGCTAAAAAATATACCTAGGAAAGGTAAAAGGTATCCAGAATTTTCAGTACCTAAGTAAAGGTACAGGTACAAAAAAGGTACTTTTTAATTTAAAAGCATGGATCATCCATTTTATTATTAAAATCAAAACAAAGCAATCTTATTTCATTACAAGTCATACATTGATAAAAAGGCACTGAAAGAACTTAAATCCAAAAAGCAGATTTGAAAATGGAATATTTTGATTCCATTTGATATAATTTTATTAAATTGTGTCTTATATCACGCTTTTCTAACATTACAAGAGTTTCGAAGATTTCGTCACCTAGTCTGTTTCTTTTTGGAGTCAGTATTTGGCCTCCACAGCTTAAGGGGGGAATCACCATGTGCAAACATGGTTTTTTTTTTTTTGCATTTTTGTATAGCCAGGATATTTGAGAATATCGCCCTGAAAGAATTTTTTGAAATTCGAAAAACTTTACAAGATATAACCTTTTTTGTCGAACAATATCTTCGCTAAAACGAGTCATTTGTGTGTTACTTCAAACTTTAAACGCATTTATGAATCTCGAAACCACTTTTTCCGAACTGGAAAACTGAGTGCAATCAACGCAGAAGTGTCACCATTTTGGTCTGAACCTCAATCAAAATTTAAAAAAAATGTTTTACAATTTGTATACACTTGAAAAGTGTATTATAATTTTTCCCAGAAGTTTGCAACGCATTGAAGAAATCATCTCCGACCACTTAAAGTATATATATTCTTGATCAGCTTGACGAGCCGAGTCGATTGAGCTTTGTCCGTCCGTCTGTCCGTCCGTCAGTCTGTTTCTAAGCAAACTAGTCCCTCAGTTTTGAAGCTATCGAGCTGAAATTTAGCACAGAGATACCCTTTAGCTGCACACTGCACAGATCAGTAACCGCGTAAAAATAGCATTTCCTGTTTTTTACACTAAACTTAAAAAAAAGCCCAGAATCGACTTTTAATTTTTTCATTTTTTGTCAAAAAAAAAATTACAAAATTTGTTTTGAGGTTCAGACCAGAATGACATCTATACTGTCTATAACCCCGTTTATACTTTTCATTTCAAACAACCTGGAAAAGAGAAATCTTGGGCGCCGGCACTTTACCTTTTTTTGGACCCCCCACTTTGACGTCCGAGAGCTTTTTGAACAGACCTCTTATCGAAGCAAAATAATTTTATTTGTTTAAGGCCTATTCTCGGATCAACTAAAAATTATTTTCGTCACAGTACTTCATATGAATAGAACACCATTGAACAGCTGAGAAAGCTGAATGCTTTTGAACAACTGTCGAAAGTAAAATTGATGTTATCTGAGAACAGGCCTTTACTTTGATCGATTTCTAACACAATAAAAAAATAGAGGAAAGTTAACTTCAGCTCGGCCGAAGTTTTGTAAACCCTTGCAGTTTTTTTTCCAAATAAGACTACTATTCGGACATAACTTTTCTATGAGAGCAGTACTATAAAGAAGTCCGATTTTGACCAAACTTAGTGGAATCATGGAAAAGCATAACATACTAACTGTTTCGAAATTTGGATTTAAAACAAAAAAGGTTTTTCTCACTCGAACTTCATTTTCGACCGATCATTCGTCTGCAGCTTATGCTATAGTCATCCGATTTTGACAAAACTGTAGAATTATGTAAAAGTATATAAAAAAATATATGCCAATGATAAAGACGTTCCCATTGAAAACAAAAATTTTTCTCACTGAACTAGTTTTCACCGATTTCCTATGGGGCTTGATGTCATCCGATTTTGACAAAATTTGAGATATAAAAAAAAATAAATCCAATTTTTAGGACATTTCCATTGAAACAAAAAAGTTTTTCTAAGTCTACTTTTCACATCTTTTCTATGACAGCTATACTATATAGATGTCCGATTTCGACCAAATTTGGTGGAGTTATGGAAATGGAAGTTTGGAGGCGTTTCCATTGAAAACAAAAAAGTTTTTTTCACTAAGACTAGTTTTTCGACCGATCGTTCCTATGACAGCTATATGCTATAGTCATCCGATCCGGCCGGTTCCGACAAATGTGCAGCGTATAAGTACCACAAGACTTCGTGCAGAGTTTGGTGAAGATAGCTTTCAAAGTGACGGAGGAGATAGCATAGAAACAGACAGACGGACGTACAGACGGATCGTCGTGCTGATCAAGAATATACTTTATGTTGTCGGAGATGCTTCCTTCAATGCGTTACAAACATCCGGACAATTTTATAATACCCTCTGCAAGGGTATAAAAACAGAACTTGCGGCCCATTGTGCAGAGAGTAAACATTCACCAGACTTGACAGCTGTGAGCATACTGTAACAGGAAAGCAAATAAAAGGTTCACTTTAGAAAAGTAACATATCATTAACACACCCACAGACATAAGACTAAACTACAAAACGGACACAGCAAGTTGTGCTCACTTATATCGTTACCTCGTAGAGCATAGCAATAAGAAAACAAACTAGTTTCTAACTTCGCTGTTGCCCTCTGAATGATCTAAGTTTTACAGCCATTTCTTAAACTAAAACTAACAAATTTGTTGATCCAAGAGATTTCTCTTTATTTCTTTCTCCACTACAACAATTTCAAGAAGGTTCGCTTTACTTTTTTCTAAGAGTGTTAAACTCAATAATTACTCTGCCTAAACATTTATTCGATCCCAAATGATGCTTCGAGCAGTCCATTCAGATTCAATTCCCAAAAATTGCTTCTGCAATTTCTCTAATTGAATTTTATTTCGCTTAGGCCAGAATATCACTTACACAAAATATAACATTTCAATGTCTGGACAAAGGGCGACTTACAAAAAAATTTCTCTTGCTTCTCATTGAAGCCATTCACTCAGCCAGCACGAGGTTCAATCTATTGTAAGTTGCCTGGCTCCGGTCCCGGAAACGTAATCATTTTGAGCGCATTCTCGGCCTTAAGTTTGCTTATAAATCACAAAACGTCCGCTGGGCGGGAGGAGTAGAAGCTGGAGGCAGTCCGGCGGATGTGCAGGCTTTTAAATCGATGAGCATGGCAAAATTGACAATAATATTTTAAAAATAATTTCATTATTTCATTCAGACTCAGACTCCATCAGCAGGAGCAGCAGCGGGCAGTCATGCGTGAATGTAAACGCTGCGCTGCCCACTCAAGGAGCAGTAATTCCATTTTTGCAACTTTTTCTTGCCTCTCTCCCTCTTTTATTTATCTTCTTTCTTTTTAATTAAATGACAAAAGCGAAATCTAATTATGTTTTAATGCCGACCAACTTGTCTAGCAGTTAAGGCCAGCGGGCATCGTATTGCTTGATGACATACGTCAGCTTTTTAATGGCCAACTCCAGTTGCTCGTCATCGACCTGATGGTAGAGCACCAGTCGGGCAAAGGCCCAGTCGCGTGCACTGGCTTTCAGCACAATACCCGCACCCGACTTGTCGGTGACTCCAGCTGCCAATTCCTCAGGCTCCACCTGACCCAGACGTTCCGATAACTCATGGGCCGTCAGCTGAGACTGCTTGATCTCTAACAGCAAAATGTTGCTCTGCACACTGGGCAAATCTACAACAATATTGGGGCTATGCAGCTCATCAATGGCTAAAAAAGAAAATGAAATTTTAAAAAATATTTAAAACTTTGAATCAACTTCTTTTCCAGCTATGCTTACCCTTAGCAATGAGCTTGGTGCGCTCATGATCTTTGCTCAGCAATGGCACCACCTGCTCCAGAGCCACCAGCCCAGCCACAGCCAGTATACCCACCTGCCGCATACCGCCACCCAAGGCCTTGCGCAAACGTCGAGCTCTTCACCCCGAAAAAAAATCAAAGAATATGATTAGCTCCTTCCTTCCATATATCGAGCAAGATTCTACTCACTGCCTAATGAAAGCTTTGGTGCCTACCAGTACGGAGCCCACCGGCGCCGACAAACCTTTGCTCAGGCAAATGGAAACCGAGTCAAAGTCGCGACAAACACGCTCCACACTGACGCCCAAGGCGGCGGCTGCATTGAACACACGGGCGCCATCCATGTGCAATGCTATCGGGGCACAGCCCACGCCAGGTTGGCGCAACAGCGAGGCCAGCTCATCCAAATAGGCCAGAGGAATCACTTTGCCACCGCAGATATTGTGGGTATTCTCCACCACCACCAGGGAGGTGATGGGCTCGTGGTCGTCATCGTGGCGTATCTTGCGACGCAGCTCCGCCAGGCTGAAGGTGCCGTCTGGCTCGTTTTTAATCGTCGCTAATTGCACACCAGCCAAATGCGCGGCACCGCCTAAATAGGACCAAGTCCCACCCAAATTATAGACCATTGAAACCTATTACCAGCTCACTCACCTTGCTCGTACAGAAATACGTGCGATAAATCGCCGACAAGGGCCTCCGTGCCGCGCCTATTGCAATGAACCATTACTGAAAGAATCGAGACGAAGAGAGTTTAGGTTTAGGCATTGAATTTTGGGAAATTAGGGCATAAAATTAACTGTCTGTCCGCCTGTTATTATGCTATCTCCGCCGTTAGTATTTTGAATTTATCTGTTTTCCATACTTTTTTATGATTCCACAAAGATTTGGTCAAAATCGGACAACAAGACATATAATATAGCTGCTATACAAAGGATAGGTCTAAAAAGTAGTCTTAGTAAGAAGTTTTCGGATACGTACGTGAAAATCAAAATATCCTGACTCGAGATTGAAGTAAGTTCGGAATTTCAATGTCAAAGCGAAAGTACGACAAAGTAACCGAGAGCAAGAAAATCTCAATCACCAATACAGTAAGGCTAAATGCGTACACACACATACGCAGAGGCTTCTGTCAAATTAGCGTTTGATTTATCGATTTACAGTCATAGCAATGCTGGCATGAGGAGAAACCTGAAGTCTATTAAAGATTGATCTGGTGATATGCAAACAACTAATGAACTCGAGAGGGCTAGATCTTGCTGGATTCAACATCAAAATGGCGTTAAATAATTCACATGGCGCCAGAGCAATATGGTCATTCAAAATACTAACTTTTAGATTGTGCGAAAAACCATTTGATTATGATAGATAATACTCCAATAAGTTTATCACTACATTTTTTTACCGTTGCTATACTTATTTCATCAGCTCTGGCCCTCCAAAGATGACCTTTGGTTTAGTGCGAACACTGAAATTTTTCCCCCTTTATTGGATGCGCTCATTTTCTAAGACAAAAACCAAATCACCTTATTTAAAAACCTTATTCCGGATTTCTATATAAGTGTATATATACGTCGTCCGTGCTTATATGGTTAAACGGCAAGACCTGGTAAAATAAAAGCTAATAATGTCGGTAAAACTTGCTCCAAGCCGATTTCAGGATCAAATCAAGTTCGTATGTCAATCGTAAATCAATTCTGGACCTTTTTGATTTAGTCCTACTAAGGAATAAAATACATATTTAAGCTAAAAACAATCACGTGAGCTGTTAAAATAAACCCGTATCGAGCTAAAATCAAGCTCTTCCGAGCTGAAGTCGAGATCAAGACCAAAATTCCTCGTCCTTGCATTGATAAAATTCGTGATTGAGCGACTTCTGACTTCATTTGGGATAGATTTTTAGTCTGAATATTTTGAATTTTTTATTCTGTGTACAAACGTTGGGCGGTACAGGGTATATTAAAGCCGGGTTTGACCGACTGTCTTACTTTTTCTTTTTACATTCTTTGACCATTTGAAATGTTTTTTTTCTTTATTCGACAGATGTTCGTATACTCATTTAAAATCGGGTGTTTTGCGAAGAATAAAACAAGCTTCAAATTGAGATTCACTTTTTATAAATATTATGATGCATATAGCAAACTATCGTAAACTTAATAATCGCAGCCATATATGATTAACTAAAAGCTCTTCTTCGGATTTGTATTCAACAGATTTCTCAGAGTAATCATTTACGATGATTCCGCACACTGCGTTTTCACCATGTATGTGCTAGCACACAAAACCCGTACTTTCCGGGTTAGGTTAAGTTATTGATTTCCACAAATCGGTCAATCCACTGGGCTTTCATCGTTCTTGCTCAGTCACTGACAAAACGTCAAATAAATGGTACTTGAGATGTGGAAGCGATTAAGGATAGATTTATAAACAAAACAAGAAAGTCGGTCAAGCCCGACTATAACATACTCTGTACCCGTGATGTGCAGCCCATCACCGTTGCGACCGGTGCTGCCCATAATTGCTTGTTTTCCTTATAACTCGACAACCGTTCATCCGATCTTTACCAATCCTTTGGCGGATCGATAAATAATCTTGAGTTCAAAATATGTCCCAAAGGTTCGAAGCTTCTATCTATAAAACTGACGGAGATATTACGTTTTTTCTAAATTGCGGGGGCGGGAGGGGGAGTGGCAAAAACTGAAAATAAACTTGATCTGCCAGCAAGTATAAGAAACATATGTCCAATACATGTCAAACCTCTAACTCTTATCATCTCTGAGATCTGTTTGTTCATACGGAAAGACAGACAGACAGAAAGACATACGGACGGACAGACGGACATGGGTAAATCGACTCGGCTGTTGATGCTGATCAAGAATATATATACTTTATCTGGTCGGAGATGCTTCCATCTGCCGGTTACATACTTTTGCACAAACTTAATATACTGTGTGTACCTCTGGTAAGAGTATAAATAGTTACTTTTTGCCTATCGAGTCCCATACTATGTTTATACACACCAAATTTATCATGAGTAACGCCCTTCGAAGTATGCAAACTTTAATTGTTTTTATTTGATTATCTACTTAATCGTAGAAATAGATAGTCAGTTGTGGCACCGTCATACATTATCCACGTTGTATGTTCACATACAATTCCGGACCATCTATAGGTATGCCACTTAATTTTGTGTTAAGCCAATTTAAAGATAAATAACACATTGTAAAAAAAAACTGAACATACTTTTCACGTGACCCAGTACATATTGTCGGGCAAGTCGAGCATAGCATTTCCTTATACTTGGTGTCTTCCTATCCTTTGAAATAACTCGCGCATGGACTGTCTGATTGTTTAGTTATTGCCTTGGAAATTTCGATGGCAACGAGAGGAACCTAAAGTATGGTTATCAACGGTTTGACAGATTAAGCTTGATGGCTAAGAAATGCGGATTACAGAATTGGCATTTTCTCATTTTTTTCTGAAATTTCAACTTTGTCCCCCACTGGTTTCACTAATTTATTTTAAGCGATTTTTGTTTAAGTTTTATTATATAAGCCCATTGAATTGTCCGTTGAACAAATGTAGTCCCATTGAATTTGGTTACCGTTTGACGAAGTCATTCCCGTTTTTCTGAGGACACATCTGACAATCTAGTATTTTATTTTGAGTGTGCCAGGCTACTAGATAAGATGACTAAAGTTGAGAGATTTAAAACTGACGGCTCAGCACCAAGTACATTTCAAGCGTACAGTTTTCCTTTCCTATAGTCTAGTGGGCCACATTATTCTTGACACTTTACATATAAAGTCCTGATAGTTTAGTTCAAAATCCAATCGTTTATATGAAAATCTCTAGAGATTTTTGGAACATACCCAAATATGTGATTTGACATTAATGACACTAAAAGTATAATATGATTTGTTTGGCGGCAAATTTAAATCATTTTTATCAAATAATCAAAAACTTATTGTATATTCTGTACTACTCTTTGTAAAGGCAATGTAAATAAAGGAACATATTATTATTTACCTATTATTATTATATTATTATATGTCAAACAATTTCTGGACCAAGATTAGCATTCTCCGAATAATGTTACAAAAGAAATATTTGCTTAGCAAATCCAACTATTTTTAAGCCCTGTACCATTTCATGGGCGGGAAATTGTTCCAAATTCGCAAAACTATGCCGTTCATACGAATGCGATTAAACTTTTGGGAATATTTTGAATGTGAAAATGAGAAGGGAATCAATGCAAAAGTAATGCTAAGCCAAACTTCTCCTATCTACATACATTGGGGATAGGAAAGGAACTTTGAAAAGTAGATGTATAAAAGTTCAAGGTTATGTTCCATTCGACTTTACTCAATAGCTGTTGATCGACATATCAAAACTCATATCAAAGTTCTTGGAAAAAAGAATCCAAAGTGATTTAAAGAAATAAGATGTTATAGCCTAGTTTCGAACTAAACCTTAGGTTCAATAAGTTAAGGAGTCAGTCCTCGATCCGAACCTTATATTTCACGCATTGCAGTTTTAGACAGCGAAAATGGGCGACTCAATAGACTCTACTATACACTTGTATGTAGCAGGGGTAAGAATTTTTTTTCCTAAATAAAATCCATACCCATAACATTAAACCATTTTATAACTTACAATCTTGGATTTTAAAAATGGAAGTGTAATATTTATTAGTCTCTAAAAAAATGTCGCCTTAGCGCTTCATCACACATATATTGAGTGAAACTATTCACATTTACTTGCATTCTTGGCTCATTCCAATGAATTCATTTCCTGGCTTCTGTATTCACACTACTTACTCGGCTATCAGTGCATTCAATTTCAATGAAATGCAAATTTCAAATTCCATTACAAATATTAATTTGTGCGAGAGCATAAATTACCAGACACTTGCTGGAAGCTGTTGCTGCCACTCCTGGCACACGTCCACGTCTAATATGAAAGTCCATAAAAATTAATGTAATGCTTATGGGCAGCCCTTAACCTTTACGATTATGTGGCAGAAGCCTGATATGAGGATAACTGTTTTCTTGATTTTGCTGCTTTTTTCTTCACCTTTTGTAATCTCACTTTAAACTTACAAAACAGAAGAAGGCAGAAAGGAGCTGCCCGAAGGTGTGTGTAATTTATGGACACTTACTTGCCAGTAGATTTCCCATGGTGCCACTGGCCACAAATAGGCCTGCCTCCTTGCCGAATAAGGACGCTGTCTTGGACTCCAGCTCATTCACTGTGGGATCCTCGCCGTACACATCATCACCCACCTCAGCCGAAGCCATGCGTGCCCTCATCTCGGGTGTGGGTCGGCTGACGGTGTCCGAACGTAAATCAACAACACGGGTAGACATTTTCTAATATGTGAGGTAGATATGAGGTTTGATTAGCATAGGCTGCCGTATGTGGATTTGCCATATTTATACACAGACAGTAGACACTGCAAATCCATTAAACAGGTAGCTCAAGTTTCACATAACATATGGCAAACATAATTGACATTATATAATCTATGTGCTCGTGTTATGCTATAAATAACTTGCACACACTTGAGAATCACTTCAGCAATCAATTTAATTGAATTAAATCGTAATAAATGTCAATTTTGAGTTGATAAAAAATAAACCACTCACTTGTATAAGTATCAATTAATAAGACTACCGGAATATACAACCTGCAAAGTTCGCAGCTATAAAAAAACTAACCAAAAGAGCACAGCCGGCAACAGTCGTGCCCCCCAAGCAGCCAGAAGTGGTCTCCAGCAAAGCCAACAGCAAAGAGAATATGATTGCCATTCTCAATTGAGCAACGATCAATGAAAGTGAGAGAACTGATAAGAGTGGCTCTCTCTTTAGGGTAAATTTACACTGTCCACAGCAGTGTACAGTATTTTACAGCTAATCACATTTATGGATACCCAAACAAATGGTATTTTGTATAAAAAATATAATGATGACAGATGATAAAAAGACTTGAAAAAAGACGACCGAAATTAAGTATGTATGTTCGTTGACACAAGTAGGCTTATCCTGTTTTTCCTCCATTTAGAAACGTTTATAGAATCAGTAACCGGTACCCGTCTTGCGTAGCTACGCCCCTTCAGAATTTAAACGCAGAACCAAGAGCGCTGCGTTTCCAAAAATAAAACAAAAAACAGAAAGCAAAAACGATCTTTAGAACATTTATTTGGGTAAATATCTTCAAGAAAATATTAAGCTGAACACGACATGTTATGGCTTATTGTTTTCAGCTAGTTTATGCTAGTTATTTAATGGATCCACTAGTTCCTTTATTAATGCGATTTATACTTTGACCCCAGAACAACACATTACAGCTGTCTCCTTTTCCCATTTTAGAGCATTTTAAAATTCGAACGCTTTCTTTGTTCTTCCCATTTAAAGCTATTTACTCAGACAAGCTAAATCGATTTAGCTGGGGTCAGCTCCCTATAAAAAAAAGCTAGCTAAACGGTCGCTAAAATTTTTAGCTAGCCTCTTAGCTTGAGCTGGTCTCAGACAAGCTAAATGCCTTAGCTCAAACCCAGCGAAAAACGCGTGGCGCCGCAGCCTTGACCCGCTAAAAGCTGATAGCTATAGGCTTAGATCAGAGGCAGGCAAAAAATACATTTACATTTTTGCATTGGTGTGTGTGAGAGCAGCGCAATAATTGCTTTCAATTTCGTAGCAATACTGCGCGCCTCACCTTATAATTACATAATGCCTCCTTTTTAGATAGAAGCAAAAAAAATTGGTTTGCAATTATTTAGCAAGTTACCCTTTCTTCCGAATCCATTTTATTCATTATAAAGTGATAGAGCAACAAACATAACTCAGAAAAACACAAAATTTTTTTTTTTTCAAACGGGATAGAATTTAACTGTTTTGCACTAAAATTTGAAGTACGTTTTCATCTTGGAAGTACTTAAATTACTTACGAAACACTCTTAAATCGAAAATCGACCGTCTACATTATTGAATTCAGAGCAATCGTTCTGAAATTAACAACTTTTCGCACTTACAGCAAGCTGAAAAATTCCCAACTGGTTCTAAAACTTTTCTTATGGAGTGATAACATCTTGGTCTTTGATACAAAGAGACCTTATATGAAGAACAAATTGCGAATAGCTAAGGGGAGGGGTTCAATTTACGCCATTTCGAGAACAACCCATTATTAGTCGCGTTTTGGATAGAGTTGATCCCGAAAGGATTAATTTTTTGGTTCAATGTACAATTCCCAACTGGTTCTAAAACTTTTCTTATGGATTGATGGAGTGATAACATCTTGGTCCTTGATACAAAGAACAAGAAAAAACTTGCGAACTAAAAAATTTAAACAACATTTTTGTTTCAAGACTGCCATTTGAATTTATGAGGCTTTAACAAAGAATTAATGAACCGGGTGTGGCTCAGCGAACGCTGAGCAAGAGGTCGTGCGTTCGATCCCGCCTCGGGACATCAAATGAAACGTTTTTTCTTTAAATAAACTTACACACCCGGTCACCCCTCTCTGCTGTTGGCGCCAGCTTTGAAGTATCTAGCCATGGAGAAGCTTCTTAAACTGCCGATCGGGTTTGTCGTTAAACTGTAGGCCACTTTTTCTTGTGCGAAAAATTAAAAGCACACAAGCCAAGAGATTGAGAGGAGCTCGGCTTTGGCCCTTTGGGGCTGTGTCAAGCCATTCTACATTTATATAATGAACTTATTAAAAGAGCTAATTGGATATGACTTTGGACTAAAAAATAGTTTGAAAAGAACTTTATTTATTCCGTATCAACTTGATATTATCAAGTACTTGATATAAATATTTTGTACTTGCATCAAGTATTTTTGTAATTGGAAAACATTTTTTAACAGCACCAAAAAGTTTTTCTTTTGCACAGTTACCGTACTTAATTTGAAATTTAAAGTAATCTATTGGTCCTGTTCTGAACTCCGAGTCGGCTTTCGTGTAAACGTTGCTTTTTCTTATGTAAAGTTCACAATTTTATATCAAAAGTAAGCAAAATATTTATGGCAACTAGATGTGGTCTTTTCTTTTAGATGCGGTTTCAGCTGCTTAAGCAATTCCGATTTTCGTCAAACGTAATCTAGTAACCGTTGGAATGCTTGTCACCTTCCAAATAACATTGTTAAGTTTAAACTCTAAATGCAAAATTTACACGAAAACCGACTCGGAATACGGAACAGGGCCGTATACATATGAAAGTATGTTTGTATATTTGTCCTTTATGGGCGTCTAATCCGCTGAACCGATCTTCACAAATTTTTCACAGAATGGTCATATCGATCAGGAAAGTGTCATAGGCTATAATCTCATGTCTGTAAAATGAACCAAAAACCGCGAAATTTGCTATATTATACCGTTCACCCGATTGCAATGAAAATTTGGGGAATGGTTGAACGCTTGGCCGGGAAGGTTTCTAAGTTAAAGAAATTTGCGGAAAATGGTAAAAAAACTGCGAAAATTACAATATATATCTTATAGGGTCGGAAATGTTTCCTTCTCCCTGTTACACACTTTTGCACAACTTCATGATCCCCTTTTTCCCATTTTTAATGGGAACAGGCTATAAGAAACCGAAGGCAAAAGAGAGAGCGAGTGTGAAGTTACGCAAAATGCTTTCGTGAAGTATGCCTTTCATTGGGGGTTGAAAAGAAAAAACAAAAAAGTTTTTCTAACTAAGACTTTTTTTTGGATCTTACTTTTCTATGGGAGCTATACTATATAGATGTCCGATGTCGACCAAAGTGAGTGGATTCATGAAAAAGCAAAGCAAACAAAGAAGTTCGAAATTTGGAGGCGATTCTAGTTAAAACAAAAAAGTTTTTCTTACTAGAACTTTTTTTCGACCGATCATTCGTACAGCAGCTATATGCAATATTCGTCCGATTTTAACAAAACTACGAGTATGTAGAATTTTGTAAAAGTATATAAAATAAATATATGCCCACGTTAAGAACGTTTCCATTGAAAACAAAACAGTTTTTCTCTCTAGAACAAGTTTTCAACCGATCGTTCCTATGGTAGCTATATGCTATGTTCATTCGATTTCGACAAAACTTTTAGAACCTGTGTAAAAGCATACCAAATAAATAAATGATTATTTTAAAGACATTTCCATTGAAAACAAAAAAGTTTTTCTAACTAAGACTAAGACTTTTCAATGACAGCTATACTATATAGATGTCCGATTTCGACCAAACTTTGTGAAAACATGGAAAAAGATAGTAAACTAAGAAATGCGAAAATTGGACGTGATTCCAGTGAAAACAAAAAAGTTTTTCTCACCAAAAAAGTCTTTTACCATCTATGAGAGTCCATTGGATGATTTTCTGTATCCATTTAGACTTTAAAATCCTTTTATCATCCAACACAGCTGAAAATCATCCACACTCAGAGGAAAAATAGAGAATTTCATACTTGGATCAAGAATTTTCGTACTCAATTGTTCGATAAGAGTGAAAATTCTCGATCCAAGAACGAAATTCTTGATCCAAGTCCCGTTTTCTTGATCCAAGAGTTTCAATTCTTGATCCAAATCGATTAGAAAAATTCTTGTCTAAAAAAAATTTCGGAGGGGGAGGGGTTGCGTGGGAATTAATACCAACAACACCAACCCACCACCCTACCCCACTCCATTTATTGTGAATTATTTTTATTTTTTTTTATTTTTTACTTACCTTTACTGCGACTCGAACTCGGGACCTCGAACGACTGCACTCACAGACACCACCGCTTAGACAACAGCACCACATCTAGGATGCCTTGAGCATCGTACAAATTTATATTATAAACTGACGGGAGCGCTCTTCACTCGATTGTTTCCCCACACAAATCTCACCCGGTCACACTAAAAATCAGCTTAAGCTCTTACCATTCCCTTTTAAAAAAATATTGCTAAAGCGGATATGCCAATTCAAAGCTGATTTTGCAAGGCGGGGTCTGTAAGCACGAGTGTCTAGCGAGAGGCGCACTTACGCTCTTGTACTCTCAGCATTTACTCAGCAACTCTGGCTCCCAAGACAAGAGCAAAGGAGAGTATATATCTTTGCTCACAGGAAGGAGCAAATGTTGATAGTTCTTTCAATAAAACGAGTTAAATATGAAAACAGTAAGAGAAGTCTTTCAAAAATTCTTTGGTACTTTTTTTATTTCTGAAATTTTCACTAAAATTTTTACTATTTCTAACATATTCTGTTTCTCATGGTTTGGTTTTTTCTTCTTAAAATTTAAAAAATCTTTAAACCAACAAAACAAGTTTGCACTCTCGGATGCAGCCGCACAAGGTACAATTAAATATTGTTACATTAAAAAACAAATTAACTTAGTTTCAAGCTCAATGCTCAGTAATTAGTTATTAACAAGTAGTAGTAGTAGTAGTTGGTTTTTTGTTGAAGTACATCTTTTGTTGCTGGAACTAATTGGACTAACTAAGAGGACGAACCAAATGGCGCATGGGCTGAATGCGCCTTGAATTCGGGATAAAGCTAGGCCTGATATCGATCGTACATAAAATATACATACAAATGTAATTAATTGTTAACTTATGGACTAAATTTTGCAACAACTTTTTGTTTTTCGTTTTACACTTGTGTGGGGAAGGAAGAGAGGGGTGGGTCTAAAAATTATAAATAAATATTTGTTAAAAAGTTATCAATTTCTTTTTGCTTTGTTTTTCTTTATAGTCTTTTGAAGAAGTTTCACTCTTGCGCCGGGAGGCAAACCATGTATAGATTTTGTCTCAGTTTTTGTTTAAGTTTTGTTCAGGTTGTGTACATTTGGCACCCACTGTGGCTCACAAACTGGAACTGATTGGAGGTGGCCTTTCCGTTATTGTTGTAGTTTTTGTTTTTGGTATGTGCAGACAGAGCTACCAGTATAATTCACTTGCGGGTCTTGAACTTTTACAAAGATCACTGCCACAAGACCTAACGCTAACGTATTTGGACAATACACAGGACACACAACTAATTGCTAAAGTTGAAGCTTACGCTCTAGGATGGTTGTTTTTAGTTTACTTAGCGCTATGAGGACATATCCGTCTCAGAGTTGTCCACCTCACCGGGTGGATTCCGTTTGATGCAGTCGCGTATGCTCTGTAAAATGATGCCAGTGCGTCGATCGAGAGCCTCCAGGTGTGGTTGCCACAGCACAGGACTCACTGGATCAATGCTCAGCGATTCACTTAAGAGCCGTGACAGCGGTTTGGGTCCATTGTGGAATCTTTGGATGAGAAAGATGAGATTGAAATATAATTGATAAGTAATTGGGTCAAACTTCTTAAAAAAATTTATTGATTCC
Organism: Lordiphosa collinella; assembly: GCA_018904265.1. Lineage (NCBI taxonomy): Eukaryota > Metazoa > Arthropoda > Insecta > Diptera > Drosophilidae > Lordiphosa > Lordiphosa collinella. The sequence continues at coordinate 95,773 of JAEIFV010000024.1, forward strand.
AAGAAGAGATTTTATTTTTAAGTGAAATTTGTTATGAAACATTGTGACCAGATGTTAGGGCTAAAGACGTGTTGCTTTAATCACTTTTTACCAAAGTGATCTCCCAAAAGTCAAGGATAAGTTAGTGCAACGAAATCCTAACCAATGCTGCAAGCCGGTTCGGAATCAAACCTCTCCGTAGTACGAAAGGAAAAGTCGGAAAAGTTTTGTATGGGAAAACATGTACTCTTTATCCAATTGACTAAAAACTAGGTATTGGAAATAGTGTGACCTGTGATTTTCCACTGTTTCGGTCTCTGTTTCGGTCTCTGTTTTGGTCACTGTTTTGGTCACTGTTTTGGTCACTGTTTCGGTCACTGTTTCGGTCACCGCTAATCCACCATCTACCCACTCACAACCCACCTGATGCTATGGCTGTCTTGCAAAGACCAAAGCTGCAGACTTTGCAAATTCAAAAGCGTAGCCAAAGAAATCTGTCGCAAAGACAACCGTTTTCTGGATTTTCCTGGATTTGTATCGGTTCCGGCTTCCGTTTTGGCAAGTGATTTGAAACGGTTTATTTCGATTAACGGTTCTGGTTCCGGTACCGGTATTACTCCCTGCCTAAAACTTGATGTGTAAGAATATTGTGCGAAATAATTTAACCTCGAAATAAAGTCCGCCCCCAGGGTGTGAAAATTCACGCCAAATTTTCTGTCGAAAAACTATTTTCCATCCAATCGACTTGAAACTCAGTAAGGATCAAGGCCGGTTCAGTTCGGTTTTTTTGGGGTTCTCGAGCCTAACTATGAAATGGCCGTCTTATTATTCACATTTACACGATGGCTATGAAAGAGGTCAACGTCTGACTGGTACCAGGAAGTTCACCAATCCTACGACATTTCTCTACGTCAGATTTATACTATATCAGCGTCTGATTGCGAAGAAGAGAAGTTTATGAAAGCAATATTCAAATATCAAATATAAAATCTGTGAATGAAGCATTAGACACCTGTAAATAGCGTCCAAGAGCACAAACATCGACAAATGTCTTAAAACTCTTTAACGGGGGTCACACAGAAACCTCTTCCAACCACATTCCAACCGAAAACCAATTCTTAGGTGTCACAGAAACCTCTCTGGTATTTTGTTAAGAGTTTTTGGCAAACAAACCAATACACAAACCAGCCAACACACAAACCAACCAAAATCGACTTCACGAACCTTCGCGATTTAGCACTGTTTTTGTAGTTGGACCATAATCTCATACACAAACCTTTTAACTCGACTTTCGAAAAGAAAACAAAATCTCTCGAAGTTCGGTGGCACCGACGGATTTATTGAGAGATTTGCAAACCAACAGACGGCAAAATCTCTTGAGATTTATGTGTCACCCCCAAATAAGACATAAAAACGAAGTGTTAAAAAAGATTGCCCTAACTTTACTAGCTGTTCCAATAATTTTGGAGAGCATAAAGATCGACCATTATTGGCTCAATATGCTCTAATTTTTAACCACCACCAAGGTCAGAAAGTGGGAGGTTCAAGATCAGAGCTTTTTTTTAATCGTGGACGGAGTCTGATACTTAAACGCTGTTTTGAAGCCGATGTATGCAAGATTTGGGGGACAGAAACTGCGAAAATATTTTCCATAGCTGTTATACTTTTTAACTTTATAAGTCGAAATTATATATAGTCTATAGACTTCGCCTTTATTTCTTCGTAGAATTTCTAGTGAACGTGAAGCGTATTTTGTTAACCTCTAGAAAATATTTTTAAGGTCCGGAAAAATGGAAGCTAAGAGCTACATCGTAGAAGAAATTTAAGATAGAAACGTGATAGTTGGAGTTTAAGTTGGACCTAAGAACTAGTTCCGAGCATTTACCTAATTTTTCTAAAAATATATATATGTTATTTCCCTCGACTTCACTTACTCTAGCAGCTTGACCAGCGTTGATTTGCGTATCAGACAGCACTGCAGGACAGGTGCCAGTATGGAGAGTTCATCGTGATAGGGACGTCCAAAGCCACGACCGTGATCCAAATGCAGGGGAAATGTCTCATTGCCATAGACCCTGCAACACATAGTGGAAGTTGTGATAGGTTAACCAACATAATTGCCTGCCAATGGGTAAGCAGGTGGGATTCAGGCAATCGTGTATGTGTGTGTGTGTGTTTGTGTGCACGGCATAAGCCCCAAGAAACGCTTTTGCATAACAAACAATTTAGCAGCCACCTGACAACAGCAGCAGCAGCAGCCCACCTTCTCTCGGTCTCAACGATGAGGTGCAATGCGGCGGAGATGCTTTGTAACCTTTTGCAGCCAGCTTGGAAATATCTTTCCGAGGCATTGCCTCCTGCTGATGCTGCTGCTGCTGTTTGGCATGCAACAGCAGCCGCATATGGGGCGTATAAGTAACGTGCTAAAGCTGCCAGGACAGACACAGAGACAGGAAGCCAGCAAAGCCATTTGTGCGGAAATAAACCGATCGCATTAGCTGGCGTTGCCGTTGCCGTTGCAGTTTGCCGGAGCCAAGGACACCCTCGTGCATACTCACTTGAATGTCTCATAATGATGACGATCCATGTTGCCAGTGAGAAAATCAAAGACAGCCATGTCCATGAGGTCCAGCAGTCGCCTTCCCTCATCGTAGGGTGGAATATCACGAACCTAGGAAAATCAAATGCAAAATTAAACAGCAGAGAGGGAGAAAATGCAAAGAGGATGGCCAGCAAATGTCTTAATTAAGTCGGCTCCAAGTGTTCCACAACTATGAAAAACATTTGCATTTCGTTTGAGTTTAAATGCAAATTAAATAAAAGTAACCGCAGACAAAAGCTGGCTCCACCGCACTCCTTGGGGTACGTACCAGGGCGCAATAATTGGCATCTGTCTCCCACTGGGCCTTCTTGCGTTTGTGATAGGAACGTCGCCAGGGATGCCGCCAAAGCTGCATTGAATCAGAAGTGTACAAAATTCAATTTGAAATTCAATTCTGCAGATTAATTTGGAGCAATAAAACTTTATATCTCGACGAACCCCCCCTTTGGATGGACGGCGGCGGCAACTTACCTTCCTTCCCTGGTCAGAGGAAGCAGAAGCGGTTTTTGTTTTTGTTGGGGGAGGGGGAGAACAAAAACAACAACAACAATAACAGGAACAGTAACAGGACCAGCAACAACAGAAATAAAATTTATATAAAAGAATTAAAATTTAGCTTGAAAAAATCATAATAATAAAAGCGACGCCACAGTGTGTAATGACCGGAAGCCGGCGGCAAGAAAGCAAAACTAAGAAGAATTTTAAGCAAACTGCAGCGCAAGCAGCACACATAAAAAAAGCAAACAAAAGCAAGGTGAGTCCACCACGGTAACCTGATGACAGCAAAGCAGCCCAACTCTTCTCCCCTCTTGCAGCAACTAACGGAAAAAATATGCATAAATCAAGCAAAATTTAATTCCGGTAACGAAAACTTCACCAAAAAAAAATGGGAAAATGAGAAAAAGCGTGGCAAAACGTGGCGAAGCAGGAGAACAGCAACTAGAATGTGGCAAATGTGAGGCAAGCAATTTGCAATTTTTGTGTTAGCAGCGCGCTTTAAATGCTCTTGATAAAATGCTTGAAGTATGAATAAAACAGTGCATAGAAAAGTGTGCGAAAATGTTAAAAGATGAATGCTTGGAAAATGGTTGTCAATTTAAATGTTTAAGCATGAGCTATGAAGCAAAATGGCAAACTGTTAAGTTTCTGATTGTTAAGTTTCTGGGAATCGCAAGTCAGGTCTTTCTTTACTAATGAATATTGCTATCAGAAGTTCAAGAACTACCCCTTAAATGAGAAATTGTTCCGGCATCATTTGATTTATCCTCACTAAATGGTCTTTCAATTTAAGAGTTCTGATCCTTTGGAATTTTGATTCACTTCTTTGCTCTTCTCTCGACGCTATCTTTCTTTGTAACGAGCTTTTGCAAGACATAGTTACTCTAGCCAAAGATGATCATGCAAAAATGTTAAGCCACAAAGTGGATATTTGTTTCGTTTATCTAACATAATGTATATCAAAACTTACTTTATGATATACTCATCTTCTTTTTCTAATGAATTCTAACAATGCACACTGGGACAGAACACAAAACAGACCGGCAGAAACTAGTAACGACATTGATTTTGGGCTTAGACGTGTCAAAATCAGTACTCGGGGGTGCAAAAACCAAATGGGGTAGTCCATCTGGACGAAGAAGCCGACACCACACAGGCGTTCGGAGGCAGTGGGAGCAGTCCTGGCTCTTCGCCAGATAGTTCAACCCCAACAGACGGCCTCGGCCGTCCAAGCTAGAACGTTTACCCGACAACATCTTGGATTAGCCCTAATACAGGTAATTTGGGACCAAAAGCCATGACTTCCGCCTGAGCCTGTACAATGGTAAGGAAGAAAATTAAGTATACTATCCTCTGAGAATTTCTTTTCAGGGATTGCGTCGCCATAGCGACCTTTAAGGAGAAGCAGGGAAAGACCACGGTCATAGCCTCTGCTTACCCGCTAGAGACCGAAAATGTCCCGCACAAAAGGTGTCGGCCCTGGCAGAATACTGCAGGAGCTCCGATGTGAACGATCGAGGTGAGTGCTTATTACTGTTCCTCTCCAGCCTTGATCTGGATATATGTAATGTAGAATCCGTCCCCACATTTGGTGTCGAGCAAATTTCCTTACAATAGGGAAGCAGCTGCAAAAGCTGCAAAGGCTGGCATGTATATGCATGTCCGGAGCCAATCGTACCAGCCAGAAAGCGGCCCTTAAAGTTTTGATGAAGCTAACACCACTCCACCAAACCATCTGAAAACAGCAACACTGCATAGACTGACAGCAGAAGGAGTAGCTACGAACCACATAGTAAGCCTGTGGGACTCTGAGAAGCTGGAGAAAGGAAACTCCCTATAGTACTCCAACCCAGAGACTAAATGCAGAGTTCCACTTTGACAGATATAATCTCTACAATATGGAGAAAAACACTAACCTCCCGAGCAACTACCTATTCATACCTCCCCTACCCGACTCAACAATATCCCCGGAAACGAAATGGCCGACTGCCTGGCACACAAGAGTGCAGCAATCGCAATGGTAGGATCAGTACCCCACTGTGGCATAGGCCGACATACCATTAGGCAGCTACTTAGCAAGGAAGAGTTATTCTCTTAGAACAGCCCCCTGGGAAAACTCTAGGGGAATGCGACAAGCAAAACCATTAATAGTGAACCCCAACCTCAAAAGGTTCCGGAAATTGATCCAACATAGAAAGAATGTACTCAGAATCGTAACAGGTCTCTACTCGGGCCACTGCAGGCTGCCGGGTCACCTGTACAAGTTGGGAATAACAAACACTGAACTATGTAGATATTGTGTAGATAAGGAAAATCCTCTGAACATATATTCATACACTCCGATGCTTTAGCGAGGCACAGATTCAACAGATTTGGGGAACACAGCTTACACTCCAACAAGATTAGTAACCAAGAACCCACAAAATTGTGACATTCGTACAGTAAATTGGGCTGTTAGGAAAGTTGTAACTCAGTTGTGGGGGCACACTTTACCAAGATTGGTCGCGGTGCGCTTATCCCAAACAACATATAATAAAAATATCGTTTTATAGGTTTTCGGGTGCCCCGATTTCATTTCTGGCAATATTTTTCCTATTGGTGGGGAGTGGGCTGACTTTTGGTGGGGGGAAGGGAGTAAAATCTAAAAAATTAAATAGGATATCGTTTTATAGGCTTTAGGATGCTCCAATTTTATTCTAGGCAATATTTTTCTGATCAGCAGATCGTTGAGCAACTCCAGGAAGAGAAAGGCGGGGGGTTTCGTACAATTTTCCACACAAAATTTCAATTTTGGAGTACTTCAAAAACTATTCTGATTTGGACACGCTAGTATTCTCCACATAAGCCACTCCAACATTCTGGCCAAGCTTTAATAAGATCGGTAAATTTTAAGATTCCCTCAAAAGAAAAGCATGGAAATGTTAAAAATTTTACTAATTAGAAGAAGTGTTGAGCTCTTTACTGTTCCTTGTAAGCGGTCAACTATAATAACTCTGTTAAAATGTAAATTAGGAGGCCTGTGAATAGCAGAAGATGTACGCGATCACATGATTTAACATGACTGACAAGTCATCCTTTAAAGCTTTATCAATCCGGCATGGCAATAATAACCTAAATTCGGGTAAAACGTATCCAATGGAATCGCTTAAAATTGCCGAATTTACAAGTGTCTATCACACTGATAAAACAAAACTTGCTACATGCCGGCATTCCTAAACGAAACGTAGCTTGCCCTGCTAAATTTCACACGCTGAATTAAGAAAACAGAAAGCTACATGTGGCGTGTAGCAAAATTACATGCTACATGTAGAAATAAAAAAAGTAAACGAGGCCTGCGCGGACAAAGGTAATGATACATGACATAAGAAATCGGGTGATTGATAAATTACTATAACTTTTCTAAATAAACGTTAAGGATTTCAAATGCTGAATGCTATATTTAGAAAATCTAAACGAAACGAGTTGTTGATCCAATTCGCAAATTGTTCCTTGTTCCTTTCCTTTGTAACTGTGATTAGCGGCAAAGCCGCGCCAGTATTTAATAGTCGAATGGGCTAAGATGCCGTCATTTGTGTTCAAATTTCCGAGACAAGGTAAGTAAGTTGTGAGTTCGTATCCCAGACAAGGTAAGTAAAGAGTGATTTTTTAGCTATTTTCTTTTTGGCAACACCGGTTTAAACAGCTCACGCACGTTTCGTGTTTTGTTTCACTGTCAAACATCTTCAGTTTGGTCAATAATTTAGCCATGAATCGTCTTGCAAACGAACAACGCTTGCAAATTAAGTTAATCGCGCGCTTCTTCCATTTTATGGTCAGTTTAATCGACCCACTGAAGCGGCTATTCGGGCTATTGTGACTAAATTTCGCACCAAATTAACATTGTTGGACATTAAACCACCAACACGCTTACGTAGAGTGCGAACTGAAGAAAATATCGCAGCTGTATCGGCCAGTGTTAATGATGACCATCAATTATCGATTCGTCGCCGTTCGCAGCAATTGGGCCTCTGTTACTCAACAACGTGGAAAATTTTGCGGAAGGATTTAGGTGTGAATCCTTTCAGAATTTTTAGGTGAATGGGCTCTTGGAAAGTTGGCTGAAGATCCACTTCTTTACCGAAAAATTGTGTTCAGCGACGAAGCTCATTTTTGGCTCAATGGGTGCGTAAGTAAGCAGAATTGTCGATTTTTGAGTGAATATCAGTCAGAAGCATTGCAAGAGCTACCAATGCATCCAGTTTTTTTAGAAGAAATACTTTGCCCTTCCGTGCTCCCTCCTCCGCTCCCTACCCATTCTTCCACTCTACCATCTCCCGACACTCTCTTGTGTAAATAGTTGTATACTTTGTTTTTTTTTTTTTTTTTTTTTGGTTAGGGCCCTAAACGTGACATGTAGAAAAGCTACATACAGCATGTAGAAATGAGAAAAGTAAACGCTGCATGTAGAAAAGCTACATAAACGTAGTGGGTGGAAAATCCCTATAAAACGTGGAGAAAAACTACAAATTCATGTAGTTTTTACATATTAATTTTCTCTTTGCAGGTGTTTGTTTCGGTTCGGTTAAGAATCAGCCTTAACATGTTTTAAATGAAATGCTTCTTGTGTTCTAAAATTGACTCTTGAAGCCTAGAATTCCCCATGCAAAAATTTAGATGTTCCCTAAGTCAAGATATGACTGTTCTATTCTAATGCAAGCAAATGCATAAATCGCACAATTAAGGGCACAGCGTTATTTGTTGTCCACTCTTTCGATTGCAGCACTCTGACTTGCTATTAATAAAATAACTAATTGACCAAAAACCCCTTCTAAAATCGATTAAATCCCTGTTGCAGAATCGACAGGAGAAAAGTTTTCGTGACTCAAAAGAATTATTACCTAAAGCAGCAATTCTGGCAATCGAATGCCATGTAGTGACCAATTGGTCCCATGTTAAGTAAAAGCCGTTCCAAGTAAATCAATTGGCTCATTTGTAACAATTGTGATTGTTGTTGTAGTTGTTTTGTTTACTCCCAACATCCTTGACGCTTCTCCTTTATACCCCAAGAGCATTTAACAAGCGTGCAAATCAAATTTGCAACTTAATTAAAATTCTGCACAGTTACAAATTTATTCTTGTTGTTTATTTACGTCTAGGAAAACCCAGCCCCGAAGCAATGGAGCAATCGAGCAGGGGAAAAGCAGGAGAGAGAAGAAAAATGATCTCCTGTGCATAATTTACAGTTTTGCCTTACGCCAAATCTCAAGTATACACTTAACCATTTTCTACTTGTAAAACTGTTTGGAGAGCGAGCCGCAAAAGAAGGAAAAACCGAAAAAAAATACAAAAAAAAAAAAAATAAAGAGAATTATTCCTTTGAGGCAACGGCATAAAAATAAAATGCTTTTGCTGCGGCAAATCTGTGAGAAAAATGACTGTGGCACAGGATGAAAGGGATGAACCCTTTTTTCTGAGTTGATGCTGAGACGGCATATTGCCAGGGCTTTAATTTTTCGGTAATTTGCATTTAAAAGCTGCTGCCCGCTGTCCCCTTTTTTTGATGGAGTGGACTCTTGAATTTATTAACGCCAGAGTCCGCTTGCCCTGGACCCACGATCCGGCCCCTTTTTCATTTTACGCTTTACCAGACGCTGAAGAACTGATACAATATTTTTGCATTTAATTCAACAGCCGAATGAATGAATGAATGAATTTGCAGCGTGGCCAGGCCGAGGAGAGGCAAGCAAACAAAGGATACAAAAAAATTATAAATAAAAACAAAAAATTATGAAAATTAAAGTGAGTTGTTTTAGGTTCTCAGCTGCTAATCGGACCACCCCATACAAAGCACAACTTATGGAGCTCGGAGCGTACCTGTTGCACCCCCAATCCCCTGGATTCCTATCACCTGTATGCTAAGTAAATAAAGTGATTTGTTATGTGGTACGAAATTAGTAATGAAAGCAAAAAAACAGAAGCACATAAATTGTAATCTGCCGCAGCGTTGAGAGCGTTGTTCGTGCATTAATCAAAAACCACTTAGCCATCCAGCTATCTAGTAGCCCCATGTAATGTGAGAGCATGTCTTGCCATGTCTTGCACCTACCTTGCGATTGCTGGACTCAAAGTTTGGCAGAAAGGCGGCAAAAGAGCCCTCCAGCAAATCCGGATTCCCACAAATGGCATGCGAGGTGTCACAATAGTACGAGCACTTGCCATGGAAGCATAAATTCAGCGATGGCGAAACAAAGAATGTCTTCAATAAATTCTCCTCGGCCAGTTGATAAATTTCAGTGGTAATGTTCAGTGTGCGACCCGCCACCGGCATGGCACGGCGAAAGCCCAAGATTCTGTGGACGAAAATAAAGAAAAAGCAGAACGTTAAACACAAATGGCCACAACAAATGAATCAAAACAAGAAACGCAACAATTTTTGGCAACGCGACGCGTGTGAGTGTTTTATTCTGATGAACTGATGATATACTCGTACCCTATCACAGCACGTTCTAAGCTCGTAAAAACTGGTCCCTTTTTACACCATGGAAAAGGTGAGCAATATAATATTTTAACTCTGACTTTTCTCAACGTCCGGTTAAAACAGCGTCAGTTTTATTCGATCTATTTGTTTTTTCCATGGCAAGAATATGCCTCAGTAAACTGCAAGTGTGTATGCGTGCTAAAGCTACAACAACAAAAAAGATACTTTGATCTGACGCTTGGCTCGACTTGCTCAATTGCTTATGCTCAGCTGCTGAGAGCCAAATGCAACTATCTCCTTCAAGTTGTTAAAACAGGTTATTCAAAGAAAATGCGTTTAAGCAGCTGAAACCGATAGCTCCATGCCAAGTGAATTCAATTCGACAGGAAATTAACGACGAGATCTAGTAACCACAGATTGTCTTGTTATTTACATACAAATTAATACAACTTAAGCGCGAAACATTAACGTTTACACAAAAATCGAGTCGAAAACCGGTATAAGGCCCAAGTTAAGTGAAAAATAAATTTAAGTTGTACGTTTTTCAGAAGGAAGACTTTGCCCTCCCGTGCCCCCTTCCTCAACAAAGTTCCTTGAGTAAATAGTGTAGTGCAGCAACAGGCAGGCCATTGCTCTTTTTGCTCCCATTGCTCCCAAGAGTTATTTAATGGCAGCTGACGCATTAAAAATTGCCACGTCATCTCTGACAAGCTAGGCAGATGACAAGCGCAATTGCCGAATTCTAAACGAAAACAACAACAAATCTATTGCGTATCGGGGCGGCGAAATGCCGCGAAATGCCGGTGGGCGCAAATTGCTCAGTATCTTGGAAACGAGTGACTTTGGCTCTTACAAATTTTCTGTGCGGGAAATGGTTTTCAGGTTAGCTATGTACGATCAAAGCGGACGCAAAACGTTTTTAAGACTGCTTCGAATTTGACGTGAAGCAGCTTCAAACACGTTTTTTTGTCAATTTTGGGCTAGAGCCGATTCCGCTTAAGTATTTAGGCTTCACTACCCTTTGGCAAAAGTATTGAAAAGTTAAAAAAAAATTTTGTCATTAGTTCACAAATACATCAATCTTTAATGTTGCATTGAATGCATACCAGAGACCTGCAACAAGCCTCTAATATTCGATCACACTCGTTCGTTTACTTGGCTTGGTTGGACTCGTCGCCTTGGTTCGACACACTCGAAATGATCGCAAACACATCGAGTCAGAACCAGTAAGCTGTTTGCTTTGTAATAATATGAACAAGCTTTTCATAACACGAGTCAAAATAAGCCTTTTCCACACTCTACTCTTGTTTACTCGTACGCGCAACAGAATTTACTCGTGGTTGACGGCGAGCTTCGACAAGCCTCTTATGAAATTGTTGTCTTTTGAAAACATCAAACAACAGCATGCCACAAGAAGAAAAGAGAAAGCGTATGCAAAATACAAATCCAAAAAATAAGCCATCATGATATCTCTTTTGCGCTCACAAATTGTGGTTTTTTGTGTGCTTGTGACGATTGTGTACAAGCGTTGATCGTAACAGATCGCTGCAGATCTTTGACTTCGGAAACAAGTACTCTCGGTGATTCGCGTCCGAAGCTAGGAGTAATCGCGAGTATTTGTACCGAACGAACTTCACTCATGAAGGCTCACAGCAGAGCCTCGATTTTGTAACAAGGAGCCTTGCATCGACTCGCGGCCGAAGCGCTGAGTCAACTTGAGTATGAGGAAGGGCAATACTCGAGTCAGACAAGCCTTGAGCGCTGAACGATTCTACTCCTGGCGGCTCGTTGCAGTTCTCTGTTGCATACCAATAATCTTGATTTAACATAACCCTACTTAGGACAGCAGCTATGAAAGTTAGCTTATGCCAACTAATGATTGTCGAAATCTGCTGCGTTTTACAATATTCAAAATTAATTCAAACAATATTTAAAATATGTTTTATAAGCTTTGGTCATTTGTCCTAGCGTTTGTGAAGAAAATTCAACTTTGCACAGCTTTTTGTAGCTTGTAGAGCCATCAGCTCAGATACTTAGACTTTTATTAGAAAACCTTAATTTTGGAAATATTGACTTTAATGCAGTGTGGCGGGATAACTAAGAACAATCGGACTATAACAATTGGTTTTTTGGATTGTCTCAAAAGTTATTTCATTGAATAAATTTCAGTAAAATAAAATTATTTAAATTTCCCAAAAACACTTTCTAATGAACTTAAGTTCACCAATAAATTAGACCCCAAAACTTTAATCAATTGTTAAGATATAAATTAAAGCCTAAAAATTGGGAAAACTGCTCTAGTTGTTCACACTAAGCATGGCTGCATTTCCTTGCACCTGGTCATTCCATCTCAGTCTCGGTCATGCCCTCCCGCCGACTTTCCCAAAGTCTTTCTCTTTCCAATAATGCGCCGTTTCTACTATAGGTACATCTTCTTTACGGGATACATTTACTGACTTCATCCTTTTTATTTCAGGATATTGGCTTATTGATTTGCTTTCAATAAGATTTTGCTGTTGAAACTTTCAACTTTTGCTGAATAGCTTCAAACAGCTTCCACTTGCGATCAATTAAACGCAAAACATTTAAAAAAAAATGTTTAAATAAATAACATCATTTCTCCTTCTTGACTGCCTGCCAGAGCAATCAAATTAGCCAATTTGTTGCCAAAGTTCAACTCTTTGGCCTAAAATTTATACCTTTTTTATGCCACAAGCCTGGCCCCTTGCGATTATAGAGGGTCAATGCTAATCCACACAGCCACAGGCCGGGGCCAGACCACAGTCAATTTATGTTCATTATTTATGATGGTCAGGCAAATAAAATAAAAACTCACACACACAGGCACACATGTTGGGGCCAAATGGCGCCATTAAATGATATTTAAGAATATTTTTCAAAACAAAAAAAGGCGCCTTCTCATGTAAATTATGTGCGCTCATAACTCTAGGCAGCTCCACATGCTCCCAGCTGAACTCCCGGCGACCTTTTCATGGCTAATTAATGTGGCCAAGTGGCTGTAAGTGTGTGTGTGTGTGTGTGTGTGCGGCTGGACTCATCTGACATGTCCTGCTGTAGTTGAGACTAAAATTGTCTGCATAGTTAGCAGCTGCTTGCCTTTGACTAAAGTTTGACAGCGAGGTTAATTGCAATCAAATAGGAGGACCTCTCTAAGTTACAACAAGTCGCCCGCTGAGGCATTTTTGAATTTAGATGAGGCGTCATAACTTGTGTAATTGTTGTGGCTGCCACACGCACGCAAAGACCCAATCTCCCCACAGTTGTGTTCCACTCTAAAGGCAAAACTTCCAGTTCAACTCTCAACTTGTTGTCAGCCCACTAATGGAGTGTTGTGCGGCTCTTGGGGGGAATGCGATGGCGGGGAGTTTTGAGCGGGTGGGCAAATATAAAATTATGGCATTTCCCTTGCCACCCCAGTCCGTGAACCATTCCCATCTTTTTTTTGTCGCAAAAACTATTTCGATAATATTTTTGGCCACATCTGGACAAATACTTGTAAAGCAATTTCCGGCATTCTTTTCTAATCCCTAACTGTGCGAAATATGTGATCTGAATGCATACTTTACGGCATAGGCGAGCAAACTAGCCAGTCTATCTTTCGACTCCTTAACCCTGGACAGATATCGATCGCTGTTTTGACGACGTTTGTTTACTTTTTGTTGTCAGAATGCCCAAAAATTCGACAATATGTCCGATAGTTCATGGTTTTATAAGTCAAAATCACATTGGGCGCAATCAGCAGATAAATCCAATTTACGATTTGGGATTTACGATTACCGATTTTGCTTGCTGAATAAAGCCGACTGCGATTGGTAAATTTAACAATCATGAATGTTGAAAAGCAATCGAAAAACAAAATTAGATTGGTAATCGATTTCTGTGTCCGTCTAACTTTGTGCAAACATTCACATTAAATTGTCTGTTTATTGCCCGTAAATATTGAAATTTTTGCGTAAGGTTTGTTTTTTTTTTTAATAAAAAGTACGAAAACCACTTAATATCAATTAACGCCAATCAGCAGAGACTCGACAATCGTAAATATCTAATCGGAACTATCTGCTGGATGGGCCCATTGAATTTATAGTTGTACATTCACAAGATTAGAAAAATCAGCATTCAACAAATTTTAAGGTCAGCGCTTAAACGTTGGCGCGCAGTCAAAGTCAACTGTTTGAGTGCTCTCCTGATATATCCGAAATTAAGAATAAGTCCAAGCATTACCTGTGTATTTGGACTTTAAGCCGCATTTTCGACCATTCTGATCATATTGATCATAATATAAGGCATTGATCGTCATCATTGACCTACCGAAAAGACTATTCAAGCAATGTGGGATGTAGTCACGAGTTGCAAGCATGCCCATCCCTAATAATCTTACGAATCCCTAGACAATAACGTAACCATTAAGCAGTACGACGAGAGAACGACGAAAAGACGCAAGAGAACGTACGCAAGAGAACGTGAACGACGATCGGCAGCAGGAAGACGGCCTGCAGTCCAGAGGGGGAGTTGTACCGTGGCAGTCGACTAAGAAAGACGTGTACACGAAACGCTGAGTCGAGTAAAAGTCGAGTGACATCGGAAAGCTGTGCCGATTGAGCTAAAGCGATTAACTAAAGACGAATTTTACATGCTTACTAACTTAACTTTCAACATTACATTTAATAAACATTATCATTGAATACCTTATTGGACATTTATTCAACATCCCGTGTGCGGAGAGTACGATTCGAGGAGTATATTGCAGCTATTTTGGCCACTGTCAATTAAGATCGCAATATGGCAATTAGTCCCCATTCTACCGATACAGGTGCGATATTTTCTTCAGTTGGCACTCTACGTAAGCGTGTTGGTGGTTTAATGTCCAACAATGTAATTTTGTTGCGAAATTTAGTCAGAATAGCCCGAATAGCCGCTTCAGTGGGTCGATTAAACTGACCATAAAATGGAAGAAGATCGCGATGAACTGTCTTAACAGAGCACGCATTTTGATAATAAAGTTCAATAATTTGCAAGCGTTGTTCGTTTGTAAGACGATTCATGGTTAAATTATAGACCAAACTGAAGATGTTTGACAGTGAAACAAAACACGACACGTGAGTGAGCTGTTTAAACCGGTGTTGCCAAAAAGAAAATAGCTAAAAAATCACTCTTTAAAATATATCATCATGAACCTAGTTTGATGCAATCTGTGGGTCACTCTTTTGAAATTCGTTCGAAACTAGATAACCTGATTTCCAATAGTCATAATTTAGTCCGAGCTGACCATAAAGCAATTAATAAATCTCTAGGGTTTTTTTACCATGAAATTTGTATAATTTTGCTTTTGAATTTGCATAAAAAAGTGTTGGAATTTCAAAGGCAGAATTCGGCCATTTGAAATGGAATTAATCAATTAAATTCTGCAACTGTGGTTGCAGCATAAATATTTACGTATAATTGCAAAATTAAATGGAAAATAAATAAGGGAATGTTTTTGACGAAAATTTACCAATGGCATTTGCTCCATTTTTTTCGTTTTTTCGTTCATTTGAAGTGTAAAGGAAACTCACCTGTCCAAATGGAAGGCAGCAATCTCGGCATTGTGACGCTCATAGTCCGTGAAGTAAAAGTGATTGGGCAACGTTTGCTGGTCCCTGGGAAACCTGGGAATGAGGAGTGAATAAATAGTGAGTGCAACAAAAAGCGAATTGAATAGAAACTGCGGGTGGGGAATACTTTGGGTGCACTGGGTCGTGGGTTTTTGGGATGGGGGCTACGTGCCAGCTTAATTACTTACACGGCAACACGAAACGGGACTGCAATTTAAAAAACGATTCATTTAAATTGCAAATGAACAACATTAAAAGGACACTTTGCACTTTGGCAGCTGCTGTTGCCGCTTGGGCTGTGGGTAGCCACCAGGCAGCCGCCCACTGACCAAGAGGCGGCGCGTTTTAAATCTCATTAAAATGAAAAACCGTAAAAATGTTTTAAATTCCGCACTGCACTTCGAGTGCAAGTATTCATTGACAAGCCGCAGAAAAGTCAGGAGAGTTTTTATTTACTCAGCGCAGCGGAAAGTGTTGCTGCAATTATGGCAACCTTCGTCCTGCCAAAAAATACTCGTGTACTCACCGCATGGGCTTCATTAAGGCCTTGATATCGTTCGGGTATTCAATGATCAATTTCAGCTGGGTACCGCCCTCCTTTTGCACTGCCGGAGAAAGAAAAGAGAGGGAGAGAGAAAGTGAAGAATGAAATTCTGGCACTCGAAATTAATTGAAGCAAAAACTTTTTTGCACTTGGTTGGACAGGGCGATTTATGCAATCATTGAAATGGCTGCAAACCGAAAGTCCATGAGCAAATTACACTTGACTAAATAGCAATTAAATTGCACGCACACATATTGCACCGCATTGGAAAAGCCTCAAAAACAACAACACAAGGGGCATATATCCCTGTGCAGTCAAACAGAGGAAGCATATTTCTGTTTTGGTCATAAATGAAATTCAAAGCAAGTCTTACAGGACATATACAGACATACATTAACCACACAAAAGGATAGCAACCACAATAGCAGAAGTTTGCAACAAATTGAAAAAATTTGAAAGTAATCTAGAGATGGCACTTTACGCTTCGAAATGTGGTTAGATAACCTAAAAATAGGTAAATCAATATTAAAATTAAAAGCGATGTAAACTTTTTTTACTTAGAAATTCGTGCTGGTTCATGCCACGATAAATAGCACGAAATACCATAAACTTTCAATGGACCCACACAGTCAAATCACTGAAAGAAAAACTCTAGCCCTTTGGGATCAACTCAAGCCAACGCGGTAACAATAATTGGTTGATCCCGGAATAACTAAAACTAAACCCGTCAGGTTGAATTCGTGTACGGGACTTTTAATCCCGAATAAAAAGATTTGATTCCGGTTTTCGCATTCTCGAACTAGACTATAATCTAACTTAACTTTAAAAGATTTACTTTCGAAGCCTGTGTATCAACATTTCCACTACAAAGAAAAAACAAGATACTAAAAAGGTCCATTTGGAATGAATATTTCTTAAAGAACCTTTTATTCATCTTTAATATCCTTTCAATCATCCAACGGAGCTAAAAATCATCCAAAGGATATAAAAAATTATCATCCTTTGGACGATTTTAAGATCCGTTGGATGATTAAAAGGATATTAAAGAAATATCCATTCCAAATGGATACGAAAATCGTCAAATGGATATTTTTTAAAATCAAAGCTTACTCTGGCGTTTGACAGTCGTCTGCGTTAAGATGCAGGCAAAGAGGCTATTTACACTAGGATTGCGTTACGCGTTAATAACCAACAAATAGCTTTTTAACAGTAAAGAATTTAGCCAAAAGTACGTAACACTTAGGCACTCATCTGGCAAAAAGCACTTTAGCCCAGTGGGGGGATATTTCTGTGTAGTTACTAGGTTTGCTTTAGATGAATATTTAGACCTGTTCCTGTTTCTCGATAACAATGAAAGAGCTCTAACATTTTTAAAAGCATTTTATCTAAATCTCTAAATATTACATTTATTGATTCCCGGAGTCGCTTGACATTTCCTCGCCAAGTTCCAAACTCAATCACTGGGCAACTCTAACAAATATAGCCCTGCGACAGAAAGCTGAGTTGTAGACCCAATTTAGAAAAAGGTAAGGAGAAATGGAAGGACTTAAGATGAAGAGAGGAGTAGGAACATCATCTTACTTTGCAGTCTCTGAAACTAGGCTGACGTTGAAGCTTTCTGCTTTCAAAAAATACATTCAAACAAGCGTTCAGATTAGAAGCCTGAGAAGCTCACATGGGCGCATACATACAAAAAAGACATTTTCAGCAAGTCACTGCAAAGCGGTCGGCAAAAGACCAAAAGCGAAACACTAAATTGTGATTGTCCCTCTCACAACCAAACAGAAGCTGAGAGCGCAGTTAAAGGTTGCTTTCGACCATCTATGTCTCTAACGACACCAGTTTTTTTCTGACAACGGCAAAGAGAAACTATTGAGCATCATTTTCTCTTTAATAATCCAAGTACTAAGTTAATATATTCGAAAGAATTAAGATTTTTTTCGAGCATATCATCTTGACGCTGAATTGTATCAAGAATAATGTTTTCATTTCTAAGTATCATTTTGATACACGCTCTTATCAATTTGATATTTGATAAGTGTGTGCTCCAAATTTACTTTTGATCAGACAAAAGAAGTTCAATCTTAATCGAAAAAGACCGATCAACTGACATTTTAGTCGATCTGTTGCTAATCAATCAATAAACATTGGAGTCAGGGATCTAAATTTTAATTTAAGTTGCGAGGCGGTTTCAAGTTTTTGTTGCACGGTAATGACCAGATAAAAGCAGGGTCAATAGATCTCAGAATTGTCAAACTAAATGAAAACTTTAGGTTTGGAACAGGTTCGGGATCATTAATTGTCTACCCATGCAGAGGGAATTATAAAATTGTCCGGATGTTTGTAATGCATTGAAGGAAGCATCTCCGACCACATAAAGTATATATATTCTTGATCAGCATGACCAGCTGAGTTGACTTAGCCCTGCCAGTCTGTCCGTCCAACTGTTTCTGTGCTATCTCCTCCGTCAGTTTTAAAGCTTTCTTTACCAAACTTTGCACGAAGTCTTTTGGAACAAATACGCTGCTCATTTGTCGGAACCGGCCGGATCGGATGACTACAGCAGATAGCTACACAGAAAAAAAATAGCGAGATAAAATCAAACTCAAAAAGATTGATTTGATCTCGACCTTCGCATTGAAATTTCAAGCTCGAGTCGTACTAGATCGAGATTGATACAAGTTCGAAAGGCTTGAAACAATCCTGAAAAGTTTGTATCAATCCGAAAAAGCTAATGTCAATCTCGAATCCGTACTTGAAAATCAAATTATCCTGACTCGAGATTGAAGTTAGTACGGATGTCCCATATCAAAGCGAGAGAGCGAAACAGTATGAGAGCAAGAAAATCTCTCTCACCAGTACAAGAACAGAAGGAGCCGCCCGCCCTCCCTCGCCCGCTAACAGTCAACAACAGGAGACCCACGACTTTTCGTTTGAAGCTTTAAATGTTTGGTAACACTCATAAGTAGTAATATGGCTTTGACCATCAAGCATGATAATTCATTTACTGTGTCGCTATTTTGACATTTATATTTGATGCCTTGAGAGAAATTCCGGCAAACTAGTTAAGTATCTTGACAGACTATGGCCGGTAAACTCATAAGCAAAGTAACAACTATAATTCTATTTAATGTTCGATTTTTATTTTAGCCTGGGGGTATGCAAACAATGACCTAGCTGCTGGTGGGTAATGAGTCGAGCCGGCAAGAACTTGCTGGTTTCAAAATCAGAAATGTCGTTTAGTAAGTCGCATGGTGCTCTTATGAGAAGCTCATTTTGGGGTAACATAAAGTTTCAGCAAGTAAGGGCATTGTAGTACCCTGTACCCTTTAATTCATGTGTTTTCATTAATTTTCTAGTCAAATGAACACGCACACACACACACTCACACATATATACAAATGACAATGACTTCATGATCCCATTTTACCCATTTTTAATGGGTACAGGGTATAATAAAGAGATAACTTTAATCTCAGTCATTTATGAAGCAGTCCTTTTTGGGATTAAGTGCAGTTCGAATATCGAGGTCAATTTCATCTCGTGCAAACTTGCGTCAAGCCGATTTATAGATCAAATCCAGTACGAATTTCGAGCACAAATCAATCTGGGACTAATCCTTTTTCGGATTGAGTGTAGTTTGAATATCGAGCTCAATTTAATCTCGGCCAAACTTGCACTAAGCCGATTTCTAAGTAGATCATATCAAGTACGAACTTCGAGCTTAAGTCAATATCGGGCATTCTTGATTGGATCCCACCAAGTCGAGTTCGGATAACAAGCTTAAATCAATCCCATGTGGCATTAATTCGGGATCAAGAGAGGAATTCCGGGATTGGAAATCAAAAATCCGAGACTAAGTCGATCCTGTTCGTAATTGGAATAAGAAAATCCGGAATTGACCGACTTCTGACATCGCTTGGGATTGACTTAATCCCTTTTTTGTTTTCAATGGAAACGCCTCCAAACTTCGTTTTTCTAAGTTTTCTATGTTTTCCCATGATTCCACCAAGTTTGCTCAACACCGGAATAGAAGAGTAGAGTCGAAAGAGAAGTGGCTTAGTTTGAAAAACTTTTTTGTTTTCAATGGAAATGTCCTTAAAATTGGCAAAAATTTATTTGGCATTGCTTTACACAATTCTGCAAAGTTTTGTCAAAATCGGATGACTATAGCATATAGCTGCAGAATGAATGATCGGTCGAAAAAAGTTCCAGTGAGAAAAACTTTTTTGTTTTTAATTGGAATCGCCTCCAAAAAAAGTACATCTTAATTTGTTATGTTTTTCAAAGATTCCATTAAGATTGGTCGAAATCGAACATCTATATAGTAAAGCACCCATAGAAAAATAAGGTCCGAAAAGTGGTCTTATTGAGAAAGACATAACTTTCCTCTGTTTTTTTTTCCTTGAGATTCGGTTTAAGGTCTAAAAAAATCGGAAATCCAGTTTCTATTTGCGAAAACAGATTTGTGCTCAGCACACAAAAATCATCTGGAATCAGCGAACATCTCCTCAAAATGTTAGCGTTCTAGCTGGACTAGTGCACATAAAATCCGAGAGTCTTGGAACAAAATTAGATACAAAAAAAGTAAAAGTTTCGGAAAAGCTTATTTTGTTACAAGAAATGACTAAAAACAATCAAAAAGTTAAGTGATGTAGCACAGTGTAATATGTAATACTTAAAACAATGGCCCGAAACTTGATCTAAGCCAGGGCGGAATCAGTCTGCCTTTTTGCTAGACAACGCTGCGTATGCGTCTTAAAAGTTGCAGCAATTATGTGACATTGCTTTCTCCCCTGCCCGCCACCCTTTCCCTCACTTGAGTAATTAGTTTTACACTTGCCTATTTTAATTTTTCCAGGACCCAACAAAAAGTTTATTATTAATAAATTACAACTTTAATGGATGCGCCAGGAAAACTTGCAAATGAAAATAGTTTGCAGGCAGCGGCACCTCAGCATATAATCCACGCAAAAGTTGCACATAATTGAGTTAAACTTTTGCCACTAAGCGACTGCATGTATTGTGCTTTATGGCTTTGCAATGCCACCCGGATAGGAACAGGATAAATACTTACCCACATGCTGTATTGGCAGCTTGATCATGTCACGTAGCACCGCATCGACCAGAGTGTCGTGTTCGCCATACAGCTCCTTTTTCGTGATGCGCAATTGGAAGCGCTCCAAATTGCTGGCATTTGCTCTGCAAGAGAGAAGGAAAAACCGGAAATCAGCAAAATGGAAGAAGGAGAAACTTTAGCCAGCTGTCGTCGGTTGAACAGCATAAAGACAATCATCGGAAGGCGGCAGCGCTCATAAGTATGCAATGCTCTGGGCTGCATATCAAAGATTTCTTACATTGATTTGTCAAAGCAATGCACAGAGGGAGGAGGAGGAGAAGGAAATGTGTGTGTGTCAGTTCTGTGTTGCTGTCAGAAGCATTTGGTTTGCAAATTCCCTAGCCTGGCTCCCTTTTTTCTACTCAAGCAACAAGAATGCTCCATTTTTTTGTTGACCATGAAGAAAATGTCATTCTCTTGCCGTTTGCACTTTACTCAATGTATCGCTTTATCTTTGACATTTGTTAAAATCAGCATGGGGCACGTACTTTAAATTTCGACCATTTAAATTAGATTTCTGGCCCAAGTTCTTGTTCAGCTTTAACCTCAAACAGCCCACTCTCTGGCAAGGGGCATGCGCCCTGTTTATCACGATAATGTAGTCACATCCTGGCTGCTCCGTCTGTCTCCGTTGCATTGCACGTAACTCGCATTGTCTCGACTCGACTGAATGCCCTCGACTCCTTTTCATAATTTGCTTGTTGACGTCTCGTTCCACTACGGGGACACAGCCCTTTGTTTGCCCAGGCAGGAAACAAATGTCTGAGAGCGTCCACTCCCCCCGCGCAACTGGTGCAGCTAAAATGACTTTCAATATTTTAGCTTTTTATGGAAATGGCGACAACTTCCTGTCTACCTGTTTCTGCCTGAAATTCACCCCCAAGATTTTTAAGGTCTTGTATCACGCCGGGCGGCAATTAGAGGGGACAAAGTCAAAGGCTGGGCTGAATTAGGCGTCAATTGTCAGCTGGAGCTGTGTGGAGGACCACAAACGGAGACTACAAATTGACAAGGGTTCGTTTGAGACGCCGCTGCTAAGTGCGGTCGAGTTGAGGTTCGAGAGTTTCGCTCGTCATGCCGCAAAGTATGCTACACTCGTTGGCCGTTGCCATGGCAAGTCAAATTTGAGAGCATGTTTCATTTGTCAAATGCGGTGCACACACACACAGAGAAAGTGGGAACCGCATGAGCGTAATTGATGAAGCAGTCCTTGGCGGACATTGACTAAGCACTGGACGCTGTCCAAGTGGCAATATGTTTTGGTTAGCGGCTTGTTTAAAATCGTTCCAAGGCAGCTGTTTTACCATCTAAAATTTTGGTTTATCGCAAAACGGGAAATCCCCTTTTGTAATTGAGTCACGTGAATCAGTAGAGCGCGCGACTGTCAGTCAAGTAAAGCAAAATCACATTATTTTTATGCAACGACTTACTGGGTCAGGGGAAGAGAGAGCGGGGAATTAGCATGTACCGGCGACACGTGCCCACCCACTAGACAGAGAGACAAAATGCTGACAACCGCAGCGACAGCCACGCACGCGGCTTACAAGCTCTATCATCCTCCTCCTCCTCCTCACTCCACCCTCTCTACAAACTTTGTTGTGCATCGCGTTGACAGCTCAGCGACTTTGACAGAATAAATAAAAACGTAATTGAAAAGAGAAAGATTTTTCTTGTAATTGGTGGTCAAGTTGACGCTTCTTCTGCTTGCTGGTTACATGACCAAAAAGTTTACTTTGTGCCCGGTTTTAAGCGCAAATTAAATTAGCTATAAAGTAAAAAAAAAGAAAAATATATTTCTTACAGGCTAATCAGCTTAATTAAGCTCCATCTTGCAGTAGCCACGGTGGAGGAATTGGACACAGTTCTCGCGGAATCGAAGTCTATAAATGTGGTAAAGAAAATTTTATTTCAGTATTCTTAACATTTTCCATTACTCGGTGTAAGCAAAGAAAACTACTAAGACAACCAAAGAATCGTTCGTGAGAATTTAATGGTTTGACAAAATATGTAGGTTTCCCATCAAACATGCCTATTAATGAGCACACAGTGCCGGAATCACACGTGCCAAAAATCTTGCCGTGATGAAGCATCTCCAGCACACAAAAATCACCATCAAACACTACCACCCTTCAATAGATAACTGTAAGAATTCTCATGCTGGTGCTAATCAAATATGAAGACAATTCTTAGGTTTGTTTAAGATCCTTTTCTTTACAACTAAACTCCCAAGCTGAATAGCAGTCATATAAATGATCGGTCTTTCTGCTTGCCTAATCGTGGGTTTCGTATTCCTTATTCTTATATCTTTAGAAAGCAAAGGGGGAGAATCGCAATTTAAGAATTTTAATCTTATTGTTTTAAAAAAGGTTTCAAGTATCACAACATAACAAAGGGCCAAATAAAAAAGAAAGACAATTCCCACTGGTTCACAGCCAACTATTGCCAATTCATTCCGCAAATATGACCAAAAAGACAACTTTTAACCACACCCAGAGAAATCGAAAACGAATCGTCGAGAACGAATTCTTCT
Source organism: Lordiphosa collinella (assembly GCA_018904265.1). NCBI lineage: Eukaryota > Metazoa > Arthropoda > Insecta > Diptera > Drosophilidae > Lordiphosa > Lordiphosa collinella. Next base: position 119,114 of record JAEIFV010000024.1, read on the forward strand.
TGGATTCAGAATTTTTTCTTCTTTATTTTTCAAGAAAAAATCTTCTCGACTCCGAGAACACAATCGTTCTCGACTTCGAGCTTGATGGCGAGAGAAGTGCGGGGAGCCAAAAAGCGGAGAACGCGAGCTACAAATGAGATCATTTGTCTCTCTCGCTCTCAGCATTGGCTGGCACTGGCACCGTCAATTTATAATACGACTTAGAAGCCGCGGTAAACACCCGCGGTGTGGTGGCGTTGGCTGAGCGGTGGTGCAGGCTTTCGAGGTCCAGAGTTCGAGTCCCAGTAAGGGTAAGTACAAAAAACAAGCTAACTTCGGCTCGGCCGAAGTTTATAGACCCTTGAAGCTCGTATAAATTTTCAGGACGCCTACTACTTAGGACATTTCTTAAAACAAACTTTTCTATGGCAACTGTACATGTAGTCTTCCGGTTTCGACCAAACTTAGTGAAATCATGAAAATGCATTGAAAACTTATAAACATGGAGTCTGATGCAGATTCCATTTAAAACAAAAAAGTTTTTCTTACTAAAACTAGTTTATCGACCGATCGTTCCTATGACAGCTATATGCTATACTCGTCCGATCCGGCCGGTTCCGATAAATGTGCAGCGTTTTTGTAATACAAGACTTCGTGGAAAGTTTTTGAAGATAGCTTTCGAACTGACGGGGAAATAGATGGACGGACAGACGGGCTACTCAGCTCGTCATGCTGACCAAAAATATATAAATACTTTATGTGGTCGGGAATGCTTCCTTCTATGCGTTACAAACATACGAACAATTTTGAAACACCCTCTTCAAGGGAAAAGAAATATATATTATCAGTATTAATGGCCGGGTGGCTCAGCGGCTAGTGTGCGCGACCGCTGTGCAAGAGGTCGTTGGTTCGATCCCGCCTCGGAACATCTAATTAAAAAGTTTTTTCTTTGAATAAACTTGACACACTGTCACCCCTCTCTGCTGTTGGCGCCAGCTTTGTAGTAATTAGCCGTGCAAAAGCTTCTCAAACTGCCGTTCGGATTCGGCGTTAAACTGTAGGTCCCTTTCTCTTGTGCGAAAATTAGAAGCGCAGTCAACATTTATAAGGACTTCGCATTCCACTTCTAGCTTTATCCAGGCCTCTCAAGCAAAATAACGAAATCGGAAAGCTGGTGTCACTTTGCAGAGAGATGGAAGGGAGGAGGCAAGGAGTATAGTCCAGTTGCCACACTGGACATACGGAACGCATTCAAGACGGCAAAGTGGAGCTGCATTCTTAGCGCGCTGTCATGTTTTGGAGTCCCAGCAAAGTGGAGCTGCATTCTTAGCGCGCTGTCATGTTTTGGAGTCCCAGCATACCTGCTTCTTATTATCAGAAGCTACCCCAGCAATGGGGTGCCTTAATACGACACTAGTGTCTGCATGGAGTCGTACCAAGTAACTGAAGGTGTTCCTCAAGGTGTTCCGCAAGGACCACTCTTATGGACGGCCATGTACGAAGGAGTACTACGACTAGCTCTCCCCCCAAAAGTTCAGGTGGTGGGATTTTTAGATGACGTGGCCGTGGCAGAGTCGCTATTCAACCATTTAATAAGGCAGATAGAGATATGGCTTTTATCGATGGGGTTAGATCTGGCACCTCATAAGACTGAAGCGGTGCTGATTAGCAGCACAAAAAAAGGTGGAGACAGCCCAGCTTATAGCAAATAGAGGCCCAAGGCAAGGACAAAGGATACTTCTAACGAGTGTTACCAGATCTAAAATACTCTATGCAGCGCCAGTCTAGAAGGATGCCATACACATCAAGAGCTACAGACGTGGATTAGAGTCAACACACCGCTTGGGTGCGCTTTGAACCGTGTCTGATGATGCCGCGCTCGTCATCGCTGGACTGGCAGCCTTTGGGACAGCTAGCTGCCGACATTTCTAAAGTATACGCGGATACCCACGGCAAAGGCTTTACTCCGGCAATGAAGAGTGCCATCCGGACTTCAGCAAAACTGTGGAGCCTAAGGAGATGTCAAAATCGCTGGGATGCATCCTCCAAGGGTCGCTTTACGCACCGACTTATTAAGAGCGTGGTCAGGTAAACTTTTACTATTCTAGATCTTTTTTAATAAAATGGGCACTATTTAGAACTCAAAGGCAATGACTTGGCTTCTTTCATGGGGGCATGTTGTGTAGCGATGGGGAAAGAAAAAGCGGAGTCCTGTTTTAGGCTGCGGCAACACAATCAATGTAGTAATCATAGCCAGAGCCACCACAAAATTTCGCTGTGTACTCTGCGAAGGTTGACGCTCGAATGTTGTGCACATTGGCGGTATATCATATTGGGAAAATGGCATACTAGCCTCTCTCTGGATATCGAAAAGATTTCTCCATTATAGATGGAGCAGTTGCCGGCTAGCATCGAAATACATTTTACTGGTCAAAAAATGAGTTGCGACTTGATCAACGACACGTGTAAGTACTCCACGAAGTTCTTTAAATAATTTTTGTTTTTTTTTGGTCTCTTTTGAATCCATTTAGTGAATTGTGTGCTTGATTCTCGAACGTACTTTTGAGTGTTCTGAAACACGTTTCAAATCAAAGTCTTATTCCTTCAACGTTTTTTACTAATTAAGCAACTGAGCATAAGTCATTTTGTGTGGTAAATATGCACCATAAACTAGCGAATTAAGGGGCGAGAGTATGGCCCAGAATGACCTTGGAAAGTATTATTTCCCATGGTCTCACTAAGCTTCCCGCTGCTGCATAATTTCATGTTGAGTTGGGTTCCTCCAAGAGATGGGGGTGCGAACTCAAGATCATGTATTTCCCTTTGAAGAGTACCACTTGTCTTTTCTGTGGGTTTCCATCCAAGACCGTTCTGTTGTGCCCACCGCAGTGTGCTGCCAAGAGCATACGCTAGAAGCTCGCTGATTGTGGGTAAGAACTTACCCGTTACCATTAGAACCAGGTCATATGCGTTTGATGTTAACCTGGGAGCAAATCATAATGATTTGTGAGTGACCAGCTCAACTGCTCATAGCTGAATGATTCTTTACTTGATTTCTGGTCTTTTTTTATAAATTTTAGTTTTACCTTCAAGCACCATATTACAATATTTGAGTCACGTTTGGGCTCTTATTGCTGATTAGATTAATTATGGGTGTCCTGCTCAAGTGCACCCGATGCAGGTACCTAAATTAAAATGCACCTGTTCAATATCTATAAACAACCAGCATCCGTTTTACTTTGTGATACGAAGGAGTTAACTGAAAACCAGATTCTAACAATTACTTTAATTATTTAGCCCTTCAACCTACCGTTTCAGTAACAACGCAGTGCCTAAAAGATCTTTGTTTCTCGAAAGATATAGAAGAAATATTTGCTGATGTGCTGTCTGAATCTGAAAAACTAGTTGAAGCTGATCCGTAAATTCTGTAAAACTCCCTTAAGTCTCTTTCAACCCAGACTCTAAACTTGTTTCAAATTAAATGCAATTATAACATACCAACTGGTGCAGTTTCTGGCCCATGGTATTTCAAGAAACTTTCAACTTTAAAACAAAACTCTCTCAAGATTAAGGCTGGCCGAGTGACTTGCTTTCCCTGCTGCTGCTGCTCCTCCTCCTCCTCCTGCTGCTGTCGCCTCGTTGTTGTTATCCCAACTGTAGGTACTATAATAACAGCTGTCAGTCGGCATGTCCTGGCCTTTTGCTTAAGCCTCGCCAGCGTCCTTTGTGCTTGGTGGCCGCCCCTCCATTGTTTCAGCAAGGGAAAAATGTCAGTAAACTTTGCCAACGAGCGCGCGCTTCTCCCGGCAGATGTGCCCAGGCTGGCGCTGGAGCTGGAGCCCAAACCACAAAGTGGGCTGCTTAGACGATGGCGAGTGACAAGGGAAAACTTTGTGCGTGTGAAATTTTGCGGTCGCGACTAACCAATGGCTGGTCCAAGATTGCAGCGCAATTGAGTTTCACGCGGAGAAGGAGGAGGAGCAGGCGGCAAAAAAAGTGAAATTAAACTTATATTGTAACGTTTGGCGGGCAGCAAGGATAAAACTTCAGCGGCGAAAGCGCGAGCATTAAAACCAATGACAGCCAGCCAACCGGCTGCAGCTGGGATCGCGGACACCCAAGAGTTTTCCAGTTTTACACCGACTCACCGACATTGAGCATGGTCCTTTATTACCCACCGCATTGCCTAGCCCTTACCCTTGCTTCCTTCCCTAGATCCGGGTCGACAGCTGCTAAACTTGCACTCGAGTGTTTTTCGTGTACCTTCCGTTTTCGGGTGTAATTCGCTCGAAATAAGATTCCTGTCCCCAGCTCAACGCGGTCGCAATTGCAGGCTAATTAAAAATTTGTCATACTAATTAAAGCGACCTGGACCAAGGACTTATGCTGAATCAGTGGCAACTTCGCAGCTGCAGCCGCAAAACTTTATGTAATTATATTTCAGCTAATGGTGGACAGGCGGGGAGCACGTGTCTCGCGCGTGGATGTGATATATCATCTTGTTATTTTAGGCGCATTTGCACTTTTCTTTACCGCCAGCCGCCACCTGAACAAAAAAAACTTCTGCTGACTGAACAGGAACAAAGCCGCAAAGTGAGGAGGCTCAAAAAAGACTAAAGAGAATGTCAACCATACTTTTATGTACCTACTCGTATGTGTGTATGTATGTATGTAGGTGTGGTGATTGCAAGGGAAGCTCGGCACGCGCCTGCAGCAGCTGCTCACAATGCCAAGCGCGAAACGACAGAATTTTAATGAGATATCTCCTGGCGGCTGCATCAGCCAACTAACTATGCCTTGATCCAATTTCAAACTAACATTTAATACCTAACAAAGGAGCAACGGGTATCGCGGAATTGGTGACAAGCATAAAAAGAGAAAAATGGTATTTTGTAAGATAATTTAAAAAGAGAGAATGTTGGAATATGATCTGTCCACGCTCCACTTGAAATTGTATTAGCCTTGGCAATGGTAGAAATCAGCGATGGGCACCCAATGGCATTTAGCGCCCTGAAACCTGTTGTTGTGTGATGTTTGTGTATGTTTGTGGGAAACGATGACCAAAACAGAGACAAAACCGTGACCAAAAAGTGCCCAAAACAGTGAACAAAACTGTGACCAATCACAGTGACCAAAAAAGTGATCAAATTAGTGACCCAAAGAGTGACCAAAACAGTGACCAAATCAGTTACCAAAACAGTGACCAAAATAGTGACCAACACAGTGACCAAAAGATTCACGAAAACAGTGAGCAAATCAGTGACCAACACTGTTACCAAAACAGTGACCAACACAGTGACCAAAAGAGTGACCAAAACAGTGGCTTAAGTGACCAAACACAGTGACCAAATAAGTGATCAAAACAGTGACCAAACCAGTGACCACAACATTGACCAAAACATTGACCAAAACTGTGACTAAAACAGAGACAAACATGTGACGAAAACAGTGACAAAATCAGCGATATGTTGGTGCCCGACATCGTAAATGAGTTTTGACGTTTTTAAACCGGCGAGTCCGTGAAATGAAAAGTAAATGAAAATTATAGGTTGATCGGCACAAACAGACAACCCAGCGGAACGTATTTTTATGTAGTTCTTTAACACTTTTAAGATTCTTCTTACGAGACTACTCATTTTGGATTAAGAGTATACTTTAACAATTTTTTAATAGAGAAACACGAAATTGAGCAAGGGGTTAAAGTGCTCACGATAACCACAATTTCCTATTTGGCCGAGACGTAAAAGTATCGATTTGAAACCACTATTTTCGATAGGCGCTCAGAGTGACGCTATGTGAAGTACGCAAAACACATTGAAAATGGAACATTATCGATAACAAAAACTGGCGAATTTCGGAGCGCTCTGAATTTGAAATCGTACGAATTGCTTAAATCGCAATTAGGTTTTATATTAGAGACTTTTTGGACTTACTTTTAATAGAGATATATATAGAGGTCTGATTTCGACCAAACTTGGTGAAATCATGGAAAAGCATAATACGAAATTTGGGGGCGATCCCATTTAAAACAAAAATTTTTTTCTCACTAGAACTTCTTTTTCGACCGATCATTCATACCGCAGCTATACGCTATAGTCATCCGATTTTGATAAAACTTTGTAGAAATGTGTTAAAGTAAAGTTTTCCTTACTCGAACTAGTTTTTCGACCGATCGGTCCTATGGGAGCTATATGCTATAGTCATCCGATTTCGACCAACCTTTGTAGAATTATGTAGAAGTATATGAAATAAGTGTATGCTAATGACAAGGAAGTTTTTATTAAAAACAAAAAAGTTTTTCTTACTAAGACTAGTTTTCCAAACGATCGTTCCTATGACAGCTATATGCTATAGTCATCCGATCCGGCCAGTGCCGACAAATGTGCATCCTATTTGTACCACAAGACTTCGTGCAAAGTTTGGTGAGGATAGCTTTAAAACTGACGGAGGAGATAGCATAGAAACAGACAGACGGATAAAGCTAAATGAACTCAGCTCGTCATGCTGATCAAGAATATACGAGGTGTGTTCAAAAAGTATCGCGACTTTTGAATTTTTGGCGGGTTACGTATATTCGAATTTCGATTTTTTTGTGGCTTTATGTTGCTACACATGTCTCTCACTTATGCCGACAAGCTCGGCCATTTTGAATGTTCACTTAATTGTTGACAGCTGCTTCGCTTGCACGTGTTTTGGATCGTCTTCGATTTTTACCTCAATGCGACCAAAAACGGCATCGCAGACATTGTAATAGATGTTAAACTCTGTCCGCGACGACCCAAATTTGCTCCAGGGTCATAACTGTGACGATCGTGGGTTTATGGTTATGACGTGGAAACCAAAGCTCAATCATCTCAATGGAAGCTGCCGCACGAACCAAGACCGAAAAAGCGCGCCAAGTTCGGTCGAATGTGAAAGTTTGCTGACAGTTTTCTTCGTTCGGGCGTGGGCATCGAGTTCTTGCCACAGGGAAGAACGGTCAATAAGAACATTACCTGAGTTATGGCAATTTGCGCGAAGCAATCCGCCAGAAACGCCCGGATTTGTGGAAGAACAAAAATTGGCTTTTGCACCACGATAACGCCCCTGCTCACACATCGTTGCTTGTGCGCGACTTTTTGGCCAAAAACAACACACTAATGATGCCGCAGCCACCGTATTCCCCAGAGGAGATGCTTCCTTCAATGCGTTACAAACATCCGCACAATTTTATAATACCCTCTGCAAGGGTATAAAAATAGGGGAAAGTTAACTTCGGCTCGGCCGAAGTTTTGTATACCCTTGCAGTTTGTTTTTCTAAATAAGACTACTTTTCGGACCTTAATTTTCTATGGGGGCTATACTATATAGATGTCCGATTTCGACACAACTTAGTGGAATCATGGAAAAGCATAACAAACTGGTTATTACGAAATTTGGAGACTTTCCCAATTAAAACAAATAAGCTATGCTATCTCCTCCGTCAGTTTGAAAGCTATCTTCACCAAACTTTGCACGAAGTCTTTTGGTACAAATACGCTGCACATTTGTCGGAACCGGACGGATCGGATGACTATAGCATATAGCTGCCATAGGAACGATCGGTCGAAAAACTAGTTTTAGTGAGAAAAACTTTTTTGTTTTCAATTAAAACGCCTCCAAACTTCGTATTTCTTAGTTTACTATACTTTTCCATAATTCCACCAAATTTGGTCGAAATCGGTCATCTATATAGTATAGCTGTCATAGAAAAGTAGAGTCTGAAAAGTATTCTTAGTTAGAAAAACTTTTTTGTTTTCAATGGAAATGTCCTCAAAATTGGCATGTACTTGTTTTATATGCTCCCACACGATTTTACAAAGTTTAGTCAAAATCGGATGACTATAGCATATAGCTGCTATTGGAACGATCGGTCGAAAAACTAGTTCTCGTGAGAAAAAATTTTCTGTTTTTAATGAGAAAGTCCCTTACGTTGGCATACATTTATTTTATATCCTTTAACACAATTCTACAAAGCTTTGTCAAAATCGGATGACTATAGCATATAGCTGCAGTATGAAAGTAGGGGCCGAGCCGAAGTTAACTTTCCCCAATTTTTTTAATTTAATTTCCCAATGACACAAGACATGAAGCTTATAAATTAAGTCATTGGTTACAAAATTAAGTCAGTGGTCGCAAAAGTTTCAAGTGTATTTAAACTTCGGCACGGACGAAGTTAGCTTTGCTTTCCGTTTTTTCTTTATATTGTCTGGAATACGAACTTGGGACGCGGACGTTTGAGTCTTGGCGCAATCGACCATCAAGCGCGAGAGACAAAATCATAGTAAAGAATGTAGCCATATCCAATTATCAGTTGCCTACTTGGTTGGAAGAACGTAAGAATCGCTATAAAAGTAAGAAATTTGTTCAACCTTTTAGAGACCCAAAACTTTCTGAGTGTAAATAGAGCACTCGTTTCGATTTGTCCTCATGCTACTTTTCTCGTTGAGGCTTTGCTTCATTTGGCATTGCTAATCCTTTTGCTCTTTAAATTTTTATTTGTAAGATTTCAACACCAAATATGTTTTAAACTGAAAAAGAAACCACTTAAAGTCTTTTTAAAATATTCAAATTTGCTAGTCTCTCCGATTTGATCTTCAAAATGGTATTCGTGCTTATCTGGTAAGTGTATCTGGTGTTTCTACTATATCACAAGCAATCGACCTTTTTGTTTTCTTTGCCTCTCGTGTTCTTTTCATTTTTTCTTTGTGCACTTTTACTGGAAGCAATTTCGCTTGTTAATGAAATTTGCATTTGTGCTACGTGCAGCAGAAAAAAGTTTTTTCGGCTTGGTTTTGGTGATGTGCTATAAATTAGAAAATCAAGCATTTTATGCTAATGCCAACGCCCACTTATCCATACACCGCCCCCACGCCTACAACAACAACAAACTTTTTGAGTTTGACAAGTTTTTGCCACTTTGCATTTCCCCCTTTTTCGATTTGCTCGACGGTTTTCTTACACATTTTTTTTATTTTGCAAATTCAGCTGAGGCAATGTGCGCCAACTATTGAAGCAAATGAAATTACTCATACGCTACGTTTTCAATTTTGATAAGAAAAAAAAATAAAGAAAGGAAAGCAAGGAAAACTGCCAAACGATTTGGAGCTTCAACATTTTTGGAGTGTCTGGGCGAAGAGGAAAGAAAACTAAGCTGATTACTGGCGTAAAGAAAATCAAATGAAAACTCAACGAAATACATTTCATTGCAGCATTAAGTGGTGAGGAAAGGAGGATGAGGTCTTACCACGGTAACGGCGAGGGAGGGTGCGGCGGCAAATCCACATTGATTTCTTTATTGCAATTTTATTTGATTGTGCCCGTATGAAATTACGCATACGCACTGTTGAGACAAGCGAAGTCATCAGCATTATCGGTAAGCAGCATCTCATCGTTGCCAGACAACGACAACGACGAAGGCAACAACAATCAGGCAACACTTAGCTACGCAGACAGAGATACACTGGGAGAAAAAGTCGTGTAGAATGTGAAATACTTAAACTCTAAGATCTTTTAACTGCAACCTCAAGAGAAGCTGAAAAAAACCAGGTGCTCAACAACAACAATTGTGCTCCTTGTGCATAGGCTAAGGGCTCATAATGTTAAAGAACTTGTTTTTAGTTCGTATTAGACTTGAAAAAAACCCTAGAAAGTGCATTTATAAAGCAGCTGCAAAACAAAGACCTAGATTTTTTGGCGTGTTCCTAATAAGCGAAGAGTTAACAGTGTATTTTGTACTCAGGCCATGAAATTTCAAATCTTTTAGAATTTATCGACTCAATTTTGTATAATATAATATTCGTTTTTGCCAGTGTACCCCGACAAGTGCCAGTACACGGTAGGGGTAGGGCGCAGGCAGACCGTAAACGTAAACGTTAGAGCAAATGGCTAAAACGTAAATGTGTCACGTAAATGGAGCGTAAATTTCAATAAAAATCATTTCAATTCCGTTCAAAGTCAAAAAGTGCCGTGTTACGTCTGCCATCCAGCGGTTGGGGTCCTTGGGTCGTACAAAAACACTAAGCATTATGCCTTCCGCCCGGGGGAAATTGAATTTTTCTGCTCCCACTGGCACTCACCCGACTTTCAGATGCAACATCTCGCCCAGCGTTGGATTATCCACTCTCACATCCGGCGCATTGTCGGCTATGACATGCGAGTACTCATCGCTTAGCAGCAGCTTCTGTAGATCCACATATCGATCATGTGGCGTTGGTTTGCGCGTGGACATGGTAGAGCCAGGACCAGGGCCAGCTGCGCCATCCTGACCGCTGGTTCCGGCCACGCCGCCACTTTGACTGCCGGCGGCCGGCGTTGAAGCCTCTTTGGAGCCAGATGAGTTGCTGGAATGGACGAGAAAAAAGGTCATAATTAGCTGAGGGGGTTCTTGAAAGCACATACACACACTTGGCAGTGCTCTGGAGTTTTTCGTTTGCTGCTAATTGCAACAGCCAAGTGGCTGGCTTTTAGTTCCAACAGGCCAACGGTTTGAGAAAGCGGAGAAGCTGCTGCTCGCGTAAGTGCCCCCTGGCTAAGCATATAAAGACACGCACTTGCAGGTAAGTTGAAACTTTGTCGAGCTGAGTTTTAGTTGCATTTATCTAAGACACACACATGCACACATGAGTGTGTGCAACTTGACTGCTATAAACTAAAATTGCTGCCACTTGGGCGAAGGAGGTACTGCATCGCTTGTAAGGCAAGACACGGAATTTTTTCTGAGATGTACAGTGGCAACCAAAACTGATTTGAGCAAATTCAATTGCATTTTCGTGTAAAGTATCTGAAATTTAAGGCATTTTCAATAAGGAAAGGGGATAAGGACTTGAAGTACTTAGAATAAGAATTAATCGTATTTAGTGTACTTAAATGTTAAAGAGTTCAACCTGACAGACTTCCGCACAGCCCAAACCGTCAGATTTTGTAAAATTCTGTCGGAAATATGGAAAATTCATTGAAAAGTGTTGTAAGGCATTACACCAAGACCTATAAGAAAATGCAACACCGGCTGCATGCCAAATTCCACCTGCTAGGATGTTAGGATTTCCGAGCAGATATTTTCAAATCAAAACAAAACAAAAATATTTAAAACAAGATGAAATTATTAGAATATGTACCTCAAGTCGAAAAACCCCATAAAGTATATATATATATTCTCGATCTGCATCAACAGCCGAATGGATATAGTCATGTCCGTCTGTCCGTCTGTCTGCATGATTACCTAGATCTCGGAGACTAGAAGAGCTTGAGCCACCAAATTTTGTAAGTAGAATCCTATTGTCCCTACGCAGATCAAGTTTATTTCAAATTTTGGTCACGCCCCCTACCGCTCCCACAATAAAAAATGTTGAATAACTCTATAAAGCTCATATTTTGCAGTGTAGTGTATTTGCCCAATATCTACAATCTCTGAAAGTTTCATAAAGATCGGATAATAAATGGCAAAGTTATAAAGGTAATAAAAACATTCCTAACTTTTGGGCGCTACATGCACTTTTGCTTCACATAATGTTGAAATGGTCATATTAATGTTAATGCTCTGTTAATTAACATAGGGAAAGGCTATTAAACACTAATTGCCCTGAGTAGCGTGTATATCGAAGTCGGGCAGGACCGACTTTAACTTACGCTCTCGTTTGTTTTCCATTCTATCAGTTATTGGATGGCTCACAAAGCTTTGTCTAAAAACTCCCTAACAATGATATTCGGGATTGTCCCGTTTTCGATTTTGATCAAATTATGCGGAATCGGAACTTCGGATTCGGCTCTTATCTTCTATTTTCCAATTATCTTCATTCAACTGTTTTGATGGCTGAAAGCTTCAACCGAATTCTCTTATGTATAGATTCTCGGATATCAAAACTCTTATCAAATCCTTTCGATCGAACTCGGAAGCGATAGCAGGCCATGCAAGCATTTTTATAATTTTCAATTCTCCAAACTCATTTTCAAAGCAACACAATCATTTTGTCGTGTCGCTTTTCGCTTTCGTTTGGCTATTGTTTAAGGGGACAACTTGTTGATAGTTTGCCGATTTTCACAAACAAATTACATTGTAAGAAATAAGCAATATGTGGAATTTTGCATTTAATCGGGAAATCGAAAAAATCGACTTCAATGCACGAATGCAATTATTTATTATTAATTGGTCTCGCCCTTTTTTCTTATCCAATCTTTGAACTGTATATAAAACGCTTCCAAATTCCAACATGAGATATAAAAGTGTTCTTGTCTATGCTATATGCAAGAAATGTATTGTTTAATACTTTGGGGCAGGTGGTAAATTAAATATCAATATAAACAGTCTTGACTTGAAGCGACCAGCGTGTGCGATTGCGCAACTGTTCAATCCAAATGCACCGAATTCAAATCTCAGAATAAAATTTAAATTATATATTCATATTATTCGTTGATTATCAGAACTTTCTCTTAACGTTAGGAAGAAATGTATTCTTAACTAAAAAAAAATAGGGGAAAGTTAACTTCGGCTCGGCCGAAGTTTTGTATACCCTTGCAGCTTCCATTGAAAACAAAAAAGTTTTTCAAACTAAGACTACCTTTTGGACCTTACTTTTCTATGGGATCTATACTATATAGATGTCTGATTTCGACCAAACTTGGTGAAATCATGGAAAGGCATAAGATAACAAACCTACAGGAACAATTTTTGAAGGCGATTCCATTTAAAACAAAATAGTTTCTCTCACTAGAACATCTTTTTCGACCGATCATTCATACTGCAGCTATATGCTATAGTCATCCGATTTTGATAAAACTTAGTAGAAATGTTGTTAAGAGAATAAAATAAGTGTATGCCAATGAAAAAGACGTTTTCATTAAAAACAAAAAAGTTTTTCTCACTAGAACTAGTTTTTCGACCGATCGTTCCTATGGGAGCTATATGCTATAGTCATCCGATTTCGACCAAACTTTGTAGAATTGTGTAAAAGTATATAGAATAAGTGTATGCCAATGATAAGGACGTTTTCATTAAAACAAAAAAGTTTTTCTCACTAGAACTAGTTTTTCGACCGATCGTTCCTATGGCAGCTATATGCTATAGTCATCCGATTTCGACCAAACTTAGTGAAATCATGGGAAGGGATAGTAAACTAAGAAATACGTACTTTGGAGGCGTTTCCATTAAAAACAAAAAAGTTTTTCTCTTTAAGACTAGTTTTTCAACCGATCGTTCCTATGGCAGCTATATGCTATAGTCATCCGATCCGGCCGGTTCCGACAAATGTGCAGCGTATTTGTACCAAAAGACTTTGTGCAAAGTTTGGTGAGGATAGCTTTAAAACTGACGGAGGAGATAGCATAGAAACAGACGGACAAAAGGACAGACGGACAACCAAGGCTAAATCAACTCAGCTCGTCGTGCTGATCAAGAATATATATACTTTATGTGGTCGGAGATGCTTCCTTCTATGCGTTACAAACATCCGGACGGAATTTTATAATACCCTCTGCAAGGGTATAAAAAAAGGGGACTTCGGCCGAGTTTTTATACCCTTGCAGCTTCCAATGAAAACAAAAAAGTTTTTTCAAACTAAGACTACCTTTTGGACCTTACTTTTCTTTGGGATCTATACTATATAGATGTCTGATTTCGACCAAACTTGGTGAAATCATGGAAAAGCATAAGATAACAAACCTACAGAAACAATTTTTGAAGTCGATTCCATTTAAAACAAAATAGTTTCTCTTACTAGAACATCTTTTCGACCGATCTTTCATACTGCAGCTATATGCTATAGTCACCCGAATTTTATAAAACTTAGTAAAAATTTGTTAAAGTATATAAAATAAGAATATGCCAATAAAAAGGACGTTTTCATTAAAAACAAAAAAGTTTTTCTCACTAGAACTAGTTTTTCGACCGATCGTTCCTATGGGAGCTATATGCTATAGTCATCCGATTTCGACCAAACTTAGTGAAATCATGGGAAGGGATAGTAAACTAAGAAATACGGACTTTGGAGGCGTTTCCATTAAAAACAAAAAAGTTTTTCTCTTTAAGACTAGTTTTTCAACCGATCGTTCCTATGGCAGCTATATGCTATAGTCATCCGATCCGGCCGGTTCCGACAAATGTGCAGCGTATTTGTACCAAAAGACTTTGTGCAAAGTTTGGTGAGGATAGCTTTAAAACTGACGGAGGAGATAGCATAGAAACAGACGGACAGAAGGACAGACAGACGGACAGGGCTAAATCAACTCAGCTCGTCATGCTGATCAAGAATATATATACTTTATATGGACGGAGATGCTTCCTTCTATGCGTTACAAACATCCGGACAATTTTATAATACCCTCTGCAAGGGTATAAAAATGAGTAGTTCAAACAAGTACAAAATGTTCTTGGTTTAAACCCATAAAATTATAAAGCTTTTCCCAAGTTGTTCTATACCGAGTTCTCTGTTTAGAATAGCGATGTTCAAGAAGAGCAAGGCTAAAAAGTGAGAGTGTATTGGTGAGCGATATTAAAGCGACACAGCCCATCTTTGAACTGCCCTCAAAGACAGCTGGGCTGCGAATGAAGGCAAAGAGAGCTCTGCTTACGCTCATATGCCCGACTTCCGCATGCGCTCGGCTCGTGTGCGTGTTTATAGCCGATTGCGCTTGGCCCCTGGGGGCAATGGGTGAAAATCGCTGGCTTAGAACTAAAGAAGGCTGGAAATATCCAAGGATCATGAAGCAACCTCTAGATAAAACAGCTGTAGATCAGAAAATTACCATCACTCCATTAGAAAAGAGTTAGAACCAATTGGGAATTTTAAGAACAGACTCGCCTTAAAATGTTTTTCATTTTTCGTGGCACACTTTTCGGAGCTAGCATTATAAGTCAATTTTGTACTCAATCTAACATATTTTGTACTTGAACTAAGAACGCGCTTTGCTTGCATTTTTCATTTTACTATAAGTACAAAATGTTCTCGATTCAAGAACGTTTGTTCACATTGCAATAATAATAACACAGTTTAAGAACCTTTAGACCGTTTAGCTTACAACGTCGGCAGCCATTTTTTTCTGATTGTGGACTCTTCTGAACTTTTATATTCCCTTAACTTCTCTGTTCCTTCAAGGCCAAGTAGACACGCTTTGCTTTTAACCCAAAACCAGTTTTCAGGACTTAAGTCAAAATTACACTAATCTCTATCACCTGCACTCAAAAGATCTCTCTTTTCCTTCTCTTCTCTTTAAAAAACGTCTCTATATACAGACATATCTTCGAGAATATCTATAAAAACGACCGCTTGTGAGTAGGGGCAAAGCTTGCATGACTGCCTGTTAAGTCTTCCCACACCGGATCAGAGACTTTTCTACTTCATTTGAATAAATATTTTTTATGGCTGAGAACCACTTTAAATCAGTTTTCGAAAATGTTCATAGAATACGGACAAAGTCAATGCCTCTTTCTCGATTGAAGTGATTAAACTTTTTGTGCAGATCGGTTCAGCGATTTGAAAATCGATTACCAGTAGAATTTTTTTTTTAATTTTGTGAGAGAAAGTTATTAACTATTTGCTTATTTGAAAATTCATTTGATTAAAGTTTCTACGTAAATGTTATGTACTGTTGTTTAATGGCCACTACAAATGTGGAACATCTTTCATTTTAATTTCTATCCCATAGTCCAGTGACCTGTTCTGGTAATCAGCTGCAGTTTAGGCCGCTTAGTCCTTAGTAAAAGAGCTTCAGAGCACTTCAGAAATGAATTAAAGTTTTGGAAATTGTGTCCCGTTGCCATGGCTCTGAACAGTTTTCAGCTGAGCTTAGGCTGAGCAGCTTCCGTTTTTCTATGTATTATTTTTTTTCTTTCTGTTTTTTTTGCCTACTCTTGATGTTGTTTGTGTGTGAAAAGCTGCCTTAACCTTAGGCCAGAACTTGTTAAAATGAATGACTCAATGCTGACGAGTTGTACTTACAGCTGTGGATATATAAAATTTTGTATCATTAGGGAAAGGACATGGAAATTTAAAAAAAAAATGAAAATGAAAGAGAGAACTTTACACGTAGTCGTTACAAAATTTGATTGTGGCACAAGTTGAGCTCAAGTCTGGTATACAGCCAAAAAGGTGTGCTTCGAGTATCATGTAAGCCAGAATGCAAAAACTTTTTCAATTAACAGTTGCCAGCCGAGGGATGCTTTTAACTTTGCATTTGTTGTCGTCACCTTAAGAAATCCGCTTTCAGTTTGCCAAAGGGGCTTATTAAGTCTTTTTTCATAACGAGTTTGTGCAGATTTTACGAGTATTAAAGCCACTTGATCTCGGTTTGCAGTGCCTGCACTAAGTGTAAAATAAATAATGAAACGAGAGGTAGAAACGAGAATATTCCAGCTAGGTAAAAAGTTAAATTTTAGACAAAAATTAAGTAACCATACTTTTTAATACACTAACGCTTCCGAAGCATTGATGTGAAACGTGCTATATAAGATGTCCTCCGATTTTCACTTACTTGTGTGAGGGTGTGAGTTACTCAGTACTCGTTTACTCGATTCTTCATACTCAGTATTCGACAAACTGTACTCGATACTCAGCTCTTGATACGCTGGAGCATGTTGAGAGAGTTTTTCTATTCAGAATTAGGGCGAAAAAGAATTCCTTTCAACTCTGTTTGGTTTCAGCAAGATGGTGCAACTCCTCACATAGCCCAGCCAGTTATGACAGAATTGCGCCGAAAATTTCCCAATAAGCTGATATCCAGAAACTCCACTTTCCGTTGGACCCCAGGTCCCCTGACCTTACTGCACTTGACTTTTTCTTGTAGGGTTGTTGCAAACAGGAAGTCTACAAAACAAAACCGACAAATTTGAATGAACTAAACCAATCCATTCAAGCAACAAATGCGGCTATTCCTGTCTCAACTCTCCAAGCAGTAACGAACACTGAAAGAAAAGTTATTTGACTTTCTTAATGTAGCAATATTCATTAGCCACCCTGTTTATTTGGTAACCTTTGGACAACTCGGACTAAAATTATTTTGAGCTTACTTTAATATAGAAATAATTTCCATTGTATTTCGGAATATTTTTAATATATTTAAGACCTTATATCTAGGCTGCATAAGTCTCTCAATAATAGTCCATAGATTTGTCATTCATGACTAAGTCCTGGTTTTCAAATAAGATTCGATCATATAGTTTAATTTTTGAACAAAGACCGCCTGTTTCTAGGATTACTTCAATGACTTTAAGTTCAAAAAATGTCACCTGACATTTGACCTTGCCTGGAAATGCCACTAGACAATTAATCCATCAATAGCAAGTAATTTTAATGGCAGACGTTGTGGCTCCCAACTACCAAAGTCTACTTAGGGGACAGCCACCCTTCAGAATTTGGTTACACCTCATCATGTCGTCCTCGAGTGAAAGTGTCAGTGCTTCCTTTAGGGGCTCATACGTTTCGAGCGCATCACGTCCAGCTGCCTGGGTTGCGATTACTTTGATGAAAACTATCGCTTCAATATCATCACAGCCATTCCCATTGACTCCATAGTGCTTTAGCTCAGCTTTACGGTCTGGACTGTGGTCGAGGAACCAAGCTGGATGATTTTCCTGCAGGCCTGCAGCATGAACGGCAGTGTCGCCCAGGCATCTAATAAACTCTACTCTTTTGTCCTTATGGCAAAAGAGACTTACATTCTGTGTCACTACCAGTTCCAGATGCCCAGAACACACTTATAGCCACTTATACTGTTGACACTGCCTTCCTGGCTTACGGCCTCATCGCCAGTAGAGCGTCAGCAACAGCTTAATCCTTTTTGGACGGCTTTAGTGCTTGGGCATCTCGTTCAAACATTACGTTCAATCCGGAAAAAGCCAGCATTGCACCTTCACAAAAAAGAGAGGCAACACTAAGGATAAGACTATGAAAATATACTGGCTCCTTAGAGCGCGATCAGGGCTCTCGCTACGCGCCAAGATATTGTTAATCAAGACAATAATCATCCCGACTTGGACCTGGGGTATCTGCCTCTGGGGTACTGCCTGCAACACTTCCATCAAAAGGGTCGAAAAGATTGCATCCAAGATCTTATGCAGAACTCTCGATGCTCCCTGGTACGTGCGGAACACCACCAGCTACAAAGATCTCGGAATTGTACCAGTCTGCTCACACATCAACCGCCACACCAGCAGATATAGAGACCGCTTGCTGGCCCACACAAACCGTCCAATGAGCTAGACAGCTCAAAATGAGACACCCGTCAGACCTGTGAATACGCGGTAGGCGACCAATAGCCAATAGGCGTCTGCTTGCCTCACCCTAAAAGAAATATCTATCTGTCTTACCAGTTATATAACTTTTTTGAGCCAGCTGGCATACTGTTCCCGTTCCAGTCTTTGTTACCCTTATACAAATTTGTAAGCGGATTGAGTTCCGCAAATCCTTTTTCTCATTAAAATAAAAAAAAGGTGCTGTGTCAAAAAACTCTACAAATCTACGGTCACTTCGATAAAGAACCGGATGCGCAGTAGAGTGATCTTTTGTTGCGCATTTGTTGTCGTGCGAAACGTGCCTTAATCTTAGTGGCCATTGTCTATGCTTTGGCCGCGCTGGGCATGATAGCCACACCCTTAATTCTATCACTGATCTCGGGACAACATCAACTGATCCTCCATTTTAAAATACCCGGCTTGAATTTGGATGAGCATTTTTTTATTTGTTGACGCAAAAAGCTCATGTTTTTGTGTAATAATTGGAGGTCTTGTTCTGTATACGGGAGATATCCTCATTATAGTGTACCTACTGCAGTTTTTTCTGTTTACTGAGATACTTAGAGCCAAGGCAAGGGCATTAAGCAAGTATGTACAGCAGGAGGGAAACGACAACGTTAACGAAATGCTCATTGATATAGTGGAATGGCATCAAAGATTTCAAGAGTAGGTTTAAGACTTTAGACAATTTTCTTAAGCTAAAATCACTCACTTTTCTTACAGATTCGTCGCGGACTGCAATAATTTGTTTTACATCATGATCTCTGTACAGATCCCGAGCTCAGCTGTTTGCATAGTGTTCACAATCTTTGTTACTGTTACAACCGAATGGTTAGCCGCCTATCCTTTTCAACTCTGCATCATACCAAATTTGTACATCTATTGTATTCTGGAACTTTACTGGAGATTGCCTCAACAACCAGATGAGATGCAGGTGCTGTCCGTGAAACTAAATCAAAAATTTTTTCTGAATTGCAGATAACGAATTGCATTTACAGCATCACCATGATGATGGTAAGGTTTTTAAAGTAATTTTACAATTAGAAAACACTAACGGGAAGGCATTGAGAGAACTCCAGAAGTGAAAGATGAGAATGAAGTAGGAAAACCTGGATTTAAGTAGATAATTTTTGTTTCAAAGGCTTTCTTGTAGCCAGTCACAGACTCAGTTAAGTCCATTGTGTACTTTATTAAAGAACCTGGACTTTTTAGTTAATTTATTACTCAATCTGGGAAAATCGAGATTTCTCACTTGAAAAATGTATAATTTGGTTCCGTTCACATCAGAGCTTTTGTCTAAAATTGATTTCATAACCAAAGCTGTTTTAAAGCCACCTTTAATCTTTGTGGCTTGCAATTAATTAAACTTTAAAGCAAAACTTTGCTCATTAAAATGTCACCTGACATATGCGTT
This sequence comes from Lordiphosa collinella, assembly GCA_018904265.1. Classification (NCBI taxonomy): domain Eukaryota; kingdom Metazoa; phylum Arthropoda; class Insecta; order Diptera; family Drosophilidae; genus Lordiphosa; species Lordiphosa collinella. The sequence continues at coordinate 138,748 of JAEIFV010000024.1, forward strand.
TAGTTGGACATGCCACCAGGGCTAATTAAGCCATCAATTGCAAGTTATGTCAATGACAGCCGTTGGGCTCCCAACTATAAGAGTCTATTTAAGAGACAACCAGCTTTGCGGGATTTGTTACAGCATGTCGTCCTCATGTGAAAGTCCTGGTGCCACTTTTGCATGCATCGAACGTTTAGTGAGTTTCATCTCCCGCTGCGTTGACTGTGATATTTTTATGAAAACTATTGCTTCAATGGAATCACATTCACTACCACCTTTGCCATGCGTTACCATCTGGAGCGTAATCGAAGAACAAGACTGGATTTATTTTTTGCGATCCTGCTGCATAATGAGCAGTGTTATACAGGAGGCTAACAAGCTCTACTGCGGAAAGCGTCTACACACTTTGCCAACGACTTTTCGAAGTCTGCACGACTTTCGAGAAGCATCCTGATCCGGAATACTTTAATCTCTTGTAACGCAATTGCCATCGGTCTAAACGTGCCTTGTTCGTGGTGGCTATCTTATGGCTTGTCTGGGCGTAGTGGGCACACCCGTAATTGTATGACTGATCACGGGAAATCATTACTTGATTCTGCATATTCATATACCAGGCTTGATTGGGACGAGAGTTGGGGTTACCAAGTGATTCAGTCTGCTCCTTTTCTTCTGTGCATTTATTGCAGCCTTTATTGTGTAGCCATTATTGTGTATCTGCTGCAAAGTTTGGTTTATGCCGACATTCTACGTTTTTGACGAATCTATCTATTTTACCACCACATCAGTCTGCCGCATTTTTTAGAAGATAAATGGCATTTGTGCCCCACATAAAGCTTTATAATTTTGAATACGACCTGTTTTGATTTTAGTCGAAGTGAATGTTAGCAGGCTCAAGGTCGAGGATTGATTAAATTCATAATTATAATTCAATAATCAACAGGAAATTCAATAGAGAATACAAATAGCTGTGGCTGTGTAGACGGCCGTTTCGTCTGCCACCATGGCTAAGCCTCGTTCGTCAACCACGCCGACCAGTAACCCTACGGAGCTTTATGTCAAGTAGAAATTTTGTGCTATTTTTGCACTTGGAATTCTCGACGTGCTAATTAAAGGGGTTCGACCCATATACATTTTTTTTGTACAAAACCTGCATATTTCAAAATTCGTATAAACTGTAACCATGGATGACAGCCGCGATCTTTTTTGCATGGAAATTCTTCATATTTCGCTGTCCATCGAAGGAAGTTTTTGTATAATTTTCGGAAGATTTTAGTACACCCGCACCGAGTACTGAGTATCGAGCACTTAGAATAGAGAACTGAGTATTGAATACTGAGTACCGAGTATTTCGTTTCAAGTACTTGGTATCTTAGTATATAGTACTGAGTATTGAGTGCTTGGTATATAAAGGGTGATTTTTTAAGAGCTATAGGAAAGTTTTTCAAATAAAAACACATAAAATTCAGAAAAATGCATGAAATCTTTATTTGAATCGTAAGTAAGGTCCATATAATTTCATGTTTGAAGATTATTTCATGCAAATGTTGACCGTGACTGCGCCTCCACTGTTGCGGGTGCTGTGTGGCATGTGGCACCGTCTTGTTGAAACCACATGTCATGCAAGTCAAGCTCTTGCATTTTGGGCAAAAAGATGGGGATATCATCTCACGGTAGCGCTCACCATTCACAGTTACGTTACGATTCGCATCATCTTTGAAGAAGTACGGTCCAATGATGCCACCAGCCCATAAGCCGCACCAAACTGTGACTTTTTCTGGATGCATTGGTAGCTCTTGCAATGGTTCTGGCTGATATTCACTCCAAAATCGACTCCATTCACCAAAAATTCTACGTTACGGTAGGTCGTTCGGCTTCAATTCTTGCACCAGCTGTATTTTGAAAGGCTTCACACCTAAATCCTTCCGCAAAATTTTCCACGTTGTTGAGTAACAGGCCCAATTGCTGCGAACGGCGACGAATCGATAATTGATGGTCATCATTAACACTGGCCGATACAGCTGCGATATTTTCTTCAGTTCGCACTCTACGTAAGCGTGTTGGTGGTTTGATGTCCAACAATGTAAATTTGGTGCGAAATTTAGTCACAATAGCCCGAATAGCCGCTTCAGTGGGTCGATTAAACTGACCATAAAATGGAAGAAGCGCGCGATGAACTTTCTTAACAGAGCACGCATTTTGATAATAAAATTCAATAATTTGCAAGCGTTGTTCGTTTGTAAGACGATTCATGGTTAAATTATAGACCAAACTGAAGATGTTTGACAGTGAAACAAAACACGAAACGTGCGTGAGCTGTTTAAACCAGTGTTGCCAAAAAGATAATAGCTTAAAAATCACCCTTTAGTAGTCAGTATCGAGTACATAGAATCGAGTACTGAGTATAGATAAGTGAGTATCGAGTACTTTATAGCGAGTTCTTAGCTTCGAGTACTTCTTATCAAGTACTTAGCATCGAGTTCCAAATATTCAAAGTTTAGTATCGAGTACTTAGTATTTTTACTTACTTAGTATTGAGTACATAGTATCGAAAACTTAGTAACGTGTATTGAGTAACGAGTACTTAAGTATCATGTGCTGATTAGACCTTTTGGTTTACTTTAACTAAGAACGGATTAATAACGAAATAATTTTCGGTATCGGTCAATGTGTATATCTCGGCTAAAATGTATATTTTTTAGCTCCGGTTTTTGATAGGAATCGGTTAGAGATTACTAGTCCAAGTGCCGCCTTAGCGGAGATCTTTCGGCCAGTATAAGTGCCTTGACCGAAACTGAAACTCGTTTCGGTATTAATCCCGTATTTTTAGTTAAAGTAAACAAAGTTTTTTGCTTATTGAGCTTTTTATCTTAAGAGTTAAAATGGGAGTTTTCTTACTATTAGAAAAAAAATATTTTTTTTATTGAGACTACAAAATTATTAAGAAATAAGAAATCTAGTAACACTTTATAAGAAATGTGATGGAACCAGTTGGGAATTGTTTGGAAAAACTCGATTTCTCCCTTGCAAAATTTATAATTTCAGTAAAAGAGTCACCTCTGATGCTTAAAATGTCACCCAACATATGCGTTTAGTTGGACATGCCACCAGGGCTAATTAAGCCATCAATTGCAAGTTATGTCAATGGCAGCCGTTGTGGCTCCCAACTAATAAAGTCTATTTAAAAGACAACCAGCTCAAAGGGTTCGGTTACACCTCATCATGCCGTCCTCGAGTGAAAGTCCAAGTGCCGCCTTTGCGGACATCATACGTTATATGAGTTTCATCTCCCGCTGCGTGGGCTGTGATATTTATGACGAAAACTATCGCTTCAACGGTGTTACAGCCATTAGCACCGTTTCTGTAGTGACAATGATATGCTTAACGATCTGGAGTGTAATCGAAGAACTTAACTGGATGTATTTTCTGCAGTGCTGCTCCATAATGGGCTGTATTATACAAGGAGCTCACAAACTCTATACTGGCATCATTATGGCGAACAAGGTCTACAGACTCTGCCAACGAATATTCGAAGTCTACAATACATTTGAAAAGCATCCTGATCCGGAATACTTAAATCTCTTGCTACGCAGCTGCTATCGGACGAAACGGGCCTTGTACGTGGTGGCCATAGCCTATGTTGTGGCTGTTCTGGGCATGGTGGCTACACCCATAATTGTATCTCTGATCACGGGAAATCATTACATGATTATGAGTTTTCATATACCAGGCTTGAATTGGGACGAGAGTTGGGGCTATCTCATGACTCAGTGTGCTCATGCTTTTTGCTCTTTTCTGGGAGGCTTTGGTTTATATGCTGGTGATATCGCCATTATTGTGTATCTGCTGCAATGTTTGGTTTTTGCCGACATTTTGCGTGTCAAGGCGAGAGCACTGAGTGCATTTGTACAGCAGGAGGAAAATGACAATGACAGCGTCACCGAAATGCTCATCGATATTGTGGAATGGCATCAGAGTTTTCTAGAGTAAGTCAAGGGAGAAAAGGGCATTGGTTGTACTATGGTGTAGTTAAGAGAAAAAGACACTGTTTGAATGCCACAATTTCTTAACCAAATTCTAACCTAAAACATCTCTCTCCTTTTTCAGTTTCGTCTCCAAATGCAATGATATCTTCTATGTCTTGGTCTCTGTACAGATATCCACCTCAGCTGTCTCCATAGTGCTGATCATTTTTTGTTCCCTTACCACCGCTTGGGTGGCCGGCTATCCTTTGCTGATCTGTATGATACCAAACATGTACATCTATTGCATACTGGGAACTGTACTGGAGAATTGTGTAAGTTGGGCAGGTTTTTGTGTGAAAACTTTGTTCGAAACTTGTCTTTGCAGAACGACGATGTCATGTATGAGATCTACAATATTTCATTCTACGACATGACTGTGCGTCAACAGCGCATAGTTCTCTTTATGTTGGCCAAAGCGCAACAACCAGATGAGATGCAGGTGCTGGGCGTAATGCCGTTGGCCGTGAGCACGGCCCTAGCTGTAAGTTACCTCAAATGTTTGACCAAAACTTAAACTTCATTTTCTCTTTTCCGTTTTTGCAGATAACGAAAAGCATTTATAGCATCACCATGATGATGCTACAATTTTTAATGAAATAATTAAAAAATTATAAAGAAGCGACAGGAATGGAGGGATGCTTAAATAGAATTTATTACGCTTCACAAGACCCCCCTCACCCCCCACTCTTCGGCAGACTGAAACGCAGTGCATGGCGCTGGAGCCATCATAATTTTGCATTTGCCAGCTTTGGCCAGGAAATATGGCAAGCGTTTCTTTTTGAAGGCAGTGGCAAGCGACTTATGAATTAATTAAATATTTACTGGCTAAACATTGGCGTTTTATGTACCCGCTGCTGTCAGGTCAGGTTGTGCGACACGGACGGACCGGGACGGAACGGAACCAGCTGCACCTGGGAGGGTCTTAACAGTTTGCCTTTCGCATCGCGCCTTGCTGCTTCATTTTTATGTTTTATTACTTGACTTCCGCCAGCCGCAGCAAAATGGCGCCCGCAAACACACACACACACACACTTTCCGAACGCAACGCAGCGGGCCAAATGCGCAAATGTCTATAGCGAAGGCATTAAAATGCGGTGTTACCACAGGTTGTTGTTGCTGTTCTTGTTGTAAGTAGTTTCCGCACAAGTTTCTGTTCGCGTTGTGAAGCAAATTACGTTTTAATGCCGGGCCAACCGAGTTTTATTGCAACTTTTGTTGCATTCTGCCAAATTGAATTATGTACCCGTACAGAGCCGTGTTTTGTGTCCCCAAGGAAAAAGCAACGGTTTGACCTAATTGTATAAATTCTCCACCGCAGAGAATAAACTAAGAGTTACAGTGAGTTGGATGGTTGGTGAAAAGATTCCAAACCATTTGATGGGAAATTTCCAAGGCGACTGTAAAGGCTATTACAAACAGCAAAATCTTTTGACGACATAGCTAGACAGACAACAGATTTTGGAAAACCTTTCTAACAAGGAAAATAAAGAAAATCAGCAAAGAAAATAGTCTCCGTTAACTTAGGGATGCAAACCGATCGGAAATAAAAATGGTTCAGTTCAGTGGTTCACATTGCTCTTGAACCACAAGAGCTGGGTATTACATGCTTCTTAAAACCAACAGAAACGTGGTTTCGATCTTGGCCTGTCGACTGTCAGTCCAACATCCAACATACATGTACTAAAACGCAAGGCACGGCGTTGTTGTTCGAAACTAATTCGGTAAGGCCATTAGGGACTCAAACACACAATAGCTTCAGTCTGCTTCAGCGCAGTCTTTCTATATTTGCGCGCATGCTGCTTTGGAATTCCCAAACGGTTATGACATCACAGGCATAGAGAGACGGCTGTTGGACTGACAGTCGATAGGGGAGGATCGCTGATGGTGAACGGTGGTACCCCTTGAAACAGCTGTAAGATCTATCCTGTCAAATCTCAACACCTAACCCGTTCTTAAGCTGTATTTTCATTTGCCTGAATCTCAGAAAAGCTTCCAATTTGAGATATCAGACAAGAGTAAAAGTTAATCTGAGAAGCTCAAAAATATATGAAAAGTATTGAAAAGCTGTATGAGAAGATTTTTTTTTTGGTTAATTGCTTGATACAGCCCCTAAGGGCCAAAGCCGAGCGTCTTTCAATCTTTTGGATTGTGTGCTTCTAATTTTCGCACAAGAGAAAGGGACCTACAGTTTAAGGCCAATTTCATGTATGCAACATATGCTTCTTATACTGGCAGGCAGATAGTTTTTTTCAATTTCGTCAACCTATTGAAGGAATTTTAAAGTCAGAGGTATTCCGAGTACAGGAAAACAAACAATATGGGCAGCACCTCGCACGCTGATGGGCAACTTTTTTTTTTTGTTTTACTATTGAAATTACGAAGATTTTCAAAAATGGGAGACACTCATTTCTATTCTAGGATCGCCCTTAATTCAGCCGAATCGGAACCCTTAATGCCCCAATTTTGCTTAAATCGGCAAAATAGTTCTTAATTTCGACGAGTCTCAAGCCAGAAGACCCTTCTTAAGTATAAGGTACCGATTTGCGCTTTAATTCTGTGCGGACAGGAAGACTTTGAAAACTTTTGAAGATAGGGTAGACCGCAAAACGTTTTAAAACTTTTTTTTGTTCCTGGATCTCCGTTGATTTTTCCCTATCGCAAATCTTAAAGTCGGAAAGGTAAGTCGTCGCGACTTACCCTCTTGAGAGAATTATAACATCTCAACTGCAACATTTATGTAGTTCCATTATCTCACCCTTCCAACATGGATTTGTGAAGTGTAGATCTACTACCACTAACCTTTTAGAATTCACATCTTCAGTGATCAAAGGGTTCATAGGTAAAATGCAGACTGACGTCATTTATACTGATTTTAGTAAGGCTTTTGATTCTGTTAATCACTCCTTGCTGCTTCACAAACTGAGTTTAATCGGCCTTCCAACTAACCTCCTCAGTTGGATTTCTGATTCCCAAAAAACCCAAAAAGTTATATTACGTAATTCATATTCTAAGTGCATCCAGGTTACTTCTGGAGTTCCCCAAGGAAGTCACTTGGGCCCATTGCTTTTTACTATTTTTATCAATGATCTTCCTTCAGTCTTGACTCACTCTCGGGTGCTTATGTACGCAGATGATGTGAAAATTTGTTTAACTTATAATGATTTGGTTTCCTGCTATAATTTGCAAGCAGACTTGGATGCATTTCACTCTTGGTGTCAAGATAATCTTCTAAACCTTAACAGTTTGAAGTGTAAGGTTATGAAATTTTACAGAAGCTTACCACAATTAGTCACTTACATGCTTGTGAATGTGGCATTGGAGTGCCTAAATGAAGTAAATGATCTTGGGGTTATTCTTGACCATCAACTTAAATTGAGCTCTCATGTAACTGCTACTGTTAATAATGCCAGAAGTGTTCTTAGGTTTATTATGCGGTGGTCGAAAGAATTTGACGATCCCTACACACTTCTCTTGTTCATGTGTGTGGTCTCCGCAATATTCGACCCATCAAGATAGAATAGAATCTGTGCAAAAACAATTCTTATTGTTTGCCCTTCGTGGCTTGAACTGGAATCCTGAGGTCCGTTTACCATTACTTTACTCTCTTTTAATTAATCTTCCTTCCTTACTTAACCGTAGAGTTATGCTTGGTGTAATCTTCATACATAGACTAATTAATGGCGAAATCGACTCATCGGAGTTGGTTAGCCAAATTAATCTTAATGTTTGTCCCCTTATCTCTGAAACATTGTACCACTAACTATGCCACGCATGATCCGTTTCGTGTCCTCTGTGCTGATTACAACAAACTCTACCGCTTAATCAATTCGGAACTTTCTCTTCCTGCTTTAAAAACCTATATTTTAACTCATTTGTCCCGTACTTAACATTATTTTGTACTTTTCGATCTGGTTTTCGTGTCGCACGTTGGCGGCTGCGCCTCTCGGTCGGTTGGGCGGGAGGTGGGCTGCTATTTTGCCTGAGGTTCGCGCTTAACAGGCTTCGGCTTGGTGTCGCAAGGGGCACTTGAACGTACTGTGCATTGTACGTTGCTCAGAAAAGTGATGCCCACAACTCTTTCTGTTCAAGAGTTTCACTTAATTCCACCGAATCTTAAGCCTTTAAGCGCATACTTAAGTCGAACATTTAGAAATGTCCATAAATCTGTTCAAAAAGTTTTTTTTTACTTTTAAAGGTAATGAAAAATAATGTTCGGTCCGTTAGGTTCGAACACATTATAAAGTATTAGATCTGGTTTTTAAAGTTATTAAGCTCCAAGTATTTGTTTGAGCAAACTGTATTTGGTGTGGCGGATCATTAAAATATTGAACATTTTGTCAATGAAAGCTTTTTCTTGCTAAGCTTCTGAAGTGTTTTTCCCTCAAACTTTTAGTGAAATATTTAAAATGTTAAGCTCTGATATCAATTCCAATTAAGTGAATATGTGACTTTCAACAATTTCAAATTTGAGGTGTAGTAGTACGACAGAATAATGAGAGTATCATTCCGTAAAGGAAATGGAATACGCACACAAATCTTAAAATTCGTCAGTGAATTAACCGAGCCGAACCGCTTTAATTGTGATCTGAGTGGTTTTTATATTAATTAAAAACCTTTTTAGATATTTAAATATCCATTTAATTTTAAACTGATCTTAAATGTTCATCCAATAGAACTGAAAATCATCAAAAGGATATGAAAAGAATGAGCGCGGATAGCATTCACAAAGCAATGATATGACGTTTGCTGTATAAGAAGAGACCAGTACTCGGCTCTCAATACTCAGCACTCGATACTATCATAAGTACTCGATACTCTGTACTCGATACTCAGGACTCGATACTTAGAACTATAATCCCTGTACTCTATACTTCGACCTCGATGCTCTGACTTCAATACTCGATCTTGCATTCAAATTTAACCGGCAGTTCTAAGCTCGATAAAAAGATTCAAGCTGTCTCACATAGAAACTTTACCTCCAAAGCTTAAGCTTGAACACCAAAAATTAGACTTGCTGTATCTATTGTTAAATTTTGCATTCATTGCTCTTTGCAGTTCCCAACTGCTTAAAGCGTTGATTGCATGGGAAGGCTGTAAACTATACACAATTCATTAAGCAAACGCCAACTGAAGATTGGATTTGGACATACAAGAAACAGTAACTGTATAGACATCCAGCTCTTTTGGTGAATCAATGCATAAGCTGTTTACAATTGTGAACAAACGCAACTTTTATGGACCTCGAACCAGCTCATTACTGATTTCATAAAAGTTTTTCTTATTTTGACGCCAGTATGAACGCATTCCAAGAACCCAGCTAGAGAGGACGCATCAATCAAAAGCACACATGTACAGACATACCCAGTTCTGTATCGACTATGCCTCTCTCACGTATGTTATCCTCTCACAAAGCATTAAGAAGGACACACGGAGCTTTAAGAACTCTGTGTTCGGCCTAGCAAATGCTTCGTTGTGAGCGTATTTCTGATTCTACTCACCTCTTTTGCAAAAATTTGCGTTTGAATTCATGCAACATGCCACCTCCACCTGCAGCGCTGGCCGCTCCAGCATCATAATCGTTGGCATTGCCTCCAAGCCGAAGTTTTTGATGTTGCTGCTGCTGCTGCAGTAGGTGACGATTGGCCACACCAAAGTCCATCTGTACATCGACAATAAGCAACAGAGTAAGCAACACTAAGGTGGCACCCAGGCTGATGGCCAGTCGCTCCTTTAATTTCATAGTACGCAGGACTGCCATGATGGGATGGCTGTGGGTAGTTTCTATTGGAGTTGGTGTTGGAGTGGGTAGAACTGGTAGTGCCTCTGTCGCTGGCACCAAAACTACACAGCCTGGACAACCAGCCAGTGTTTCTATTGTCTGTACTCTCCTCCTCCTTTTTGGCGCTACCAGTGCGTGTGGTGCGCACAATGCGCCGCTTGATGAGCACACGTCGACGTGGTGTGGATTCTGTATCGTCTGGTGGCTCTGCTACAACGTCATGTAAGAAACGACCAGTGACATCAACTGGAGCAACTGAAGCAACGTTGCCGACGCTGGGACGACGTTCAAACGAGGTGAGTAAATTGCCTTTGCTATGCAAATTGGTAACGTCGATTGGTTCAGCTGATAACTGACCCAGGAACGGGTCGTTGTCGATATCAAGCTGCTGCTGGTGCTGTTGCTGTCGATATCGGAAACGCTGCAAACGCTCCGCTAACGGCGCTGTCGGCCCTGCCGCTGCTTGATAGCTGCAAGAGTAGACAAAAAATAGAATTTTATTACAGCAAATGCAAAAATGGTTCGAAGTATGTTAGTGCAGGGTGCGTCTGGAGTGGGCGGTTGCAATCAAAATCGATCGGAAAGGGAACTGTGACCAATTCAAAAGATATTTTTATAGTTTAAGTAATGCTTACTAAACTAATGCCATTTTACCATGAATCATTTTGAAGCAGTCTTTAAGGGAATCTTAAACAAAAAATAATCTCCTTACGACCATAATAAATTCCAGAAATCTCCTCAAACTTCATGAACATGTCTAGCTGGTCATAACAAGCATTAAAAAAAAAATACAGCCATTTGTAGTTGGTATTTTTTATAGTTTGTTTTTTTTAGTGTTTTCCAGTTATGCATAAAACGGCAGCAGCGGCGTCACGACATCCGCCATGTTGACTGCTACCGGAAATGCGACAGCAGCCATTCTTTTTTTTTTTGTTGTTATGTGCCACCGTCAAGTCGGCTGTGTTGTAGTTCTATTTTATTGTCTCTCTTTCTCTCTTTTTCCATTGTTGTTGTCTGTATCAAGCATATTTTTCATTTTTTGTTTTTTTGTTTCGCCCAGCCTAGACAGGATTTGAATTGTAACTACTACAGGATGGTAGGACCGGGCTTTGGACGAGTGGAAAGTTAACGAAGCTTGCTGCCTGCCCACATGAAGAGTCAACATTCGGTTATTTAAGCTGCCCTCGGTACAACAACAATCGTGGCATGGCCCAAAGGTTGCCAGGAGCAACATTGCCTGCCTGCAAGTATTGCAAATTGAATGCAATGCTATTTGATTGACAAGCTTACACTTATATAAGCGCTGCTGCTGGGCCGTTACTTCTGCTGACGTGACATAACCCGAAAACCAAATCCAACGCTCGCTCGCTTCACAAATTAAATGTCAAAATTTTGCAGATTGTATGCAAAAGTTTTGCTGATTAGAGACAGGACATGGTAGATGTTACCACACTATACAAACGATATGCAGATAATATGACAAAGGCAACCGAAATTGGCAGACAAAGGCAGTGAAGAATGTTTTCTGAAGGAGGAGGAGAAGGAGGCGGAGGGCAACGTCAATCAAATCAAATATCGTGCCAATTGCCGATGCCGATGGAGCACATATCCATGACGAGATGATTTGACAGGCAGACAGTCTGTCTAACAGCTTACACTCAGAAAAATAACCGCTGGTACTTAAAGTAAGATTTCCTGAATGTTTTTTACTTGGGAGTGCATAGTTTCACAACGACTATTTATATTTGGATTGGACATCCATGAAACAGTAACTATAAAGGCAAGCTGCTCTTATTGGTGTATCAATGCAAAAGTTGTTTACAGAACAATTCTGATCTCTCAGGATTTGTTTTACGTGGTATGTAGGCTTAAAACCACGGTACCCTGTACGCCCTGAAAAGGGCATAACGATACATGTGTGTGGTTGGGACTCCAGACAAAAGCCCCAGGTGACCGAAGTCCCCTGGTGCCAATTGAAAAGCACACTGGTCAGGTGTGACTTTTCCCCCTTGGTGAGGGGCGAGGTCAATCTAAGAACCTCTGCTATAATCTCGGCTATAGCACCGTAGGTAATTTACGTACTTATTCGTCGAGCCTCTAAAAGAGACTCTACCCGCGATGTGGGTATCAACGCACAGGTACCATGATACTCCCACTAGGGGGCCAACCGCAATGTGAACAGCCTAGGGCTGCTGTTCATCCCGTGGTACCGATAAGCTCGGTGGTCTTCTCTCTTTTTAGACCAGACTGTCTTGGTTTTGAGAGTACCGACTGGGGTCCGCAGGGTTGCCAAGCCCGTAATGATGTCCCTCAATCATCATGCCCCTTGCGGGACATAAGTTGTTTACAGCTGTAAACAAACGCAACTTTTTGAAAATAATTACCAAAATATCATTGATACTTAGAATAACAAGCCCATAAAGACCGGGGACCGGGCCCTTTTTGCGAAATCTTAAATAAACTATGTACAACATAAGAAGAACCCCCGGGCCCGGAATCCCCTCTCGACAGGCCTGAAAATTCCCAACTAGTTTGAGCACTTTGCTTAAGCTCCTTAACGACCTGATCGTTTAGCTGAGTTTTCGTCACATGAGCAACACAAGTAAGCAACTCAGTTCAGCGTTTACACATGCCTGAGTAGCTCAGTTGAGTCAGTTACAGAACCATTGGTTCATATGTCTATTCTGGTTTTTATATCCACAAGTGATTTACTCTCAAGTTGTGCAGCAAACTTTTCCGAAGTGGCAGTCCGTACGATCTGTTGCACCCACAAGGTGGGATTGGAGGAGTCATACAGCGCAGGCTCAGATTCTTGCAAGTCAATAAGGCGTGTTAGATCAATTTTAATGTTTTATTTCAGTAAGCCGTGATTTGACATAAATAAAAAACCAAGCCGATAGTCAAAAATCGATTACAATTGTATATCGAAAGCCAGGAAGTGGCAACGCTCGCCCACTTCAATCAGGCAACCCGGTTCTATTTCGCCTGATCACTCTCCTGAGTATATCAGGTGCCTACTCAGACGCCTGTTTACACGAGCTGATAGCCACTCAGGCAAAAACTCAGCTGAGCGATCACGTCGTGTAAATGGAGCTTTATGCTTTGTAATTGAAAATTTCCGACCCATAGCTATAACTTTCTAACCAATGGCTAAATTCGGAACTAGCAAAAATATCAAGCAGATATTCAGTTTGAGATAAAAGCAAAGCTAACTTCGTCTGTTCCGAAGTTTTAAAACACTTGAAACAAAAAAAATTTCAATGGCAGCTACAAGAAGTAACCATCCGATTGTGCAGTGTACAGCTAAAAGATGATTTAGTGCGAAATTTCAGCTCGTTATCTTCAAAACTGAGGGAGTAATTCGCTTTGAAGCCGACAGACGGACGGATGGACAGTCGGACGGAGATAGCACAATCGACTAAGCCTGTCATGCTGATCAAGTATACTCGTATTACCAAATCTTTAGGCAACATATCAGATCTGAGAGTGTCTACAATTTTGATTCAACCGAACCGAAAGCTTAGTTTCGGAATTGGTTCAGTAATTTTTGCACTCTTGGTTCGGCTCAAAGTTTGAAAAAGTCGGAAGCCGGCTTGCTGCCCGGTTGAATAGTGTGACCTTTCATAGTTACGATAAAAGTCTACAACAAAAATCGGTTAATCTGTAACTTTTAAAAGAACTCAACTAATTAGGTTTGAAAATATACCGTAACCATTAGGAAAAAAATTCTAATTGGATCGTCCTTATCTTACCATACTTGATTCAAGTACCAAATACTTGAATTTTTATCCAAGTGTACACGTATGTGAAAGGGATAGGCACAGGCTCATACAGGCACATGTTAGGGTTATGTTTTGAGATGCCTGGCAACAATCGCAACAATGGCACAACATCAATATGGGCAGTCAAATGCAAAGCACATACGTAATCTACAGACGACGTGGTTAGCTGGGGTAAGAGTGGAGGAGGTGAACGAGTGTCAGACATACACATGAGCGATAAGCCCAGACCACTGACAGTGTGAAGGGCGGGAGGAAGGAGGCGAATTGCTGTCATCGCATTTTGTTGTTGCCTGATAAAATTGCTGCGTTGCATTAAATTAAACTGATGCGGTGTATTTAAACGCCGCAGCAGAGCAACAGGGGAACGTTTTAATGCAATTGCTGACAACAGAGTCTAGAGTCGCTGGCAGTGAGTGACAGCAATTTCCCTTCCAATTTTGCGCTGTGTTTTTTTTTTATTAATCAGGGGAAACAGCAGCGACACTAAGTAAAAACAAGTTTGAGGGCTCACAGAGTTCAACAAAAATGTGCAAATTCAGTCACTGATAAGAGCTGAGCAAGTGTAGCATTGATTGCAAAAAAAAAGTTTAAAAAACCCAATCAACAGTTTGTCAGAAAACTGACTTAAAAGTATCTAAAAATATTGAAAAGCTTTTACAGCAATTAACTCTTCAACGGCTTAACCAAGCAGCACAAATTTGCTTATCAGTGAAAATGTTTTCCATTCAGCTGGTTATGTCCAAGTCGTACTCACTTTCAATCAAAACTTGACAAATGCCTTTCCGCTACCTTTCTCCAGCTCAATTAGCCGGCCCGGCCTGTCAATGAACTTAGCAGGGCCTAGAGATGGCCACGTGAAAAGAGCTCAAAACTTGGAAGCACATAACCTCAGGGAGTGAGAGAAGCTCTATTAAGCCCTTTTGAGCTTTTGAAGCGAAATATATTGTATGTGGATGAGGTCTATAGACCTTTCAGTGTGCTACAGCGAGAGAAAGACAAGGCTACTCACGAATGCTACTTTACTGCTGCTGCCTCGTTTATAAACAACATTAGCATTCTTCTCTTTGTAACCATCACATAAGATTCTTGCTATATTCTGAAGAAATTCAATTATTTAATTCTAAACTGTAAACTTTACCAAACTCGCCCTTGTCCATCTCTAGCTTGGTCGCTAGCCACGAACACTTCGCCCTTCTCCTCCCCCTGTGGCTGGCGCGCTGTTATGCCTGATTGCTTTCGGAACTGCGTAACCCGCTTCCAACTCTCCTTTATACAAATCAAATCAGCGATTGTGCAATAGCTAGAAATTGACACGCTTAATGCATTACACCGAGCCGCGTTTGCCTCCCCCTTCCCTTCGCTGGCCCCTTACTAAGTTGGCTTTTATTTTCCTGCCACGCATCAGTGCAGCCCGAGAATGTTGTTCATTGTGGGTCGCTGTCAGCAACAAATTGAGTGCAGCTGACAGAAGACTTATCGATTGGGCTACAACAGCAGCAGCAGCAACAGCAGCCACTACAAAACTAGAGGGCGACTGCCTTATCGGCCAATCGACCAAGCAATCAATCCCAACTGCAATTCGATATGCAAATGCTTTGGCAAACTGTTGCAGTTGCCATTTTGGTTAGCTGGCTAGCTGCTGCGGGGTGTCAAGGTTAGTTTCGCTTACGCTTTTTGGCTCATTTGTAGGGCGCCACTCAAGCGTGACAGCTGAAGCGCAAAAAACTTCAACAAACTGCTTAAGTCAGCAAGGGAATGAAGCAGAGTGGGACGCACTATGGGTAATTTGTACACCTTTTTTTTTAACAAAACTTGAAAAAATCATTGGGGAAGATTCATCTCTGCTTGTTTAAGAAGTCTTGTGGATTGTTTTTATACCCTCTGGAAAAAACAAATAGTAAAAACTAACTTAGTTTGTAATATTTGATTTTGCTATACTCAACTTGAGAATTACAAGCGGTGCAAGAAATATATTGGTGAATGCCTCCTTTGTTGTGTTGTGTGCCTCTGTTTAAAGTTATGTCAATAACATAGCAAGACCTCGAGCCAGTAAAAACTGCAAGTTAACAGTACAAAGGTCGTTAAAACAGTCATAAAAGTACTAAAACGCTTGGCACGGCGTTGTTGTTCGAAACTTAATAGAAATAGTTTCATTTAAAACAACAAAAACTCCTGTTTGTATATACAAACATTTTTGGTCTTTTGCTCCAGAAGTGGCGGCCGTTGGTTGCCCACTGAGTCCAAAGTCCAAAACGGAGGCCACACACTTACAAAGGGGAATGGCTGTCTTAGGCTGTCTTTTCGGTGTTTTTGTGCGCATGCTGCCTTTGGAATTCCCAAACAGTTTTGCCGTCGCGGGCATGGAGAGACTGCTGTTTGGACAGACATTTCAGGCTCAAGATCGCTGATGAGTGAGGTTGGTCCCTCATGAAACGTCGTCCGATCAACCTGATGCCTCCTTTGTTGTGTTGTGTGCCTCTGTTTAAAGTTATGTCAATAACATAGCAAGACCTCGAGCCAGTAAAAACTGCAAGTTATCAGTATAAAGGTCGTTAAAACAGTCATAAAAGTATATTGGTGAATCCTTTTAGACTCTATTCAGATTTTAGATTCTATTCAATATAAGACGTGCACACAAAAAAATCTGGTGGGTAGAATTAACTTCGCTAACAGTAAATTTTTTCCAATTTTCTTGTGCATGTAATTTGTTGTAGTTTGGTAACTGTACTAACAGTTAGATGTACCGAAGATATTGTAAGTATTTATGTTTGCTCTTATGTTGTTGTTGCAATTAACAACTGTTATCATAGTAATTTTAGCTATACATTTTTTTTTTACACATATTTTGTTATTGTAAAAAGTTACAGTTGTTTCAGTAAATTTACCATAGAAATGGTAACTCTAACGTGACTTGATCTGACGTGGCCAAAGTCTTCCTTTTTAAGCATTTAAGTTACAGTACTGTAAAAATAGTCATATTACTATGTTTTCGGTATTATTACAATAAAAATAGTAAAGTAAAACAGTAAAACTAGTAAAGATTTAAAGTAAAAGTAAACACTCTTATACGCAGCCTTCTATCAATTTCGTGTTGCTGCCGTACGTTCTGTAAGAGCATGAGAAACCCACATGTCAAGCTTTGAAATTAATCCTAGACGTTTCATGTGCTGGTAAACGGTCGCGTTAGACAAATTTAATCTTTCAGCTGTCTCTCGAGTTGTTATTCGACGATTTGTATCGACCAACGTCTTTATTTTTTCCAAATCGGCTTCAAGATCAGCGCTGATGACTTACTCAAAGTACAGAGATTGGTGATAGCAATTTAATACGTTGAGTTAAGTTAAGTCAAAATAATAATTAGAAGTCATGAAATTTTTTATCAACTTAATATCTGCCATGTTTCAGTGAATAACACAATTTACTCTGCTTTTTGTAAGTTTACTTGAAATATCGACCCCTTTGCGCGAAATTATCGTAAGTGCCATTTTGAACTAAATTGACATGCAAATGAGTTCTAAATCCACTTACTCATCGCATGTTAAATTACACTAGACAACAAGATCCAGTATACTTAAGGTTTGGTAGTGATTCTATAAGAATTTCTGGTGCTAAGCAAGACTGTGTTTTCAGAAATTGTCCATCACGTCGAGATTTTTAGTAATTTGAGCTTAAAGTTACTAAAAGTGCCTATTTTGACCCTTTTTAGGAGCGTTTTTCGGGGAATCCATTCTATGGTTTGAACTCTCGTTGATACCATCGGAAAGTACCACTCCTTAGCTTTGAAATAAACTATCCCAAATAATTTTGCGATTTTTTTCAGTGGAGATATACATACCTCTTTTAGCACTTGTGTAAGAATCCAAAAATATCCTAAATATCATAAAAGGTACCAGGGAAGGTGGGACATTAACATGATAGCAGATTACTGTAGGTGCTTAAAGAGAGACAATTCCATTAAATTTGACAAACGAAGATAAAAAATGCGCAGATTCTTAGAAACCGAAGAGCCTTGTGAGGTTTTACCAACCCTTCAATAAGCTGGAAAAAGTCGAATTTTTTTGCCTTGTGTAATTATTGCGATAATCGCTACAGTCTGTACAATTTGTTTTTTGGCACATACGCTTTATTCAGAAGATGAGAAATCGGACCTAAACTAGAAGCAAAAAAAATGTCACCTTTGGAAATTTTGTATACCCTTGCAGAGGGTATTATTATATTGTCCGGATGTTTGTAACGCATAGAAGGAAGCTTCTCCGACCACAAAAAGTATATATATTCTTGATCAGCATGACGAGCTGAGTTGATTTAGCCCTGTCCGCCTGTCCGTCTGTTTCAATGCAATCTCCTCCGTCACTTTTATATATATCCTCACTAAACTTTGCACGAAGTTTTTTGGTACAAATACGCTGCACATTTGTCGGAACCGGCTGGATCGGATGACTATAGCATATAGCTGTCATAGAAACGATCGGTCAAGAAACTAGTTTTAGTGAGAAAAACTTTTTTGTTTTTAATGGAAACGCCTCCTAAGAACGTATTTCTTAGTTTAATATCCTTTCCCATGATTTCACTAAGTTTGGTCGAAATCGAATGACTATAGCATATAGCTCCCATAGGTGCGATCGGTCGAAAAACTAGTTCGAGTGAGGAAAACTTTTTTGTTTTTAATGAAAACGTCCTTTTAATTGGCATATTCTTATTTTATATACTTTAACACATTTCTACAAAGTTTTATCAAAATCGGATGACTATAGCATATAGCAGCAGTATGAATGATCGGTCGAAAAAGAAGTTCTAGTGAGAAAAACTTTTTTTGTTTTAAATGGGATCGCCTTAAAATTTCGTAATTAACAGTGTATTATGCTTTTCCATGATTTCACCATGATTTAATTTAAATATTATTGATTACTCTTCTTTAAGTTGATCATTGTTGTTGTACAAATTTACCCAAGGATGGCAACGCCCATCTTGCACTCACAATGTTCTCTCTTTCTCCTATTCAATACCCTTTGTTGGCTTCATTCAATCTTTATTAAATTTCTGCTAATGATTAAACATAGAACCGCCACAGAGATACACATTTATAACGTGAAGCGACGCATTTTCCTTCACAATTGGTGAGACGACAAATTGAACGGATTAAATGAAGATCCTTCCGAGAAAGCGGCCAACACACATGCTACGCTGACAGGCGTAGTTTTTCTTCAGTTGCCCCTCGAGTATGTTTTATCAGAGTTTGGGTATGAATAATTTTAACATACATATTTAAAGTTGATTTAAGTTAATTGTTCCATTGGCACGTGGGTCGGCTGATAACACATTGATCTAAGTGGGGAAATAGGAATGGACATGTATTTAGTTTTCACGTTATCTTGCCCATCACCAATTTATAAACGGTTTCAAAATAATTGGATTGCCCTAAGACCTTAAGATAGGCACACTAAAAATCTTCTTTTTTCGAGACTTTTGATTCAATTCGGATAAGGATAATAGTAATGGTATTGTGATGGGTGCTGAACCAATTTTACTAAGAAATTTTACCAAGAAAAGTTTGTATGTAACTGAAAACTTTAAAATATGGCGCCATTCGCACTGCGGGAAGTTTTTCACAATGAAGAAATAGAAGAAAAGACTACCTTTTTGAAAAGCTGGCTACGCTCTTGATCACTTATAAGATGCTTTGCTGTACCTGAAACGGTTTCTTACCTTACTGAAGTGTCGGAACCGATTCGATATCTACAGAATAAATCCCATTCTGACACATTTCTTGTGATCTGCTCTGTAGTTTTTGAACACTCTTGAAAAATAAATATTTATTCCATAAAAAGGTAAAATTGTCAATAGTAGAACGGAGGGTAGAAGCTAAACGCAGTTGTGTTAGTTGGCGGAATTTTTCTTTTTTCTTTACTTTTCTGGCTTTGCTTTGGCGCTTTGTCAATTTACCTTTGGCTGTGTAAACTTTTTCGCTGCTTCGGGTCCGGCAGCTTATCAGCAGCAGCATCATCATCGTCATATTCATCCTCACCAGCTAGACCAGCACGCTGATAATCATAAGCAGCAGCAGAAGCTACCGTGGGAAATCTACCTTGCACTAAGGACAACGTTCTCAGGTGATTCAATGGCAGCGATTTCTCTGCAGATTTGCCCCGGGTCATTTCATTACCAAAGTCAACAGCCATGTCCTGGTCTAACTGCAGATGCTTTGCCTGCTCGTTGCTGTTAATAAAATTTTCCAGCTGGCTCGTTGACTTCCAGTTTTTGTGCTCTTGCCAGGCAAAAGACGACGTCGGCGACGTCGAAGGAGTAGTGGGAGGTGGAGAGGAGGCCATGGCCAATTCAAATGAGCTCTGATGCCAACCATTGTTGTCCTGGCGATAGCCGTTAACGGGGTTGTATTGTTTCATTCCTGCTGATTGATTCTCAGTCATTGGCAATTGATTTATGCCCCAATCATCATCATCATAGTTGGACCTAGTCTCCGACTGACCCCGCTGGAGACTGACACTACGCTTTCGCGCCTCCTTTCGCTTCGCCAGCGTTGCTGGCGAGGGAGCAAAGAGATTCCGTATATTGGCATTACGTTGACTAACATCAATTTCGCTGCCACCTGATTTAAGCTGAATAATTTGGACAGAAATCAATGCGAATGTTTTGCATCTTAGCAAAAGACCTGACAATACATAGATGCGATATTTTATACAAAAAAAAAAAAGAAAACTATCAGTTGTTTTAGTTTATAACGTTTTGTAAGTATATTTTGCGCTTGAGTGCAAAACGTCCTTTAGAATTATTTAAATGAGCACTAAAAATCTTATATCAAGAATTTGCAGTACTGATAATATTTCAAATACCTATTTTTAAATCAAATACCCGATTTGTGGGATTGAGAAACAAATAAACTTAAGATTCAAGACAAAATACTTTATAATCGAATTTTGGGTATTTACAGTAAGTCAAAAAGTTATAGAGAAAGCTTTCTTGGTTGAATTAGGAAATGCCTTGGTTATATAGCTGTATAAAACTTATTTGAATTTGTTCTTAAAATTCGCCACTGGTTATATCATTTAGCTTATGGACTGATGAAACTCTTTGGTCATTGACCCTGTTACACATTTTAAGAATATTTGGTAATAGTTTTAAGATCTCTCAGTCTTCGGAAACTCATCTTCTCTACACGGAGCTATTTTTTTCATGAACTCTTAAATCACTAAGTAAATTGTAAGTTTATTTGACATACGAGGTGTTCAAAGGAAAAGGTGAATTTTGAATTGTTTTGAAAAGTACTTATTTTTTCAAGAAATCTCTAAAGATTTTCGTATAAACGGTTTCATTGGGAATTGCAACTGCTTGCCTTTACATGTGAAGCGACTCCAAAATGACAGGCTACTAGATTAGATGACTAAAGTTGAGAGATTTGAAACTGACTGCTCAGCACCAAGTACATTTCAAGCGTACAGTTTTTCTTTCCTATAATTAAGTAGGCGACATTATTCATGACACTTTACATAAAAAGACCTGAAAGTTTAGTTCAAAGTCCAATCTTTTATACGAAAATCTCTAGAGATTTCTGGAACACACTCGAATATCCATTCACTTGTGCCAACACTTTTCCAATCCTCGAAGCACTTCTGAATTGCACTTTTCGGTATGGCCATCAGCTCGTTCTTCAATTTTGACTTGATCTCCTCAATTGTGGCAAAACGCTTTCCTTTCATTCGTCTCTTCAGTTTTGAGAATAGAAAATAGTCGCAGGGAGCCAAATCTGCTGAATACGGTGGTTGAGGTCTGATTACGGTGTTGTTTTTGGCCAAAAATCACGAGCAATCATTGATGTGTGAGCTGTAGCATTATCGTGATGCAGAATCCACGATTTGTGTTTCCGCAATTTCGATCGTTTGAGCCGTATTGCTTCACGCAAACGTTGCATAACTTTCTTGTTTCCTTATTAACTGGACGACCTGTTGGCAGGAATTCATGATGCACCACACCATTGTAATTAAAGAAAACAGTGAGCAAAACCTTCACATTTGATCGAACTTGGCGTGCATTTTCGCTCTTGGCTCATCTGGCCGCTTCCATTGGGATGATTGGGCATTGGTTTCGATGACATAATCATATACCAACTTTTCGTCGTTAGTTATGACCCGTTTGAGCAAACCCGGATCGTCGTTGACGTCATTCAATAACTCCTGAGCGATTCTAATGAGACGTTGCTTTTGCTCAAAATTTAGTCAAAAATCGAAGAGCACACAAAAACGTCACAAAACTTTTCAGTAGCCAAAAACAAACTACTAATCGAAATTGGCTGCTAATGCAAACATATGATAAACATATGTGTCCGAATATAACAAAAACAAAATATCGATAATCGAATGTACACAGCCCGCGAAAAATTCAAATTCACCTTCGAACTCTCCTCGTATAGCAGGTATGTAGAAGATAAGAAATCGTTTTAAAGTTTATCTAAAGCTGTATTTTCACATGTCGAGATCTTATACGAGATGGATGAAAATTATCTCAGTTTACTTTGAGTTGGCTGTCAAAAAACTCATTTGAGAAATCGAAATTAGAGAATAGCCTACTTCTCATTCAGTTTTTCCTTGCTTCATAAATTTTCGTTTTTCTCAGATTGAATATTACACTTTTCTGATATCTCTTTTGAGAAACTTTTATGAGATATCAGACAAGTGAAAATACGAGATGAGAAATTGAAGTTAAAAGCTTCAACCAAGATGCTTTACTAATGAAGATAAGAACTTTTTATAAAGGGTGATTTTTTAGCTATTATCTTTTTGGCAACACTGGTTTAAACAGCTCACGCACGTTTCGTTTTTTGTTTCACTGTCAAACATCTTCAGTTTGGTCTATAATTTAACCATGAATCGTCTTACAAACGAACAGCGCTTGCAAATTATTGAATTTTATTATCAAAATGCGTGCTCTATTAAGAAAGTTCATCGCGCGCTTTTTCCATTTTATGGTCAGTTTAATCGACCCACTGAAGCGGCTATTCGGGCTATTGTGACTAAATTTCGCACCAAATTTACATTGTTGGACATTAAACCACCAACACGCTTACGTAGAGTGCGAACTGAAGAAAATATCGCAGCTGTATCGGCCAGTGTTAATGATGACCATCAATTATCGATTCGTCGCCGTTCGCAGCAATTGGGCCTCTGTTACTCAACAACGTGGAAAATTTTGCGGAAGAATTTATGTGTGAAGCCTTTCAAAATACAGCTGGTGCATGAATTGAAGCCGAACGACCTATGGGCTCTTGGAAAGTTGGCCGTAGATCCACTTTTTTACCGAAAAATTGTGTTCAGCGACGAAGCTCATTTTTTTTGGGTGAAGGAGTGAATATCAGCCAGAGGCATTGCAAGAGCTACCGATGCATCCAGAAAAATTCACAGGTGGCATCATTGGACCGTGCTTCTTCAAAAATGATGCGAATCGTAACGTAACTGTGAATGGTGAGCGCTACCGTGAGATGATATCCAACTTTTTGTTGCCCAAAATGCAAGAGCTTGACTTGCATGACATGTGGTTTCAACAAGGCGGTGCCACATGCCACACAGCACCCGCAACGGTGGACTTTTATTCAACGTTCGGGACCGGTCAATTGGCCGCCTAGTAAAGACTAGTATTTTTGTGGGGCTATGTTTAAGCTCATGTCTATACAGACAAGCCTGCTTCAATTGACGCATTGGAAGACAACATTGACGCATTTATTCGTGAGATGCCGGCCGAAATGTTGGAAAGAGTATGCCAAAATTGGACTAAGCGGGTGGACCATTTGAGGCGCAGTCACGGTCAACATTTGCATGAAATAATCTTCAAACATTAAATTATATACCGTACTTATTCAAATAAAGATTTTATTTTTCTGAATTTTATGTGTTTTTTTTTTAAAACTTTCCTATAGCTCTTAAAAAATCACCCTTTAGTTCAATAAAAAACATCTTAATCTTTTTATAGGAATGAAAATTCCGGTTTCAACAGTAAGTCGGCATGAATTTAAGAATATTTTGGACTAAAAGCAAGTTCTAAAATAGTTTAAAATGAACTTAGTAAAACCGGAAACGGTCTAAAGCCAAGTACTTACGGATTGAAAAGCATTTCGGGAATTTGAAATAACATTTTACTGTGGAAAAATCGTAAATTAATTCCTATAATAGAATTTTGTATTTGAATTTATTAAGATTATTAATAATTAAGAACGCTTGTACTTCATTAAAGTAAAACATACTTATATTTTCGGAATATTCCTACAAGTATATAGCAAGTAATAAACATCTTTTCAACATTTTTGTTTGCATAATTTATCGCATCTAGGTATTGCATATTCTTTGATCTAAGTCAAGTAGGTTAGTAGAACACAACGAGGTCAACGAGAAACATTGATTATCTTAAAACGAACTTCAGGCAAATGCAAGGAAAAAAAGGGAAAAAAATTGGACCACTTTGGTCAACTCGGTGCACTTTCATAATCGAAATGCAGGAAAACGGAAGTGCTACTTACACTCATCCTTGAATCAAGGAGCTAGAAGGAGCCCACCAAAACCAAAGAGTAGCCTCAAGTGGCACAGTTTTGCTTTCTCTTTTCCCGTCAAAGCTGGATCAGTCTCTCCTCATGTGTGACAAGCACTAGCACAAAAGAAAATTGCCAAAGACACCGGAAAGCGAGACGGAGACGGAGAATGAGAAAACTTGAAACGTTAGACAGATTAGCATAAGCGGATAATTCCCGAAACAGAGCAACAAAAAATGGATGTGTGTGGGTGCGTGAATCGTCCAATTGCACTTGCTAAGTAATTCGCAAATGGACGGCAAGCGAAACGATTTGAAAGGCGAAGGGGTTAAAGCAGAGAACACGGCAAAACCACATCAGTGTGATGTTTGTATGGATGCTGAGCTCTCTGCATTCCTGTGCGCACACTATAAAGCAGTAGCAATACAACAAACGAAAGAAAAAAAAAACAAAGAACAAAACGAAATGCTCCTTTGTATGCTACCAAATGTTTCATATTTCTGTTTTTTTTTTTTTGTGCTTAAGCCAAATCCTTACGGAGAGTGTTTGCTTTTAGTTTTAGTCTAAATCTATGAAAAATTCTGTTTGAATTTTTAAAGTCCTTATAGTTCCACCACAGTTTCTGATTCTACAACAGAAATAGTTCTAATGAAAAGAAGAACTGGTTTTAAGTGCATCATGCTCCAAGGTTTCGGGCTGAACTTGGATTCATAAACTAAGAGATTGGATTGAATTAACATGTAAGTAGCGAATGGTCACATTTAATGTCTTTAAACATGTCGATAATTTTACCTCCTCTTCCAAGTCTATCAAATGTGACTGATCCTTAGAAAAGTGATGGCTAGTCAGCGGATTTTTCATAATTTTAAAAAAATTTTAGTCCTAGTAGACCAAAAATAATGTGCACAGCATTATATGTTGTGCTGACATTTTACATTTATAAAATTCCGAAAAATTGCATTAATTTCAAAATGACTTAAACTTAAACCGTCAGCAAAACACAAAATATATTTAACAAATTTGTTAAAAACACACTTGGCCTAGTCTACTGTTATAAAAACCGGTTTAAATATATGCAAAATCCGCTATCTAGTGATGGCAGACGTGTTTGCTACTAAGCGACCTTTGCAAGTGTGCCTTGGGTATGCTGTCAGCCGATTGGCGATGCTCGTCATATCCACATATCCGTTGAACGACGTCGGTTGGACACCTGTCAGACCCAAAGAAATTTGGAATTCGGGACAGCATTGGAAAAACTTTTGGAGAGCTCAATGCAACCGCAAACCAAAGAGTTCGTTGGAAAACAGGAGTAGTTGATGCCCTAGAAGACGATCGATCATCCGATCTTCAGCAATCCTTTGGCAAATCGAAAAATAATGCTAACTACTAAATATGCCTAAAAGGTACGAACCATCTATCTTTAAAACTTGGAAAGATACCTCTTTTTTTTATATTTTTTTTATAAACTTTCCTAAATGTTTCTAAGATTTTTTTAAGCAAAAAAAAAAGAGAACAAATAATTTAAGCACGAAAGCTCTTGAAAAAAACCGATTCGTTCTTGAATTTTCAAGAATTTCGCCCATGAAATCGAGCTAAGTTCGTTCTCAGTTTGATGTTTTTAGGCAAGGGGAGTGAGGTAAGAAAACTGAGAGAGAAGAGCAAGCACATTTGAGAGAATAGCGTTGAGTCCGCTCTCACAGCTTTTCTTTTAATGGGAGAGAAGTGTGTGTTTAAGGGGGGGAAAGTACAAAACGGAGAGCACCATCGATTTTTGCACACATGTTGCTATGATATTCCCAAGCTGTTATGATTTTGCTTTCATGGAGAGACTGCTGTGGGACTGAAAGTTCACAGGCAAAGACTGCTGCTGCTTTGTGGTGTTGTGTGTTCTTTGAGCCGGCTAAAACTTGCTACATAGTTTGACGACTAAGTTTCTATGAAATAAATTTAAACCAAACAGGGGAACTTTTGAATCTGTGACGCTCTTGACTTAAGAGTAAACGATCTTGAAAGGAAGCTTCTAGGCCGGGGTTTATATCTCAGTCGCGTCTAGGGTCTTTTTACAAGAAATTTGTAAAGATAGTCTGAGACACTTGAGGGTTAAAGCTCTTGAAATAGGAATTTCCAAGTTATGTGGTGAAGAGAGGGAGTGTACGGTGTCATTAACATTCCTCGGGTAGGAAGGTATCCTCGTCTTTGATATCTCTCACTTATATAGCTTCTGATCTAACTCTTCAGGGATGCGATAGGTCGGGAATAGAAAGACGCCTGTTGCAGGAAGGGATCCTCGGCAAGCGGGGTAGGCTGTTAGGGAGTGGTGAGAGTGGGAAGGAATCCGCGGCTCCAGGAAAGGGTAGAGAGTAAGATAGAGGTGGTGAAAACGGAAAGTGATCCACGTGTTTGGGATAGCTATCTACAGGGCTTGGAGCGGGAAGTGATCCTTGTCTCTGGTGGGAAGGCATGCCAAATGTGGCCCAACAAAAGGAAAGAAACAATGATCACTCGGCAGGACTTTATCTTTATTAAATTTCACTTTATTTCTTTCCGCACATAAAGGTCTTGCTACACCGTTACTTTCTTTCTTTCTCCTTTCACTCCCGACTTAGTTCCCCTCATTTATTTGTATCCGCATCCGTGTACATACGATCGCGTCAAGCGCACCTCACTGAATTCTCTTTAGTCTGCGTCTGGGTACGTCTGTTCGTGTCAAGCGCGCCTCGCTCAATGATCCATTTTTGGCGCCTGCGCCAGTCCCATGCAGACGCGGCCCTTAGGAACTTTCGATAAACAGTCAGCCCTTAGAACCGGTTTGCTTCTTTGCATGAGTAAACGGCCGTTAGGTTTGAAGCTCTTATTTTAGATTCTTATTAATATATTATTGTGATGTGGTGGGAGACTACTTCACAATCTTAAACTTGAACAGTATGAGCTTTTGTTTAAAGAACAAATATTCTTGGTCTTTATTTAAGAATGAGTAATCTTGGATTTGAGTACGTTTAGCATTTTACTCAAGAATTTGTTGACTTGATTTAAGAATGATTCGTATTTGGTTTAAGTATTAAAACTCTTGGATCAAAAATATGGGTATAGAAAAATGCATACTTGGATCAAGAATTTTCATTCTTATCAAAGTTCTGACATCAAACATCCCAAGTATGAAATTGCCTTTTTTTCTCAGAGTATAGCATACTTACCCCCGTCCCGAGGGGCCTTTAAAATCCAAGCATTGAACATTTAACTCTAAGCAAGCCAACTTCAGAAGAAGCAGCTTGCAAGAAGCTCTAGCTGCCACTTAAGATCAGATCCTTGCCCCAGGCCTGGCACTATCCGTTCGTCAACCAAAACAGCCCCAGCGTCATTGACTTCCGTATCAAACTTCGGAAGATGGACTGTTTACTTCGGCCAGACAGTGGCCTTTCCCTTAAGGCTAAAGTCAGGCTTTTTAAGACCATTGTACTCCCTACTCTTAACTGGGGTATTACATGTTGGGGAACGGCCTGCACCACCACCATTAAGAGAGCTGAGGTGTGTGTATGTAAGGCTCTTCAAAGAATTTTAAGCGCGCACCGGTATGTACGTAATACCACCATATTCCGGGACTAAGGCATTCCCACTTGAGAAATATTCAAATCGATACAGGGAGCGGCTAGTTTCTCGCCCATTCGTCGGCATAGGCTGAACAGAAACCACCCAGCGGATTTGTGGATATTGGCGTGCACTCAATAATAAATAAGCGCTCAATGAATGCGACTGCTTAAATAAAATCTATTCCAAAATAAAAAATTATGGACTTCTTTGTATTTAACGGACTACATACTGATGAACAGAGCATTAGGATGGAATATGCCCTTTCATCCCACCATTTCCCCCCAGTTGTTGAATTAATCTCACCTGCCAATGCCCTGGGCTTTTGTAGAAAAGATCTGGACAAAGCCTTGGACCTCAACCTAGAGATTACCCTACCTGAGGATATAGAGGATATGTGGCTGAAATCTTCGTTAAGTGCGCCCCATGGAAACCCTGCAAGATCGCCGAACACTCTTTTGCATTCCGTCTGCCCTCGATGCTTTACTTCTCATTAAAAGGCGACTGAGGAGGCAGTTTACTTGCATGAGAGACCCTAGTGTGAATAGGGAATATAAAATTGGGCTAACAGGGTCAAGAAGCTGACAGGTTCAGACAGGATCCGGTACAGACCGCTTCCTCGAAGAAGATTCTTCTGTAGTGTTGTAACTGCTCTAAGTTTTTGGGCTAACAGGGTCAAGAAGCTGCTCGTGAGGTTCAGACAGGATGGTACAGACCGCTTCCTCGAAGACGTTTCTTCTGTAGTGTTGAAACTGCTCTAAGTTCTTGCAACCAGATCAGTTCCGTTATATGGCAGCTATTCAAAACAATGTACTGAGCCGAGCGAATCTTGGTCGTCTTGGGGTCATCAAAACCAGAACTTAACCGTACCGCGAAAATGCTAAGCCGAACCCAAAGCTGCAGGTTGATTAAGTTATTTCCGGAATAACAAAAAAAGTTTTCTGTTGGGAAGCTTGGGATGCCCTTCAGACAACATGTTCTTCTTGTTGTTATATGTGGAACATTAAAACTTAAACAACCAAGCCTTAAAGAAGTATTTTTTGAAAGACGATTCAGTAAACGAATTAAAGTTTCCAGCCAATCCAGACTTAGCCCCTTCGTGTACTAAAAGCAGTTAAAGTTAAGAGGCTACAGTATTTCTGGTAACTTTTATCTTCTGCTATTGTCTAACTTTTGTTTTAAAGACCTTTTCGTATCTAAAAATTTAAACAACAAAGTTAAGTTAAAGCCTGAGCATTTCAATCTGACTGTGTGCTTGTTCCTAGTCCCTTGTGCCGCCTTTGCATTCGTCTTGGCATTGGCATTTTTCTTTTGTATGTTTGCGGTAAGATAGGAAATATTTTTGTCCTTTTTTGTCCTTTTTTCATGTGTTTGGGGACGCTCTACTCACACTCACACTCACACACACACGGAGGCGGTAGAGGCAGGACCAGGCTTCTTATCTGATGCAACGTTACATCTGTTTTGTTTGTGCACAGAACGATGCCTGGCAAAAGTAGAGCTCACCAACAAAAAATTGCATGTCAAGTGAAATTACTTGTTTGCTGTGTGAGAGTGAGAGCACAGGCAATGACAACTGCAGTACGCACACAGTGCCAAGTGAGAGTAAGTAATCGTAGCATCAACTGAATGTGTGTGATATACGCAGACGACACTTCGATCTGCCCGGATATGCAGCTAAGTACGATAAATTGAGATGAATGTCTGGCATGCAGCAAAGTCTTTCTAGCTATCCATCTATCTATCGAATCCAAGCGTAGTCCCATATATTTCTTCCTTTAATACCCAGCGTTACCTCTCATTTTGGGGTTGGGGGGTAGTACATTTCGCTGTTGGCTCTCTATACGAGTGTCCTTTTATCTTCAGATTTTTGACACTGTCATCAATTTGCCTGGCATGTGACTTTGCAATGCATCGAAGGGAGTTTAATAAGAGCAATGTGGGCATAAAGTGGCCCCTTGAGCCCATTGAGGTTCAAAAAGACTTGCGAATCAGTTAATATATCAAATTTATTTTACGAACCCCAGCGACGCCGGGTATTTAGCTGGTATCTAAAAATAATTTACTACAAGAGTGCTTAAAAATAGCAGCAACAAGAACTGGCCCACCCATTAAAATGCAACACGCATTGCATTGGTGTTGCATAATTTAAGGCGCTCGCTCATGCACAGAGAGAAGAGAAGACGTTGAAGTTGAGCTGCTCATAAAATATTCATTTCAAATGCAGCACGCAATACTTTGCATATGACGCATTTCTGTTAACTCCCCACAAACACCCCCCACCCACCCCTGTTGCACATTCATTTAATTGCGGGCGTCACATGCAAATGCCAGAGCGAACGAGCGAAAAAGTTTTCCATGCCGTTGACATGGCTCAACTGGACAACCCATGGAGAGCAAGCAATATTCTAATCCCACGGATACATTCGAGGCACCCTGCCGTGCGACATGACATGTGGCTGTGTCTGTGTCTATGTCTGTGCGGTATCATGGATTGGCATTTTAAACACTTTGGCGATAGCAAGCGTAACAATTCAAAACGAGCCAACAATAAAACAACAAAAGCTTACCACACTCACACACGCACACACACAGTTCCAATTGTATGCAAATTTCCGGGGGTCACAAATCGTCAACTGCAAATAGAGTTAAAACATTCTGATTAGCATTTTAAGTACAAATAACAATGAACCAAATTGTACAAAATAATATTACTAAATGAAATGTAAAGTGAAGTGAGACAAGATAACTGGGACAAGTCAGCTCGATTGATTAAAATTCAAATTAAATCCAAATATCAAGAGTTGCATAAACTATACCGAAGCGAATGGTTTACACTGCACTAGAAGAATTAAGTTGCTTAATTGTTTATATTTTCCACAACTATTTATATAGTTAGTTGTTGAATCTCTGGTATTCAGACTAGAGATGGGAACCAGCAGAGACTTTGACATCTAATAAATTCCACCGACTGAAGTCTCAGTTGTTAGTGCCTTAAATCTTGCTTTGTTTTGTTATGTTATTAAAAAGAAAGAACTTCTAAATATTATTTTAAATGGTAATCACATACCAAGTATTGGCAATTGTTTTGGGACAAGGAATATTGCTCATAAAATGAAAACGAATAAATTTTTTTCGAAACTTTTTTTCTTTACCCAATGGTCACTCAACGCCGAAGTCTCTCTGGCCAATATTTAGATGTCGAGTTGAGCAAGCCATAGCCTCGAGAACGGGCCACAGTTTGTAGTCAATGGATTCAGGTCTGGGCTACCAGCAAGCTAATTATCCGTAGAAATGAAGTTCGGTACATGGTTTTTTAGCCATGTTTAAGTCGTTCTTGCCTTGTAAACTAGAAAGGAGTCTTGTTAAATGATCCACGGCTTGTTTGCAAATAATGTCTTGCTGGGATGCTTCATCACCTTTTCCAAAACATCGGCTTGACTCCTTTTCAATTTGGCTTGGAGACCCCAACAAGGGGAATGATTGTTGCCAGAACATGAGGTTCAAAAGTTGCTAGATTTTCCAAAAAAAAATTGCAATAAATAGCTAAATATAAAAAAAAGTTGGCTAAAATAAATAGCTGAAAAAAAATCTTAAAAAACTGTTGTTTTCGGACTGCAGTCCAACAGATAATTGTAAAAACTAATTTGTAATGAGTTTCGAATACAACAAGGAAGAAAGTCGGTCAAGCCCGACTATATTATACTCTGTACCAGTTGGGGTCGCCGCTCGGAACACCACGAGGAGGCCATTGCAATAGCAATGGGGTCGATATATGAATAAAGACCTACGAGTCGACTTGAGTTTCTTAAATACTTATCATTTAATGTGCTGTTACATACTTTTGCACAAACTTATTATACTCTATGTACCTTTGGTACAGAGTATAATTAGGAGAGAGAGGGAGAGAGAGAGGACTGGCACGCGCCGCAGACAAAAAACCTTTGCATTTTGCAGAGCTAGAGATGGGCGTACATCGAAAACTGCGCGGGACTCCGGAGTGACCAGAATACCTTAACATCATTGGGATTGCCTGATATTATGTTAGAATTAAAGAACTAGACTATTTTTATATTATTTGCAATTTAAACAATCCTTGTCTTAGCAGTCAGATGGGTATCGGGCGATATATTTGTCCCGCGACCATCTCTAATTTCTCTCTCTCAATATTGTGTATGTGGGAAAGGGAAGGGGGAAAATGAAAGCGTCCCAGTAAGCTGCACGAATCCAATTGGATCTAATGAGCTAGCCATAGCTGTTAGGTTTTGTATAGGATTTCGTTGTTGGAATTACTCAGACATCACACCACAACGATCCAATATGAATCGTTAAATAAAAATTTGCCCTAAAATATTGTTGGCTATCACTTTGCTGTGTAATCGTTGCTCATATATACATACATGTACATACATATGTAAGTGTTTTGCTGCTGCAGGAGCAGCCCTGATATATTGAATTTTCGTTTGCTCATATCTTAACTACCGTTCATCCGATCTTTACCATTCCTTTGGCGGATCGATAAATAATCCTGATTACTAAATATGTCCAGAAGGAACGAACCTTCTATCTATAAAACTGTGGGAGAAATTACGTTTTTTCCAATATGCGGGGGCGGGAGGGGGTGTGGCAAAAATTGAAAATAAACGTGATCTGCCTGCAAGTATAAGAAGCATATGTCCGATACAAGTCAAACCTCTATCTGTTACCATTTCTTAACTCTTTTTGTTCATACGGACAGACAGACAGACAGGCAGACGGACGGACAGACGGACATGGCTAGATCGACTCGGCTGTTGATGCTGATGAAGAATATATATACTTTATAGGGTCGGACATGCTTCCTTCTGCCTTTTACATACTTTTGCACAAACTTAACCTGGGTAACCTGTACCTCTGGTACAGAGTATCAAAATATTTTGAGACAATTCATAGTAGTCAATTTCTTCAAAAGAATATAAAGACTGATCACTACTATGGATAGAACCCTTCAGGTTGCTCAGTACGGAATCAGTACTGAAATTAGCGCTGATATGAAAAGTTGGTACTAAAAACATGGCTTCACTTACTTGCTCTTCGGTTATGAATCTAGTACAGGCAATGCTTTTTAGGCATAAAGCGAAGTACTAATACTCATCAATCTCTACCGAAATCACTCATGAACTAAAGCAATTTCAAATGATTATAGCGCGGTGTCCACTCGTCGCGGAATATTACGCGCGAAATAGACGATGTTGCGCAGATTCTTAACAAAGTCCGCTAAACTTCTGTTATCAACATGATAACCGAAATTTGGCCGTCGATAGTCTTTTGAAAGTAACCTAGCACTGTTTTAACGCTGTTAACATTTAAATATGCTGTTGGTAAACAAAACAAATTGGATGTTATGATTTTTAATTAAAGTAAAGTTGATTATTTAATGATGCAGAATAATGCAGAACTTGCAGAGGGTATTATAAAATTATGCGGATGTTTGTAACGCATTGAAGGAAGCATCTCCGACCACATAAAGTATATATCGAAACGACGAGGTTGTTTAGCCTGTCCGTCTGTCTGTTTCTATGCTATCTCCTCCGTCAGTTTGAAAGCTATCTTCACCAAACTTTGCACGAAGTCTTTTGGTACAAATACGCTGCACATTTGTCGGAACCGGCCGGATCGGATGACTATAGCATATAGCTGTCATAGGAACGATCGGTCGAAAAACTAGTTTTATTGCGCAAAACTTTTTTGGTTTCAATTGAAACGCCTCCAAACTTCGTATTTCTTAGTTTACTATGCTTTTCCATGATTCCACCAAATTTGGTCGAAATCGGACATTTATATAGTATAGCTGTCATAGAAAAGTAGAGTCTGAAAAGTAATCTTTGTTAGGAAAACTTTTTTGTTTTCAATGGAAATGTCCTCAAAATTGGCATGTATTTGTTTTATATGCTCCCACAGGATTCTACAAAATTTGGTCAAAATCGGAGACATGCATATAGCGCCATAGGAACGAGCGGTCGAAAAACTAGTTCTTGCGAGAAAAACTTTTTTGTTTTTAATGGAAACGTCCTTTACGTTGGCATATATTTATTTTATATACTTTTACACAATTCTACAAAGTTTTGTCAGAATCGGATGCCTATAGCATATAGCTGCAGTATGAATTATCGGTCGAAAATGAAGTTTTGGTGAGAAAAAGTTTTTTGTTTTAATTGGGATCGCTTCCAAACTTCGTTAATAACAGTTTGTTATGCTTCTCCATGATTGCACTTAGTTTTGTCAAAATCGGACATCTATGTAGTATAGCTCCTATGGAAAACTAAGGTCCGAAAAAGGGTATACAAAACTTCGGCCGAGCCGAAGTTAACTTTCCCCTATTTTGAAACTTGTGTTGAATTTTGGAGCAGAGCAAGGCACACAAACGGAGATCACAATGATGTGGAATCAACACAACTCCTTCCTATCACAAAGCAGAATGAAATCGAACATTTTTGAATTTTCAAACTGTAATTAAGTTCAAATAAAAACTTAAGTCACCTGAAACCAATCACTGAACTAGCTCTAGTGCAGATAATGCAACTTAAGTGCCCGTAGCACAGTGTTGATTGATTCACATTTCAATTTCGTTTGCCTGTCGATTGAAGTGATTGCAAATAAAGCTGCAGCTCTTGTTGTTTCTATACTGATGATTGTTTGTCCCATCATCTTGTTGCTCTCCGCTTGCGGCAAGGCAATGTTCAGTCTCGGTCCACATAATGCACTTTTGTTGTATGCCACATTGATATGCTGATATGCTGCTGTTGCCATTGTGCCAAACTTCGGTCGTGATAATAATATATGCATTAACAAAGGCTGAGATAACACAAACTACAGGACACAGACCAATTCAGCCCATTGACTGCCCCTATTAAATTTATGCGCAATTATCGAATCTGGTTAAATAATGCATAGCCCCACAACGCTCACGTTTTCTCGAGTCTGGGATTATGAGTTCCAGTCCCACCACGGGCTCTGCACGTTTTCCCCCAACGGTAAATGCAACTAAAAAGGGAAAATTTTACGGTGCTCACGTAATTGAATTGCAGTCAACTAAATTGGCATTTATTATAATAAAAGCAAATATGCAATTTCGCTTTTAAACCATAAGACAAAACAAAGTAAAGGCCAAAGAAAGCGACAGGCCAGGAAAGAAAGATCTTTGAAAGGAAAAACTTAAAATGTTAGCAGCTTATGAAGAAAGTTTTTAATTGGCTGCAGTTATCCGCTTATGCATAATACCCAAATCTCACCAGATTGCACTTCGCCTCTGACCTAGTTCAAAAGCTGATTAATTTGGTAGCTCCTCACTCACACTTGACGGGCAGTTGATGGCTTACCACCTGCCACAGATCAACCGCCTAGATAGATTCAATTTAAATAAATAATTTTACAATTTGCAACCGCACTGGAAAAGGGGCAGGGCAGGGGCGGTGCATTTCAAATTGGCAAATTAATCGCATAAATATTTAAAATAATAGAATTAAATACCGAAATTGGGACAAACATTTTAAGCAGCCTGGCCACAAAAACCGGATTTGTGTGCAGGAAATAATTTATGCATAAAATTAATATTAAATAAATTTTCTGGCTTTGGACGTTTTTCTATTTAGCGCGCTTTTAATTTGATTAAAGCTCCAACAAAAGGCGCATTTAATAGGATTTAGATTTGCATTTGTCAACAACTAGCACTTAGCGTGTACTTAGCATCCCCACTTCCAGTTGAAACCCAAATTGAAATTGCAAAATGGGAACCCAGCCCTAATATCCTGTGTAGCACTTCCGCTCTCACACTCCTTCTCCCACTTCCTCGTCCCTGTCTGTGCTTGTTTGCTTCGCACATGCATTTATTTTCCAATTTTCTAATTATGTGGTTGAACATTTTGGTGTATTGAAAGCAATTACGTTAAATAATTGCAAATTTTCATTGCGTGTATATGGCAACGACAACCCACCCAGGGAGACTAAGTGACGAGACAGGGCTGACTTTCTGATATGTTTTCGAATGCCCTTTCCGAGATAACAAGCAAATTATTGACACATTTCCAAGTCTGAAAATTCTAGGCTAGAACGCAAGCTAAGGGATTCGTTTTAAAACTATAAAATGTCTTTTTTTTGGAGCTTTGGAGCTTAATGTCAGTAAACAATGAAGGCGTTCAGAAATCAACAAGCCCGGTTGTCGAATGGCAAGACATTTGCCTTACAACGGCTAGGTCGTGGATTCGAATTTCATTGAAGTCATTGACTTAAAAACTATTTAAATTTGTTATTTTTGCAGTTCTTTACACTGTGTATTTTTTTTCAATACTTTTTACAATGCTTTTTGAACTTGATTTTTTTGTCGAAAACATCTAAATTAAATGGTCTTTAATTTATTAACTGATCTTTTTCTCCAATTTTTTTCTGCAACTAAAATCTCTATGAGGATTTTAATCATTAAAATATTAATATACAGTAAACATTCTATATAAGCAACTAATCTGAAGCAACTAATCAAAAAAGTTTCTTATGTAGACAAAGTTGCTTATATAGAAAAAAGGAGCATAAATTTTAGGTTGCTTATAAAGAACACTCACTGTATTTACTTTTTCATTAAGACTTTTTCAATTTTTATAAACGGAAAAATCTGGCCATGATAATGACCATTTGGTGGAGGTTTTCTACCGTCATATTTTTCTCAGTGCATGTTCATGAAAATTGATTTAGCAAAATACATCGCAGTTCGATAAGACTGAAAGTAGTAGACAAATCGCACTCACTTGTTGCTGAACCTGCTGGAATGATTGTTGTAAACATTTATAGATGGAATTTTATGTGAGTCCCACTTCCCTTGGTCCGTGTTATATGCATCGGTGTCGCAACAACCCACCTGTGACACGCTGAGAAGAGCATGACAACAAGACTCAAAATTTTTGGCCTTGACATTAATTTCCAGAACTGAGAACTATTCCCTCATATCACTCCTTTTGTTTTGTGGTTTGACCCATCTATAAATTGAATTTTCTTTCAAAAGGTTTATTTTTTTTCGTCGTTTTTCTGTCACACATAATTAATCCTTAAAGCAGATTTGCTGCAGTTGTCAAATGCAAAATTTCCCAGCTTCTAGGAATTCGTGCCTGTAAAAATAGTTCTCATTTTATTTGAGTGTGCCCGTACCATTTTGTCAGATAAATACCAGAAAATATTCTGCTTATTTTCTATTGATGATACTTATTAATCATTAAAATCACTTAGAAAAGTTTTTCTCACTAGAACTAGTTTTTTGACCGATTATTCGTACTGCAACTATCCATTGAAAACAAAAAATATTTTCTCATTATAACTAGTTTTACGACCGATCATTCCTATGACAGCTATATGCTATAGTCATCCGATCCGGCCATTTCCGACAAATGTGCAGAGTAATTGTACTAAAAGACTTTGTGGCAAAGTTTGTTGAAGATAGCGGACAGGCGGACAAACGAACGGACGGACAGGCTAAATCATCTCAGCTCGTCATGCTGATCAAGAATATTTATACTTTATATGGGCGGAAATGCTTCCTTCAATGCGTTTCAAACATCCGCACAATTTTATAACAAAAAAATAGGGGAAAGTTAACTTCGGCTCGGCCGAAGTTTTGTATACCCTTGCAGCTTCCATTGAAAACAAAAACGTTTTTCTAAGATTACTTTTTGGACTTTACTTTTCTATGGGATCTATACTATATAGATGTCTGATTTCGATTAAACTTGGTGAAATCATGGAAAAGCATAATACACTGTTAATTGCCAAATTTGGAGGCGATCTCATTTAAAACAAAAAGTTTTTCTCACTAGAACTTCTTTTTCGACCGATCATTCATACTGCAGCTATATGCTATAGTCATCCGATTGCGACCAAATTTTGTAGAATTGTGTGAAAGTACATAAAATAAGCGTATGCCAATGATAAGGACGTTTTCATTAAAAACAAAAAAGTTTTTCTCGCTAGAACTAGTTTTTCGACCGATCGATCATATGGCAGCTATATGCTATAGTCATCCGATTTCGACCAAACTTAGTGAAATCATGTGAAAGGATAGTTAACTAAGAAATACGTACTTTGGAGGCGTTTCCATTAAAAACAAAAAAGTTTTTCTCACTAAGACTAGTTTTTCAACCGATCGTTCCTATGGCAGCTATATGCTATAGTCATCCGATCCGGCCGGTTCGTGCAAAGTTTGGTGAGGATAGCTTTAAAACTGACGGAGGAGATAGCATAGAAACAGACAGACGGACAGACGGACGGACGGACAGACGGACAAGGCTTAATTAACTCAGCTCGTCATGCTGATCAAGAATATATATACTTTATGTGGTCGGAGATGCTTCCTTCAATGCGTTACAAACATCCGGACAATTTTATAATACCCTCTGCAAGGGTATAAAAATGAACACAGAGTATATAGAATGTAACAGTCAAAAGGAAGCATCACCGCCCATATTAAGTATATACATATATGATCAGCATTAACAGCCGAGTAGATAAAGCCAAGTCCGTCTGTCTAATCGTACGAACGCACTGATCACAGAGATGGTAAGAAATGGAGGACTGCCATGTAAGGGACAAAAACTTCATATACTTGCAGGCAGAGATTTGGAAAAAACTTCATATCTGCGACAGATTCGGATTTTCTGGACATATCAAAATTATATATGGATCTGCCAATGGATTGATAAAGATCGAGTGAACGATAGTCAAGTTATGAGTAAGGGAATCTTTGCTGCTGCATTGCAATAGCAGCGCTGCTTTCAGCTGCTACTGCAGTATCAAAATTCATACTGAGCACACACTTTCATTGGTACAAAGTGTTTTATAGTCGGGCTTGACCGACTTTCTTTCTTGTTAATGTACATTTTCTTGATTTCAGAGTAAAAGGAAGTAAGAGTATTAAAACCAAGAAGTAAGATCCTTAAATATTTCAGACTGTATTTTAAAACAGCTTAAAATTAAATTTAAATTCTTGTGTTTTCATACACATCCACACACACTCACACATACACGCGCGCACGCGGTAACTGACAATGCAAGACCCTCCTCTCTCCAACAAGCAAAATTTATTCGTATATACCTTCGGTGTTTTTTGTCCGATCTTATTGTGCTTTTCAGAACAGAAAGATATTGGGATATATATAAATTCTCGAGGGTCAAACTAAAAAATTGTGGCCGTTTGTACTTGGTTCTAATATAAAACGAGAAAGCAAAGCTATCTTCGTCTGTGCCGAAGTTAAAACTCACTTGAACTTGTGACCACTGACTTAATTTTGTGACCAATGACTTCATTTATAAGCTATGTCTTGTGTCATCGGGATATTACAAAAAAAAACTAAAAAATGTATATGGCAGCTACAAGAAGTGACCATCCGATTTTCGCAGTTCCGACATATGTGCAGTGTGCAGCTAAAAGATGACTCTGTGCAAAATTTCAGCTCTATAGCCTCAAAACTGAGGGACTAGTTTGCGGAGAAACATACTGACGGACAGACGGACGGACAAAACTCAATCTACTCAGCTCGTAGTGCTGATCAAAAATATATTGTATATACTTTATGTGGTCAAAGATGATTCCTTCTATGCGTTCCAAGCTTCTGTGTAAAATTTTAATACACTTTTTAAGTGAATTAAAATAATTGTTGCCTACTTAAAATGCAAAACACAAATTCAAAATATGCCGTTTTCATCAGAACTCTGAGCAGTATTTTTTCCAATTTAAACTTGCATAAGGGTATCCTCTCTTCGAATGTCTTGTTAGCCCTTTTTCCGCTGACTTGTCTAATGACGGCAGCGCCGTCTCTTCAATGGAACAGTTAACGTCAAGTGCCAAATGAGTTTTACGAATGTGCCAAAACAATTTCCGCGCATTTAATTACATTGATTATGCACCCAAAGAGGGACTGCAGCACTCGGTTCCAATCATTTGGGTGTCTACTTTCGCTTTAACATTGAACTTGAATTGGAGTGTTTTTTTCTTTTTCTCTTTTTTCATTGTGGCGAAGCATTTACCCATTACAATGGGTGTCCAACAAGCGTAGTGACAACAGTCAACACTTTCATGCTCTGTCAATGAGCAAATAACAACAACAAGCACAAACAAACAAACAACAAAATGGAGTTGTCAACGCCTTTCGCAAAATGTTATAATTACCCAGCTGCAGCTACTACAAAAATAAAATGAGAAAAAATCGGTATTACACAAAATCCATTAACTCATAATTTTCTGGTATGCTGCACACAGTAGATGTAGTGGATGGCAAATCGTAGAATTGAGCCGAGTGTTCAGTTTGTTGTCGTTAAAGCCAAAAAGGCAAAATTGTGCGCAATTTTACGGCAGAGCGCATTTTGCCAGCCAAACACCATTCCAGCCACCCACCCCCATTCCCAGGCTAAAGTGATGGGCACGTATGCGTGAAATATTGTGCAAATAGCAACAGCAGCAGCAGCAGCAGCAACAACTGCAACAATAGCTACTTGTTGTTAAGTGCAGCGCAATTGTAGCTGAAATCTTCCCCAAATTCGTTGACGGAACGAGTTTGAAAAAAAATTCACACGACACTGTCGCTGGAGCGAGTATTTCATTATGGGAACCATTCAAAACGAGTTTGATTGTTGGTTTCGTAATTTGGCTTTTGCATGTCGCCGATGATTACAGTGTATTCTGATCTGAGGTCAATTGGTAATACGTCATAAGTGGTTTCAATCAGGCGTCAAAACAAAAAAAAAAGTTTTTGTTATTTTTGGTAAACCAGTTTACATAAAAGTTCCTGCTTCGTGAATTAATTTTAAGCAGGGACTTATGTGGTAACAGGAAACAGCTTACTTTTTTAGTTGAATTAAAAAACCTGGAATCGAATGGTTATTAAATGAGCACGCTATATTTATATAGTAGTAACAATAGCCTTAAAAAATGTACTAAGAAAAAAATCACCAAACTTAAATCTATAAATTAGGAAAATCAATACCAAATTTTCCTATCATTTTCACACCCTGTGGCGGAATATCCAACTACGGAAAATGAAATCACAATTATTTCGCTTA
This sequence comes from Lordiphosa collinella, assembly GCA_018904265.1. Classification (NCBI taxonomy): domain Eukaryota; kingdom Metazoa; phylum Arthropoda; class Insecta; order Diptera; family Drosophilidae; genus Lordiphosa; species Lordiphosa collinella. The sequence goes on from JAEIFV010000024.1 coordinate 179,503, forward strand.
CCATAGTCACAAACCTAGTTTCAAGTCAATCGGAAGACAATTAGTTTATTCTATACAAAATTTTTTCCAAACCAAACGGCTGTTTTTAAAAAACAGGAAAAAAACATCAAAAATTTTTTTTTTTTTTTTTAAAAACGAGGAAAAAAGGGGACCCCCAAACTATATTATACTCTGTACCAGTTGGGATCGCCGCTCGCATTTTCTTCCCATTTATATTATATAAAAAAGGTTTTTCGGGGAAAAACAAGAGGGCTATTGCAATACAAATAGGTTTGTTATTGTAAAAAAAAAAAACAACCCTGCTGGGATTTTTTATTTTTAAATAATTTATATTTTTTTTGGTTTTATATATTTTTTTAAAAAATTATTCCCTATGTACCTTTGGTACAGAGTATAATTAGGAGAGAGAGGGAGAGAGAGAGGATTGGCACGCGCCGCAGACAAAAAAAACCTTTGCATTTGCCAGAGCTAGAGATGGGCGTACATCGAAAACTACGCGGGACTCCGGAGTGACCAGAATGACTTAATATCATTGTGATTGCTTGATATTATGTTAGAAATTGGGGCCGGAGTGGCTCAGCGGTTAGAGTCCGCGACTGCTGAGCATGAGGTCGTGGGTTCGATCCCGCCTCGGAACATCTAATGAAAAATTTTTTTTCTTTGAATAAAACTTTACACCCGGCCACACCTCTTGCTGTTGGCGCCAGCATTGCAGTAATTAGCCATGAAAAGCCTCTCAAAAACTGCCGTTCGGATTAGGCGTTAAAACTGTAGGTCCCTTTCTCTTGTGCTAAAATTAGAAGCGCACAAGCCAAGAGATTGAGAGAGGCTCGGCTTTGGCCCCTCGGGGCTGTTGTCATCTTGACAAGCCGATTTTACTTTACTTTTACTATGTTAGAATTAAAGAACTAGACTATTCTTATATTATTTGCAATTTAAACAATCCTCGTCTTAGTAGTCAGATGGGTATCGGGCGATATATTTGTCTCGCGACCATCTCTAATTTCTCTCAATATTGTGTATGTGGGAAAGGGAAGGGGGAAAATGAGAGCGTCCCAGTTAGCTGCAAGAATCCAATTGGATCTTATGAGCTAGCCATAGCTGTTAGGTTTTGTATAGGATTTCGTTGTTGGAATTACTCAGACAATACATTTGCAGGTTTAATTCATTTAAAAGGAGGAATTTTGGCTGGCGGGGTCATCGCGCCCAAAACGATCTTTTTTTTTTTTTGGAAAATACATACATATGTATGTGTTTTGCGCTGCAGGAGCCCAGATATATTGAATTTTCGTTTGCTCATATCTTTACTACCGCTCCTCCGATCTTTACCATTCCTTTGGCGGATCGATAAGTAAACCTGATTACTAAATATTTCCAGAAGGTACGAATCTTCTATCTATAAAACTATCAGAGATATGACGTTTTTCCCCAATTTCGGGGGCGGAAGGGGGCGTGGAAAAAATTGAAAATAAACTTGACTTGACTGCTAGTATATGAAGTTTTTGTCCCATACATGTCGAATCTCTATCTCTTACCGTCTCTGAGATCTTTGCTTTCATACGGACAGACGGACAGACAGACATGGTTCAATCGACTCTGCTGTTGTTGCTGATCAAGAATATGTATACTTTATGGGGTCGGAGATGCTTCCTTCTGGCTATTACATACTTTTGCATAAGCATATTATACTCTGTCTACTTCTGGAACAAATTGCATAAACATATTATACTCTGTGTATCTCTGGTAAAAAGTATAAAGAGTTTGAGAGTGCGTTAATAAAAAGATACCAAATTGCTATGTCCCTAATGGAAAACCCATTACAATCCCCAGGTCTGTGCTTCCCAGGATGGGATGGGAGCCCCTAAGAATTGGTTTTCGGTTGGAATGTGGTTGGAAGAGGTTTCTGTGCCATCCCCGTATATGAATGAATCTGTACAGGGGGACATGGCAATCAAACTACTACGGGGCAGCACCGGTCGAAACGGTGATGGGCAGCACTTCACAGGTACAGAGTACAGAGTCGGGCTTGACCGACTTTCTTTTTTTGTTTTCCGATACATCGTTTTTAAAATTATCGACACTATCATATATCGGCACAAAATATATACATATATATTGGAATAACCCTTACCTTCAAACAAAAATATTAATATAAAGATATATCGATCAAATATTGACAACCCGAGTTTCAATTCAATCGAAAGAAACATACATTATTCTCTCTACAAACTTTTCCGGCGATTTTCTGCCTTTGGGGGTGGAATTTTCAAAAATCCCGCCTTAGTGGCCGCCTTTACCACAAATGGAAAGTACTGTTCCACTTTCAGCCCTCAACGAATGCATGAATGAATTAGTCAGAACCAGAGTTCGCAAAGAGTGGTCCCTTTTTACAGGCAGTCAGATTAAAACAGTTACCTTATGACACCATGAAAAAGGAAACCAAGATGACATTTATTTGAAGACTGGAGAAGATTACGCTGGCGCAATGTATCCTCCAAGTCCTAAGAGTTGTCCCACGGTTCCGTCTGGCCAATTGATGGTGATGCTGTCTTCCCAAAATTAAGCGCTCCTGTTGTGTGTGTATGTTGATTAAATGTGTCTTAGTGCAGACCAACCCTCTAGTACTGCCGACCAACGCTGTATCAACGTTCCGTCAACGATTTTGTGACTGTCGTCGACCCAACCTTATACCCCTTACAATGTGTTCGACTAACGTATTTTGCAAGGCGATGTCCGCTCAATACGTTAACGGCTCTCCAGGCACGCTAGGTCGACTCAATGCCATGCAGGAACTGACATGAGCGACGCTCGATAGACGAAATGCCATGCAGAGAAGCGACATGAGCGACGCTCGATAGACGAAATGCCATGCAGAAAAGCGACATAAGCCTCAATCGTTGTCGTCACGACGCATCACCGTACAAAGAGCAACGCTGGATTGACGCAAGTACTGTGACTGACCCCAGCCGTACTAGAGGGAAATGATTGCTTGTGTGTTTCAATTGTATGTATGTGTATTTGTCTCAGAAAAAGTGCAAGAGCAATGATTCGCAGAATATGTAATAATGTATAATGATATGCAAAATTTGGGCTAGTGATGATACACAAAAATAATGTGAGCAGATGGGCAAAATACCACAGAACGTTGCAATTGTTGGCGGTAAATTTAAAATAGACTTAAGTTAAAGTAAATACAATAAGATTGATAAAATAGCTTTCCTCCTCCAACAGTAGATTTCTCTCATCGGGAACCATGAAAAAGAAATCACGAGAGAAGCAAATGCAAGTGTTCTGTTGAGAGAATGACAGAGTCTGTTTAATTTGTACTTGTCTTTTTGGTGAGCAGACAGCACAATAAAAAAATTGGTTCACCGTATTTTGAGAGATTAAATATGATAGTTCTTGTCGTGCTTTGAATGATTAATATAAGTTTTATCTGAAAGCGGGTGGAAGGCTTTGAGACCTCGCCTTTGCACCACTTTTCACAAGTCTGATATGAGAATACTAACAAGAATGCTTATGTGAAAAGAACTGCGCTTACACCTTTTGTAGACTTAAATAATCCAACTATCACTTTGTTAAAATATGCGTCAAGCCGTCTGCGTTAAGAAAACCTGGATTCATTTTGCGATGTCAGAGCATAGCCTACTATCAAAGGAATGAATTTTTCCAGCAGAGTCTGCTTTATTGGGAAGGTAATGCTTTTGATTTGTTGGAACAAAAAATGTAAAATCTGTATATGATTTTTGACATATGAAAAGACAATCACAGGGCTTGATTTCAGTCAGCCGGATGTGGTGTAGCTGGTAGTGTTTGCGCCTACCGTGGAGGAGGCCTGAACAAAATAGATTCTGATACTCCAGTATAATGCACCATTAAATTGAATCACCATCAAATTATACCATCTTACTCTCCAAATTACAGGCTCTAGTACCCCCAACATCAAAATACCCTGTACTCTTATAATTGTGTGTATTTCTATTAATTTCCTTACGCTGAGAAGCAAATAGAAAAATTGTTCGTGCTTTAATTCGTGGGTGCAACGGGCCATTGGCTGCCCATTGCTTCATTGCATTTTCTTCCAACCTCGTACATCTTTTGTTTCCTGTCCGTGAGCATATTTTCCAAGGCCACAGCACCTAATTGAATTCGTAATCAATTCAACGGCATTTGGTTTATGCATTTTTATCAACTGTAAATTGGTAAATTACAAGCAATTATATTTAATTTCATTTTCACAGTCAAACACACAATGCATGCAAAAAATAAAAGTATAAACCTCACACGGCAGCCGCAACGCATTTTGTCAGACAATTTCATTAACAACAATTGCCGCTCCGGGGCTTCCAGATCTCTCAATGTGCGCATAATCATCGCTTCATTTCCATTAGCCATACAATTTGATTAAGTTCCGGGCGACAGAACCGAAATGAGAGGCATATTACAATAATTTCTTTATCAAGCAACGGCACGCACATAGCCGAAAGTAACGGAGACTCGTTGCATGTTTAGCACAAAAGGAAAACCTTTTTTCTGACTACACGGAGTAGGAATATGGCATAGAGATGGAGACGTTGACGACGACAATGACAACGACCGGAAACTAACGGAAATCATTAGACTCTGCACAAATGACTCCGAGATGCTGTTGATGCTGTTGTTAAGATGTTGCATAAGTTTTAAGCCACTGTGCAGCTCCATTGGGTCCTAACCTTTTGTTCTGTTCAGATTTTGCTTCTGCAATTTTTTTTTTCTGCACACACACAAAAGGGCAAGATGAGCCAGAGCAGATTGTTCTAGCCGTTGTTGTTGTAAGCTTATGTTCCCAACTACTTAAATATCCGGAATCATTATTATAAAAATCAAGTAGGGAGCAAAACGGACGCACTGCCAAAGCACCAGCGGAAGCAATTAGGTACCAGCGCATAATTGGTAAAATTTTTGCCCAGAAGCGCAGAAAAACTTAGACGAAAGGGGAAGAAAGAGTAAAGGGGGTTGGTAATATCCGCGTTAATTAAAAGAGTGCAGGTGCTAAATACCTTGGCTTTGTGCTGTGATTAGCGATTATTATCGCTTAAGTTCCGACACCAACAAAGTTGCACATTTGTCAGTGAGGGAGGATCCTAAAATAAAATCAACTGGACGTGCAAATGAGATGCCAAGCTGCCAGCTGAAAGTTGGCGAAGCAGATAAAAATCAAATTAACAAAAAACGAAGAGAAAAATGGCGCTCAAGTAAATAAAACTGCCCCAGTTGTTGGACCAAACAGAAGCAGGAGCAGGAGGAAGAAGGATGAGGGGGCCAACTGATAAAAAGAAATGTTATTTGATGATGGGACCAGAGATGAATGCGTGAAGGGCAGCACGAAGTTTTAACCTGCTTACTAAAATTTCTTGGAAATAATTAAATATAATCCTCCAAAATGAAAAAAAGACCTTCAATTTTTACGTACTATGTTTTCGCCCAGTCGCCCTGGTCCTTTCTTAAATCGATTTTAACATTTCAAATCGTTCAAACTTGCACGAAATATCAAGCTAAAGTCCTACAGACCAATTTTTTAAAGCGAAACACTTTTGAAGTGTTTCAGCCGGTTGGTTTGTAGCCGGAAGAATATACTAAAATTTCAAGTTTTTAGCTCGAATTACTTGAGATATGGCTCTGAACCACTATTTAACCGTTTCCTTTTTTGAACTATTTTAAAACCATTTGTGATCCAGAAAAATATCTTACTCCATATTACCAACGAACAGACGAAATTTCAAGTTTGTACCTTAAGGAACATCTGAGATATGGCTCTGAGCCATTTTTGAACCTCTTTAGCCGTTGACTTTTTTTCTTCTCGACAAGAATATACTGCGAAAGTTTCTTGAAGATCGCTCTTGCCGTTTCGACATCTATAAGGAACATAGTTAAAACGTATTGTCCTCTAACTTTTACTCATATATTTGATATATTATGATATCTTAAATGCATATGTGATTTTTAAACAATTTTGAATTCCTACAAAACATTTGAATAATCCATTATGATTTCAAAATGTTGGATTGAGGTAAAGTATCGAAAAATAAGTCTTGAGTATTGAGTATCGAGTCCTAAGTATTAAATACAGAAAATAGTAAAGTACTTAGAGTCGAGATTTTTTTAGCATCAGTACTGAGTATTAAGTACAGAGTATCAAGTACTGAGTATCCAGTACTGAGAATCGAGTACTCAGTATCGACTACAGAGTATCGAGTGCTGAGTATCAAGTTCTGAGAATCGAGTACTGAGTATCGAGTACAGTGTATTGAGTACTGAATATCGATTAAGTATTGAGTACTGAATATCCAGTCCTGAGTATCAAGTACTGAGTACCAAGTACAGAGAATCGAGTTCAAGTATCGAGTACTGTATATTGAGTAAGTATCGAGTACTTAGTATCGAGCTATGAATATCGAGTATAGAGTACGAGGTGTGTTCAAAAAGTATCGCGAATTTTGAATTTTCGCGGGTTACGTATATTCGAATTTCGATTTTTTTGTGGCGTTATGTTGGTACTCATGTCTCTCACTTATGCCGACAAGCTCGGCCACTTTGAATGTTCACTTAATTGTTGACAGCTGCTTTGCTTGCACGTGTTTTGGATCGTCTTCGATTTTTACCTATTCAAAAAAATGGCTCAAAGAACCTGTATCAAATTTTTGTGAAAAACGAAATTAAGTGCGCGGATGCATTCCGAATGTTGACTGTGGCATACGGAGAAGCTACCTTGGACCGAAACAACGTTTATCGGTGGTACAAAATGTTCTCAGAAGGCCGAGAAGATGTGAACGACGAAGAGCGTGCCGGACGCCCGAGCACTTCAACAACAGACGAAAAAATTAATGAAGTGGAGAAAATGGTATTGGCCAATCGTCGAATCACCGTTAGAGAAGTTGCTGAGGACCTAAACATATCGATTGGCTCGTGCCATTCGATTTTTATCAATGATTTGGGCATGAGACGGGTCGCCTCGAAATTCGTACCAAAATTGCTCAATTGCGACCAAAAACAGCATCGCATGAACATTTCTAATGAGATGTTAAACTCTGTCCGCGACGACCCAAATTTGCTCCAGAGGGTCATAACTGGTGACGAATCGTGGGTTTATGGTTATGACGTGGAAACCAAAGCTGAATCATCTCAATGGAAGCTGCCGCACGAACCAAGACCGAAAAAAGCAGGGGCGTGGTGCATCATGAGTTCTTGCCACAGGGAAGAACGGTCAATAAGGAATATTACCTGCAAGTTATGCGCAATTTGCGCGAAGCAATCCGCCAGAAACGCCCGGATTTGTGGAAGAACAAAAATTGGCTTTTGCACCACGATAACGCCCCTGCTCACACATCGTTGCTTGTGCGCGACTTTTTGGCCAAAAACAACACACTAATGATGCCGCAGCCACCGTATTCCCCAGATCTGGCCCCCTGTGACTTTTTCTTGTTCCCTAAACTGAAGAGGCCCATGAAAGGACGACGTTACGCTACGCTTGACGAGATAAAGACGGCATCGAAGGAAGAGCTGAACAAGATAAAAAAAAATGATTTTTTGAAGTGCTTCGAAGATTGGAAAAACCGTTGGCACAAGTGTATAATATCTCATGGGGATTACTTTGAAGGGGACAAAATAGATATTCATGAATAAATAAATAATTTTTGAAAAAACACAAAATTCGCGATACTTTTTGAACACACCTCGTACTTAGAATGGAGTTTGTTTAGTACTCAGTACTGAGTACTGACTTAGTACCGAAGTCAGAGTATCGATTACTGTATATCGAGTACCTTGTGCCGAAGTCAGAGTATCGATTACTGTACTAAGTTTTAAGTATGTATCGAGTTAGTATTGAGTATATATCGAGTACTGAGTATCGAGTACTGAATATCGTGTACCGTGTACTGAATATCGAGCTATGATACTTTCACAAGTAAGTGAAAGTCCTAGATCATCGTATACAGCTTGTTTCAATGCCTCGTGAATGTAAACATCAATTTTATTTTAAATTTCGCTTGCGTCTTTCTTAAAGAATTCCACTAGCCACGAATGCCGTGAATAGAGTAAGTACCTACGTAAACTTTCCACTCTTACACAACACAACACACAAACACGCTATGACGTCACGCGCTCAACTCTAGCTGAAACATACCGCGGGGAATCGGGGCCACCCAATTTATATTTGAACCAGCAAAAAAAAAAAAAGAGAAAACGACAGCGGAAGGGACATGCAGAATATAAAGATACAATTTTACAATGGGCCGCCAGGACATTTACAAAAATACATTTAATGACTTTGACTGTCCAGGAAAGTGCTGATAAAAAAAAATAAAGTATATGGAAATGAAATGAGCAGGCACCGGGGCAAGCCGAAAAGTGTCCTTAATCTGTTTGAAAAAGCGACGCCGGCCCACTGCGAGCATCAAAATTAACGGCAAGAAATTTAAAATGTAATTGACAGCCCAACTGACGGCCTCCAGCCAGGCCCGCCAGTTATTAAAACACACATTGCGTATACGCCGTGGACGGAAACGGAAATGCAGCATTAAATGAAAATAAAAACAGGTCCACGAAGGACGACACTGCGTTGCGGTTCGCTCAGTGTAATTGCTCTCCGCGGAGCGCGGACCGTTTGTCAATGCTTTATTTGCGTTTATCGCCATCATTTTGTTGGCCGCCGCTCCTCGCCCTGTTAATATGGCAATTTACATTGACATTATTTTTATTGCGCAGGGAAAATAAAGAGGGAAATCCCTTTTTAAATCAACTTTGGCATGCGCTTATCTCGTTTAATTACCGCAAAAAGTTACACATTTAAATGAGCAACAAATGCCAGCTGCCAACTCGAAATTGTGCAGTTGAAGGAAGAGCTGGAAGCCCTTACAATTAGAAGCAATTGCTGCTCTTCGCTGACTGCTGACTGCAATTTCGCTTTTCCACGTGACGACAGCGTTGACGCTGGCTGCCACCGCACTTGGCACTTGGGCACACATGCAGCAGCAGCAGCAACTGAGGATGATGGTGAGTGGTGGCATCTTTGCAGAGGTAACAATAAACGTAAACCTCATGACAGGCGTCACATTGCCAGAGAGCCGGAAGCAGCGAGGCAAGCATGTGAAAATTTCACTTTCTTGCTTAACTTAGACGAGGAGAAGGAGATGGAGGCAAACAATGCGTTGCTTTCTGCTGCACCACCGCGGTGGCTCCCTTCTATCTTGCTTGGTTGGCTGGCGACACACTTTGTGTCTCATATGGCGTGCAGGCATTATGTGACATTCACCACTAGCCCAGAGGGGCAGCTTGCCGGGGAGAAGCATGCATTTGTGGCCCATGTCATAAAGCCGAAAAGAAGAAAAACCTCAGCCACATCGAAAAGCGCCAGCGATGTGACCACTTAAAGCAAAAGCTACAGCAACTACAGCGATTTGACAGCGTTGCATAAGCCCCTTTAGAGTATGGAAACGTGGGATAAGTGCTTAATTATCGAGTGGATACACAGATAAACGAGAAAGTGCTTGTGCATACACAATTGTTTCGCAGAAAGGATTGGATTAATGGGAATTTACAAAATTTCCATACGAGACTGAAGGATAGAGCTTGTAGCCATCACCTTCATCAGCTACAGGAGTCAGTTGTCAAGTAATCTTTGGTATTCACATTCGATGTTGGACTGTGGAACTTACATTAGAAAAAACATCTAAAAAAACTAAAGGGTAGAGCTTTTCCTCAGCCTTCACCTTAACCAGGTACTGGTTTCTGCTGTCGAGTACCTCTGAGTGTAAATAGAGAATTTCATACTTGGATCAAGAATGCTTGATGTCAGAAGTTCGCTAAGAATGAAAATTCTTAATACAACAGCAAAATTCTTGTTCCAAGTATGCATTTTTGTTACAGTTTTTTTGATCCATGAGTCTTAATACTTAAACCAAGTTCTAAACATTCTCAAATCAAGTATAAAAAATGCTAGATTGCTGATTCTTGAGTTAAGAGTATAGTACGTTGTCAAAAACCAAGAATGTTCGTTTTTGTATCAAGAGCTCATCTGGTTTTAGAGAAAGATCGCTCACTATTGAATCAAGAGCTTTACAGATTCAAAAGTAAAGGCACCCATAATCCAACCAAAAAAAAATTTAATATCAGAAGAAATTGTTGCAAAACACTACACCACAAAGCAGCAGCTGTCTTTGCCTGAAATGAGTAAGTCAAACAGCCGTTTCTACATGCCAGCAATGCCACAACTAGTTCGGAATTCCAAAGCAACATGAATGTATAGATGGCGTTTCCGCACACACACATCTCCCATAAAAAACTCAACGCTATTCTCTCAAATGTGCTTGCTTTTCTCTCGCAGTTTCTTTACCTCACTCCGCTCGCCTAAATATACTAAACTGAGAACAAATTTGGTTCGATTTCAAGAGCGAAATTCTTGAAAATTCAAGAACGATTAGATTTGTTTTCAAGTGCTATCGTACTTGAATTATTCGTTCTACTTTCTTCTGGGTGTAAGCGTTTTAAGCTTTGCCATTCAAATGCGGCGTCTCTGACTTTTGTGCCTGCATTAGAAAGCAAGAGCTGATGCTGGAATTAACATGAGCATCAAGTGGACTTAATTTAAATTTCATTTAAAATTAATTTATAAGCTCAACTAAAACTTGACTCATATTTATAGGTATCAAGCTTAATGCCTGACAGTTTTATTATATAAGTGGATTTCCATCAATTGCTCTAATACATTACATGAGTAATAATACCAATAACTCTCCCTTTCCCTGTCAGCTCTACGAATGGCACATCACAACACCAGGAACCGACCGACCAACCAAACAACCAACCAACCAACCAAACAACAAACAAACAACAACTGCAATCAATTGCATCTTCTGCCGCATGAATGCGTGACTGAATAGCAGCATATGGTTGGAGCTCATGCCCCGGCCCCTGACCCACCCTTTGCCCCTCATCCTCATCCAACTGGCCAGTGTGTGGTAACAAAATGGCTGCATCAAGTTATTTTTTCTGCCAACTGCAACTGCAGTTCAAGTGCATTGCATTGCACGACTGACTGACTGACTGACTGCCTGACAGACTCCAGTGAATGGGTGTGCGAGTGCATCGAGTGAATGTTTCCTCGAGGCATGAGCATAAGTGCGCCAAATGAAAGGGGAGCAAAATCCATAAAAACAGGAACAACGCCAGGCGACAAATGCAAATGCAACAAAAAACAAAAGCTGACTTAAATTACAATTGAGAGACTTTTACTTTGTGGCCGGAGTGCAACCCCAGGCCTTGGCAATGAGATTGTTAGTTTCTGTAGTGCATTCGCCTGCGGGCAGCTGGAGCATAAAAAAAAACTATGGCACGTATCGTCCTTTGGGCTGTGCACGGCTGTGTCGTCGTCCCTTTGGGTTTTAGCTGTGGCAACAAAATTTGAATTTACGCTTTGCTCGATACGCGAAATTGAAATTGTTATTTGTTGTTGAGCAGCGCCGAAATACATAGAAAAGTTTGGCAGAGTAGAGGAATTGCCGGCGGGGTTGTTCACTCCACAGCTCCACGGTACGTGCAGAGTTTTAACGCCAGGCGAGGGTTGATTTTAATATTTACAAAGTTTAATATTTAAACCAGCGATGGGCACGCCCTTGCTCTTTTTGCTCCCATTGCTCCGAAGGGCTATTTTAAGGTAGCTGGCGCCATGCAGACGCATTAAAAATTGCCTCGTCTTCTCACACAAGCTAGCCGAATTCGAAGCGAAAACCACAACAAATCTATTGCGTATCGGGGCGGCAGAGACGACTGCAAAAACAACTACATGCAGTGTGTGTCTGGTTGGCCGACTGGAGCCTCTAAAATAAGTGTAGTTTTTTGCGTGTTGTTGTTGAACTGCTCTCAAACTCAAATCTTACGCCCACCGCTGATTTAAGCTATGCTTGGTATTATTTGGCACCAACTTACTCAGGAGCTTTTCGGTGACATGATGTATGATTAAGCGATATTAGGGAAACATAGTATTTGATACCCAGTACTCGATACTCAGTACTTTGTACACAGTACTCCATACTCAGACTCCATACTGAGTAGTTCTGTCTCTATTACTCCATACTCAGTACTCTATGAGTCTATAAGTATCGAGTATTGTGTATGAAGTACTCAGTACCATTGGCCGCAACCTATAATCATCGCAGGAGACTTTAACGCGTGAGCTGTGGTCTGGGGCAGTGTAACGACGAACACTGAGGGACGAATACTTCTTCGAAGTTTCTTCGGCACTTAACATTGGGCTGCTAAACAATGCCAACCAGAACACCTTCAGCAGAGCGGGTGACCTAACGCTCGTAAGCAGTTCTCTGTACACAACTGCAAGCTGAAGAATACACACCAAGTGACCATTTTGCAATTCCCTTCACTGTTGGCGAGGCAACGAGGAGATACATTAACCCGGCATCGCGCTGAGTCACAGCGAACTCAAGACTTTTCAGACGCTTTGGCGAACTGAACTACTTCGAGAAACGCGGAGTGTATGGCTGGAAGCGTCATGTACCAACTGGAGGTGACATGCGACGCAAGCAGGAAGACACCACAAGCCCGTATATTGGTGGAATGCCCAAGGAAACTGAATCAAAGCTCACGAGGAAGTCTAACCTTCTGTGAATGACAAGCAACACTCCGCAGATGCAGGCGAGCTCTCAAGGCTGCTATCAAGGAGAGCAAGCGGAACTGTTTCCTTGTGCTGAGCGACTCTGCAGAACACGACCCATTGGAAAGCGCGTATAAAATCGTTGTCCAAAAACTAAATGTGCAGCCAAGTGATCCCATTCTCGTTAAGCATATAGTCGAGGAGCTGTTCCCGCATAGATGAGAAGGAATGATAGCTGCAACGTAGTTTGCGCCTAAGACAATCATCGATGAAGTGCCAGCAGAGGAGATCTAACTGGCTGCACGAAACATCAAAGTAAGCAAGGCTCCAAATCCGGATTCAATCCCCAATAGAGCCCCTTGACGTGTTCGCTGCTCTATACGCCAATGTCTCCGAGAGGGTACATTTCCAGATGGAAGATCATAAATTGGTCCTCCTCCCAAAGCCAGGCGAAGCATCATCATAAAGGCCAATTTGTCTTATCGACTCTGCCGGTAAGCTGTTAGAGAAGATAGTTGCCACACGACTGGCACCAGCCATTTCTTCAGCTGGTAACCACTCGCTTCGCCAGTTTGGGTTCCGGAAAGCTAGTTCCACTATCAAAGCGTCGAATTCGATAGAGGAAGCAAGATGGAAGGGCGGAGGCATGGAGTACTGTTCAGTGGCCGCACTAGACATTCAAATTGCCTTCAATACGGCAAAGCATTCTGGGTGCGCTGAGAAGCATATCTGTTTCTGATCATCAGAAGCTACCCCAGCAACAAGGTGCTGAAATACGACTAGGAGTCTTATCCAGTGACTGGAGGTGTCCCGTAAGGTTTCTTAATTGGCCCACTCTTACCCCCAGGACTCGATGTTGTAAGATTTTCAGATGACGTGGAGGTGGTGGTTCTCGCAAATGAGCTAGCACAGGCAGAATCGCTATGCAACCAGTCAATAGCGCAAATCGAAGCATGGCTGTTATTGATGGGGCTAGAGCTGCCACCACAGAAGACCGAGGCGGTGCTGATAAGTAGCCAAATAATAGTAGGGACAGACCACATTACAGTCGGGTATTTGGGAGTGATGCTGGACACTATGCTGAGCTTCCATGAGCACCTAGAGTATATCAACACAAGGGCAGCTACAACCGACAGAGCACTGTCAAGGATAATACTCAACACCCGAGGTCCGAGACAAGGAAGAAGAATGTTGTTCACGAGTGCTACCAGGTCGATAATGCTTTCCACAGGCCAGTCTGTAAGGATGCGCACAAGAAGCTATAGGCGTGGCTTAAAAGAAACACAACGCTTGGGCGCTATTCGATTCTGTTTTGCAATTCTAACTGTGTCAGATGATGCCGCGCTCGTCATCGCTGGACTGGCACCTCTGGAAGAGCTGGCTGCCGACATTTTCTAAGTATACTCGGAAACACACGGCAAAGGCTAGCCTAGGGGTCCAGGGGTCGCTGGACACACCAGCTTATACCAGACCTAAGCATGAGGGTTGGCAGGAAGTACGGACAGGTAAACTTTTAGCTGACGCAGGTCCTATGTGTCCACTGCTGCTTTCGCAGCGGTTTTGGCCACAACCAAAGCGCCGATAGAACATGGTGCTGAGATGCAGAGGAAAGCGAGGAGCACGTACTGTTTGCCTGCGGCAGATTTACAAGCGAAAGGGAACAACTGAAGCTGTCTCTCGTGGCATAACCGTGGCGAACCACGTTACAATAATGTTGGATAGCAGCTGGGATTGGGATCTGCTAAGCACCTACACGGCCAAATCATGGTGGAAATCCCCAGAGTAGAGGGCTTAAGAAGAGCCAACGTTGAGTAGCGGAGCAAAGGTCTCTGCGAAGCATTGCTTAGCGGCCGTACCTCAGGGATACAGTCCCACTCCTAACTAGATATTAAATATCAGTGCTTCATACTCGGTACTCGATACTTAGAAGGGCAAAAGCGTCTGACTTTGCAATGACAAAGGCGTGCCCAAAAGAATCACGTAAATATAAAAAAAAAATCAAATTTCAGTCCCCCAGTCTCCAAAAGCAACCCTCTCATAATTCTCGTATTTTTCTAGTCACAGTTTGACTTAAATTGTTTTCTTTTGCAAGGGTAACAAATGCAATTTGCATTTTGATAACATTTCCAGCAGCTGCAATTTTAATTGCATTCATTGATAGCCAAGCCAAGTTAATGGGTGGCCCCTCAAAGTTAAAGTCAAAGTTAAAGGAAATCCAATCAATTGTCAGGTCATCTGTCAATTTGTTTGTTATACTGCCGCTGCTGCAGCTGTCGGTTGTTGGGCTGTCAGGGCCCTACAACGATACAAAACAAAACCCAAGCCAAACATGCCAAAACACAGAGAAATGGTTTTAATGTGACGGCAACAAAATTGCAGGCCCCCGCGACCAAAAAGTTCAAAAGTTCGTTTGCCGCTTGTGTAAACAAATTATTTGTTTTAGCTGCTTTTTCCTGTCAGGTAATTGCCACACGACGACGAGTGCAAGGCGAAATTAGTCCAAGACAAACGATTTGTTTGCCTTTTGCCATTTTGTGTGCAAATTATCAAATTGTCGTTGTGCAAGCAGTCGCCGCCTCACGCTTCAATTGGAAATCGGTGCAAGTAAGTCCACGCATTAAGCACCGCAATTACACGCACAAAATGGCCTACAATTAATAAACTTGCCTGCCCAGGAAAAAACAAAAGATGTGCAAAATCTATTAGAGGCCGTTCTGTGTTTCCACTTTCGGCCATAAATCAAATTAATTGAAATTAATGGTGTACCTAACTCGGCCGCTTTGAGGTTCTCCCTTTCAATTGTGCACTCACGCAAATATTTGCCCAACACTTTCTTTTTTTTTGGGGGGAGGGGAGGGTGTTGGGATTAACGACTGAAAAACAACACAAATAAAAACGCCAACTGCTCCCCTCTGGCCCACTAATTATTTTGGCTTACAACCGACTGGTCGAGCGTTAATCCTTTTGAAGCCCTAATAAATCGAAGGCCAACAAAAATTTGCTTAAATCGTGGGATAAAATGTTTATGCGCTCAATTAATGTGAAATCTGATAGGTCTGGCAGTTTGTTAATGCCAACTGTGGCTTTAATAGAAATTCTTAACTGAAATAGAATAAGGGAAAAGTGAAACTGAACTTGTCGTGGGAATTCAGAAATTAAAACTTGAACAAAATTGAGCACTGGCAGATCAAGAACTTAAGCGATTGATTTGAATCCGTTCAGTCGGACGAGGAATAATTGAGCAATTTAAGTGTAGAGTTACCAATTGGTAACACTTATCTGAGCTTTGTTTGTTAACTCTAAACGCAAGTCTTCGACTTTGCCCTCTTCTGTGCTGTAAGGTAACGCTAAAGCAAACACTGATCAAGCAATAGTCCAACTCTTTGCGGAGTTTTTTTTAAGTCAACCACTCGTCTTCTAGGTACTGTGAGAATCAACCTTACCCTTATCAGTTGAATAAGTCTAATTGCATTTTAAGCTCTGTGATCACTGAAATCTTGCACCTGTGCGATCTTTACTCTGTCGAGCCCGTGCATGCACCGGGCCCTGATGGAGTGCATAGTTGTGTAGTCACTTCATATATTATTTGAATTGTCTTTAGAGTCAACCTCTTTAACTTTGTTTTGTAAGGAACCTTTTATCTTTCCACACCATGAAAAAACTAAAAAGGTCGATGATGAGAATTATAGAGGTATTTTCAAGTTGTCTTCAGTTCCTAAAGCTTTTGAGAGATTTATGACATATGTAGTTCCATTATTTCAACCTTTGTAAGGCCGTAGATCGATCTACTACCCAATAACCTCTTAGAAGAATTCAAATCTTTAGTGATCAAAGGGTTTTTTGTAAGTCGCAAGCTGCCATCGTACTGATTTAAAGCCCTTTTCACACGATCTGATCCCTCAACTGAGTTTTTGTCTGAGTTGCTGTACCTGATCGCTATTCAGCTGAGCGATCAGGTATAATATAACCTGTTCTAATTGACCTGACCGCTCAGCTGAACGTTCGTAAATGTAAATGTAAAATGTCTTATGACAGCAGCCCAGAAATGGCCAGAGCCAAGCTCCTCTCAATTTCATGGCTTGAGTGCTTCTAATTTTCGCACAACGGAAAGGGACCTACAGTTTAACGCCGAATCTGAACGGCAGTTTGAGAAGCTTCTTCATGGCTAATTACTCTAAAGTTGCGCCAACAGCAGTGAGGATGACCGGATGTGTAAGTTTATTCAAAGAAAAAACATTTTCATTAGAGATTTCCCACCTCGAATCCACGACCTCTTTTGCATAGCGGTCGCACACACTAGCCGCTGAGAAACACCGAACCCCACCAGGCGCTCGTAAGGTAGCCTATTTCGCTTTTCATGCAATCGCTATCACTTTTTAGCTATCGGCTTGGTGTTTATGTATATGTCAAACCTTTATTTTTGTTTTTCATACATTTTTTTCTTTTCCATATCTTTCTGCATTAAACTTGATACGACGGCAATTGTAATTTTTAATTCTTTTTTTCTTGTCTTTATCTTTAATGTAAACAAAGCAAAGTCATATTTTTATACTCTGTACCAGAGGTTCACAGAGTGTAATAAGTTTGTGCAGAAGTATGTAATATGATCAGCATCTACAGCCCATTCGATATAGCCATGCCTGTCTGTCCGTCCGTATGAACAAACAGATCTCAGAGATGGTTAGAGATAGAGGTGATGGGCAGCACTTCACAGGTTCAGAGTATAATATAGTCTGGCCTGACCGACTTTCTTACTTGTTATACCCTGTTCCCATTGAAAATGGGAAAAGGGGGATCATGAAGTTGTGCAAAAGTATGTAACAGGTAGAAGGAAGCATTTGCGACCCTATAAAGTATATATATTCTTGATCAGCATCAACAGCCGAGTCGATTTAGACATGTCCGTCTGTCCGTCTGTCCGTATGAACGCGTGTTTCTCAGAGACTATAAGAGATAGAGCCACAAATTTTTGAATGTAGGTAGTTGTATACCCGATTCAATACGAGTTTGTTTTAGATTTGGAAAATTCCTCCCCCTCCCCCCTTTAAGCGCAAAAAAACTGTCACAGCCACAATTTTTAAGATAGACCTTCCAAACTTTACATATATCAAGTAAGGCCCAATATCTATCTATTCTGAAAAGATCAATAAGATCGGACGAAAAACACCGAAGTTATATACGAATCAATTTTGCTTGTGGGAGAGAGGGGGGGCCTTGCATTGTCAGTTACCGCGTTTGCGCGTGCGTGTGTGCGTATGGTAGAGTGTGTGTATGTATGTGTGAGTGTGTGTATATGTGTATGAAAACACAAGAAGTCAAGGGAACAGGGTATTTTGTAGTCGGGGCACTCGACTACAGCTCCCTTACTTGTTTTTTATTGATTTCTTGTGGTCTTGAGGATGAGCTAAATGTCCTCATTCTTTCTGTGTAGAGATAAATGTCCATTCGGCAGATCATCCGTGATGGATGACCAAGCCAAAGGCAAGATGATCTAGTCTTTTCCTTTTTCTTTCAAAAAAGTCACCAATATAAACAGCTGTTGTTCAGTGGTATTGCCAAGGGTGGAGAGGGTTTTAGCTTAGGGGGAGAAGGGGCTTAACAGAGTGGGATAAGTAAATGGCCGCCTTTATTCAAAACTCACTTCGCCCTTGGGTTGTGCATGTACAAGGGAATCGCCAATTTTTCTTTCTATGATACAGAATGACATATGGGTGGCAAAATTTGATGCAAAGCAATCCAACCAGCTGTTCTTTGTTTACGTTAGTGTGTGTTAGAGTGGACATGGAACATTCACTTTTCAAAAACGATCTCTAGAATGTGCCAGTGAAACAAGCGTTTTAGATGGTTGGTTTGAGCTTTTTGTTCTGTTGATTTATGTGAGTTTATTGAAATGATTTCAGTGAACCAATGGTTCTGAAATTGACTCAACTAAGTTCAGGTCGTGGAAACGGAGCTTAAGGCTATTGATTTTGTTAATTATTTCTTGCTGCTTCATTAAACAAGTAAGAAATTCGGTAATGCCAGACTGTTACGCACTCTGTATCAACGTAAGTAAATGCTCAGAATGAATTATGAGGCTGAAGTTGCAGCGGAAAGCAATGACAACTTACTCATAAATTAACTACAGTTCTTCAGCCATCCTTTGGCGGGTCGATAAACAATCCTGATTACTAAATATGTTCAGATGGAACGAACCTCCTATCTATATATGGCTGTTGATGCTGACCAAGATTACATATACTTTATGGTGTCAAAGTTACTTCCTTCTGCCTGTTACATGCTTTTGCATTAGCTAAATATACTCTGGGAACCTTTGGTATGGAGAAGCATAATAAGTTTAATCGGGTTTTCAACTAACCTTCTTAATGGGATCTCTGATTATCAAATAACTAGAACGGAAAAGTTACACATATCGTTCCTATACATTTTACTCGTTTTGCTGATTTTCCTTCTTTCCTCCTTGAAACACTTTTCGTTTCCTCTTCGATTCAATTCTTCTATTGTGCTTTTTTTTATACCCTTGCAAAGGGAATCATCATTTTGCCCAGAAGTTTGCAACGCATAGAAATAAACATTTCCCACCCTATAAACTATATATATTCCTGATAAGGGTGACATAAGCTAGTCTCTCAGTTGTAAGGTTATCGGGCAGAACGCTGCTTATATGTCGGAACCGACCAGATCGGATGACTATATCTCATAGCTCCCATAGTAACGATCGGTCGGAAAACTAGTTTTAGTGCAAAAACCTTTTCGTTTTCAATGGAAACGTCTCCAAACTTTGTATATATTTATTTTCTATGCTTTTCCATACATATACTTAGTTTGATCAAAAGCGGACAACTATAAAGTAAAACTCCCATACAAAAGATGGTTTTAAAACCAGTCTTATTCGGAGGAGTCCCAAAAAATTCTCCTAACCAAATTTCAACCCAATACCAATTCTCAATGTCCTAGAAATCTCTTTCGGTTGGTTTCAAGCCTCTCGTTTTTTGTAAGGAGATTTGGAATAACCAACCAAAGCCAATACAAAAACCAACCAATCCGACTTCAGTCGGGGCTGGCAAGTCTGAGACTATTAATATAGCTATGAAGAAAACCTGTTATCAATTGTTTGTGAGCCCTGTTTTTATAATTGGACCATAATCGTATACACCCACCTTCTAACAAGACTTTCTAATAAGAAAATGAAATCTCCCAAAGTTCTGGGACACCGACGGAATTTTCGAGCAATTTGCAAAACCAACCGAAGCCAAAATCTCTAGAGATTTCCAGGACACCACCGATTAAGAAAAACTGCTTTGGTTTTTTATGGTACCGTCTTGAGAGTTGGCATCTATTTATGTTTTTGCTTTATGCTTTCACCTTATTCCAGAAAGTTTAGTTAAAATCGGATGACTATAGCACATAAACTTCATAGTCAAAAAACGGGTCAAAGTTAGAAAAAAACTGTTTTTTAATATTACCGTTCTTTAACTAGGACATTAATAATAAAACAGATTTAGCATAATTTACTCAATAAATCAAAACCAGCACTTCTAAAGGAATTACAACTTCGGCACAGACGAAGTTAGCTTAACCTTCTCGTTATTCTTCCAGATGGCTTTTCTGACCTTCTCTATCTTTTCTTATCAAATAATTTCTAGTTCTTTTGCACAGGCAATTTAAATACTTTTTAATTTCACTCCAATATCACATTTTCCTTTTCATTTCAAGATAAAATACAAACTAATACGCGATACCACTCTGCGTATAAACGAACTCATTATGCCAAGTGTCGGTGTTTTTTACGTGTACTTCAAAGGCACGTGTTGGGGACTCTATATTTACCAGGACGTTTTGCGCCGTGCTGAAAATTTAATGAAATATTTGTCTAGTGCGGTTTCAACACTCACACCTACCAGCAAACACACACACACACACACAGAAAGAGAGCTTACTGTGTTTAACTCATTAAAATGATTTAATAGGGCCACAGCCGACTCTCAAGTCCCATTTAAAAGTAAACATAATGACGGTAACGAATTTGTTCCCTGATTACATGTGAAATGAAATTCATCAAACAACAGCAAAAACAACAACAAATACAAACACAAACATAATGCCGTGGTGTATGAATAATATAGTCTACCAAACAGATTTTTGCTGGCCACAAAATACTTGGTTCGTATTTACATATTAAACATTTATGCCATTCAAATTCATATGCCATATGGAATTTGTTGGTCCACGCATAGTTAGAATGGCTCACACAACGCCTTAACTAAACGGGTGGGCGTGGCCAAAGAAGGAGGGTGGCGGGGACAGAAACATAGCATTTTCCAATCAATTGAATTTCAATTTGCATAATTTTCTATATGTCAACGTAATGTATACGAAATTCGATTATTTTCCATTGAATTGAACTGCAGACATTGAAAGTGGACAAAGGCAGAGACAAGGACATAAATGGGTGTGTCGTGGAGTGGACAAACATTATTGCAAATTTATATGTTTGTCTGTAAGCTTACACAGACACACACACACACACATACGCACACTGTGACCTCAAAAAGTAAGCTAAAACGTATAAAATTCTACAAGAAAAAAAAAACAGAAAAGTTATATTAAATAAAAAACTTTTGGCAGGAGGAGAAAATACGGCAAATACATAGTAGAAGCAAAAGGGTCTGGAAACCGGGAACGTCAAAGCGGGGCAAAAGCAATAAAAAGGCACGGCAATGAAATGCTCGGTTCGGTACGGTTCGTTTCTGCCCTGAAAAACTATCACAAATAGAAATGAAATAAAGTGGCAAAAGAGATGACAAAAAAACAGCAGTGAATGGGAAATACTCTACAGTGTAGAGGTAAAGCAAAAATGAAACAGAAAATTTCAAATTGCCAACATTTTAAACAAACAAATCATGAAATAAATCCATAGCAACTCTGCCTAAAAGTATACTCCACTTTATTACAAATAGAATTATTGCTGGCTTTGCGAATGGCTTTGAAATTCAGGTGTGTAAATTACGCAAAACTTTATTTCTTTATTTACACAAAAAAGAACTAAACCTACTTTTCACAAATTGTTGGGCAATTCGATTGTAGCACTTTATCATACTTGGTTTCTTCCTACTACAATGGTTTGACAGATTTAACTTAATGGCTGAAAAATGCGGGAGGAAATGCATTTTCCACTTTTTTATTAAAATATTACTTTGGCCTCCGCTGGCTTAACTATTTTATTCCATACGATTTTTATATTCTGTACCAAAGGTACACAGAGTATCTTAATTTTTTGCAAAAGTATGTAACAGGCAGAAGGAAGCATCTCCGACCCTATAAAGTATATATATTTTGTCCGTCCGTCTGTCCGTATGAACAAACAGATCTCAGAGATGGCAAGAGATAGAGGTTCGACATGTATGGGACATGTGCTTCTTATACTTGCAGGCAGTTCAAGTTTATTTCAATTTTTGCCACGTCCCCTTACGCCGCCGCAAATTGGAAAAAGCGTCATATCTCCCACAGTTTTATAGATAGAAGGTTCGTTCCTTCTGGACATATTTAGTAATCGGGACTATTTAAATAATTCTTATCAAATCTCTTCTCTATATATGTAAAACAAAGTGAGGTTAGTTACACCATTTATAACACAAAAACGGCAGGACGGATGTTCATTATCTTTGATTTATTGGATTTGTATAACACTCACGGTGCCTTGATGTGACACATGTTGCATACGATATGCTCCGACATTTACATACTTGTTGTGAGTGTTACTATATACTCGATACTCGGCACTTATCACTCTGTACTCGATAATCAAAACTCAATACTCAGTACTTGACTAGAAGTATTCATTACGAAGTACTCCATTCTCATTACTTAGGACTCGAAACGCAGTATTCGATTCTGAGTACTCGATACCAAGTACTCGAATCTAGGTACTCGTTAACACGTACTCGATAGACGGTACTCGATTTTTTGTATTCGATTCTAAGTATTCGATCTGTTCTAAGCTCGATGAAAAAGTAGGTGGGGGTGTTTTCTCAACCAACCTAGACCTTAACCAATCGTTCCGTCTCCCCGATCACTGTAGTGTGTACCAAGCGGAAGTGATGGCCATCCAGGAAGCTGCCATCTACCTTAGCACACTCTCAATAAAGGAAGGAAACGTATTTATATACTCAGACACCCAAGCAGCACTTAAGGCCCTTGACTCCCACACAAATAATGCTAAAACGCTCACTGAATGCCGCCTCTCTCTGAACGAGATTGGCAGACATTTCAGTATTCACCTAATATGGGTGCCTGTACACCGGAACATACATGGAAACGAGTCTGCGGACACACTGGCCAGACTAGGCACAACCACCGAGCTCCTTCCAGAGAAGATCACGATAGGAATGCCTATGGCTACCTTCAAGCTTTACAAAAAAGCCGAAACACTACGTCTCGCCACGGACCGGTGGAAAGACCTTTCCACCTGTGCGGTATCGAGACTAACGTGGCCAACATTTGACTCTAAACGTACTAACACACTTTTACGTTACAGAAGGGAACACATATCACTTCTGGTAGGGGCCTTGACGATTCACTGTCTTATAGGCAGTTGAAGCTTAAGTTTATTCTATCCAAAAAATGGTTCAGTATCGAAGATCACCCTAGGGTCTAATAGGGTTAAACAAGGAATATATGGTATCGCAACGGGCCCAAGTGGCCTAAGTGGGAGAGTGACCTGTCACTCTCAGCCATCGCAACCTAAAGTATTCGATCCTCAGTACTCGATACTCAGTAATCGATACTCAGTTTTCAGTGCTCAGTACTAGATTCTAAGTATTCAATACTAAGAATTCCTTACTAAGTATTCAATACTAAATATTCAAGTACCTTAGTACCTATAGGTACCTAAAAGTACCTATAAGTGCCAAAAGTTACCAAAAAGTACCTATAAGTACCCATAAATACCTATAAGTACCTATAAATACCTACAAGTACCTATAAGAACCTTAAAGGACTTATAAGTACCTAAAAGTACCTTTAAATATCTATTAGTAACTAGAAGTTATGTTGGTACCTTAAAGTACCTCAAAGTACCTATAGGTACCTAAAAGTACCTATATAGATATAAGTACCTAGAAGTTATATAAGTACCTTGAAGTACCTGAAAGTACTTATAGTACCTATTGGTACCTAAAATACATAAAAGTACCTTTATGTACTTAAAATTTCCTAAAAGTACTTAGAATTATCTATAAGTATCTATAAATTCTAAAAGTACCTTTAAGTACCTATAGTTACTTACCTGTAGGTTAAATACCTAAAGGTTGCTAAATGTACCTATAGATACCAAAAACTACCAATAAGTACCTACCAATAATTACCTAAAAGTACTTAAAAGTACCTTCTATAGGTATCTAAATGTACCAGTAGGTACCTATAAGTACTTATAAGTACATATAGTACCTAAAAGTACCAATAGGTACCTATAAGTACTTATAAGTACGAGGGCGGTCCCAGAAATAGCCGACCTAACTACTAAAACACAAAAATTTATAATTTTTTTTTCAACATAGGATCCTTTTAGGTCGATACACTTTTCCCAGCGATGTTCAATAGCTTCGATACCTTTTTATACTCTGTACCAAAGGTACATACAGTATAATAAGTTTGTGCAAAAGTAACAGCCAGAAGGAAGCATCTCCGACCCCATAAAGTATATATATTCTTGATCAGCATCAACAGCCGAGTCGATATAGCCATGTCCGTCTGTCTGTCCGTATGAACGCACAGATCTCAGAGATGGTAAGAGATAGAGGTTTAAAATTTATTGGACTTAAGCTTCTTATACTTGCAGGCAGATCAAGTTTATTTTGAATTTGCGACACGCCCCCCTCCCGCCCCGCAATTTGCGAATAACGTTATATCTCCCATAGTTTTATAGATAGAAGGTTTAAACAACTTTTGTTCGATTTGCCAAAGGAATGGAAAAGATCGGATGAACGGTAGTAAAGATATGAGCAAACGAAAATTCAATATATCTGGGCTGCTCCTGCAGCAGCAAAACACATACATATGTATGTAGATGTATGTATATATGAGCAACGACTACACAGCAAAGTGATAGCCAACAATATTTTAGGACAAATTTTTATTTAACGATTTATATTGGATCGTTGTGGGTGTGATGACCCCGCCCCGCCAAAAATTCCACCTCTTAAATGCAAATATATTGTCTGAGTAATTCCAACAACGAAATCCTATCAATTGGATTCGTGCAGCTAATTGGGCGCTCTCATTTTCCCCCTTCCCTTTCCCACATACACAATATTGAGAGAGAGAGAGAAATTAGAGATGGTCGCGGGACAAATGTATCGCCCGATACCCATCTGACTACTAAGACGAGGATTGTTTAAACTGCAAATAATATAAAAATAGTCTAGTTCTTTAATTCTAACATAATATCAAGCAATCACAATGATGTTAAGTCATTCTGGTCACTCCGGAGTCCCGCGTAGTCCCAACTCTAGCTCTGGCAAATGCAAAGTTTTTTTTTTGTCTGCGGCGCGTGCCAATCCTCTCTCTCTCCTAATTAAACTCTATACCAAAGGTACATAGAGTATAATAAGTTTGTGCAATAGTATGTAACAGCACCTTAAATGATAAGTATTTAAGCAACTCAAGTCGACTCGTAGGTCTTTATTCATATATCGACCCCATTGCAATTGCAATGGCCTCCTCGTGGTGTTCCCTGGATACCGATTTTATATAATATAATCGGGAGCAAATGCGAGCGGCGACCCCAACTGGTAGAGAGTATAATATAGTCGGGCTTGACCGACTTTCTTTCTTGTTTGGTAACTGTTTTGGTCTGTTTGACTGTCTGGTCACTGTAGTCATAAGCATGGCCAAAGAAACCTGTTGCAAAAACAAATTTGTTTTCGATAAAGCTAACATAATGAACCCTAGTTTGTGTAGAATTTTGGAAATAAACATCCAAAAATATGCTAGATTTTTGCATTGAGAAAGACTTGACATAGTCTTATGAAACTACAAACCAAAATAAATTGTTCATAATTTCTTGAATTGTGGAACAAAACCAAAACTTTATGATCGGATTCAATAGCGCCTTGTAGGCAACTCGCTGGTCTTAATAGCACTCCAATTAGCAAAACAACAAAAACTTGAAAACACAAAGTTCTCTCCTTTGCCGTCGCTTAAAATTGTCATCTAAAAACTTTGACACTGTTTAGAACTGGGTAAGCAGTCCACAGAACTTTTTCCTTAACATTGCTTCCATTTATACTGAGAATCTTTTCGACACAAAATTTAATCATTTGAGAAAGACGTTTGAAACAGAATCCTCTAATCATTTCACAAACTCTTCTTTCGTTCTTGCAAATAAGCAGGAAAGACCATTCTCAACTTGATAGATTCAATGAGACGAGTTTGAGCTAGGAAAGGAATTAGAAAATTACATTTAAGTCCGTTGAAGAAGGTTGAGATTTATATAACAAAAAGGTTTAGACTAGCAAGTAAGAGTTAAATTTCTAGACGGAATTTGAGTACAATATAGACTCTCGTTAAGAGAAAACAAAAGTGATTAAGGTAACTTAAGATCAGCTCCAGGAGGTAACTGAATCGCTAATCGATGCCTCCTTGTAATAAAGCATTAATCTATTTAAGCGTAGACTGCACTTTGATACTTAACGACTTATATTTACACATATTTTTAAAAAAACATTCCCACTTTCACTTGTTTTGTCATAAGTGCCAGTGTAACATAAATACCCTTTCCCTACAACAATGTGCGTGTCCTTTTTTTACACGCCCACATGGCAGTACCTTAAACAAGAACACAAAAAAAAACAACAAAAAGGGTTAAAATGTATTTACCGTCCTCGGGCACGCTTTATTTTTTTCAATTCCTGCTTTGTGGCAATGCGCACACAGAAATGCACAAAACACGCAAAGCAGGCCACACGGACACAGCAGCAGGAAGACACCCTCAGTTCAAGCTAAACAGAAGTTTTGCGGCGGCTACAAAAATGGTCAAAAGATTCAAGTTTTGTGGGCGCGCGCGAATGTCGTAAAAATTTAATTAAAAAATAATTTCGTTAACAATAAAAATCAACACTTGGGGAGGGAGCGAGACCACCGCCAGGACAAAGCGGGATTAGTGGCAAAATGTGCGAATTATGTGCATGAACAGCGGCCATTTATGGCCATTTATGGTTACGCTTCACTTCACCTTGTGGGATGTGTCAAGCTAAACAAAATTATGATGACGTCTTTTTATTGGCACCCCAAAGTCATTGTCTGCTCTTATCCTTGTTGTCCTGGCAGCTCAAGTGGCCCGCCTGGTTTGCCTTTGTTGTCGAGTCAATAAAAATTCAGTAAAACGTTCTCGACATAGGCTCAAGGATTATTATTCCTACTTTATGACAGTTTACGTGTGCGTGTGTGTGTGTGTGTTAACACAGATTCAAAAGGACACTAGATAGGCAAACATCGAATGAGTTGTCATGCCACATCATCAAAAATTGTGCTAGACGCAAATTGGCTTCAAAAAGGAAAGGTAAGTGACAAAAATATTGCAAATCATTTAGATGATGGGAAAAGTAAAATGTGGTAATGATCTTATTAGGATTTTCTTGAAAAAGTGGTTAAATTTTTGAGTTGAATTAAAGTAAAGCTAATTGCGGCATTTAAGCAGGGCAAAGATAACAATTATATTGTTCTTCCCATTGTTGTCTTAGTAGTTTATCTTGGCAGCAAATAGACGTCGATCTCTTTGCTTTGATGCGCGAAAAGGGCCTTAGGTGCTAGCAAAAGGACTTGCTTATGTACAAAAAAAAAACACATAAATATGAATTTATTCTCGGTAACAAGCTGAGATCGATCTGATTGCCTTGATGCGCGCAAAGTGAATGACGCTCTGCCTATCAATAAGACCTGCTTAGTTACGAAGATATCCACAAAAATGTTACTTTTTTGGCGGTAGCAAACCGACGTCGATCTGCTTGTCTTGGTGCGCGGAAAGTAACTGACGCTCTTGCTAGTAAGAAGACCTGCTTAGGAACGAACAAGTCCACAACAATCTGATTATATTGAAATCTCTTTTCTTGATAATTGTGGGTTATCTCAGGTCAAGTTTTTATGCAAAACCCTGAAACTGGCAAATCATACCCCACAGTTTGATCAATCAACATGCAAGAATAATAATTTTAATAATTATGGTTTTTGCAACAAGAAGGCCTCTTTCAATTTTCATTTCCATTTGCTACAGCAAATCATCAAATCATCAAAACATCAAAACATCTTGTTAACCCCAACTCAATGGCGAACAAAAAAAGAAAACTTAAACAAAGCTTCTTAAGAAATGCAACCAAATTCTCACGCTAATTATGGACCTTGGACCAAAGAACACAAGCCAAAAGTTAATGAAGCCTCCCCCCTCTTAACTGGCTGTACAAAATATGGCCACGTTTCAATGTCGAGTCATAAAAATAATTTGCATAATTTGGCCGAGTCAACTCGGAATGTTTGTTTGTTGCTTCTTGGTTTCTCTCTCAGTTGGTTTTCGTAGGGCAAATACGTTGACACCTTTTATATTGTTTGGGGTGGGCCCGGCGCGGCGTTTGTTGACCAGCGGAAAGTCATTTGCTAATTGCGAGCGCAAGGCTCTGACTTAATTACGTTGTATTTTGTTGTTTGTTGACCTTTTTGGCCTGGTCAGAGCTTCATTTGCATAATTTGAATGGCTTTCAATTTTTTTTGATTTTTTTCCCTGTTGTTACACATTTTTACAGCGATTTGCATGTAACATTTGCATAAGGAGGGGCAATCAGCATAATTTCTCAACTTGCTCAAAAAAACAAATATTAGTTGTAATGCGAGAGAAAAGCGCATAGCACAAGTGCAGATATTGCTATATGAGAATTAGTTTTACCTGGCATATTTGCTCATCAAATTAGTTTTCTCGCACACGTTTTCAATTTTGGCAACGCAGAAACATTTTGGGCGAGAAGGAAAACAAACACACCGACAGCGTGTCAATTGTGGCTAAGGTTATCCCACTTTTATTTTTTGGCATTTGCAAAATTTGAAGCACCTGGGAGAATTTAATTTCGTAAAATTCCACAACAAACCCAGCATAATAGCAGTTGAAACTACAAACGTGTGCACAATGCATAAATCAGCTGATCTGACAATGGAAAATTTGTGTCAAAAACCAAAAATTGGTAACTTCCTTTACAACTGCACACTGGGCTGGAGTGCTATATATTTGACCTAAAATGCATACTGTCCGAGTGGCTC
This sequence comes from Lordiphosa collinella, assembly GCA_018904265.1. Lineage (NCBI taxonomy): Eukaryota > Metazoa > Arthropoda > Insecta > Diptera > Drosophilidae > Lordiphosa > Lordiphosa collinella. The sequence goes on from JAEIFV010000024.1 coordinate 208,451, forward strand.
AGCGGCTAGTGTCGCGACAGCTGTGCAAGAGGTTGTGGGTTCGGTCCCGCCTCGGAACATCTAATGAAAAGTTCTTTCACCCGGTCACCCCTCTCTGCTGTTGGCGCCAGCTTTGTATTAAATAGCCATGCAAAGGCTTCTCAAACTGCCGTTCGGATTCGGCGTTAAACGGTAGGTTCCTTTCTCTTGTGTGAAAAAGCCAAGAGATTGCGAGAGGCTCGGCTTTGGCCCTTATGTCAAGCCATTTTTTAAAGTGGATATTTTGTTGGGGTGAACAAATATGATTCTTTTATTGCTTCATTTTATGTGAAACATCTTTCAAAAATTTGATTACAGCGTCACGCGTCACGCTGATATGTCAAATTTATCGAGTATCGAGTACATAGTATCGAGTACTTATTATTGAGTACTTAGTATTAAGTAATTAGTATCGAGTACTTAGTATCGAGTGGTTAGTATTGAGTACTTAGTATCGCGAACTTAGTATCGGCAATTGGCGTGTTCGAGAGAAAAGTTCTTCGGAGGATTTATGGACCTCTAAACGTAGGCGGCGAATTTCGCATCCGAATGAATCACGAACTGTATGAGCTCTATGGGGACACTGACCTAGTCAAGCGCATAAAACAACAGCGGCTGCGCTGGCTTGGACATGTTACTCGTATGTACAGGCGGAAAGGGAACGAATTAGGGAAAGCAGGAGCTGTAGGACGACCGAAACTTAGTTGGAAAAAACAGGTGCTGGAAGACATAAAGGCGCTTGAACTGAACAACTGGTGCCAGCTCGCACAAGACAGAGGCGAGTGGCGGGCATTAATAGCAGCGGCCGAGACAACGGTTGTGTCAAACGGTTGTGATAGAAATATCGGGCCAAATAAGAGAAGAAGAAGAAAATATCGAGAACTTGCTAGCGAGATCTTATTATCAAGTGATGAGTATGAACTACCCGAACTCAGGACTTCGACATTTTGATTAAAGCAGTCTGTATAATCTTTAAGTAGTTAGTGTCGAGTATCAAGTAATGAGTATCGAGTTCTGAATAACGTGCACTGAGTATCGAGTTCTCAATATTGCGTACTGAGTATCGAGTACTTGGTACCAATACAGAGTACTGAGTATCGAGGTTTAAGCATCAAGTTCTGAGTACTCAGTATCGAGTATTGAGTATCGAATTCAGAGTATCGAGTTCTTTGTGTCGAGTATCAAGTACTAAGTATCGAGGACTGAGTATCAAGTAGTAAGTATCGAGTACTGAGTATCAAGAACTGAGTAACTAGTACCAAATATCAAGTAATAAGTATCAAGTACCGAGCTCTCAGTATCAAGCTATAAGTATTGACAACTGAGTTTTCAGTATAGACTATCGAGTACTTAGTTAAGCGAACTTAGTAACGAGAACTTAATATCAAGCGTTAAGTAACAAGTACCGAGTAATGAGCTATAAGGGTCAAGTACTGAGTCTAATGTATAGACTATCGAGTACGGAGCATAGAGTACTGAGTATTAAGTACTTAATATCGAGCACTGAGGATCGAGGTTTGAGTATCGAGTACTGAGTAACTAGTTCTGAGTATCAAGTACAGTCTCGAGGATAGAGTAACACTCAAACTTCCACAAGTAAGTGAAAGTCGGAGCACATCCTATACAGCTTGTTTCGCATAAGTGCCTCGTGAGTGTTTGCCACACTCAAACAGTTGTGTGCTCAGTTGTTGGAAGTACTTAAATTAAGTACGAAGATTACTAAATCGAAAAAAATAAAAATATCCATATTGATTGAATTGAGAACAAACGTTCTTGATTCAAGAAATTGTCGTACTTTTAGTTAGCCGAAAAATTTAAGAAAAGCGCGTTCTTTATTCAAGTACAAAACATCTTGGATTGAATACAAAATAGACTTACAATGCAAGCTCCAAAACGAGCGCAACGGAAAACGAGAAATATATTTTTGTCAATGTGGTAGATTTCTATGCGGTTTGAATAAAATGAATATGTTATATAAACTTGGTACTTGTATCAAGTATTTTCGTACTAACGCGCTAACTTAAACCGTTTGTACTAAATTCAAGAACAAAAGTCTTCATTTGTTTGTTGCATCTTGAGACGGGACGGAACTGGAATGACGAGTCACGACGGTGTTTCTGCGTGGTCCGAAAGGTTCTAAGTTTCCGGAGTGGGTTAATTTGATATTCTAAATTTATCTTGTGCCCTGAAAATTTGATCCCTGTCGATGTCGCTGAATGCTAGTTTCCAAAACTGGGCCTCTTGATAAGAATTGAGACTGCAAACAGGGTTAGAAGTGATCCGGCTCCAACTCGGAACTCCGACATTATGATTAAAGCTGTCTTCAAAATCTTCAGGTAAATATGGCCAAACAATTTTTTTAAGCTGTCTGCTCACCAAATTGATGGGTAATTTCTCTGAATAGAACATATATTTTCTGTTTCATGGTTCTATGAAAGAAACTGAAGAAGCTGACTTACGATGACAGCTTAAAGAAAGCTAAGAAACGCGATCCAGTTGTCAGCTCAAAGTGTGTGTTTTCTAATTATTGCGTGAAAGCATACACATTTGCAGTTTACAACTAAAGCTAGGTTAACAATAATCCACCTGACAATCAACCTTGAGAACGGATCCATTTTTGACATTTTCTAAAAATTTTCTCTTTCTAAACTATCGAGAACGTGTTCCATTTTCGGCTCGAAAAAGTATTACCTGTTGCTCAGTTTGTGGCAGCAAAATGTAAGTCCTCGATACACGTTTTCGGATCCGTTCTCAACACTTTCTCGATAGCGAAAACGGTTTAAAAATGAATCGAAAACTGAATATTTTCCGTTTGAAACCCGCATCTCTAAGGAAAAAGGATTTCGAATTTAAGAGAAACTATCGTAATACCTGATGTCCTTTTAAAACCCGCATCTCTAACAAAAAGCGGACTTCGATTTTTAGAGAAACTTACGCAACTCTCGTAGGTCCGGAAAAATACGAGAAATTGTCGGGTGGGAAGACTTTCGGAGAATTTCTTTCACTCTCAGTGTGTGGCAACCAATTTAGGTAACGATAGTTTTCAAAACTACCATACTTAAGGATAGTTTTCAAAACTACCATACTTAAGGGCTTGTTTCTAAGAACTTTAGATGAAGTTTAATACTTGAGTTAGCAAATACAATGTAAATATCTAGGAACGTTCGTCACATGCTCGTTTTTCCCTATGGTCGACATTGGGGTCGCATGCTTATCTTTTTCAACGTTTCAATTGAATCTTCAAACGCATGTCGCCTTTACTTCAAAAATTTTTGCAATCCAGCCCAGTGTGCCTTGGACATATGTGTGGGGGGGTCAAATGTGCATAATAATTAACCAAATTACACAATTGAAATGCAATTGCAACAGACAAAAACCTAAATTTGTGATGTTAGCCAGACATAGCACTCTGTCTCTCATGACATGGCACAACGTTGCGTATGCGCAACATTTTCTATGACAATGCAAATAGCAGAAACTCAAATATTTCCAATTGCTGCTGCTGCCGCTGCTGTCGATGAGAAATAAACAAATGTGGAAACAAACCGTTTTTGTCTTTTATTGAATTTTGGTTTCGATAATTCACTTAGCTGCTTTAATAAACGTCATTAGCTTTATTTTCCATTTGTATTGCAGGTGAAAGTTAGCTAATTAGCCAATTGATTAGCAATTGATAAATGTTTGTGGGCTGCAATTCAAGTTCGTTTCAATTTCACAAATTTGTACTCAATTTCGTTTGTCTGCAAATATGACCTGAACTACTTAGGCTAAGTAAACAAAAACAACGCGCCAGCTTGTGTGTTAAATAGTTCACTCTTATTAAAACACATGCAGACATACATTTTATTTATGACAAATGCCTAAGCAAATATAATTTGGTGCTAATTGATGTTGTTGCTTCAGCACAATTTTGTTGCGAAGTCGTACTTGAAATTTAAACATTTTATTTTCCAATTTAAATCTCTCATAATACGCTCAGTTGCTCAAACCGCAAAATATATGTACTCAATGTGTGTGAGTGTGTTGTAGTATTTAGCTAGAATTAATAATATTTGCATTGTTGATTTTTCCACACAAGCCAACAGCATGATGTTGCTTGCCTATTCTGTAGGCTACAGAGGGAGCCTAATAGCACTGTTGTTCATTATTTTCATTTATATTTGTTTCAATTAGGGTATTCACGACCCCCAGTTGAGCTATGGAGTTGTTGAATTGAGGAATTTTTAAATTGTTTACAAAGTCGAAAACTAGAAAAAGATATTCGCAATCCCCTGTTGAGCAACGGAATTTTTATATAAGGGAATTTTTCATTTTTGGTGAACATGTGAGTAGATTTGTTATATTTACAGTATACCCCCAGGGTCGTGAATACCCTAAATATATTCAAATGCGAATATCCCATGGAGCTGCTAAAAGACTAGTAAAGTGAAAAGCTCGTTGAGAGGCTGTTGCTGAAGGGGTAGCCCAATAGAGCTGCAAACTATCGATAGTGGCGCCATTCGATGTTTTCGAAAGCTTTAAAGAAAAGATTCGATAGTATCGTCAGAATTTTGTGTTTTTTTTTAATAAACCTATTTAAATACAATATCAAATCAAGGATTTTATCAATAGTGTTCTTCACTTTAAAATATTTCATCTAGTAACAAAATATTTGCCAAAAATTAAAAACTATCAAAGTTAAATAGGTCTGAGATCCATTCCAAAATCTTATAACGGGTGACAACTAAAAAGCACACTGCACAAACTTAGCTGAGCTTTACATAAAAGCTTTCGGGATGACATTTTTTCCTCTTTGTTCTCCTGTCAACACGTTTTCATGCCCTCCTGACAAAAATTTTGACAAGAAGTCGCCATTATGCCGTCCGAGCAAGAACGTCTTCGTGTTCGCCTTGTAAAATTCTAAGAAATGCACGCTGACAAAGGTAAAGTGTTTACAGTAAACCATTTTACCCATGAGGGCAAGTCCAAAAGCACTATTTAAAGTATTTTGCAACGAAAAACAATAAAAAGAGAAGTTGGAAGTGGTCGGAAAGCAAATATTATGACCGGCCAAGCTTTTAGAAAGCTAACCCAACTTTTTACCTCAAAGACAACATAAGTCAACGAGATGCAGTCAAAAAATTTAATTGCAGCCAACAACACATCAGTAAAGTGTTAAAAAAGAATAAAATTGTTGCCAGACGTAAGCAAAGAGCACCAAGTTACACACCTGACCAAAGAAAAACTGTCAAATCTCAAGGTCGGTGGATGTGCAACCAATATCTCCTTATTGCCAATATCCCTTTTGTGCCAAAGAAACGGAACCAAACAAACTTGCCTCAGTGTCGTCCAATTGCAGATTTTTTTGGAAGTCTGAATGCTGCAGCTTACAAAAACAACTGGAAAGCCAAAAATATCAATGAACTGACCAACAGGATTCGCTTCCGTTGAGAATTCTGGCTTTGGCGGCATTTTAAAGTTTTGCAAGATTTTTGGTTGTCACCCGTTATATGTTTCAAAGCAATATTTATCCAAAGTCTGAGCTTAAATTTATTTGAAAATTAAACATAACAAATAAAATGAGTCAGAGATCCAGCCATTTTTTGGAGTAACAAAAGCATGTCTACATGATTTGCTTTAAGCGAAGACCGACGATAACTTATAATTACTCCAGTCTTACTGAAATTCGTCCCCAATTCTGTGGATGTTGCAGGGTTACTCAGGTATTTGTTTACTTTCATCTAATTTTTTTATTTTCTTCATTATTGTGCTGAAAGTATAGAAATGTCCCTTATAATTGGACTCAATAGCAAATCCATATAGCATTTATAAAATTACCTTCCAATAGTTAAGCGTATCTATATCATCAGTAAAATGTTTCATTGAAAAATATTAGCGGAGCTCAATAATGACATCTGTTCTTTCGGCTTTTGTCAAATTCTCAATTTATTGCTTTACGAATTGATATAAATTTTGGGCTCGGCGGAGTTTGCTTTGGGATTGCTGCTGGCAGCTCGAAAGTTAATAGGTCTGGTGGCTTGCTGATGAATATAATTTCGTTCTTCAAAAATTGTTCCGCTTGAGTTGTTTTAGAAGAGGTACAGAATCCCTTCTTTTTAAACCTCGAGTCCAGCCTAACCCAAATTTTAGGGAAAATGATGTGAAAGTTAAGAAAATGCTCGTAAAAAACTATCCATAGGGTTAAAAGAAAAATTCTATAGTGACGATAGTGACAAAGATTCGATATATCGATAGTGCCATCGATAGTTTGCCAGCTCTATGGCCCAGGACCCATGTGGGGTGTTTCTAAACAAGCTGCAATTTACCAATTTTTCATTTGAGCTTAGATTATTATGAAGATTTGATAAGTGGCAATGGTACTTAAGTATGCTAATATTATTTGAGTATTTGGCGTAAAAACTCCGCAGATCGATTCCTAAAACCCAAAACCTCTACTTTAATAAAAAATTTTAAGACGCATGCTAACTTGTCTTGGTAGTCTACTCGAATTCTTCTTTGTTAAGCGAATATTGGACTCTTGCTTTAGGTGCAAAGTGAACTTGAAATGATCGGTGGGCAAGGTTGCCCAGTATGAAATTGAAGGCGATTCTCGGTTTTGCTATTTTGCAGATATTTTCTTGCTTGACCCGTCAGACACAATGCTTACAAAACTTATCACTGCGAACTCTTAATTGTTTTTCGGAATGAATGCAATCAAATTCCTTAAGACGAACAAGTAATTTGAAGGTCTTAAAGCACATTGAATAGAGAAGGGCATTTTTTGCTTTGATTGAAAAGGTGATGATTTAAATGGCTTTTGCGGTAAAAGGTTTTTGAGCACTGGGTACACTAATGAATGAGAAGGACGATGACCAGTATCAGTTTCAGAGTAGTGCTGTCGTTATTTTCAAAATTTATAATATCGATATTTGATACATCGAGTCCACAAAACAAAGAAATCAGGGCAGCAAACCTGTTTTGAACCGAACTGGGTCGAAACTGGAACTCCGACTTTTATATTGTATATGTCAAATGGCTTGACACAGCCCCAAAGGGCCAAAGCCGAGCCTCTCTCAATCTCTTGGTTTGTGTGCTTCTAATTTTTAGCACAAGAGAAAGGGACCTACAGTTTAACGCCGAATCCGAACGGCAGTTTGAGAAGCTTTCCATGGCTAATTACTACAAAGCTGGCGCCAACAGCAGAGAGGGGTGACCGGGTGTAAAGTTTATTCAAAGAAAAAACTTTTTCATTGGATGTTCCGAGGCGGGGTCGAACCCACGACCTCTTGCACAGCCGCTGAGCCACCCGGACTTTTATATTGCTGAAAACCAAACCTTGAACCGAACCTCTATAGAAATAAAATCTGAACCTGAACCTGTTTCGAACCTAAAATTTCGGTTCGTTTCAACAAAAATTATAGACATGAATAAATTTGATCTACCTGTCTAGCGACTTATTTTTGCATAAAGAGTATTGAAAAATCATCTTTCTGTTGTCAATTTTCACAATTTGCACATGTTATGCATTTTATTTTCATTGGCACTCGTCGTGCTTGTTTTTTGATATTTAGTTCCATAATGCCGCAATTTGTTGAGCGAGCCAAGAGCAGGGCTCAAAAGAGCTCACCACAGACAACATTTTGGACTGGTAAATATTTAACAAACTTATTTATATTTGTTTACCACACAGAGATGTACAAACATACATATATACAAATGTATTTGGGCTTACTTAAGTGCACATATTTACACGTTTCTTTTTTTGGTATTATTTTTTGTGTCTTTCACTTTTATCTACATGTGACATGCACAAAGCCCCAAATGACATGCAGTAAAATCCCTGGCCCCAGTCAGCAAAAAGCGCCTATCAAAAGCCAATCAAAGCTGACAAAACACCTGACCAAGCCTAATTATGAAATGGTTGTGAAATGCCAAGTTAAATATGTGCTTGGGTTTCAGGTAAATGTTAAGTACTAAGTGGGATTTTAGTTGATGTGATAGATTCCCAGCATTGTGGTGGACGTCTACTGTGTAGTACTTACCGAGTTCACTCCATTCGTTGGCAGCAACGTCTGCAAAAGAGAGTAAGCAAAAAAGAGGAAATTTGATTAATATGCAAATGTCGGAGAATTTGATTAACTGCTTAACCTAGTTTAACCGCAAACTTCCGCCTACAAAGGTAAAAAAATACACAAAAACAAGTTTAATGCACTTGACGTGACGCACATCAGTCAAAAGTTAGAAGGAGGACAAAGAGCTGGCCAGAGAAGAAAAAAGAAGGCTATGTGTTTAGCTGTTTCTGTTCTCTGTCCATCGACTTTAAACCCTTTCCAAATATTTAAAATCCACTTCATGAGGCGTGTGCCAAACTAATTAAGATATTTGTTGAGTCTCCAGTTATGGGTCAGCCTTTGAGCTGCTTAGAGAGTGCAATAAAGAGAGGGGGAGAGGAACAAGTAGGTAAGCAGACTGGGTCACTTGATGATGTTAAGCGGCTTAGTCGTTAATTGAATTAGTTTACAAGTAGCGCCCAACGTTTACATTTCTACATGTATGTATGTGTGTGTCTCAGATTGTTCATTGGTGCATAAGTTGCACACTGCCACCCCATCTGTCGTTCCTCTCTTTCCCGCTTTTACCCACTTACACAATTGCACTTGCACTTGATATACAATTAGATTCTTTGTTGCCTGCGGCTGCCCGCTAAAGCCAAACAACTTTTGCTCTTTATGCAGCTTTCCCCACCCCAAGCACCTCTCTGCGTCGAAATAATCTCTTGCAATTCTTTTTAATGAACTTTTAATTGTTGGCATCTTGGTAAACGGAGACGCTCGTTGTATTGCAGCTGCTGCTCTTGCTTACATAATTGAACTGTCGTGGTGGGGCGCTTAGTTAATTGTTTAATTAAGTCATTAAAATGCCATAAAAATAATTATAGCAGGCCTAGTTCAAAAAGTGTTGGAGGCTGTGTCTGGGTTTACCTAGACTTGGCCACAAAGTTCAAATGGCTTTTGACATGCGACATGTGACACTCCCCGCCAAACGGCGCTGCTTAATGAATTCAAACTAATTTCAGCCAAGCTGAAATGAGTCAAGGAGTTTGGGTGAGCTAGTTGAGGTTATGGAAGAAGGCGCCAGCAAAGCTAAACTTTAGTAACTTGAACGAGAACATAAGTTGAAGTCGGCCATGCACGACTTCGACATACTCGTTATTCAGGGAAATTAATGTTTAATAGCCTTTCGTTATGTTAATTTACAGAGCATTAACATTAATGTCAACATTTCAACATTATGATGCTAAATAGACTTACAGGATTACATGTTAATAATCGAAGACATTGGGTCGCACAAAAAATAGACGTTTACTATAGAGCACGATATTAAATATTGAGCAAAACTTAAATAAACATGCCCAGACCATATGACTCGGTGTGTGTCAAAAAACTTCTGGAATCGCGACATTTGAATTTTCGTTGTAATATAAAAAACAAATTTTTAAATTTAAATTTTTTAGTTAAAAAAAATATTTATTTTAAAAGAACAACGAAATTAAATTTTATTGTGTATTTTGTATAATGTTTTTGCGAGGTCACCTGCTGAAGTGAACGTAGGTAAATTTTATCGGACGGTTCAAATTTTTGGGAAGCAGCTTGAGAAGATTAATTGACTTTTTTCTATTAAATTATATTCTTTACTAAAAAAGAGGAAAGGTGGGGAAAAAAATAAAGTTTTTGTTTATAGGCGTGCCGGTTGCCTCAGCACTTCATATAATAGAGCTTAAAAAATATGTTTACTGAATGGTCCAAAAGAAATGTATTCCTATCGTATACTTAAGAAGATATATAATATTTTTGGTGAAGGGTGCCGCGGAAGTTTTTCTAAATTTCGTGGGGCGGGAGGGGGCGGGGCAATAATTGTGAGAAAAAAACATGCTTGATGAATGGCTGACTTATTTGTATAATTGATTATTAAAAGATAAGAGGAGGAAGAAAAGGGGAAAGAGGAAGAGGATGGCTGCTTTGTCTTTTTAAAAAAATATTAATATTTAAAAAATTTATTTTTTATATATATTATTTGTTATTATTTTTAAATTTTAAAGTGTTAAAAAAAAAATTGGGGAAAGTGTTGAATGAAAAAAACAATGAGATTAAATGGTTTCCGTCAGCGACGACCCAAATTAAAGTAATTATGGAAAAAAAAAATTTATATTGAATAGAATAAAATTGTGTGAATGCCGAAGCCCGTAGAAAACAAAATTGGATTAGCACTACGATAACGGACCCTGACAAATCATAGTTGGTTGGGCATCTTTTTTTGCCAAAAAAATATGAACCCCCCTTATTAGTAAAAATATATATAAGACGGGATCAAGGATCTTAGCTTAACAAGATAATAATATTTTTATTGGACAAGTTTGGTTAACGTTATGGTGGGATATTTGTGCGAAAAAGCGGTAATAATTTATTAAGTTTTGCACAAAATTTCGATGAGAGTACAGCTCTGAAGAATCTAGTTAAGCCCCACAAATTACTACATATTCTAAGCGTACGCTTTTATTAACCCTTTGGTAATAATTTTAAATTATTGATTATAATTAAATTATATCGTCCAAAAAAAACTGAACCCCTATAAAACGTTCGTTTGTGATATAGCGGTTTGGGATTACTATTTTTTATTATTTTTTTTTTTTACAGTTTAACATTTCTGAAACGGGTTGGGTACGGAAATACACCAATCAGACCAGTGTGGAGACGATTTTTCGGTAGCCACGGTCTAAATCTTCGATGAATAAGTTGGAACCGTATTGTTTATACCCTGAGTGTGGTTGTGTAGATTTTGGTCGTAAAATTTAACAATTATTTTATTTCCCGCTTATTGACCCCTTGGTGGAAATCGTTGTTCAAGCTCGACAGATTTTTATTTTAATTTTTAATGCTGAAAATGTCGGAGAACTTTTTGCAACGTTTTGGCAAAAAAAGTTTGGTTCATGCACACGCAACTAAAATTATTTGTTTAGAACTTTACTCCAGAAAAAGAAGGGGAAGGGGACAAAGTTATATTGTAAATTTTACAACTGCCAAAACTTCCTGGAAAACTAAAAAGTTTCCATTACCCCTAAGACCCTACGTTTGACTAATGGAGGTAAGGTGGCGCACAGCCCCTATTTGTAATCTGGGGGAATCCGCGGAAATTTTTCTTTTTTATTTTTTATTTATAAATGTTTTTTACTTTGAATAAATTTGTTTAATTTAAGGAAAAAGCGAATGAAAACAATGCTGACTCAGTTAACTATATATATAGATGTCTGATTTAAAATAAATTTGAAAAGTATGGAAAAGAAAAAACTGTAATTAAGAAATTTTGAATATTTAAAAAAAAGTTTTTACTAAACTTCTTTTTAAAATATTATATGAGCATATGCTATATATCCATTTTGATAAACTTTGTAAAATGTGTTAAGGAATAAAAAAAATTTGAATAAAAGAGTTTTAGTATTTTATATTGGATTTTTTAACCATGTTCATGGAGCATATGTATATATATTCTTTTGTAATGGAGGATAATGTAGAAAAGTACTTTGGAGGGTTTTCCACAAAAAAAAATTTTATTTTAAATGAAATGGAGAATTATGGTGTATCAGTTTATGTTAGGAAGATAATAGTTTGGTAGGATTTGGAGGAAAGTATAGAAACAGTAGAGACGGTATGTACATATTGACGGCGAGCAAGATAAATGCTACTGACTCAATTAATTTACTTAATTAGAATTTGGTCAGAGTCCTATTCGTTTAGAGCAACATACTTTTTAGCCAGGCTCCGCTAAAAACCATCGTGACACTTATAGTAAGCGGTACTCATTTGCAGACAGTTGTTTAGTGAGCGGCTACTTTTTACGTATACCTCGCACAAAATTTTTTTTTTGGTTTTTTAATATTTTTTGTTTGTTTGTGTTTTTGGGGATTTTGCCGCAATGAGGGTTAATTGTAAGTTATAAAGATTTTTTAAAAGAAATGTCTAGCCAAAAGAAATGATTAGCCTACTTTTATGGAAAGCTGGCTAGGCTTTCGATTAACTTTCTTAAATTCAATTAGGATAGATTTAGGAGTGACAGCCAAATAATTTTCACATAGTTTCATGTCCACCGAGAAAATTTCGCGACCTTATTCTCAACCTATCCTCACCATTATTTCAATTTATTTCCAATCCTTCGCAATCAATTTTGTAATAAAAATTCTTACCTTTTTACCCACCCCCAAATGCATGCATATTAACCTATATATATTCATCATGGTTTTGCCTCATCTTTCATTCGCGTGACTTGTCAAACTTTTGATAGACAATGGCCATAATGAAAAACTGGCAAAATCAACAACAACAACAACAATTAGATGGTCACCGGAATATCATCAATAATGACAGAAACATCAACAGTAAAGACAACAATTGCCTGTCACCATGGCGATAAATGATAACAAATTCATTAATTAAAATATGCAAGTGAGCTACAACAACAACAACCACAATAGAAAAATGAATTTTATCTTCACATTAACTCGCTCTGCATCAATTAAAATGCAATTCCATTCAATTCAATTGAATTGCGCTCAAAAAAAAAAGTGGTTAATATTTGCACTACCTTTAAATAGAGAATGGTTCCCTGTTTGTGCATCAATAAATTATAATTAATAACAAATTCAATTATAGTATTTATTTGTATACAGATGCACACTTGAAAGTTATGCGACCATTAAAGTCAATATTAATATTTTGCCATTTTGTTTGCAAACTGCGACGAGTATTGTGCAAAAGTTTACAAGCAAACAATTTCTTTCATTCCGTTTTTTCCTCGCTGTCTATCATAAATAATTTTTTTAAACACTTACTTTGTTTTCACTTTAATTAAATTTTTATACCAGGCAAACGATTTATGTCTGAATAAAATGATTTAAATGGAATAATTGCTGGGAAAGTAAGAGGAGAAACATATTCATTTCCCTGTTTTATGATTATTATTTTGTTCGAAATTGCGGTACAGGCAACCTTGAACCAGCTATAAATAAAAGCATTTGGATACTTATGAAAATCAGTTCAGTAAAGCCAGAATAAAATCCGATTTGTTTGACAGCTCAGCTTAAAGAACAAAAGGTCGAAATGTCAATTGATATAGCAAAGCAGCTTTTTGAGTGTTGCAAATATAATGCATGCTAATGATCTAGAGCCCTGCATGAGTTGACTATGCTACTGATTCGATCTTTAGATCTATTTACTTATAATTATCATGTTAAATCCAATTTCCTTAATCCCCCTCTATCGCAACCCTGTGTTATATATTTGTATTTCCTCACGAATTGTTAATTGGCCTCCCATTGCCCATGATGGCAAATCAAATTCAGAAACTCGTCCCTCATCAATTATCCCATCCCCCTTCGAACTGAATGCGAGCGAACAATGTATTGTTTCTAGTTTAGTTTTTGGCGGGCGTCTATAAAAATAGATGCCTCTATTTATATTGCTCCCATTTGCCTTGCCGCCGCGTTAAATGTTGATGTATTCTAATTTTTCTGGGTTTCAAATAAAATGCAAAATAAATTGAGTCAAAATTGAATTTTGAGGAGAGCAAAAAAAAAACAGAATTGTTTACTTTTAATTATGAAACCGCGACGATGATGATGATGATGATGACTGGAGCAAGGACAGCGAAGAGCTGATAGCTCAGGTTTCATGTTGTTGTGCTTGTTGTGGTAGCTTCTGCTGGGCTGTTTATCAATTTTCAATATTGACCTTTGCCTATTTCGTCTTTGCTTTTGCTTTTTTTAAGTTAAGCTACATTAAATATACACAGACAAGCGCCGGGCATTTGGCTTGTGTTTGTTTTGTGGTCTTTTTCTTCACACCTTTTTAGTTATTTTAGGCAGAGGAGGAGTGGAACGCTACCTGGCGACAACTGCGGCAAAAGAGAGAGAGAGAGAGAAGGAGAGATAAACACACAAATATTTGTGCCACACACATTTCTGGTGGTTTTTGGCTCTCCCCTTATTTTATTTAGGCACTAAACCAAACTAGGGGGAAAACGAGCATATTGGACATGGGCAAAGTGGGGTTGGAATCAACTTAAATGAGGGGCACAAAAGTTACAGAAAACTTGCATTTCAAACAAATGTTTCTGCAAACATTTCGTTAAACTTTTGAAAGTCGTCATTTGTGACTTTAAAGGTGGTTATCGGGTTGGCTTAGTAGTAGAATTTGGCCCGAACATCTAATAAAATTCCATTCCGACTAAAATGCAGAACCCTAATTTCTGAATTTTGTAACCGAAACATTGAACAGGTATTTTTAATGTTTCCTCTTTCTTAGTTTTATTGCTTCAGAAAACAATTTTCACAACTGAAACTAATTGTTGGCAAAGATTTGATTATAGTTTCTAGATCTGCACTTTCCATAAAATCCCAAGATTTATTTTATTAGTTCTAGCTACTCAAATAAGCTTAGAACTCCTTTTTTGCGGGGTAAACTAGTAAGTCAGCTCTGTAAAGATGTCTGATTTTGATTAAACTTGGTGAAATCATGGAAAATTTGGAGGCGATCCCATTTAAAACAAAAAGTTTTTCTCACAGAACTTCTTTGACCGATATTCATACTGCAGCTGTTATAGTCATCCGATTTTGATTAAACTTTGTAGAAATGTGTCCAAAGTTTTATGTAGCCTAAAAGAGCTTTCATTATAAAAAAATAAGTATTCCTCACTGAACTACTTTTTCTAGCTATAGTCATCCGATTTCGACCAAACTTGGTAGAAGTATGGAAAGGCATATAAAATACACTGTTAATTGCGAATGATAAGGACGTTCCCATTAAAAACAAAAAAGTTTTTCTCACTAGAACTATTTTTTAGACTGATCGTTCCTATGGAGCTATATGCTATAGTCATCCGATTTCGACCAAACTTTGTAGAATTGTGTACAAATACACAAAATAAGTGTATGCCAATGAAAAGGAAGTTTTCATTAAAAACAAAAAAGTTTTCTCACTAGAACTAGTTTTTCGACCGATCGTTCCTATGGGAGCTATATGCTATAGTCATCCGATTTCGACCAAACTTTGTAGAATTGGGTAAAAATATATAAAATAACTGTATGCCAATGATAAGGACGTTTTCATTAAAAACAAAAAAGTTTTTTCTTTATAGAACTAGTGTTTTGACCGATCATTCCTATGGCAGCTATATGCTATAGTCATCCGATTTCGACCAATCTTAGTGAAATCATGGGAAGGGATAGTAAACTAAGAAATACGTACTTTGGAGGCGTTTCCATAACAAACAAAAAAAGTTTTTATACCCTTGCAGAGGGTATTATAAAATTTTGCGGATGTTAGTAACGCATAGAACGAAGCTTCTCCGACCACATAAAGTATATAACTTCTTGATCAGCATGACGAGCTGAGTTTTAGCCTTGTCCGTCTGTCCGTCCGTCCGTCTGTCTGTTTCTATGCTATCTCCTCCGTCAGTTTTAAAGCTATCCTCACCAAACTTTGCAGAAATACGCTGCATATTTGTCGGAACCTGCTGGATCGGATGACTATAGCATATAGCTGCCAATGGAACAATGGGTCGAAAAACTAGTCTTAGTAAGAAAAACTTTTTGTTTTTAATGGAAAAGCCTCCAAAGTACGTATTTCTAAGTTTACTATCCTTTCCCATGATTTCACTTAGTTTGGACGAATTCGGATGACTATAGCATATAGCTGCCATAGGAACCATCGGTCGAAAAACTTGTTCTAGTGCGAAAAACTTTTTTGTTTTTTAAGAAAAAAGTCCTTATCATTGGCATTCACTTATTTTATATACTTTTACACAATTCCACAAAGTTTGGTCAAAATCGGATGACTATAGCATATAGCTGCAGTATGAATGATCGGACGAAAAAGAAGTTTTAGTGAGAAAAACTTTTTTGTTTTAAATGGGATCGGCTCCAAATCTCGTAACTAACAGTGTATTATGCTTTTCCATAATTTCCAAGTTTGGTCGAAATCAGACATCTATATAGTAAAGATCCCATAGAAAAGTAAGGTCCAAAAAGTATTCTTAGTTTGGAAAACTTTTTTGTTTTCAATGGAAGCTGCAAGGGTATATAAAACTTCGGCCGAGCCGAAGTGAACTTTCCCCTATTTTTTTCTTGTTTTTGTTGTTTTACTGCTGCCAAACTCATACATATATCATGCCCAACGCTGATCTGTCTTATGCAAAAGTTGTATACTTTTGCTCCTCGAAATTTTCAATTTGAAATTCATTCCTGCTTTCTATACAGAATAACTTAATCACCATCAAGTCAAAGTCACCAGACTTTGATTTGTCAGTTTTGCTGTATTTCTAGCAAAACACAGGGCCAGTACCCTTTGCTATCCTCTTTAAAGCATCGAGAACTTTAAGCAAAAACGCCTAATCAATTATGCCACTAGTTGACCGCATCTGTTTAATTACCATTCGACTAAGTAGAACTCTTTACCAATGCATCAGCTGCTAATTCAAACGACCATTTTTAAAATGTTTTCCCAAAACAATCGACCTAAAAATTTCTCAATTAAATAATAATTTGCATATCGCTCATACGCAGCATGTGACAATTTGTTGCAACTTACAACAGTCCCCACACACACAAACAAAACGGGACAACAACGGATAAGCCAATTTAAAAACAGCAACAAAAAATAAAAAAAAAAAAAAAAAATTGGAGTAAAAACATGAGAAGCGAGGTGACATTTTGAATATGTATTTTTACTAGAGATTAAAATGCGCAGGCGAGGCGGAGAGTTTTAATTGTTTAAATTCCAACCAAATAACAAACAAAGTAACGTTTTTGCAGGCAATCAAATTTCAATTTGGCATCGGGACAGATTTTTATATACGCATTTTTTGTTGTTATTGTAAGTATGCACGAGTAGTTGCCTTCCTGCGCACAAATGATTATGAAAACCCAGAGAATCGGCTTATCTACAATTTGATTGAATCAGCACAAAGCATAAAAAGGAAGAGGGACAACTCGCTGACCAAAATAAAATAAAGCTGCGGAATGTTCTGCTTGCATTTGCAAAAAGACATAACAACAAATGGAGTATTTACTTAAGCATTATGAAGACTCGTTAGCGATTGAATATTATGCCGGGGCTTTGTTTTATTATTGCTTTAGTGGCCTGCCTCAAAGCTTTCGCTCGGTGCACAGACTAATTGAACTTTCATTGAAACGCAAGTCATTAGAAAGCAAGAGCAGAACCACGACCAGATTACTAAGAGGCCAGTGTTGAGTTGCATGAAAAGGAAATTAAAAGAACAAATGCCAATACAAGACGAAATGATTAGTTTCTCCCTCTCTCAGTCTCTCTGTCTCATCCATTGAAAATTTAATGAAATTAAATGAAATGCAATTGTTTTATCGCCATTTGCTCAACTAATTGGGTTAAGTGCGCCTTTGATAGCTTTTTTATTTATCAGCCTGAGACATACTAATACATGCAAACATACGCACAAACCGTAGAGCTTTATAGAGTGTGCTAAGTTGATACTTTGAAACTTGCCGACCTCCTACTAGATTTAAAGGGTATCAATGGAAAACCTTCAACTGTGTGTCTATTTTTGTAACGCATTGACAAAAATAAAACTTTTCCATCCTGTCAATTAAATTAGAACTTTCATTTCTGAGCAAACACACTCTCTCTCTCTCTCTCTTTCCTCTCTTTCTCTAGCTTTGTGCTGTGCTAATTAAATTGCATAAACATTGACATGTTTTCTGATTGATTACGCGCTATGTTTTTTGTGCGTTTTTGCATGTATTAGTATGTCTCAGGCTGATAAATAAAAAGCTATCAAAGGCGCACTTAACCCAATTAGTTGAGCAAATGGCGATAAAACAATTGCATTTCATTTAATTTCATTAAATTTTCAATGGATGAGACAGAGAGAGAGAGAGAGAGAGGGAGAAACTAATCATTTCGTCTTGTATTGCCATTTGTTCTTTTAATTTCCTTTTCATGCAACTCAACACTGGCCTCTTAGTAATCTGGTCGTGGTTCTGCTCTTGCTTTCTAATGACTTGCGTTTCAATGAAAGTTCAATTAGTCTGTGCACCGAGCGAAAGCTTTGAGGCAGGCCACTAAAGCAATAATAAAACAAAGCCCCGGCATAATATTCAATCGCTAACGAGTCTTCATAATGCTTAAGTAAATACTCCATTTGTTGTTATGTCTTTTGCAAATGCAAGCAGAACATTCCGCAGCTGTATTTTATTTTGGTCAGCGAGTTGTCCCTCTTCCTTTTTATGCTTTGTGCTGATTCAATCAAATTGTATATAAGCCGATTCTCTGGGTTTTCATAATCATTTGTGCGCAGGAAGGCAACTACTCGTGCATACTTACAATAACAACAAAAAATGCGTATATAAAAATCTGTCCCGATGCCAAATTGAAATTTGATTGCCTGCAAAAAACTTTACTTTGTTTGTTATTTGGTTGGAATTTAAACAATTAAAACTCTCCGCCTCGCCTGCGCATTTTAATCTCTAGTAAAAATACATATTCAAAATGTCACCTCGCTTCTCATGTTTTTACTCCAATTTTTTTTTTTTTTTTTTTGTTATTTTTGTTGCTGTTTTTAAATTGGCTTATCCGTTGTTGTCCCGTTTTGTTTGTGTGTGTGGGGACTGTTGCAACAAATTGTCACATGCTGCGTATGAGCGATATGCAAATTATTATTTAATTGAGAAATTTTTAGGTCGATTGTTTTGGGAAAACATTTTAAAATGGTCGTTTGAATTAGCAGCTGATGCATTGGTAAAGAGTTCTACTTAGTCGAATGGTAATTAAACAGATGCGGTCAACTAGTGGCATAATTGATTAGGCGTTTTTTGCTTAAAGCTCTCGATGTTTTAAAGAGGATAGCAAAAGATACTGCCCCTGTGTTTTGCTAGAAGAGTTTTTATTAACGAATCATTAAGTTAGTACAGCAAAACTGAAAATTTCGAGGAGCAAAAGTATACAACTTTTTCATAAGACAGATCAGCGTTGGGCATGATATATGTGTTTGGCAGCAGTAAAACAACAAAAACAAGAAAAAAATAGGGAAGTTTTTAAAGTTGCAGCTTCCATTGAAAACAAAAAAGTTTTCCAAACTAAAAATACTTTTTGGACCTTACTTTTCTATGGGATCTTTACTATATAGATGTCTGATTTCGACCAAACTTGGAAATTATGGAAAAGCATAATACACTGTTAATTACGAAATTTGGAGCCGATACCATTTAAAACAAAAAAGTTTTTCTCACTAGAACTAGTTTTTCGACCGATCATTCCTATGGCAGCTATATGCTATAGTCATCCGATTTCGACAAAACTTATTGAAATCATGGGAAAGAACAGTAAACTAAGAAATACGTACTCTGGAGGCGTTTTCATTAAAAACAACAAAGTTTTTCTCACTAAGACTAGTTTTTCGACCGATCGTTCCTCTGACAGCTATATGCTATAGTCATCCGATCCGGCCGGATCCGACAAATGTGCAGCCTATTTGTACCACAAGACTTCGTGCAAAGTTTGGTGAGGATAGCTTTAAAACTGACGGAGGAGATAGCATAGAAACAGACAGACGGACGTACGGACCGACGGACAAGGCTAAATGAACTCAGCTCGCCATGCTGATCAAGAATATATACTTTATATGGTCGGAGATGCCTCCTTCAATGCGTTACAAACATCCGCACAATTTTATAATACCCTCTGCAAGGGTATAAATATATTAAAATCAGTTCTCAAATCAAACGCAAAACGAATCATCAGTATTTTCGTATATGTTAGTTTAGAATTTACACGATCGTTTCTTAACCCTTTTGGAGAAAATTTAGTGAAACTTTGTGCGCACATTAATTGCCTTTCTACGTTTATTTTTTCAACTTCCAGCACTAGCTATTTATGCATTTATGTAAAAATTTCAACGTAATGAAATTTTAATTTGATTTCTACAATTCAAGTTGAATGCTAAATTTTAATCTGCTCCCATTTTTTCCTTTTCTAAATAAAAAAAACCAAACAGAAATCAAAAAACGATTGCACAATAAAATTTTATTGAGAAATATTCACACACACACACACACAAGTGTGCAATGTACGTGTGTCTCAAATTGCTTGGACTCAATACACGATGTATATATAAATATATAGATTTCTGGACACTATACAAAATCATTTTATTGCCATTTTTTTGTGTATTTCTGTTTAGGCTTAGCCGGGCGTGACGTGGCAGGCCGAAAAGTGCTTGGCAAGCGAGAAAAAAAAAAATTGAGTTTTTTTTGAAAAAATACTACCACAAAATTTTGTATAAAATTCGTTATGGCTGTATATTTTTATATCATACATTTTTAATTAAGGCAATTGATTGTAACTTCCGTTTTGCATTTGCAGCATAAAAAATTTATTTCAAGCCTGCACCAAAAATGCGTCAATAACTGTTTAAATGAAAGAAAATGCTTGAAAACGTGCATATGAAAAGCACTCGAAAAAAGAGAGCATTTTGCAGTTATTAATGTGCATATTTATTTCTGCATAAATAACTGAAATTGGTCCAATAAGTGTGCAAAATTGAAAAGTTTTCAAAAAGAGTAATTAAACAGGGGAAAAGAAACCAAATGTGCCAAAAGCCGAAATAGCAAAAGGACAAGCTAATTTTAAACTGATGACCAAATTCTGCTGCCAATCAATACCCATTCACATTCATTAAGATTGATGGAATTGAAGCTCTGCATCTCAAGAATATCAATTAGTCGTATTTTGAGCCTTGTGTCAACCTACCCAACACATAAATGAGATATTTCAAAATGTTTACATTCATTTGGTATCAACCGTTCGCTTAAACCCCAATCAAATGGAAATTTATTCGCCTTTTTGTCCTTCATCCCACCCGCTGGTGTCCATTTTGTATTTTTCACAGACCAAAAATTTGATCCATTCAGATTGAACAATGTGCGACATCAACGCACAATTAAATGTTAACCAAAAGAGAGAAAAAAAGAAATATTATAAAAATGTTTCAACAACATCAGCACGCGTTTTTATTGCGATTCGATTTTGGAGTTGGGTTGGGAGGGGAAAACTTTGCGCAAATAAAGTTCATTGGAAATTTACTGGGGCATTGTACAAGTGCTAAAAATTTGGAGCATATCCAGAGCAAATACTCTACTACTCTTTCCAAAGAATCTTAAAAGCTGAGTAAATATGAAAATTGAATAGGTGAAGGTTACCGAATTTTGGATACAATGCACATTAACAAATAATGAAAAAATGCTGGCAGACATAGTTTTAGTTTTGGAAAAAATTGTTTTTCTACTGCGTCACTTAAGAAGCTCATTAAATGGTAAATATTTATGCGTCTTAAACTATTTTTACAGAACTTTAAAGAAGTTTTGGACTGAAGCCTCAAGGCTTACGTAAGAGGTAAAATTGTGTTTCGAACCTAGGGACATGGCTTTTTGCATCTTTGAATCTTCCTGCAAAAGTACAACACGCTGCGCAGAAGGCAACTCTCCCCACGAACCTTTCAACCTGGAAGACTACTGGTATTTTACTATTACTACTACTATTTTAAAAACGTTTATTTAAAGGGTATTTTTCCATAATAAAACTTGATTTTCTTTGGGTTTAAAATTGTTTTTTGGTTTTTTTTCCCTTTTTTTCCCGGGGCGGCGGACCGCTTCCAAGAAACACAAACTTTTGGGGGTTTTTGTGTTTTTGTTTTTTAAATTTAATGAAACCCCTTCTACCTTTTTGTTTTTCTTGTTGTTTTTTTCTGTTAATTTTGTTTTTTTTTTTTAGGAAGGGTTTTTTTTGTCTCACTTAAACATTTTTTAAACCAATCATCTTTCCAACAACAAAAAAAAAAAAAAGTAAAATGAGAAGAATAAAAAAGGTTTTTGTGAAAATCATGATATAACGATGAAGATAATTTTTGGAAAAAATTTCGTGATATTGTTCCATAATGGGTTTTCTAATTATTGGTTCAAAATATGGTTTTTTCCCACACCTTTTTTTTTTTGCTTTTCTTGTTTTTTTTTTTGTTTTTTTTGGAATTTTTATTGCCGTTAGTTTTGGTGTTATTGGGTAGGTTTTACTTAGTTGGCGCTAATCGCTTTGTTGTGTGAGCGTGGGTAGGGTCTATTAAAAAAGAGATGTTAATAATTTGTTTTTTTTTTGTGGGAACAAACGGGTCTTTTCCACTATCGCGCCCGGAAACTAGCCGCTGAGCCACCCAGGCACCAAATGTTTTTTTTGATTATTTTTTATTGGGTTCTAAGGGGGGTAAATTTTTTTTCCGCGGGGGAGAGAGGGGAAAATATCTTTTTTTTTTTTTTTTATTTTCCCCCAACCCCAAAATATTTTTTTTTGGAAATATTTTAGCGCTGTGTGTTTTGGAAAATTGTGGTGTTTATTTTTTTATAAATAAAACCAAAAATACAACAACCAAAAAATTATATTAAGAAATTTTTTTGGGGGGGAGGGAAACGACAAAAAAAGGGGATTTTTAGAGAGTGGTACGAAGATCTGCCTCTGGAAGATCAAGGACCTTCTTCCGCCCCAACTGTACCTGCTACACAGAGAAAACAAAACTATTGGGTCATTCACTAAGTGATTTCGTTTGATGAAAAAAGCTGATCTTATTGACATTTAACCGCTTCACTGATATATAAATAAACTGCAGATATAGTAAGGCTTGTCTGTAAAAAATTTTGTTATGTTTTATGGAATAGTATTTGTTTGGTGCCCTATCGAAGATGGAAGATCGAAAACAGCATTTTCGGCATATTTTATTGCATATGGCTGCCCAGAAGAACGATCGGTCGAAAACTAGTTTTCATGAGAAAACTTCTTTTCCACTAAGTTTGGTCGAAATCGGACATCTGTAGTATATAGTATAGCTGTCATAGAAAAGTAGACTCAAATAAGTAGTCTTAGCTAGAAAAATAGGGAAAATTACCTTCGGAATTACATTTATTTAAAAGTTAACACGTGCTTGACAAAAGGTGGATGTATTCTGCATTCCGAACCTTTGTGTGCAAAGTCAATATAATTTTCTATCGAAAAGCAGATCAAATTTGGCCCATAGTTTTTGCCAACATACCCCTCTTAGGGTGAATATTTAAGAAAGTGATTCTTGTTCCACCTAGCCTTAGCGCTGGCCAACTTTATTCAATCGAGCATTTTGTCTCCGAAAATTCCACCCTTGGATCGTGGCCTCTGCCAATGGAAAATGTTCTTTGCCAGCCAGTGCAGATGAGCTTTCAGCCACGTGTCCGGTGCATCATAAAACTCTTGATCCCAAAGCTCCAAATAAGAAGAGAGAGCAACACCCGATCAACACCCTTTTTTCCCCCCTTTGGGAACCCCCCTAAAAATTTTTTTTTTTTTTTTTTTTTTTCTTCCCCCCTTTTTTTTTGGGGAAGAAAAATTTATTTTTTTTTTGGTTTTTAATTTTTTATTTTTTTTTTTTTTTTTTTTTTTTTTTTTTTTTTTTTTTTTTTTTTTTTTTTTTCTTCTTTTTTGGCCATCACAACCGTTTTGCGGTCTCGGCCGCTGCCACTAATGCCCGCCACTCGCCTCTGTCCCGAGCGACATTCCACCGAAGGACACTCCCGGTTCGCAATGTCTCCCTGCACCTGGTCACGCCATCTCCGCTTTGGTCGACCAGGCGGGGAGTGCCTCCCAACTCTATCGCATGCCGATTGTACACACGCTTTGCTGGAGCGTTATCATCCATACGGGTAACATGTCCTATCCAGCGCAAACGCTGTTGTTTTATGCGCTTGACTAGGTCAGTGTCCCCATAGAGCTCATACAGTTCGCGATTCATTCGGATGCGAAATTCGCCGCCAACGTTTAGAGGTCCATAAATCCTCCGAAGAACTTTTCTCTCGAACACGCCAATTGCCGCCTCATCCTCTTTTGTCATTGTCCATGCTTCTGCGCCGTTTAGCAGGACTGGGATGATAAGCGACTTGTATAGCGCAATTTTCGTTTTCCGAGAGAGGTCTCTGCATTTGAACTCCTTATTGAGCTCGTAATAACATCGGTTTGCAAGATGATATCAATATCATCGGCATATGCAAGTAGCATGTTATCTCTGGAAAAAATGGTGCCCGTTCTGTTAGCATTTGGGCACTGGCGCAGTATGTACTCCATCAGTAGATTAAAGAAGTCGCACGATAAGGTATCACCCTGCCTAAAACCTCTTTTGGTATCGAAAGGCTCGGAGCGGTCTTTACCTATTTTGACGGAGCTTTGTGTGCTTCTCAACGTCATCATGCAAAGTCGAACGTACTTTGCTGGAATACCAAAGGTAGACAGGGCTTCAAAGAACTTTGACCTTATCGGCGTGTCAAAGCCGGCTTTGTAGTCAACAAAAAGGTGGTGGGTGTCGATATTTCTCTCCCGGGTCTTCTCCAGGATTTGTCGCAGTGTGAATATCTGGTCCGTGGTGGATTTGCCAGGTCTAAAGCCACACTGATAAGGTTCAATCAGTTCACTTATTCTCGGCTTTAGACGTTCACATAAGATGCATGATAGAACCTTATATGCGATGGGAAGGAGACTGATCCCGCGGTAATTGGCGCAAACCGCAGGGTCTCCTTTTTTAAATATTGGACAGAGTACACTTAGATTCCAATCTTCGGGCATGCTTTCTTCGGACCATACTCTGCATAGGAGTTGGTGCATGCACCTTACCAGCTTACCAGCTGTAACCATTTACCAAGTTCAAATTAAACTTTTCTCCAAAAGTAGCATCTATGCAGCAGGCCTGTTTGAGTACATATACACATACTCGTATATACATAACCAATTTTTCTATAATTATTACATCACTCTTTTCTTAAATTTGATAGACTTTATAACTTTTATATATTGTCATTATTTCTCAATTCATTTATTTTGCCATACCAATATGAAGTTAGTCTTTTGAATTATGCATCTGTTTTATAAGCCATCAAAATTTATCTATATATATAAAATGTTATTCGGCGGTTTCCCAGAAATCTCTTCCAACCAAATTCCAACCCAAAACTAATTCTCGGTGTCCTTGTTTCCAAACCTCTCGTATTTTGTTGGGATATTTTGGCAAACCAATACACAAACCAGCCAATACACTAACCAACCAACAGCGACTTCATGATATATCACTGTTTTTGTAGCAGGAGCATAATCTTATACACACACCTTTCAAACTAGACTTTCGAACTAGACTTTCAAAGAAAACGAAATCTCTCGAACTTCTGGGACACCGACGGATTTCTCGAGCGATTTGCAAACCAACCGAAGCCAAAATCTCTAGAGATTTCCAGATAGTAGCCAAAATCTCTGGAGATTTCCAGAAAAGTTTTTTATTAGGGGGTATCAAGGAGGTCTTGCCTCGATAGTTGCTTTTGGGTTATCATATGTTTTTATTGAATATCGTGATAGCATGGTAGGGCGGGCTGAAAGGAAATAACATTAACCTTTAGATGCTTGCTGATCTTGTTAAAACAACACCAAATGAAGACGTGGTCTACATACCTCTTTTGCGATAGCCAAATGCAAGGCATGAACAAAGACCTCACCCATCCGACTAGACCAATCCGAAATCACCCTAATGTTGACCAAAGTGTGTGACTTCATCCTGATGTCTTATTAAGGCCAAAATTCTACCTAGCTTCTATAATCGTTAAAACGTTTCTTAAATACTTTTACACAATTCTACAAAGTCTTGCCAAAAACCGGATGACTATATCATTTAGCTGCAGTACAAATGATCGGTCGAAAAATAAGTTCTAGTGAGAAAAACTTTTTTGTTTTAAGTGGAATCGCCTTAAAATTTTTTAATTGGTAGTTTGTTAAGCTTTTCCATGATTCCACTTATTTAGGTTGAAATCGGACATCTATTTATTATAGCTTCCTCAGAATATTAAGGTCTGAAAAGTAGTCTTAGTTAGAAAAACTTTTTTGTTTTCAATGGAGGCTACAAGGGTATGATAACTTCGGCAGCACCGAAGTTAACTTTTCCCTATTTTTAGTTTTAGTCTTTTGGCGTT
The DNA here is from genome assembly GCA_018904265.1 of Lordiphosa collinella. NCBI lineage: Eukaryota > Metazoa > Arthropoda > Insecta > Diptera > Drosophilidae > Lordiphosa > Lordiphosa collinella. The sequence goes on from JAEIFV010000024.1 coordinate 234,543, forward strand.
CTTGAGGGTCCTACATTTTAGGAAAATGTACCTAATGCCATTATGCTTAAGCCAACGAGTTTAAAAGTCTCAGGAAAACATTCTTTTTCCAATTTAAGCGTAGCTTTGCTCTGCTGTCAAGAGCTTAACTTTGCTTTGTTGCTACAAGCATTGAGGTAACATATTAACCCTATTCCATATATCGAGTACGTTTTTAAACTCTGTGGAAGGCTTAAATGGAAATTGGACATGTTTTGAATTGACAAACCAATTGACTAAAACCTTGACGCGTCACTTTTTTCAGTCAATGCTTTCCACAGATCCACAAAACAATATTTGATACCAAATTTTTAAACACCCATAATCTTAAAACCATTAACATAAGTTGCATTCCAACGGCTTCTTTTACACCACAGTTTATTGACTTTTGACAAAACCCAAATGCTATTTTCTGCAGAAAGTGTATAGAATACCGAAGTGAAATCAATCAAGCACAGCAAACCGCAGTAACAGGGCAGAGGAAAACCAAAAAAAAAGAACAGAAAAAAAGTTAACCGTAGTTAAAATTGAAATTAAATGTACCCAAAAATTTGCTGGCGTGGCTGCTCATCGTTGCGACATACTTGCGCTTGCGAGGGCGCGGATGCAGATAGAGCTGGGGTTAAGGCTCAGTTCATGCCCATTTTCGGCTGGCTAAGCTTCGGCTGCGCAGCAATTGTACAATTTAAGGTTGGGCTTTGGTTGCGGTACAAGTAATTCACAGCTGAAAGGTAAGTGGAGAGAACCGTAAGAGCAGCTCAAGCATGGCCAAATGTTGTTGCTACAATTCTTTGGCTCAAACAATACGTGCAGGGCTCAGACATATTCTATAAGATTTAATTACGGCTTCCCCTTTCACCTGTGTTTTGGCCAAATAAGAATAAGCTGCACAGTTACGCTTTTGTCTGTGTGTATGTGTGTGTGTGTCTGTGCCTGCCTAAATGCTGCCCCGTTTGTTGGCCCCCATTTTGGCATTGTTCTGTTTTTGTATTTTCTGGTCTGTTGTTCTGTTCATGAGCTTTGCACTTTTCTAAAAGGTTTGACACAGTTTTTCTGGCTCTGAGATTGTGACTTTTCGCTCTGCTCTTTAAATGCTGTTTTAGTTCTTTTTTTATTTATTTTTGTTGTTGTTTAGATGTCTTCATTCAGTTAAGAAAGCTGAAAGCAAGGCCCAAAAATACCAAGTCATGTTCTGGAAAGCGTAACAAAAGCCACAAAGCACCAGGGCAGGAGGGAAAATGTTACTAAAACCAAATTATATTTGACACACACACGCAAAGACATTTTAATAATGCGTGTCGTTTGCACTAAACCAAGTAAGTGGCATAAGTTTTATAACTCATTAACCTTTTGAGAAGAACAAACAGAGAACAAGCAGAGTTCTCTCCATTCTGTGTCACTGGCACAAAAGACGGTTCTGTTTAAGTATCTGGAAGATACACACACACACTCACACACTTGAGCTACGTTTAATGCGCTTCATTAGCTTATAAGCAAGCAATTTTCTCACTGGCATCACAATGATTTTTACTTTTCGTCGTGCCTATTAAAATTATATTTCTGATTAATCATGCTTCGTAATGATAGGAACAAGCGTAAGAATAACAATATAAAAGCGCATTAATTTTCTTAACAACTTATCGAAAGAAACTGGAGCAATATTGGATATTAATTCAAAGGTTTGATGCAAGTTTTTGTTGAGGGGAGAGCAATGACCGATTTGTTATATCAACTATAATGCAATCCAAAGAAAGTTGGCAGCAAGAGTTTGTTTTAGTATGGAGAAAAGACAAAGTACATAATAAAAATGGGTGGTGATTAAAAGGTAAAGAAAACTACACTGAGACAAAGTTCACTTTTAAATTAGTTACTTTATATGTTAGAGTTAGAGAGATTGGGGGGGGTTTTTTTTTTAAGGGGGGTTTTTGTGTTGGGGGGGGGGGGGATTTTTTTTGTTGGGTGGTTTTTTTTTTGTGGTTTTTGGGTGGGTTTTTTCTCTTACGGCGAGAACGGGCGGGTTTTTGTTTTTTTTTTGTGGTTTTTTTTTTACGTGTTTTGGATCGTCTTCGATTTTTACCTATTCAAAAAAATGGATCAAAGAACCTGTATCAAATTTTGTGTGAAAAACGAAATTAAGTGCGCGGATGCATTCCGAATGTTCACTGTGGCATACGGAGAAGCTACCTTGGACCGAAGCAACGTTTATCGGTGGTACAAAATGTTCTCAGAAGGCCGAGAAGATGTGAACGACGAAGAGCGTGCCGGACGCCCGAGCACTTCAACAACAGACGAAAAAAATTAATGAAGTGGAGAAAATGGTATTGGCCAATCGTCGAATCACCGTTAGAGAAGTTGCTGAGGACCTAAACATATCGATTGGCTCGTGCCATTCGATTTTTATCAATGATTTGGGCATGAGACGGGTCGCCTCGAAATTCGTACCAAAATTGCTCAATTGCGACCAAAAACAGCATCGCATGAACATTGCTAATGAGATGTTAAACTCTGTCCGCGACGACCCAAATTTGCTCCAGAGGGTCATAACTGGTGACGAATCGTGGGTTTATGGTTATGACGTGGAAACCAAAGCTCAATCATCTCAATGGAAGCTGCCGCACGAACCAAGACCGAAAAAAGTTCTTGCCACAGGGAAGAACGGTCAATAAGGAATATTACCTGCAAGTTATGCGCAATTTGCGCGAAGCAATCCGCCAGAAACGCCCGGATTTGTGGAAGAACAAATATTGGCTTTTGCACCACGATAACGCCCCTGCTCACACATCGTTGCTTGTGCGCGACTTTTTGGCCAAAAACAACAACACTAATAATGCCGCAGCCCACCGTATTCCCCCAGTCTCCCTTACTTTTTCTTGTTCCCTTAACTAGAGAGGCCCATGAAAGGACGACGTTACGCTACGCTTAAAGAGATAAAGACGGCATCGAAGGAGGAGCTGTCCGTCTATAACTTAGTCAGGGGGGTCATGCGATGAACGCAATGATCTCAAAGATGGCTTAAGTTAGAGGTTCGTCACGTAGGGAACATACAAGTTGTTCTGAATTCCACTTCCACAAAAATTTTGAGATTTGAAAAAGGTTTTTGGACTAGATTTTATTTTTGTCACAAAACTTTTGTGGATGTAGAATTGAGAACAAGCCTGATTAACTTCTTATAATTACAGGCAGATCAAATTAACTTTCAATTTTTGCCACGCCCCCACAGTTTTGTGTATTCTAAGCATATTTAGTACTCAGTACGATTTATCGGTCCGACAAAGGAATGATAAAGATCGGATGAACAATAGTCGAGCTTTAAGGAAAATAAACAATTATGCTGGGCAGCACCGGCCGCAACGGCGTCGGGCAGCACTTCACAGACCTTTGTGTGGCAACCAACTTAAAATTGATCACATATATGCAAACTTTGGAAGGTACAGATTATATTATAGTCAGACTTGACCGAATTTCTTAATTGTTTAGAAATAAGTCTGGCATGTGTTAAATGATTCAAGCTCTTCTTAAATGCTTTTAAACTCAATTCAAGCCTTCTTTAGCTTGGCCAAAGCCTTTTGAACGTCGAGTATCGTGTACTAAGTATCGAATGCTGAGTGTGGAGTACTGAGTATTGAGTACTGAGCATCGAGTACTGAGTATCGAATACTTAGTATCGAGTACTGAGTATCGAGTACTGAGAATCGAGTACTGAGTATCGAGTACTGGTTGCAGTATCGAACTGACGACTACTGAAGCGTTACTTCAATTGTAGAAACAGTCTGGCGTTTAAGATCAGCTCTTCTAAGCAAACTCAACAGCCCAGGGCCAGCCTTAACGCACAGGGGCCACCGAAAGGAAATAGCAACAATCGTAGAACTGTATCGAGTACTAGTGAGTATCGAGTACTAGTATCGTCTACTGGGTACGAGTCAGAATATCGAGACATACGGACTGTATCTACACGAACGAGTATCGGTACTGTATCAGTACTGGTATCTACTGGACCGTAGATACAGTACTAGTATCAGTTCTGAGTATCGAGTACTGAGTATTGAGTACTTAGTATCGTCTACTGGGTAGCGAGTGCAGAATATCGAGAACAAAGTATCGAGTACTGAGTATCGAGTACTGAGTATCGAGTACTGAGTATCGAGTACTGAATATCGAGTACTGAGTATCGAGGACAGCGTTTCGTGAACTTTGAGTCTATGTCTAAATATTGAGTACTGAGAATCGAGTACTGTATTTCGAGGACTAAGTGTCGAGTACTTAGTAACGACTATCGAACACTAAGTATTGAGAACCGAGTATCCAATACCAAGTATTGAGAATCGATTTATGTGTGTCAAGTACTGACTAACGAGAACTTAGTCTATACTTGGTTTGAATGAAAATTCTAGAATCATATATGTATATTTGATACCGATAAGTTTCAAGAGTTTTGCTTGCTTTACTCTTCCTTATAAACGATTTTACCTTGATATTCGCAAGTACAAAACTCTTTCCACTTTTGGTTTTATTTTTATCTAAGTGTATATATCTTCCTTTTTAATTTGATAATAATCAAATTGAAACCAATTTCTCTCTCTGCACTCGCAAACAAATCGCTTCAATCCAACACGGTGGAAGTGCGCTTGGACTATGATACAACAAATGTAATTCAGCTAACAACCAAGGCATACAAAATAGCATTCAAAAACGGCGACGCTCATGGAGTGGCATGTGCTGGGGTGTGCTTCCTGCTTTCAAGAACGCAACAAACACGCTGCTCTGCATACTAATGGAAGATAACAAAATATTTCGAATATTTAACACCGCCAAGCGAAAGAATGGGAAGTGGACGACGACTACGACTCGTCTAGGTGTGCGTGCGTATGCATGCGCTAGCTTTTCGGTGAAGCTCAATCAATGTGAGCCAAGAAGCTCACAACGACAAGTTTGACTTGTTTTGAGCCAAAAAAAAATCATAGCAAATGAGTATATTTCAGCATATTTAGCCGGTGAACCAAGCTAATTAGTGAGAAGACAGGGCCCGGCAGTACAAAAACAGGTTGTTGAATCATACAAAAAAAAAGTAGTCAGGCGTTTAATGTGCGACCATTGCAATTTAATGCACGAACATTTCATTGACACAGATTTTACGGTATGTTTATACACTTGCCACAACGAGGTATATTCATTATGAACAACAATTTAGTTGTTATTTTATAACGTTATCTTCGTTTGGGTTGATAAACTTTACTAACGTTTCTGCCAGTTCTTTAACCCCTCTCAAAACAATTAGTGAAACTCTTCCAAATGCGCGACTGTCTAGCTGATAACCTTCTTGTTTGTGCTGAATTTGTATCCCCGAGCCATGTTTTTCATGTTGTGAAAGAGAAAGATAAAGCCAGTGCGTCAATTCCTATTTTTTTTTAACCATATCTAACTCAATTCCATTTAATTAACTCTTAAATATGTCTTAAAGTTCTTATTTCATTTTCGGTATAGCTTTATGACACGACATTAAATAAACCTATTAAAAATGCATTAGTTTGGCCTAGGGATAGTCTGGATAAGGCTTTAAATGTGAATTTAAAAAAGAGTATGCGGATATAAATGACAGATTAAAAGTTTCTTCAATGAAATTTCATCTAACTAACAATCGTACTTCACAATTTAGAATCTATTGTTTTGTTCGATACTTGGGCACAAATGGGCTCAACAATTCTGAGACTGACATTCAAATCAGATTGATTAATTGATTCACTGTGAGTAATACAAAATTTCAGATGGATTTAGTTTCAAGCCAACCGAAAGAAACAGAAACTAAAAACAAATATTAAAAATAGGGGTTCTCTCCCATTGAAGGCAAAGACTTTTGTTTACTTTCTATTGGTCTACTATATAGATGTCTGATTTCGACCAAACTTGGTAAAATCATGGAAAAGCATAATGCACTGTTAATTACGAAATTTGGAGGCGATCCCATTTAAAACAAAAAGTTTTTCTCACTAGAACTTATTTTTCGACCGATCATTCATACTGCAGCTATATGCTATAGTCATCCGATTTTGATAAAACTTTGTAGAAATGTGTTAAAGTATATAAACTAAGAATATGCCAATAAAAAGGACTTTCCATTAAAACAAAAAAATTTTCCTCACTCGAACTAGTTTTTCGACCGATCGTCCCTATGGGAGCTATATGCTATAGTCATACGATTTCGACCAAACTTTGTAGAATCGTGTAAAAGTATATAAAATAAGTGTATGCCAATGATAAGGACGTTTTCAATAAAAACAAAAAAGTTTTTCTCACTAGAACTAGTTTTTCGACCGATCGTTCCTATGGCAGCTATATGCTATAGTCATCCGATTTCGACCAAACTTATTGAAATCATGGGAAAGAATAGTAAACTAAGAAATACGTTTTTTGGAGGCGTTTCCATTAAAAACAAAAAAGTTTTTCTTTTTAAGACTAGTTTTTCTACCGATCGTTCCTATGGCAGCTATATGCGATAGTCATCCGATCCGGCCGGTTCCGACTAATATGCAGCCTATTTGTACCACAAAACTTCTTGCAAAGTTTGGTGAGGATAGCTTTAAAACTGACGGAGGAGATAGCATAGAAACTGACAGACGGACAGACGGACGGACAAGGCTAAATGAACTCAACTCGTCTCGCTGATCAAGAATATATATACTTTATGTGGTCGGAGATGCTTCCTTCTATGCGTTACAAACATCCGGACATTTTATAATACCCTCTGCAAGGGTATAAAGTGCTGGAGTGTAACAAAGGAACAAAAATTTTAAAATTCTTAGAAAAAAAACAAGAAAGAAAGTTGGTCAAGCCCGACTATAACATACTCTGTACCTGTGAAGTGCTGCCCATCACCGCTGCGACCGGTGCTGCCCATAATTGTTTGTTTTCATTATAACTCAACAACCGTTCATCCGATCTTTACCATTCCTTTGGCGGATCGATTATTAATCCTAATTACTAAATGTGTCCAGAAGGAACAAACCTTCTATCTATAAAACTGTGGGAGATATAGCGTTTTTACCAATTTGCGGGTGCGGGAGGGGGCGTGGCCAAAATTAAAAATAAACTTGATCTGCCTGGAAGTATAAGAAGCATATGTCCCATATATGTGAAACCTCTATCTCTTACCATCTCTGAGATCTCTGCGTTCACACGGACAGACAGACGGACATGGCTATATCGACTCGGCTGTTGATGCTGAACAAGAATATATATCCTTTATGGGGTCGGAGATGCTTCCTTCTGGCTGTTACTTGCTTTTGCACAAACTTATTATACTCTATGTACTTTTGGTACAGAGTATAAAAACTTTTTTGTTTTCAATGGAAGCTGCAAGGGTATACAAAACTTCGGCCGAGCCGAAGTTAACTTTCTCCTATTTTAATACCCTGTTCCCATTGAAAATGGGAAAAGGGGGTCATGAAGTTGTGCAAAAGTATGTAACAGGTAGAAGGAAGCATTTGCGACCCTATAAAGTATATATATTCTTGATCAGCATCAACAGCCGAGTCGATTTAGCCATGTCCGTCTGTCCGTCCGTCTGTCTGTCTGTCTGTCCGTCTGTCCGTCTGTCCGTATGAACGCGTGTTTCTCAGAGACTATAAGAGCTAGAGCCACACAAAAGCATGTAGATAGGTGTATACCCGATTCAAAACGAGTTTGTTTCAGATTTGGAAAATTCCTCCCCCTCCCCCCTTTAAGCGCAAAAAACTGTCAGAGCCACAATTTTTTAGATAGACTTTACATATATCAAGTAAGGCCCAATATCTATCTATTCTGAAAAGATCACTAAGATCGGACAATAAACAGCGAAGTTATTTACGAATCAATTTTGCTTGTGTGAGAGAGGGGGGGTCTTGCATTGTCAGTTATATCGCGCGCGGCAGCATGCCATGCGTTTGTGTGTATGTTAGTGTGTATGTATGTGTGAGTGTGTGGTTATGTAAAGGAAAACAAACGAAATCAAGGGAACAGGGTACTTTGTAGTCGGGGCACTCGACTGCAGCTCCCTTACTTGTGTTTATTTAATACATACCTTACACTAATAAAAGCAAAAAGATTTTAAACTGAAAAATTGCTCCTGCTTTATTTACAGCGAAATTAATATCAACCAAGAAATACTTTCAATATTCAGCAAGGCACGTGGTTAAAAAATGGTCACTTTGAAAGCTCACAGCGGATCAGGGTTGCAAGTAAAAGCTTATGTAGAAGCTTTTCTAGGTTTTCTGAAGACTTTCCAGTTATATGAAATCAAAAAACGCCGGATTTTCGAAAGTCAAAATTTGAATTAAATGCCGCTAGCGAAGCCATTTGGACCACTGTGCGACGCGTCGCGACGGTTGCAATTGCTCAAAAAACAGAAGGAAGGCACTTTACTTCACCAAAAATTTAAGAATATTGTATTTCAAATGTAAATAATATTTATTATCTTGTTTTCTTGTCAGTTGCACATATATCAACTTTCTTTAAAAAACTTTTTAACTTTAATTTGTTATTGATTAAATTATTAAATCTATACATATATATAAAAGTGAAAGTATGTTTGTCCCTTATGGGCGTCTAAGCCGCTGAACCGAAGGTTTCCAAGTAGAAGAAACCGCGAAATTTGCAAAATGTTCGATTGTTATGAAACTTTGGAGAATGTTTGGACGCTTGCCCGAGAAGGATTTTGATTTGAAGAAATGTGCGGGAAATAGTCCAAAAACCGCAAAGATATATTTAAATCTCTCTACTACTACTACTACCAATATATTTAAAGTTTCTTAATTATAAACTTCAATTACCTAAATAAAATAAATTATAATACAAATCTAACATCCAAAACTTCCTTAAAAATCTTAAAAAAAAAACGTTGCACATTTATCAGTTTGTCTGAGTTTTATAGCTTACTCGTAGCTGCCACAGAAAATGTTTAGCAGAGAGCTTCATATTTGGATTGTTCCAAATCTAAGTGATTTGTGGCTATCAAGGATGTGAATCGGTACGAAACCCTACCACCTGTTGGGTTCATGAACCGAAAACTTTTTTCTGCCATGAAATTAAAGTATGTAGTAAAAAAAAGTTAGTCTGAATACCACACTGGACCAATTGAGTCTTGAAGTAAAGCCTCAGAATTGCTGTCTTGTTAAACAAGATATGTGACAGCATCTAAAGGGATTCAATACATAGTCTCAATTCTTATTTCTAGGATTGTATTTTATTTTTCAATATTTTTAAAAGCAACAGTTTTCAGTTTAAACCTAAAAGCTTGATCTGCAATCTTCATTCCTTTACCTGGTTGCGTTTATTCATTGAAATTCAAAGCAAAACTCAACAGGCACATTTTATTTTCATTGTTTTTTTTTGTTGTTTCTTTTTTGTTGCTATATTTTTGATGTCACGCCATTTATTTTGATTTGACTTTGTATATCACTTGCAATTTAAAATTTCCTGCACAAAATTTGTGCGCATTTTTTCCAGCTTATTTAAGTAACAATTGGCAATTGTTATTTAGCTTTTATTTTTGTTTATGTGTGTTTTTTCCAGAGATTTGTGATTAATACAAGACAAATTTGTTACACAAAGGGTACATAACTCGAAATAAGTCAAAAAAGCAAGTTGTTTGGTTACATAAAACGTGACATTTGCGCAGTTGGCAGTTGTGGTTATTAATTTATGATAATTGTGTGAGGCTCTGCACGATTTCACCCACGTGATGCGATGGTGGGGAAAACTACAACTGCAGAAAACTAAAACAAATCTACACAAAAATGCAACAAGTTATTAAGTCAATTATTTTTTATCAATTAATATGAAATTCTTAGGTATTTTACTCAAAGATAAGACACCAAATGTAGTTAAGCTGCCACAGGTGGTTCAAAATAAAGCTTTTGTTTTGGCCAGGAAACAAAGTTCTAAGCCTGTCAAAGCTCTGGCAGCGCCCTCTATACAAAGCTCAGGGAAACTAGGACACTTTTTTTTTTGGAAAAGTTCAACAAAAGTGCCATAAAAAAGCGTATCAAAATATAAAATTTATTTGCATTCTAAATTGAAAAATTATGACAAAAAAGGTAAACTGAGCCAAAAGTTAAACCAAAAGAAAGAAAAAACTCATATTCAAAGTAAAACAAACCAAACCAAAAGTAAACAAAAAGACAATATTAAGCAATTTAGTTTTGTTTTCTTTTTAAATTGTATTGTATATTTCTTGTCTGCTTGTGGTTTTGTTGGTTTTTTGAGTATTTATATAACGACCGCAGTTAGTCAACAAGAGAACCCCCCAATTTAAAACCGGTTTATATCGGGGAGGGTCAGCAGATAACGGTAAAATGATTTTCATGCGACGCCTGCCATCAGCTTGAAGCACTCAATAAATATTTAATAAATTCGCTTGATGGATGCATGTGCCTCCTGTCCGCAGTGTATGTGAGACATTGAGGCATTTAAATATTTTATTTATGGCATGCCACTTACTACTCGCCGTTTCCAGTTATTTTGCTTTTTTTATTTTGATTTTATTTTGTTTTCATAAAATTTCCAACCAATACATCAAATTGAATGCAATTAAATGATGGCAAATAACATTAACTGTGATTGATCAAATGAAAATAGACGGTAATTATGGCAGATGCCATGAGTGAAACCATTTATGAGTGCCTTGCGTGACCCAAAGTTAGGCTTGTTCAATGAGGAAATACGGAAATACGGCAGCGAAATGGTACTGTGGGGTAAAGGCCCTGAAGAAATTTATATACTGATTTTGGCTTAACAAACTTATAGAAACAAGTCTACATATTTTATATTTAGCAACAAACCAGCCAGCTTTTTGTGAGCAAAACAAGTATTTGAGGGGATTTTTGGATTGTGTGAAGAGTCTTGCATTAGTATCGACTGATCTGATCGAGCAAATGATTTATATCACCCTGACCACATCTAACAGCCAACATCATTAGACATAAACATTCCCCCTGGTGAAATTTGTCATATTTATAGCATGTTCCTATCAGACACTGTCCCACTAATGACAAAACAAAAACTTTAAAAATATGAGCATAGCAAATGGTTATAAAGCTCTTTCACTCATGACGTGGGAGGTGATCTTAAAACAGTGATCTCTAATAACTACAGAGGTCGTTGATTTATTAAAGTTTTTTTGCCTGTAAAATGCGTTTTTAAATTGTAAGCAGTGATGCAAACCTCTTAAACTGGCTTAGTTCAGTGATTCAGGGAGTTTTTAAACCACCGGTTCGGATTATAAAACGACTATCACAAATCCAGACGCCGCCGTCAGACTATACTGGATCAGTAAAGCCATTAAAACTGAACACCCAAAAAAATTGGTATCAATTTCAATTTGATACATGTTGTCTCAAATTAAAACTAAAACCAGTATCGTTTTTTTAGTATCAATATAATCCTAGAGAGTGTCAAAATGATCTTTTGGTTATTAATTTGATACGCAAAAGTATCAATTTGAAACAAACACATTTTTATGAAGTTCGAAAATTCGAAATGTTATGCTAGTACTGGTGGGCAAGTAGGCGCTTGACGATTGACATTAATTGTTTTGATTTCAGTGCAAACACATCAGTAATTTGCTTAAAGTAAAAGCTACGTAAAACAGTCCTCCAGACGACGTGCTGAAGACTAGACTGCTGTATTTCAATATAGAGCACAAGCTCTATTGAAAAGGTGAGCAGCTAAACATACATACGAGTATGTACATCGTTTCTTGCCCACATTTGTAAATAACAAATATAACTTTTTTACAGAGGACGTACTACACGCTGTTTCTGCTCTATCCAAGATGAGATAATCAAAGTCAGCTCCAGTTGAGGCGTGATTTGCATACTCTGAGGTTTCTGAACCATTACTAAAGAAAGTTCTCGACCTGGGATGATCATCATAATTGGGGCAGCACCAAATCAGAAGAGCAGATTGTTATGTCAATAAGGTTCGCTTGATGCACTTCCTTACAGTGACTTCTGTATTTGAATAACATACGCGTTGAAATGTGAGAGTACAATGTTTCCCATAATCATAAAATACATTTTGTAAGAGCACAGAATAAAATAAATCAGTTTTTAATGTTTAAATTTTAGTTTTAATGGCAGTTTGCTTATAACTGAATTGGGACTTCAAACTTAATAAGAAAAAGTGTTAAATTGAGAAAAGCTAGTATCAAAATGATACCAAAAGCTTGACAGTCAAAATATCTAAATGATAATTGTTAGTATCATATTGATACTAAAAAATTAATACAAAATAGTGTCAGCCTGATACTAGATAGTATCTATTTGATAATTTCGAAATATAATTTTAATACTTTCGAAAATATTAACTTGATACTTGGAGTATTAAAGAGAATTTGATACTCAACAGTTTCAAACTGATGACTTAATAGTGTCATTTTGATGACTACTTTTTTTGGGTGTATAAATATCAGTTTTTCTGTTCCGATCTAGGGAACGTATTTGATCTATTTGTGTCCCCAGTACAGCACACAAGCCGAATCTTACATATATCCGTTATCGTTATTGAAATCGTTATCTTTATGGTTATCGTTGTTGTTATCGTTATCGCAATTGATATTGTTATCGCTATTGTTATTGATTTCGCTATCGATACCGATGTCGTTATCGTTTTCGTCATGGATATCGCTAGCGTTATCGATATTGATTTCGTTATTGTTACCATTATCGTTATCGGAAAATCACATTTAAATTTATTCAAATCAATCGGATGATAAATAGATTTTTGCAAATCGAATATTCTGGGAATTTTCCAAGAGGGCTGATTTTCCAAAATTGGGGAAATGCGTGTCCAATTATTTATAAAAAATAAAAATATAAAAAAAAAAGTTCTCCATACAAACTTTTCCGACGCTTTTCCAGGTGGGATTTTAAAAAACCCAGTCTAAGTCGGGGGTGACACAGAAATCTCTAGAGATTTTCAAGAGAATTGATTTTCCAAGTGGGAAAGATAACTTTTCCAATCTAAGATAGTTGTACATCTCACCAAACAGGGTTGATGTTAAGTTGAATTTTGTTAGTTGTGGTATAAGTTTTATGATTCATGCTAATATTATAATTCAAATTAAAAATATAAAATTTAAAAATATTTTCGCGCCAATCATAAAGCAACACTTGGCCACCCTTGGCTCGTTTGTGGTTGACAAATTTCCCAAGTGACGCTACTGAGGCAGGCAGGTGGCGCCAGTGGTAGGACGGTTTTGGCTGATACGGCAGTCTTCGGTTGGTTTTGCAAATTGTTATTGAAATGCTAATTTTAATATTAAAACAAATTAAATATGATATTCTTTTTATGCAACTTATCCAGAAAAACAAAGTTGTTAACATTTCCAAGCTTAATATTGCATATCAAAACAGTTTGAGTGGTGAATTTAGCATAATCTCCTCCCAAAACACAAGAGGTTTCAAACCAACCGAAAGAGATTTCTAAGAATTGGTTTTCGGTTGGAATGTGGTTGGAAGAGGTTTCTGTGTCACCCCTGAGTATGCACTTTCACCAAATAAAGAAACTTCTGTACAAATTTTTATCCCTCTATCTCTTAGGCTGAGCGATGATTGCCACTGAGTCCGTCAGTCAGTGAGGACACACTCTGCTATAAATAAGCGGAGCTCGTAAATAACAATTGACCGATTTTCTATTTGCGGTCTGCCCAATAACAAAACCAAAAGAAACATCCAATTGACATTTCAGTTGACTGTTCTCTGTTGAGCTTTTCTTAATTTGCTCATTTCATAACAACTTATACGGCGGTGTCCCAAAAATCTCTTCCAACCAAATTCCAACCCAAAACCAATTCTCGGTGTCCTAGAAATCTCTTTCGGTTGGTTTTAAGCCTGTCGTTTTTTGTTGGGAGATTTTGGCAAAACAACCAATACAGTAACCAACCAATAGCGACTTCACGAACCCACACAATATACTCGTATATCATTGTTTTTGTAGTAGGACCTTTCGAACTAGACTTTAGAAGAAAACGAAATCTCCCGAAGTTCTGGGACGCCGACGGATTTTTCGAGCAATTTGCAAACCAACCGAAGCCTAAATCTCTAGAGATTTCCAGGACACCCCCGATAGATAGCGTTCCGACTGAGCGCTCGCACATTAAGAGTCAGCAGATTAGCCAAAAATCGACCGGCTCATCTCCAAGGGTTTTTTTTTTTTTTTTTTTTTGTGTGATTGTGTGGCTTGTGTGAGTCGCAAGCCCAAACAGACACCTCACTCACACATACACACACAAACGCAAACGACTTTTTTTTCATCGCTTGCAACGAATCGGTCAGTGAATGAGTAGAGCAAAAGGAAAACAAATCGATTGTTTTTCGAGCTGAGGAGTTCAGAGCCGTTGAACGGTTCATCTCTGATTTTTTGCTCAAAGGGTCCATAAATAACTGTTATTTTTGGACAACGAAAAGCGGTCAATTGTTATTTGCGAGCTCAGATTTATAGAGAAGATTTATGGATCACACAAACAAATCTAAAAACAGACATTATTTCTATTAGACCGCTCATAGTGCATTCAAAATGTCGGGTATACTATCAAAGCATCTGGTCAATAAAATGAACCATACCGAACCGATATATTTGCTATTTTCGGTTCGGCTCTGCATTTTGAATCAGACGCTGGTTCGGCTCGCGGTACAAACATAATTCTCAAAGAATGTTTCTTTAAGCGAGAGTTTTCCTAATGCAGAACCCATTTCAGTATTCTTTTTTCTTTGTGATACTAAAATTTTACATACGAGTACGTTACGTGTACAATATTTAGCGGTCTCTCTTATTTCCACTAGCCAAATCAAGAAGCGTGACAGTCCTCACGTTTCCAACACAATACTGAAAGCTCTACAATTTATTTTTATTATTATGGGCGAGACTGATATATTAAAAACGCATTAGACAAGAAAGCAACACTGAAATATGCAAATTAAAGTCGAAATTTGACACAACCAGAGAGCCAGGTTGTGCCGCTGCTATAATACTCTTACATAAAAGAGAAAAATTGAATTTGATATGATGCTGCTCAATACAGTATTTTGTAATTATTCAAACAAATTACGTGTACGTTTTTAAGAAATGTTAAAATATTGCTTAAGAATTCATAATAAATGAAAAGTTATGCAATTTTTGCCATTGTATATTTATAATCAAATATCGCACATGAAATGTCAATATATCCTTATAATAAGCTTTTGTTAAGCTATAAAAATGATCACTAGTTCCACCAGCAACCATAAGTTTATCATAAAATTTGATATAACGGTAAGGGCTCGTCTAAAAATGTAACCTATTCTCTATTTGCGATATATTCTAACTTTGCCTCTATAACTCTAAGATGTTTCCTTGCGAAATACACTCCGCAGCATTTTAAGAATACAACTGGTAAGCTTTCAATGGGAATGCAGGATATATCAAAAATATCTATATTTGTATAGATATTAGAAAAAATTGGTTTGAAATTCGAGTCGATTTTTGAGTATAAGTAAATGGTCGATATTTTCGATACTTATTTTCAAAACGAGAGCGTAAGTTAAACTCGGCCCTGTCCGACTTCGATATACCCGTTACTCGGTGGAATAAATGTTAAATATGATTAAGGTGGAGCATTAACATTAATGTATCAACATTATGCTAACAAACAACGCTTGCTGCGCTGAATAGTATGCAACATTTTGTATAACCTTTATAGCTCTGTTGTTTATTTTCCTATCTTTATGAAAATTTGAGACATTACCCTGTAGTTCAGCTCATGGTGGAACTAACAAGGTGAAGGGCTGAGGGCAAACCGTCAGCATATGATAGAAAGAGACTGCTTGATATTTCTTAATACTAATGCCTATAGACTCTTCCCATATTGTTTTTTCCCAAGTCTTTGGGAACTCGTATGAGTTTAACGTTGTTTCGCGCAAACGATTTACGGCAAATAACACGATAACTCGACATCTTTTCACACACTAAAATCAGAAATGACAGCACGAATAAGACATACAAAACTACAGAAAAATTTATCCGTAGCCTACCTTGCACTCACAGCCAGAGGTCGAAACAAACGGTCCTCTCTTTCCAGCACTCACAAAAAACCGGTTTCGTGCGGCGCATTGACAGAGAGGGATGCCGACCTTTTGGGACCGACCGCTTGCCGAAAAGGTTTTTTGTGTGTATGGGCCTGAGAGCGCTTGTGTGTGGGCTCACTCAGTGCGTGCTTACATCTTATACATTTTCATGCATACACAACAACAAAACTTTTGTTTATGCATTTGCTCTCAGTCTCTCTCACACTGATACTCTCTGATCGCACCAGAGACTGCTCTCGCAACCTTTTGACAATAACATTTTTATGTGAGGGGATTTAAATAACACACACTTCGGGACCGCTTGACTGAAATGGGCCTGTTATGGGGTTGATGTTAGACCGACCAGCCTGAGTGTACAACAACAGCCTCGTAACAGCGAGCGCAAAAGCAGCACATATTCCCCTTGCAGAGGGTATTATAAAATTGTGCGGTGTTTGTAACGCTTGAAGGAGCACTCCTACACATAAAGTTTAACGACAAACGACTGAGTGATTTAGCCCTCCGCGTCCGTCTGTCTTTTCTTGTTATCTCCCCGTCAGTTTTAAGCTATCCTCACCACTTTGCACGAGTCTCTGACATACGCTGCACTTTGTCGAACCGGCACGTGACTTAGTATGCGAGAACGATCGTCGAAATAGTCTTATGGAAAAACTTTTTGTTTTTAATGGAAACGCCTCGAGTACGTATTAGTTTAGAATCCTTTTCCTGATTTCACTAGTTTGGTCGACGGATGACTTAGCATATAGCGCCAGAACGATCGGTCGAAGTTCTGGTGGGAAAACTTTTTGTCTTTAATGAAAACGCTATCTTGCATACACTTTTATATACTTTACACATTCTACAGGTTGGTCTTCTGACTTAACTATAGCTCCTAGGACGATCGGCGAACTTCTATGAAAACTTTTTGTTTTTGATGAAAACGTCCTTTTATGGATATTCTATTTATATACTTTAATACATTTCTACGTTTTATCAGCGGCTAGTAGTCGTGATGATCGTCGATAGTTCTAGTGAGAAAACTTTTAGTTTTGATGGATCGCCTCCAAATTTCGAATTAACTTTTAATCACCGTTTGTCGTCACATCTTATCGATATATCCCTAAAAAACTTTTGTTTTCAATGAGCTAGTATACAAACTCGGCCGCCGTTAACTTTCCCCTATTTTATTTTTCGGTTGCGGTCGCGCGAGCAGACCGAATATGGTTAGAGTTATTACGTGCTATGCTCACAGCATACTGGCCCTTTGGCCCTACAAACGGAGAGAGTGCTGTCCCGGACGGCCTCACCTTGTTAGTTCCACCATGGTTCAGCTGGTTTCAAGGCATTACCGCTTCATAGTTCATGTACTAGATTAGCGCTGTGAAGCATTACCTTTCGTTAACGACACGACTGACGCTCAGTGATGCATCAGGTCGTTAGCCCTGGAAGTGCCTAGACACAGGTGAACTACAGGGACTATAATGTGCACCCATCACCACACTATCGACAAGTAATGCAGGGTCGTACCGATCGGTACGTTTTTACTTGGCTGGTGGTTGGTCGCTACGAAGAGTTAGAGAATTCGCTAATGCAAATTGTCTTGACTATCGTTCAACCGATCTTTACGGTGGTAAAGAATCAAGAATATAGGTTAAGGTAAGCAAAAGACATTGAAAACTAGAAACCTTGAAATCAATAAAAGACTTTTAAGGATAAACTCTAGTAAAACTTAATTACATACTGTATCTTTAATTGAATGTTATAGGTTGGAAAGGAGATAACTTCTTCCGAAAAGAATAAATTGGACGTCAAATACCAATTTTGGAATGTGCGATTCAAGTGGCGCGGAGTTTAATCTATTCCTAATGTTCTTTCAGCACTTCATTCTTTATATCCTGAGTGTTATTCTTCTTGCCAAAATCAATAAACCCCTTTTGTGTAGGTGTAGCAAGGTTATTAAGAAAGCCACAAAGCCCTACAAACAATGCGGCAGTTTCTTATTTTATGACCAAATTGTCATTGTAGTTGTGAGCTGTGTGCAAAAAGAAAACAATACCAAAATATAAAATCAAAAAAAAAAAAAAAAAAACATTAGACGCTGGGAAGTTGTGCATGAATGTGTATAAACAAAAGCCAATCCAAAAACGAACTGAAAACGTGCTGATTAATGCTCTGCACACACAAACACACGGACATATATAAACAAAACAAAAAAGCACGACTACAAAATGGCATAGGTCAGTTACACTAATTGAAATAGAATGTTGTTGGTCATTTTTTTTATCATTAACTTTTGCGGTGGGTGCTCAAAAGTGGACTGATGAATGGAAGAGCACACACTTGATGAGGGTTTAATATATTTGTACTAAATATGAGAAAGCATTGTTAAGAGCCTTTCACTTTAGAATGTGCAACACATATGACTGGAGTGAAAGTACAGGAAAAGAAGAAATTGAGGGGGCAAAAACCCACAGAACTCAGTGTTAAGTTTAGATTCTCAGTAGAGATAGACAATAATATGAAAGTTCTTCAACAAGTGGTTGTACCCAAAAACCAATTGGAAAGCTCTAGGACAAAAGCTTTCACTTAAATTTTCTTTGAGAGAATTCAAAGTTGCAGCTGATGAGCGGTCACGTGTTTGAAGTTTGCGAAAAGAGAGCGCATGTCCTCTAAACGTCAAAACAACAGAAAAGCTCAATGATTTGTTTGAATTTGTTTTTGTAATGAAATACCTTTGTACGTCCGTATGTATGTATGTATTTAGTTGGCCTGATTAGATGATGGAACTGTGACAACGCCTCTGCAAAGAATTCAACTTTGATGGAGATGATAAAGCAGTTAATGCAACGCTCTTCAGCAGCGCCCACTCAATGCCATCCACTTACAAATGGAGAAAGGGGAGCGGCAACCCACCAGTATCTCACGGTTGAGACGTGGATACGTGAGATAGCAAACAGTACCCGGTCTGGGTACCAACTAATGAGGCGCCAGGAAGTCAGACCAACAACAAATAACTTGTCAACATGCAACAGAGCAAACGGTATACCACCCCCCTGCATCAACCCCAGCAGTACAGTGAACACTACAACTATGATAACTTTTTATGGGTGCGCTCTGCAATAATTAAAGTAAGCCCAGAGTCACAATTTGAAGTCAGCTATAGACTTTCTTAACTCAAAGGAACTACAGCTGTAGCAGTTAACTTTGTCCAATTGAAAATCAATAGATTGAAACCATAACAATAATTTTCTAAGCATGGAAGAAATTATCAATAAATAATATCAATATTTTCATATCAAAGTGATACTATATAATATCTATATGATCTTATAGTATCACATTGACCAGATCAGCAATTATACCCATATTAAATTCATCCTCACAAAAGACCGTCCAAAATAAATTCATGTTTCCACAACTTATTTTATGCACAATTTTTGGGAGCAATCAGTTTATTTTTAGTTTTGGGGTCAACAGTAGGCCGTGAAATCGGTAAACGGTCTCACCAATCATACATTTTATATGATTCCATCTCAGCAATCATGTTCGTCCAATTTATCAATCGCAATCGGCAATCACTGTATTAATTCCTCCAAAGATCACAGTCAAGAATTCTCAGAACCATCACTGGAGCGCCATGGTACATTCGCAATGAGTGTATCCACAACGATCTCAGCATCCCATTGGTCGAAACTGAAATAGAGCAACTTAAACAAAAATATTTTGAGAAGCTTCTTACCCACCCAAATCAACTTGCAAAATCTCTTTCCATGCTAGCAACGCATTCTCGTCTCAGGAGAAATGACCTACCAACCCAGCGACTGACTTGAAGGGCCGCAGAACACAAACTATCTCCAACAGGGGATGGTTTATAAAATAGTTTCTAGATTAAGATCTGAAAAATTAATGTTAGTCTCATTAAGAGAAGATTCAATAAATACAAAATAAGCTTAAAAAAAAAAAAAAAAAAAAAAAAAAACTGTATTCAGCAGGTAAAATCGGCAATCATAAATCGGAAATCGTAAATCGGATTTATCTGCTGAATACGCCCAATGTTATACTGAAATGTGAAAATATTAAAGCGAAATGAATAATTCCCTACCGATTCAGATAGACTTCGAAATTTTGAGAGCAGAAAGAGAAACCAACAGTTATTATACTCTGTGTACCAGAGGTACACAGTGTAGTGCCATTTATTATCCGATCCTTATGAAACTTTCAGAGATTGTAGATATGGCGCACATACACTACACTGTACAATATGAGCTTGATATCTTCAAAATTGTAGGAGTTTTTCAACATTTTTAATTGCGGGGGCGAGGCCCAAATCTATACATCTATATAAAAGTGAAACTATGTTTGTATGTTAATCCCTTATGGGCGCCTGAACCGATCTTCACGAATTTTTCACAGTATGTTCATGTCGATCAGGAAGTGTCATAGGCTATATCTCATGTCTGTGAAATGGTCCAAAAACCGCGAAATTTGCAAAATTATACCGTTCATCCGATTGCAATGAAAATTTGGGAACCGTTGAACGCTTGCCCGAAAAGGTTTCTAAGTTGAAAAAATTTGCGGCAAATGGTCCAAAAACCGCGAAAATTACAAAAATTATGTTTTCGCTAAAACTTTGAGAAATTGATCGACGCTTGCCCGGGAAGGTTTCAAAGTTGAAGAAATTTGCAGAAAATTGTCCAAAAACCCCGAAAATTAAAAAATTTGCGGTTTCTGTAAATCTTTGGATAGTGGTTCCGACGCTTGCCCGGAAAGGTTGCCATTTAGAAGACATGTGCGGAAAATGGTCTAAGAACCGCGAAATTTGCAAAATGTTTGCATTTCATAAAGCTTGGAGGATTGATTACACGGTCCAAAATATTGCAAAATTTGCATATTTTTAATTTGAGCCTGGATTATTGTGTCTATCAAACGGCAATTGAAGACGGGTAAAAAGGAAGTATTAACCAAACGGTCAAAAAAACACAAAATTAGCTAAATATTCATGATTTTAGATTATCATGAAGACGTGTATATATCGAACGGTCAAAATTGTTTATACCGACATGCACTAGATTGAATATAAGGGAATAACGATTTATCGTTGATGGACTATACATCAAATATCGATGTTGTGTGTTTGAATTAGTCTTAATCGATATTTATCGCCTAACCAATTGTAAACTTAGCCGGTGGCTTAAACCGTATGTAATCCACTGATCCAAGCCAAAAAATTTAATAGAAAGCTTTGTCTGTGCCAAAGTTTTAATACTCGATTGGAAGTCATCTTATTATATTCTGACGGTTTCTCATAAAGACTATTTTTCAGACATGCGTTGGCAAAATTATAATACCCTTAGCAAGGGTATAAAAACAAGAAAGGCGGTCAAGCTCGACTACAATACCTCCCAGAGGTCTGTATATATTCGATCAATTATAAATTAAATGACACACAAAGTATTAAGGTGTGTGAAGAGCTGCGCTTCGCCGCGGTGGTCGGTGCTACCCAGCAAAATGGTTTGATTTCCTGAAAACTCGACTATCTTTCATCGGATCTTCAACAATCCTTTGGCGAATAACAAAACAACTTTTCACAAAATCTTACTTAATTCCATCTAAAACTTCCGAAGAAGTTATAAACACTAAAGACAAGAATATGAAGAGTACAAAAGAGAATATCAGCAGGTATGCATTACCCGGTCTCGTGGAAATTCTGTCTCATCTTATCTGTAACTATGGGTCAACCGTCGCAAAGCTTTCAACGAAAAAAAATATGGGATAGTTTACTTCGGCTCGGCAGAAGTTATGTATTTCCTTGCGGCCTCCATTGAAACTTAATAGTTTTTCTAACTAAGACTACTTTTCGGAACCTACTTTTCTAAGGGAGCTATGCTATATAGATTTCCGATTTCGACCAAACTTAGTGGAATCATGAAAAAGCATAGCACATTAGCAATTACGAAATTTGGAGGCGATTCCATTTAAAACAAAAAGGTTTTTCTCACTAGAACTTCTTTTTCGACTGATCATTCGTACTCCAGCTATATGCTATAGTCATGCGATTTTGACAAAACCTTGTGGAATTGTGTAAATGTATATTAAATAAGTATATGCCAATGATAGGGACGTTCCATTAAAAACAAAAAAGTTTTTCTCACTAGAACTAGTTTTCCGACCGATCGTTCCTATGGCAGCTATTTAGCTGTAGTTATCCGATCGGGCCGGCTACGGCAAAAAGCAGCGTTTTTGTCCTTAAAGACTTTGTGCATAGTTTGGTGAAGATAGCTTTCAAACTGACGGAGGAGATAGCACAGAAACAGACGGGCGGACAGAAGGACATGGCTAAATCAGCTCAGCTCGTCGTGCTGATCAAGAATATATATAATTTATGTAGTCGGAGATGAATTCTTTAATTCGTTGCAAACATCCGGACAATTTTGTAATACCCTCTGCAGGGTTATACTTAATAAACAAACTATCAACTAAATCCATCTGCGCTATCAAACTCATCCTTCAGATGATTGAAACCGAACTTTTTTCATTATCGATTTTCTGTTCGGCTCAGAATTTGTTATAAGATCGAAGAATCTATCTTCAATTTCGATTTAGTAGTCTAGTTAGGTTTCGTTCGATTCGGCTCGGTAGAAAACCTTTTTGCATCCCTGTTTTAAGGGGTCGTATTTAAAACACAGCAAATTTAAGAAATTACGATCATTGATCTGGGATCAAGACGCTCAGCTGAATGCAGCCGAATATAAGATCAATGATTTATTTTAGGGTAATTAATTTACAGTAATGCCAATGTTGTCCACATACTAAAAGGGATTCATAATTATAAAAATTTTTCAATTTAAAATTTATCACCAGTGTTCAAGTGTCTTTGTTAAATGCGTTTTATGTTTTTTTATTATTTATACTCTGTACCAGAGGTACACAGAGTATATTAAGTTTGTGCAAAAGTATGTAACAGGCAGAAGGAAGCATCTCTGACCCTATAAAGTATATATATTCTTGATCAGCATCTACAGCCGATTCGATATAGCCATGCCCGTCTGTCCCTCCGTATAAACACAGATCTCAGAGATGCTAAGAGGTTTGACATGTATGGGACATATGCTTCTTATACTTGCAGGCACATCAAGTTTATTTTCAATTTTTGCCAAGCCCTCTTCAGCCCCCCCAAATTGAAAAAAAATGCTATATCTCCCACAGTTTTATAGATAGAAGGTTCGTTCCTTCTGGACATATTTAGTAATCAGGATTATTTATTGATCCGTCAAAGAAATGGTAAAGATCGGATAAACGGTTGTCGAGCTTTAAGGAAAACAAACAATTATGGGCAGCACCGGTCGCAACAGTGATGGGCAGCACTTCACAGTTACAGAGTATGTTATAGTCGGGCTTGACCGACTTTCTTTCTTGTTTTTTAGATAACGCGCTGAGGAAATGGTATATTTATAAGATGATTCAGCGGGCTGCAGTCAACTTTCCATCACAGGAGCTTACGATATGACCAGTGCAAAGATTGTAAGCAGGTAGAGATTAAAAAAGACAGTTCATATTCTATTATTAAATAGAATTAAATTTTCAAAGCAATTCATTTTTTATTTAACGAGTCTTTACTGCTCGAAAGAAGGCGTGCCAAGGTTAAGTGTTTTTTTGGTGAAAGAAGCACTGTTGGGGGGGGGGGGGGAGGGTGGTTGGCTAAAAGGAGGTGTGTGCTATACAGTAGGGTGGTGCCAGTTGTCAGCAGCTTGTGCAATCAGCTGTTGCTAATGAAAAACGTCGGCAAGTTCAGCAAAGGAAAGCCAAAAGTCAAAAGCTTATTGATTTTCTACCATTTCCCTATTTTTATTTTCTATTTCTGGGCGCTGCTCTTGCCCGATAATAAAGTCATATAAGCAGCCAATTAATTAGTGCACA
Source organism: Lordiphosa collinella (assembly GCA_018904265.1). Taxonomy (NCBI): domain Eukaryota; kingdom Metazoa; phylum Arthropoda; class Insecta; order Diptera; family Drosophilidae; genus Lordiphosa; species Lordiphosa collinella. Next base: position 258,551 of record JAEIFV010000024.1, read on the forward strand.
AATTACTTACCCACTTCCAACTGGGATAAATGTTGTTGTTGTTGTTGTTATTGTTGTTGTTGTTATTATTATTACTATTATAATGATTCAATTTGTGTAATTATTAGCTGTTTGGTTTTCTCCTTAATGTTGTGCAAAACTATTTGTTACAATCTCTCTCTAATTTGCTGTAAGTATTTCCGGTTTGAATTAAATATAATTAAAAATACATGGAAATTATTTATGCACTCGCGCATTTTGCATATTCGATAAAAGCAAAGTTTTCCCACCACAAACCAGTGGGAAGGGGAGGCAAGTAATTTGAAAAATGACTAGTAAAGCTGCGCAAAAACACTAGGAATGACAGGAGTATGGGGCTTAGACTGGATTAGTTAGCTTATCAGTCAGAGCTTATCAGAAAGCGGCCGCTAGGGCTGATTGAGATAGAATATGGAGTGATAAAGGGTGTTTTTTTTAACAGAGGTATTGAGCAACAATGAGCACATATGTAGAGGACTGGTATTATGATATATTTTGCTGTGGTATAGGAGTTTGACTTACAATAAAATTCTTTATTAGAAAAAAACTTTTATGATTTAAGGGTCGATTTCTCATGTTAAAGATAACACAATCTGTCATATAAGCTAGCCAATTACAGAGTAAATAGTAATATTATCTGACACATATTTGCTCTTTATAAAAAAAAGTGTTTCTGGATCAGAATCAAGCCGTCAGTTTTGCTTTCAACGCTTTAAGAGTTTCAAATTTGTTAGGGAACACAAATCCTCTATATGTAATGCTCCTTCGAACAATGCTAACTGAGCAGCATTTTATTTTAAGGAGAAAATAGAGTTAACTCGGCTCGGCCGTTTTGTAGACCCTCAGCTTCCATTGAAAAAAAAAGGTTTTCTAACTAAGACTACTTTTGGTCCTTACTTTTCTATGGGATCATACATATAGATGTCTAAGATCGACCAAACTTTGAATCATGAAAGTAATACATTGTTAATTGAAATTTGAGGCGATCCCCTAAAAAAAAAAGTTTCCATAACTTTTTTACACCGATCTTATAGATTATTCTATAGTCACCGATTTTGAAAAACTTTAGATTGTGTTATTATCCAAAGGACGTTTTCTGAAACAGTTTTTCTCCTAGACTAGTTTCCATCGTAGTGGATATTAGATGTCGACTTTCTGATGTAACAAATACTTTGGGGCGTTTCCTTAAAAACAAAAAGTTTCCCTGATGTTTCACCGTCGCTGGGATGTTTAGTCATATCCGGCGGTTCCGACGATTGTACCGACTTTTGCAAAGTTTGGTGAGGATGCTTTAAAATACGAGGATACAAGAAACAGACACGGACTGGGCTAATCTACTCAGCTCTCATGCTTCAAATATATACTTTATGTGGTCGGAGATGCTTCCTTCAATGCGTTACAAACATCCGGACAATTGTATAATACCCTCTGCAAGGGTATAAAAACGAAATAAAGAACTAACTATCGCTGACTAACCCCAAGACGAGAGGCTCTCTGTCTCTCTCTAACACTAACTGGTGCATTACTCCGGCAAGCATTTGATGTGAACTTCCGAGTGTGTTCGGCCCCCGGTGCATGGCTGAGAACAAAAATTCATTACTCTCTCGTTCTCGCTCATTTTGACCAGGCAGTGAGAGAGCAAGTACGGCTACCTACTTAAGTATACCTTGCGCTGAGCCTTTCATTATTTTGCTCATCTGCTGGCTCTTAATGTGCGAGCGCTCAGTCGGATCGCTCTCTATAAGTAGTTCTTGAATGAACATAACCAGAATAGCTCAACTGAGAACAGTCAACTGAAAACCAAAGCGAAGAGAATCGAAGTGTTCTGCTCAGAGACAGAGAGAGAGCATGGGTATTTAGCCATATTTTCATTGAAATTTGTCCAAACTATTTGCCTGCGTGAGCATATCTTTTCCATTGCCTGTTTAAGGCCACCAAATATATTCGCAGTTTGTTCATAAATTCGCAAATAATGCCAGCTAAATTTGTCATTTCAACAAATATGGCAAAGAAATGAGTAATAATTAATTCCATAGCAAGAGTGAATTTGAAATTACTTATATTAAAGACATTTTTGGCAAGAATAGTTTTGTTAATATCAACACAACATTTATAATCTGGATCGTCAAAAAACTAGTTTTAGTGAGAAAAACTTTTTTATCTTCGATGGAAACTTCTTCAAACTTTTTATGTATTAGTTTTCTAAGCTTTTCCATGACTCCACGAAGTTTGGTCAAAATTGGGCAAGTGTTAAGTTAGGTCTGAAAATTGTTTCGGAAAGACAAACTTTTTGTTTTCAATGAACACGTCCTTTAATTGACTATAGCATAAAGCTTCCATGGGAGCGATTGGTCGGAAAATTAGTTTTAGTGTGAAAGACTTGTTTTTTTCCATGTAGGCGCTATGTAGCAGGTATTAGCAGTTCATATTGGACTTTTCACGATCACAAGGACTTACATTAAAAGAAAAAACCAAGCTATGTATCTTGAATGCAGGTGAATCAAGCTACTTTCATTCCACAAAAAAACCGAAATCAACTAAATTCTGACGAAATCGTGGAGTTTGAATTCTGAATTAGTTACCGCTAGCCAAAGCAAATTATTAATTTTGAAACAAATATTTGTCTTACGGAAATTGGTTTGCGTGTCTCATGTAACTTCGCCTTAGCTTCTTATAGCAAATAAGTTTAGACCAGTGGTGCCCAAAATGACAAAAGCCTCTCCCATGGGATAAAAACTCATAATTCTGCCTGCTTCGCAGCAGACACACTCATATAGAGAGAAAGAGAATACGTGTATTCTATAATTAGTACGCTCGGCGGCTTGCTCTCTCACGACGCGTGCTTTCGGCTTTTTGTTCTCTCACGAGGCATTCGTTCGTTAGCTTGTTGCTTGTTGTTGTGACATTTACTCCATGTTTCTCTGCCACTCACACAAGCGCAAAGCTTGATTATGTGAGTTTGGGCATCACTGGCTTAGACAATCACCAATGGTGTCCTATTTGTGCACAAGCTTCTTCTCGGATTAGTTGATTCTCAAGCTCTTCTCTCTTCGTTAACTTTAACAGTTCGCTTGAGGCTTACTCGTACATTCCGTCCACTATTTGTAAAACATTTACAAATCAAGGCAAACTAGCACAAGTAAATAAAGTAGGTGATATTCTTGTTAAAGTTTATAAGAACAAATAGTTTTGGGAAAACATTTGCTGTAAAAGGCAAACTTTTTTAGTAAAATGAATGCAAATTTTGCAATAGACCGTAGCTTGACAGTGGATTGACTTATATAGTTTTCCGAACCACTCAAACTTGTGGCTTTCTTCCATAGCAAAAAAAGGGAATTAAATTTTACCATCTGAGTGTTCACTTGAAGTGAAAAATTAGATCTACAGCTTAAGATTCATGGTTTTTGAGTTAAGGTTTTGATTTGATCATTGGATCGGCTCCCCTTTTGTTACAATTTAAATAGAAAGATCACAATTTCTTCATATTTGGATAAGGTTTTCCAATTTAGACAAGAGTGGATGATCATTAAGAAGATTTGAAGACTCATTTAGTTTTACTTTAGTATCCCTAAGCTTCTTGGAAATAAAGAATTTAAAATCAATGGCTATTATTAGTACTGAGTCTAGAATTTTTAATAAGAAACAATTGTGTTAGCCTTGCGACTTCAAAACTCTCTCAAAAGTAGGCGGAAATCGCTTAAGTTATATAACGTGAAAATCCGAAATGCAATTTTTCTTTCGAAACAGGTTCAGGTGTAAATATTTTTTCACACTAGGTTCGGCTTGAGGTTCGTTCGGTTCACAGTAAAAAACATACCAGAGTGCCAGGTTCGAACCGGTTCGGTTCATAAAGCTCCATAAAGCTCTATGTTGATCATTATGTCTTTTTTGAAGGAAGTAAGGAACCAAAATGTCCATGGCCCGAGAAAACAGTATTTTTCGAGCATATAACGGTACCACAGGAGAATCTCTCTTATCTTTTCTTCAATCGAAAGGCGTCAACTTTGCCATCAAAACAACAATTAGCCTTGACATTGAACTGAATATTGAAAACAGACATTCCCAAACTGTTGTGTTGGAAAATGGAAACTCTTAAAAAAAACACCCTTTACTTAAACAAATTGTACTACATTTCAATTTATCTCATTTTTGTTTCTCTATTTGTGTTTGAACGATTGTAGCAACAAGCTGTTCAACATTGCCGCGAACGTACATAGATCTATCTTTGTATCTTTGAAGTTTTGTTTTGCTGGTGGCGTTCTGTAAAACACCTCAAATGATAAGGTAAGACCAGGTAGGCGGCACAAAAAGATTGATTTGGTTTTTCTTTTCAATAGATATCAAACAGCAACAACTAAATATTATCACAAAATTTCACTTTAGGCAAGTACACACCATAATTTTTGTTGATTGTTGTTGTTGTTGTTGTTGCTGCTACTTTGACAACCAAACAACTGAACACCATGAACTTGAGCTTTTTTGGCTTTTTCTTTTTGGGGCTTGCTTAGTTGAAGCAATTTCTATTTATGCACTGCACAATTTCTTTTGATTTATTTTAATTTATTTGTTTTTGCACAAAAAACTACAACAAATTGATTCTGCTTATATGATGTCAAACACCAGGAGAGAGGAGAGAGTGTGTGTGAGAGCGCGCGCGTGGGAGCCAAAGCACACACACGAAAAGAGGTAAAACAAATCACCAACCCACAAAAAACGAAAAAATGAGCGAGCAAACTCTGGCTACAGCTCGAACATCATGACAGCGGCAAGTTCCGATAACAACTGACTGAGGCCTCAGTTTTGTTCCCCAGTTTTGTTCGGCAGCGCTCTTACACACACACACACACAAACACAGACCTAATGTCTTACGAGGTTTCTACGTGATGGCACTTGGTGGGTTGGTAGGGGGGCTGCTCAATCAATTGACAAGCATCGTCTGCGAGCTACATATACAGTTACAAGCTCTCTCGCTCTCCCTCTCTATTTAAGCGCTCTCACTAAACTAAAACAGCTGATTACGTAGAAAATGTAAACAGACCCATGAGAAAAGCTCGGGCTCTCACTTTTTGTTACTTCTCAGCGGGACTTCGTCGAGCGCATTAATGAGCTTACATTAAGAAAAAACGGCTTTGAAATTGAAAATAGTAATTGTGCATCAACTAATAAAAACAAAGCCAAGGTAGACGGAAACGAGTTTTGCGAAGTAGGGGGCGACCCTGTTGCACCTATAGCAAAGAGATAGAGAGAGGGCGGCAAAAAGATGCTGCCCCCAATTGCAGTCTATTTTGGCTGTCACCATTCAATACACTTTGGCACAAGGTATAACAGTTGCTATCAGAAAACTGCATGCAAGTAAGCCAAGATAGAAAACCTCTACAATCTTACAGCAGTTTACAAAGCCCGTTGAACAGCTTACGGTTTGGTTTGCGATCCGTTCTAAGCACAAGGATTTGGTTCGGTTTCTTGTAATAAAGGCAGCAAGCCTGTCAAAAAGCAATTGTTTGGGTCCCACGAATCGAAACTTTACCCGAAACAGTTATATTTATAACCTTTCGAACCGGCAAACTTATAACCCCCCAAAAGTGAACCAGAAAGTCAAGAGTTTAATAAGGTTCGGTTCAAAAAATTGTGAATGATGCAAAGGGTATTATAATTTTTGCTACGCATAGAAGGTTGCTTCGCATAGAAATATTCATTTCCGACCACATACACTACATATATATTCTTGATCAGGGCGACGAGCTGAGTTGATTTAGCCCTGTCCGTCTGTCTGTACGTCTGTTATTCCGTCTGTCTGTCTATTTCTACGCAAACTTGTCTCTCAGTTTTAATGCTATCGAGCTGTAATTTTGCACCGAGTCTTCTTTTTACTGCCCGCTGCTAATATGTCAGAACCGACCGGATAGGATGAATATACCTTATAGCTCCCATATGAACGATAGGTCGAAAAACTAGTTTTAGTAAGAAAAATAGGGGAAGTTAACTTCGGCTCGGCCGAAGTTTTGTATACCCTTGCAGCTTCCATTAAAAACAAATAAGCTTTTCTAAGACTACTTTTTGGACATTACTTTTCTAGGGGATCTATACTATAAAGATGGCTGATTTCGATTAAACTTGGTGAAATCATGGAAAAGCATAATACACTGTTAATTACGAAATTTGGAGGCAATCCGATTTAAAACAAAAAGTTTTTTTCACTAGAACTTCTTTTTCGACCGATCATTCATACTGCAGCATATGCACTAGTCATCCGATTTTGATAAAACTTTGTAGAAATGTGCCAATAAAAAGGACGTTTTCACTAATAACAAAAAAGTTTTCCTCACTCGAACTAGTTTTTCGACCGATCGTTCCTATGGCAGCTATATGCTATAGTCATTCGATTTCGACCAAACTTTGTAGAATTGTGTGAAAGTATATAAATTAAGTGTATGCCAATGATAAGGAGGTTTGCATTAAAAACAAAAAAGTTTTTCTCACTAGAACTAGTTTTTCGACCGATGGTTCCTATGGCTGATATATGCTATAGTCATCCGATTTCGAACAAACTTTGTGAAATCATGGGAAAGAATAGTAAACTAACAAATACTTACTTTGGAGTCGTTTCCATTAAAAACAAAAAAGTTTTTCTCTTTAAGTCTAGTTTTTCAACCGATCGTTCCTATGGCAGCTATATGCTATAGTCATCCGATCCGGCCGGTTCCGACAAATGTGCAGCGTATTTGTACCAAAAGACTTCGTGCAAAGTTTGGTGAGGATAGCTTTAAAACTGACGGAGGAGATAGCATAGAAACAGACGGACAGACGGACAGGGCTAAATCAACTCAGCTCGTCGTGCTGATCAAGAATATATATACTTTATGTGGTCGGAGATGCTTCCTTCTATGCGTTACAAACCTCGGGACAATTTTATAATACCCTCTGCAAGGGTATAAAAATGGTCTTAGTGAGAAAAGCTTTTTTGTTTTTAATGGTACTGTCTTAAAATTTGGTATTTGATTGTTTTATATGCATTAACATGATTTTTCAAAGTTTTGTCAAAATCGGGTAACTATAGCTCCCATTCAAACGATCTTTCTGAAAATGGGTCAAAGTAAAAAAATAACGTCTTAAAATTTTTGTTCAATGTTACAGTTTTTATACCCTTGCTGAGGGTATTATTAAATTGTCTTGATGTTTGAAACGCATAGAAGGAAGCATCTCCGACCACATAAAGTATATATATTCTTGATCAGCATGACGAGCTGAGTTGATTTTGCCCTGTCCGACTGTCCTTCTGTCCGTCTGTCTGTTTCTATGCTATCTCCTCCGTCAGTTTTAAAGCTATCCTCACCAAACTTTGCACGAAGACTTTTGGTACAAATACGCTGCACATTTGTTGGAACCGGCAGTATCGGATGACTATAGCATATAGCTGTAATAGGAACGATCGGTCGAAAAACTAGTTTTAGTGAGAAAAACTTTTTTGTTTTCAATGGAAACGCGTACAATATTCGTATTTCTTAGTTAACAATGCTTTTTAATGATTCCACCAAATTTGGTTGAAATCGGACATCTTCCCAAAGCTGATGTGCTACGCTCCGCTCAGCAGTCTGTGTGTGGCAGGCCTTAGTTGTGAATTGTCGTTGCATCACAAACTGGCTGCATTGCTCAATGGGTAGACTGTTAAATCGTACCGTCCCATTCCGAATGCTAGGGTGGTGGTTCGAATCACAGTTGCTTCGTAGAGTTCTTATACTCTGTACTAGAGAACTGCTACGAGCCGTCACGAGTACTCTCGCTCAGAGCGAAAGGCTTGTCAAGCTCGAGTGTTGCCGATTCTACAAAGTTTGGTCAACATCGGATGACTATGTATCTGCCATAGGAACGATCGGTCGAAAAACTAGTTCTTGAGAGATTTTGATTAATGGAAACGTCCCTTACATTGACTTATATTTATTTTATATATTTTAACACAATTCTACAATGTTGTTTCAAAATCAGATGACTATAGCATTTAGCTGCAGTATGAATAATCGGTCGAAAAAGAAGTTCTAGTGAGAACAAAATTTTTGTTTTACATTGGGATCGCCTACAAATTTCGTAACAGTTGGTTATGTCTTCCCATGATTGCACTAAGTTTGGTCGAAATCGGACATCCGTATTGTATAGCTCATATAGAAAAGTAAGGTCCGAAAAGTAGGTAATTTTCCTACCAGAGGTACACAGAATATATTAAGTTTGTGCAAGAGTAAGTAAAAGGTAGAAGGAAGCTACTCCGACCCTATAAAGTATATATATTCTTGATCAGCATCAACAACCGAGTCGATCCAGTCATGTCCGTCTGTCCGTTCGTCTGCATGTATGAACCAACAGATCTCAGAGATGGTAAGAGATAGAGGTTTGACTTGAATGGGACATATGCTTCTTATACTTGCAGGCAAAAAAAGTTTATTCTCAATTTTTGCCACGCCAACTTCCGCTTTCTCAAATTAGAAAAACTTCATATCTCCCACAGTTTTATATATAGAATGGTAAAGATCGGATGAACGGTTGTCGAGTTATAAGGAAAACAAACAATTATGGGCAGCACCGGTCGCAGCGGTGATGGGCAGCACTTCACAGGTACAGAGTATGTTTTAGTCGGGCTTGACCGACTTTCTTTCTTGTTTCTTATCAAAAGTATGTCTAATTTCTTACCAAAAATGACTCTATGATCTATGATTCCACGAACGAAGCATCGAAACAAACTCTTAGGTTTAATAAGAAAAAAACCGCTCAGGGAATCGAGCACAAGACTTTCCAAATGGCTCGATTCCCTGGACCGAACCTGAATTTCAGTGGTCTTTGTTCTTTAGATTTTATGCTCAGTGAGATCAAAATTTATAATACATGTCCAATGACATCTTATAGCCTTTTTCTTTAGATCATTACTTAAAATTATAACAAATGAAGAAAATAATAAAATTTTTACCTTATGCATTGCCACTTCAAATGATTTTGCTAATGAAAATGATACATTTTGGAAGTTCTAAGTTCATCAAAAAACTCTAGACCATGGAGCCAAATAAACTTATAATGAAAGCTTCAAAAAGTATGCAAAAGATTTAAGCGAATCTGTGCTTAAAACTCCCAACTGGTTTCAACACTTTTGTTATGGAGTGATGGTAGATTTCTGACCTAAAGGTCAGAATAAATTCTATCTTGATGGAGATAAGTAAATTTTTTCTGGGCTTAAAGTCACTTTAAGGCAGAGGCAGGAAAAAAATACATTTACACTTTTGCATTGGTGTGAGGTAAAAATTTTTGCAGGGTAAAAATTGCTCTCAATTTCAGTTGAAACGACTTCGTCGCGGAGCAGCAAAACACAGATTATACTGAGTGTGTAGAAGCAGCGCTGCTTTTGAAATTTTTCGTATGCACACAACATAGCAATGTGCCTGCCTTTGTTTTAAGTACGATTCTTAGTAAGATTCTTGAAGAACTGTTGGAAACCCTATGCACAAGGACAAAGGCTAAGATATCCGTACCGAAAATAAATTTGTTAGCCAAACGGACAATTCATTTTGATGGCCTATTTAATTTGTGGCCCCCCAGGAACGCCAACTAATGGCCTCTATTAACAAAGCAAATATGGATTGAAGCGCTTTAAAATGTTCCACCCGTTGGAGTCAGATTCACAGTCAACCTGCGACCATGAGGTGTGTGGTCAGCCTCTGTTTTTGCTGCTGCCTTCTGGCACTGGTCACCAGTCAGCTGAAACCTTTGGACGATAGTGATGAGGACACTCAATACCTAATTCAAGTTATCGACTTTCTGGACCGGGTTCATCCTTTCAGAAATTTTATTACCTATTTTGGTGATCAAGAATTGTCGACTCAACAATCTTCGCTTCAAAAAACCCTTTTCGAAACCTTTCAACGCCCTGTGATTGTGGCTGGTTTGGATATTAAGCCCATGCAACGAATCATTACCCACGACAATGTGGCCATCGTCCTGTTCACTGGACTAGCGGATCCCATATTGAAAACGGTGGATGAAACACTCTCTGGCCTTCGCCATATGCCGCTGCTGTTTGTGTGTACATCGGCCAATTCTGACTTGATTGAATCCTTCTGGAAATGGTGCTGGGATCGACGCTTTCTGCATGCATTGCTGATATTTAAGAACAACTCCCGGTTCGAAACATGGACATCCACTATTTGGAATGAAAGGGCCATGCAGTTACCAGAGTCCTATTGGGAGCATTCTGATCCAAATAACTGGAACTGGAAGCACACTTTTAGTCATTATAAGTTTCTGGTGCCTGTTTACGTCGATGGTACGCGTATTTTCATGGTAAGTATCGTCTTGGCTTTGGGTAGAACTTAGAAATTAATGTTGAGAACCTCATTCCAGGTCAATTCAACAGATGGTGTCCCGCAAATGGGTGGTATAGCGGGACTGATGCTTCCAGAGTTTCTTCGCCATCTAAATGCCACCATTGAGTTTATGCCGCTGCCAGACCGAGATGATTATAATAAGAATATATTTTGGATGGCTGGCAATCGTTCCATTGATATGGGCATCAATTTGTTGGACACCAACAATCTGTCCGTATATAGCCCGATGATAGCCACCTCAAAAATTTGTCTGATAGTGCCCCATAAAAGACCAAAGCCGTTGCACTATTACGTCTCAACCATTTCGCAATCTTCGGTTCAGAATGTCCGCGCCTTGGTTATCGTTTCCTATACAGTTATAAAACTCTTGACCAATCGTCATCAGTCGCCGTTCAGAGCTCTGGAGTACAGCGTGGGGTCGGCGTATGGTATGACACTCCCCACTAGGCAATTTTATGGCTTACATTTGGCTGAGAAATTTATGGAGATTTCCGTGCAGTTGTACACTGTGTGTTTTTCCAGCATCTTCAGTAGCCATTTGACCACACGCCTCACCTCGGGTATATATGAGCCAGAGATAGTGGATCCTGAGACCCTGCTGGCGAGTGGGTTGCCCATCATCATCACCAAAAATTCCAATAAGGAGTTGTTCGAGGAAAATCGGTTATCACTTGCACTGAAAGATCAATTACGCATGGTGAGCCCTCAAACACTGGAGCATTACTTGAACCACTTGAACACCAGCAATGTCTATATCTTGGACTTTGTTAATTTTATGAGAGTTGAGTACATTCAAAGTTATCTTAGTTATCCGAAACTGATAATGGGCACAAAGGAGCTCTGCACTGCGCAATATTATACTTATTGGCCAGTCTCTGTAGAGTCTCCCTTCAAGAAAATTATCAGCAATTTCTTTGAACGAATATTGGAAGTGGGATTGGTAGACAAATGGATTCAAATGTCTATAGACCAGCGTCACCCTACCCGAATGACCGAAGGTCCTCTTTCCTATACTGGATTATCGCTGGTCTATTTTCGTAATGTCTTTTTTTTGTATCTAGTGGGAATATTACTGGCAGGCTTTGTATTCTTTATTGAGACGCTGTTAAAGCGGAACTAGAATGAAAAATTTCCTCAGTTCCTTACAATATCCAATAACTACAAAACTATGTTGGGCACAAAAGTTTTTATTTATCATAGATTTAAATTATAATCTCAGCATATTCAATCGATCTACCAGGTTTGATAATGATCAGAACAATAAAGCGAAATAAAATATCCGAGTAACCTGGAAAATCTTTGCATTGGTTCATAAAGTGGCAAAAAAAAAATGGCACCACATTCTTCGGAGTGAATAAACATAGATAACTTTTTGGCAACGAAGCTTAAAAAATGTCAAGCTAAGCCCACAAATAGCGCCTTTTATAAAGGGCGATTTTTTAGCTATTATCTTTTTGGCAACACTGGTTTAAACAGCTTACGCTCGTTTCGTGTTTTGTTTCACTGTCAAACATCTTCAGTTTGGTCTATAATTTAACCATTAATCGTCTTACAAACGAACAACGCTTGCAAATTATTGAATTTTATTATCAAAATTTATCAAAGTTCATCGCGGGCTTCTTCCATTTTATGGTCAGTTTAATCGACCCACTGAAGCGGCTATTCCGGCTATTGTGACAAAATTTCGCACCTAATTTACATTGTTGGACAATAAACCAGCAACACGCTTACGTAGTGTGCGAACTGAAGAAAATATCGCAGCTGTTTCGGCCAGTGTTAATGATGACCATCAATTATCGATTCGTCGCCGTTCGCAGCAATTGGGCCTCTGTTACTCAACAACTTGGAAAATTTTGCGGAAGGATTTAGGTGTAAAGCCTTTCAAAATACAGCTGGTGCAAGAATTGAAGCCGAACGACCTACCGCAACGTAGAATTTTTGGTGAATGAGCTCTTGGAAAGTTGGCCGAAGATACACTTTTTTACCGAAAAATTGTGTTCAGCGACGAAGCTCATTTTTGGCTCAATGGGTACGTAAATAAGCAGAATTGTCAATTTTGGAGTGAATATCAGCCAGAAGCATTGAAAGAGCTACCAATGCATTTAGAAAAAGTCACAGTTTGTTGCGGTTTATGGGCTGGTGGCATCAATGGACCGTACTTCTTCAAAGTAGATGCGAATCGTAACGTAACTGTGAATGGTGAGCGCTACCGTGAGATGATATCCAACTTTTTTTTGCCCAAAAAGCAAGAGCTTGACTTGCATGACATGTGGTTTCAACAAGACGGTGCCACAAGCAACACAGACTATTTTTTGTGAGGCTATGTTAAAGCTCAAGTCTATACAGACAAGTCCGTTTCAATTGACGCATTGGAAGACAACATTGAAGCATTTATTCGTGAGATACCGACCGAAATGTTGGAAAGAGTATGCCAAAATTGGACTAAGCGGATGGACCATTTGAGGCGCATTCACGGTCAACATTTGCATGAAATAATCTTCAAACATTAAATTATATGGACTGTACTATCGATTCAAATAAAGATTTTTTTTTTTTTTTTTTTTAAAACTTTCCAATAGCTCTTTAAAAATCACCCTTTATTATCAACCAAAAGAATGAAATAAGAAAGATTGATTGCTTTGTCAATTTCATTAATTTTTTTTAGTCTTCCATAGAATAACGCACAACATAATTACTGCTTCTTTTAAAATGGATTTTGTTTGTGCTGTATGTAATTTTTATTTTTATACTCTGTACCAAAGATACATAGAGTATAATAAGTTTGTGCAAAAGTGTCCGTCTGTCTGTCCGTATGAACGCACAGATCTCAGAAATGGTAAGACATAGAGGTTTGAGTTGTATGGAACATAAGTTTCTTTTACTGGCAGGCAGATCAAGTTTATTTTCAATTTTTGCCACGCCCCCTCCCGCCCCCTCAAATTGGAAAAAACCTCATATCTCCCACAGTTTTATAGATAGAAGGTTTGTTCCTTCTGGACATATTTAGTTGATGGGATATATAATCGATCCGCCAAAGGAATGATAAAGATCGGATTAACGGTTATCGAGTTATAAGGAAAACAAACAATTATGGGCAGCACGGGGCGCAACGGTGATGGGCAGCACTTCACAGGTACAGATATAGTCATAATATAGTCGGGCATGACCGACTTTCTTTCTTGCTTATACTCTGTACCAGAGGTACACAGAGTATATTAAGTCTGTTCAAAAGTATGTAACAGGCAGAAGAAAGCATCTCCGACCCTACAAAGTGTATATATTCTTGATCAGCATCAACAGCCGATTTGATTTAGCCATGTCCGTCCGTCCGTCTGTCTGTCTGTCTGTCTGTCCATAAGAAACAAACAGATCTCAGAGATGGTAAGAGATAGAGGTTTGACATATACGGAGCATATGCTTCTTATACTTGCAGGCAGGTCAATTTGGCTTATGCTGGCAACATATGCTGATGACACTGCCATTTTATCGACAGCTAACACTCAAGAAGATGCTATTGCGAATTTGGACCGATTTCTCAACACTATCACGGATTGGGCCAGGAAATGGTGTATAAGAATCAATGCATCAAAAACAAAACATGTTATTCACACATGGCGGAATGTACAGCAGCCTATCTTGTCGCCAAGGGTCATGGATCAGCACGTGGTTACTAAAAATATTCATCCATATCATGGTGTGAGGATGGACAAGAAACTGCTATTTACTCAACACGTAACGTCTACTGTTGGAAAACTGCGAAATAGGGCCAAAAAACTAAATTGGATGATCTCTGGCGACAGTAAGCTTTCCTTTATAAGCAGCTAATCTCACCGATTTGGCAGTATGCAGTTTCAGTTTGGGGTTCTCTGATTTGTGAGTCCCAATTTCTTAAGTCAATATGGAGCATTCTTGATTTGAAGTTGGTAATCGATTTGTTTGCTTATCTTATTTTCTTTACGCGACAATATTCTCAGTCTACCGAGCAGGAGATCAGCTTTTAAAGTAATATTATTATGGACGAAGGCAGCACATCCGACTATTTAAATTTAAATAATTAAAATTTAAATAACATAATTTAAATTTTAAATGTTCTGTAGAAATTCAATTTCAATATGGTCGAAAAGTCACATACTCATTTTAGAAATCATTGGCGTATTCAGCAGTATCCGATTTACGATTTCTATTTACGATTTGCAATGTTATATTCTTGCGAAACACTGTTGTAATTTTAAAAATACTTACACATGAAAATTTAGAAACTTTTTAGAGCTTTTAATGTAGTTTTCAGTTCATTCCATTATCAACATTACTCGTTAATGTCTCACCAATCTAGCTTTTAAATGTTCCATCTCAGCATCTGTTATCAAATTTATCATCGCAATCAATCACTTATCACAGGTAAAATCGGTAATCAATAAATCTGCCTGTTTAATGGAAAATGGACAATTTATCTGATGAATACTTGCCAATTATCTGTTATGCTTCCATTATTTTTTGCGATTTCAGCACTTGAACACTTGAATTTGCAACAAATACTGGCACCCTTTATATGGAAGATGGCACTTATATCTGTGACTACTAGATGCAAGTCTACAAGATTTGAACATATTTTGGACTAGACAGATGTAGAATATCTATAATATTTACTTCTTTATATATTTGGCGGATTTGTAAATAAGCGTACAATTTTATTGGACTTTATCTAGTAACCATATAACTTTATGACGCACACATATATGCTTAAACAATTTGAATGTGGAAATTCATGACGTTTAAATGTGCAAATCGTAAAAGTAAGGTGAAATGGGGAGCATGGCTGAATATTTGAAATATTGAAGCAAAACTTCAGGGTTTTGGTTTTTCCGGTATAAAATAACTTTTTCTGAACTAATACTTTAAATGTATTTGATCCCAACGCCCCGTATTTTACATCCCATCTTGGTCTATAGTTTTTCAAACAACTGCAGCTTCAAAAGTCCAAAAAAAATACTTTCTGAACAGATTTAAGGACATTTCTAATTGTTAGACTTCAGAATGGGCTTAAATGGTTAAGATTCGGTGGAATTAGGGCCGATCCTAGAACAAAAAGAAAACTTCAAAGTCGTTTAAGCATTTTCAGACTGCTTTACCATCGAAACTTCGGAAATATATACCTTTCCGCGCAGACATGAGGGTAAACTGGGGCTTTATACTTAAGAAAGGTTTTAAGGTTTGAGACTCGACGAAATTAACAGACGATTAAACAGAAATGTGATTTAGGCAACTTTTCGGACTGCCTAAAGCGAAATTCGGGACGTTATCTTTAAGTACAGGCTTTAAGGTTTGAGATTCGGCGGAACTCAGTGCTTTCCTAGAACAGATATTAGATTTTTGACATTTTTTAAACTAATCGTAATTTCAAAAATCCATGAAAATATCGTCTTTTTTTATACTTATGGATGGGCTCTAAGGGTTGAGATTAGAGAGATTTTCGGCATCCAAGGGAAGGCATTTAAGGGAAGATCGGGATTATTTGCGAAAACGAAAATAGGCCTTCATTAAATGTATAATAAGTTAAGACTGAACTGAACCGAAACCGCGGTTCAATTGGCTTGGCTAAAACCATGTAATATGCCGAACTGGTGGTTCAATAACTGTGTGAACCATTGAACCGAACCAGTCCTAACTTTCGATCGGTTTGCATCCCTGATTTAAACTGAAACCAATAATGGGTCTGTAGTCGAGTAATCCGACTCCAATATGCCCAGTTCTCTTGATTTCGTGTGCTTTCATTCATTTTGTACGACTGTATACACACAAGCACTCACTCACACATACACATACGCACGCGCAGGCGCTAGCTGACAATGCTAAAACCTCTCTTATTGTACTTTTCAGAATAGACAGATATTGGGTCTTGCTTACTCTTGAGGGTCTAACTTAAAAATTGTGGCTCTGACAGTTTCTTGCATTGCTTGTTATCCTTTACTGACCACAGACCAACACCCACCGTCTGTCGTTTTCAGAGATAGAAAACTCATTGGCTTAACAGTAAATGTGGATAAGACGAAGTACCTCGTATTAAAGAGCAGAGTCTACGTGTCTTGGACAATCTGTTGCTACAGATGAGTACAACTTTAAGTTAGTAAAGTATTTTCATCAGTATAGAATTCCAAAGAAGAAACACTATTGCAAACCGATGTTACTACCTGCTCAGCAGGGAGTTTAAGAGCAGCCCTTTCTCGAAAAACGAAATTTCGAAATTTGCGCTTAACTAGTCGCATATCATACCGCGGGAAAGTCCCGAGAGAAAAGTCCTTCGGAGGATGAATGGACGCCTAAGAGTTGGCAATACTTTTTGCAACCTAATCGTCCAAGAACTGTATGAGCTCTATGTGGACACTGATTAAGTTAAGCGTATTAAAAAAGAGCGGCTGCGCTGGATTGGACATGTTACTCGTATGAATGAAGAAGCTCCAGCAAAACTGAGATGAAAAGACCGGGTGCGGGAAGATATTAAGAAGCTTGGTGTGGCCTACAGGTGCCTGCTTACACAAGGCAGAGGCTGGTCCGGCCTTGCGGTTGTGATGGCAATATTACGCCAAAGAAGAAGAAGTTCTTAAAACTTCCAACTGACTCTAACACTTTTGTTACGGAGTGATGGTAGATTTCAAGCCTAAAGGTTAGAATAAATACTATCTCAATGCGGGACACTAATTTTTTTCTGATTGTAAACACCCTCCTTTAAGGTGTATGTTGTTCAAGGATAAAGGACAAAGGCTAAGATATCCGTACCAAAAATAAATTTGTTAGCCAAATGAACAATTCATTTTGATGGCCAATAAAATTTGTGGCCCCCTAGGAACGCCAACTAATGGCCTCTAATAACAAAGCAAATAAGGATTGGAGCGCTTTAAAATGTTCCACCCGTTGGAGTCAGATTCACAGTCAACCTGCGACCATGAAGTGTGTGGTCAGCCTTTGCTTTTGCTGCTGCCTTCTGGCACTTGTCACCAGTCAACTAAAACCTTTGGACGAAAGTGATGAGGACACTCAATACCTAATTCAAGTTATCGACTTTCTGGATCGGGTTCAACCTTTCAAAAATTTTATTACCTATTTTGGTGATCAAGAATTGTCGAATCAACAATCTTCGCTTCAAAAAACCCTAATCGAAACCTTTCAACGTGCTGTGATTGTGGCTGGTTTGGATATTAAGCCCATGCAACGAATCATTACCCACGACAATGTGGCCATCGTCCTGTTCACTGGACTAGCGGATCCCATATTGAAAACGGTGGATGAAACACTCTCTGGCCTTCGCCATATGCCGGTGCTGTTTGTGTGTACATCGGCCAATTCTGACTTGATTGAATCCTTCTGGAAATGGTGCTGGGATCGACGCTTTTTGCATGCGTTGCTGATATTTAAGAACAACTCCCGGTACGAAACATGGACATCAACTATTTGGAATGAAAGGGTAAAGAAGTTGCCAGAATTCTTTTGGGAGCATTCTGATCCAAATAACTGGAACTGGAAAGAGACTTTTAGTCATTATAAGTTTCTGGTGCCGTTTTTCGACGATGTGCCGCATGTTTTTTTGGTATGTACCGGCCAGACTTTGGGTAATACTTAGAGATTAACGTTGAGAATCTCGTTCCAGGTCAATTCAACAGATGGTGTCCTGCAACTGGGTGGTATAGTGGCACTGGTTCTTTCAGAGTTCCTTCGCCATCTAAATGCCACCATGGAGTTATTGCCGCTGCCGGGGCCATATGAATATTATACGATTCTGCCTGGCAATCGTTCCATTGATATGGGCGCCAATTTGATGGACAACAACAATCTGTCCGTATATAGCCCGATGATAGCCACCTCAAAGATCTGTCTGATAGTCCCTCATCGAAGGCCAAAGCCGTTGCATTTTTACTTGTCAACCATTGTGAATCCTTCGGTTCACACTGTCCGCATCTTGGTCATCGTGTCCTATACAGTTATAAAACTCTTGGCCAACCGCCGTCAGTCGCCGTTCAGAGCTCTGGAGTACAGTGTGGGTACGGCGTATGGCTTACCACTTACCAATAGGCAATTTTATGGCTTACATTTGGCTGAGAAATTTGTGGAGATTTCAGTGCAGTTGTACATTGTGTGTTTTATCAGCATCTTCAGTAGCCATTTGGCCACACGCCTTACCACGGGCATGTACGAGCCAGATATAGAGGATCCTGAGACCCTGCTGGCGAGTGGGTTGCCCATCATTATCTCCAACAAAGCCACCCCGATGTTGTTCGAGCTAAATCGTTTACCTCATGCATTGAAAGATCGTTTACTCTTGGTGAGCCCCCATACACAGGAGCATTACTTGAACCACCTAAACACCAGCAATGTCTATATCACGGACTCTGTTAATTTTATGAGAGTTGAGTACATTCAAAGTTATCTTAGTTATCCGAAACTGATAATGGGCACAAAAGAGCTCTGCACAGCGCGCGATTACACATATTGGCCAGTCTCCGTAGAGTCTCCTTTCAAGAAAATTATCAGCAATTTCTTTGAACGGATAATAGAAGTGGGATTGGTAGACAAATGGATTCAAATGTCTATAGACCAGCGTCACCTGACACGAATGACCGAAGGTCCTGTTACTTATACGCGACTATCGCTGGACTATTTTCGTTATATCTTTATCATTTATTCAATGGGAATTTTACTGGCTGGCTCTGTATTCTTAATTGAGTTGCTGTTGAAGCGCAACTAAAATGTTAAAAATTTCGTTCTTTGTAATAACCAATAACCATATCCTATAACCATAAAATTATATTGGGCACAAAAGTTTTCATTTTTAACGTCACAGCATATGTATGTAATCAATCAATCAAGTATGCTAACGATAAGAGCTAATAGGCTAATTCCACTGATTCCATTTATGTACATTTTGAAATTTGTCGATTCCATACAAACGTACATTTATGTACATTTTGATGTTTGGTGTTTCCACTGGGAATGTACATTCTCAACCGATAACATGGCAAAAGAAGCAGGCGTTTGTTTAGTTTTCTAAAATAATTTATACAGAAGGCCTTGTCAAATATATGTACATTTACTCGAATGTACATATATGTGTCAGTGGAATCAGTCTATAAGATTCTAGAGTTAAAAGCAATATAGAATATCCTAAAAACTTGGAAAACCTTTGCATTGGTTCATTATGTGGGGCAACAAATGGCACAACATTCTCAGGAGTGATGTAACAAGGATAACTTTTTTGGCAACGATGCTTAAAAAATTTCACTTTGTTGAACTAATGTCCACCATCCCGTTTGCGAAGAGTGCGTACAGAGGAGAATATTGCTGCAGTATCGGCCAATGTCAATGAAGATCTCCGTTCTCAACAAATGGGCTGATGTTATTCGACCTCCTGGATGAATTTTCGTAAGGACGTAAGGTGCGAGTGCAAGAGCTGAGGCCAGGTGACCTGTAACAACGTCGTTTGTTTGCTGAACGTGCCTTAAAAAAGTTGAATAAAGATCCACTTTTGTATCGAAAAGTTTTCTTTAGCAACGAAGCTCATTTTTGGTAAACGGAATTGACGAACTTGGCCGCCACTTGCCTCTGTCCCGAGCGACATCCCACCAGAAGGGCACCCCCAGCTTCGGTCGACCCAGCCCGGGCGTGCCTCCTAACTCGTTCGCATGCCGACTGTACACCCGTTTTGCTGAAGCGTTATCATTCATACGGGTAACATGTCCTATCCAGCGCAGCCGCTGTTGTTTTATGCGCTAGACAAGCTTAGTGTCCCCATACAGCTCGTGATTCATTTGGATGCCAAATTCGTCGCCAACTTTTAGAGGTCCATAAATCCTCCGAAGAACTTTTCTCTCGAACACGCCAATTGCTGCCTTATCCTTTGTTGTTGTTGTCCATGCTTCTGCGCCGTATAGCAGGACTAAGATGATAAGCGACTTGTATAGAGCAATTTTCGTTTTTCGAGAGAGGGCTCTGCTCTTGAACTCCTTACTGAGCCCGTAGTAACATCGGTTTGCAGGAGTAATAATTCTTCGGTTTTCCAGACTAATTTTGTAGTTTTTTGAAAATAATGAAAATCGCAACGTTACAGGCAATTTGGCTGTCACGTGGTTTCAACAAGACGGTGCCACATACCACAAAAAAACTCGTGTGGTAAGAAAATTTTCTTCCTCGCTAATAACTCGCCAACTTATGGAGATAGCTTATTAACTAATAGATAACGGGACTACCAAAATTGCTTGAACTTTCGATGCAGATTCGCTTTAACTATGTGAATAAAATAATATCGTTACCTGATGGGAGGTACCCAAAAATAGTACCGATTACTTTTTTTTTCCTTTTGTCCTTTTTCAAAAACGGGAGAAACTTGCTGCAGAGCACGCAGTGGAATTAGTCATTTCCTATACCTCCGCTTAAAAGGATGGCCAGTCGAAAAAGGACAGCCAGCAAAAATTCAAAATTCACCTTTTCCTTTGAACACACCTCGTATTCAAAACGCACGGGCAAGCGACACACGGAACACGTACAAAACGCTTCACTAAGAGCTAGGAGACGATACGTTTTTCAAGGAACAATCCGATACCTTAACCATCTCTTATTTTCAGAGCTAGAACTGCGGTGCTGTCCCCAAACTACATGACATGCCAGCTACATGCTGTGCAGTCTTTGAAATATAGCCGCAATAGAGGAGGGAGCTTAGAATCGATTTCTGCGGAAAGGCAATGCTCACGTGGAATGCTGAAAGGGCAATCATGGAATCGGTTGGGTAAATATTTACTTGATTCAAATAGATGGATGCAATTTACGGGAATACAATTCAGTCGTAACCTATAAGCCATCTAATAGTTTTAAGAGCCGGGGACGGCCCCCTTACGAGTTATAGGTCTGCTATCTCGTGACGAGCGGGGAAGTAGGTGGTGTAACTCCGAAGGGTGGGTCTTCCTAAAGCTCACTAGGATTAATAATTATAAATCGTACATTGTATTTGTTAGATAATTAAATCATAGAACAAAGAAACCTAAGCAACGTTGCTTCTGTCCATGATTATGATTCTAGCTTTACTGAACAAACCTTTTGAATCCGTGTAGCGAAATGGGTTGCAAAAGTAGACTGCAATGCAATATACTATTGGATAAACAGATTCTGTGCTTATACAAGGTGGGCCAAAAGAAGTCATCCAATGTTGCTTGGCTTTCATTTTTTTCTAAATAAAAGTATATTCTGTTTTTTGATTAAGTATTTATTTGAACCTTTAGAATTTGTCATTTCGAGAAGAAGATACCGGCCAAATGGGCGCTGTTACAATTGATTGCCATACGGGCTCGTTTTATGGCATTTTTCATCACTTCGGCAAGAACTTCGGGCTGCAGATTCTCGCACTCGTGTCGAATGTTGTCCTTGAGGGCTTCCAAGGTCTCGGGCTTGGTTACGTAAACACGGGATTTCAAAAAACCCCACAAAAAAAAGTCTGGAACGGTTAAATCGGGCGATCTTGCAGGCCAGTGCAAATCGCCAAAACGAGAGATGAGGCGACCCGGGAACGCCGCCTTCAGAATGTCGGTGGTGGCTCGCGCAGTGTGTGCCGTTGCTCCGTCCTGTTGGAACCACATGTCCTCCAGTCCTAATTCGTCCAATTGCGGCAGAAAAAACCCGGTTAACATGACCCTATAACGCGCACCGTCCACTGTTGTCGTTTGACCAGCGGCGTTCTCGAAAAAAATGGCCCGATGACTCCTCCAGCGTGAACAGCGCACCATGCAGTCACTTTGAGCGGGTGTAATGGCTCCTCGTGCATCACTCGTGGATTTTCGGTGCCCCAAAAGCGATAGTTTGCTCCGCGAAAACTTTTTTTTATGCTTTGTTACACGTACCGTCGGCTGAGGTGCGAACTGGACTTACGGACATGCGCGGTCTTTGACCAAAATCCTACGCTGATGTATCGTGTTTCCGGCGACAGCTCGCATCCTCGGGGGTATTCCGGCGCGGGCGCCCGGGACCGCCCTTGGCAACGTCGTGTGGTCCCATACCTTCAAGGTTGGGTGGCCAAACGGCGCAGTGTTTGCGCAGTCGGTGTAGGGCGGCCGGGGAATCTGCGACGGAATTCGCGCTGCGCCAACACCACAGACGAATTGTTACGCAAAAAAATAAACACGATTATTCCGCGTTCTTGGGGAGTATATCGATCCATGTTCCATCCTTGTTCACTTGTATTCTACATCTGTCTAGTCCACAAATGTCAAAACAGATCTGACTTTGGCGGCTATTTGTAAAAATAAGAGCATCTTCCAATAGGGTGACTTCTTTTGGCCCACCTTGTATATTGAAGTCAGTGTGAGTATATAAGCTGGTGTTCCATAAATTTTCTATCTTCGTACCTTTTAAACTCCATCAATACCAATATTATTTTTCCCAAGACGATATGATTAATGAATTTGACTTATTCTTTTAAATATTGATAGTTTTATTCTTACCCTTCCAAGGAGTTTTATTCCAAGGAGTGGTGATATCGATTCTTAAGAATAATATCGATGTTTCTTGAGTTTTAAAGAATTTCGCTCTTGAAATCGAGTCAAATTCGTTCTCAGTATGGTGGTTATAGGCAAGGGGAGTGAGGTAAAGAAACATAGAGAGAAGAGCAAGCACATTTGAGAAAACGGCGTTGAGTCCGCTCTCACAGTTTCGTTTTTTATGGGAGAGAGGTACGTTGGACTCATGGTACAACAAACGATGTACGGCGCTCCCAGTATGCGCCCTCAGCAAAGTATCTACTTAAAAAGTACGCCAAACGTTTGTGCTTTTGCTTGGTGCAAAAGCAAAACCTTAGTACTCAAAAAAAAGCTCTCCGCCGTACCTGGTATGAATGTACCATGCGTTGGACTGATAGTTGATAGGCAAAGACTGTTGCTGCTGCTGTGGTGTTGTGAGTTCCTCGAGCCGGCTAAAACTTGCTACTTAGTTTGACAAATAAAAACAAACCACTGACCTTAAATTCTTATTTAATTGGAATATGGGCGACCTTACTTTTGCATCGGTGGAGTTATTGATTCAAAAGTGAACTATCTTACTCTTGAACCAGATGAGCTCTTGTTAGAAGAACGAGTATTGGTTTTTGATTGACTCTTGTATTTGAGTACGATAAGCACATGAATCAAGAACTTCTGTTCTTGATTATGTTTCCTTCAAGTATTGAAGCGCTAAGATCAAGAAACTCGGGATCAAAAATACATACTTGAATCAAGAATTACGATCTTGAATCAAGAACC
Organism: Lordiphosa collinella; assembly: GCA_018904265.1. Classification (NCBI taxonomy): domain Eukaryota; kingdom Metazoa; phylum Arthropoda; class Insecta; order Diptera; family Drosophilidae; genus Lordiphosa; species Lordiphosa collinella. The sequence goes on from JAEIFV010000024.1 coordinate 282,198, forward strand.
TTCATTGTTATCGAACTTCTTACATTAAACATTCTTGATCCAAGTATGCAATTCTGCATTATTTCTACGAGAGTACAGGAAGTTATTTGGGTATATTCTTTTGATCTACTCTACTACTATTTTGTTCTAATATTCTACTATTTTGTTCTAATCGTTACCAAACTTAGATCGATAGATCGATTAAATATGCTGATAATTATTTATAAGCTAAATATAAAGAGAAATCTTGACAAATCCAAAGTTTAAGCAAGCCTTTAATATAAAAGGTATAGGATATGGTTTTAGGATACGATTATTACACGATATTGTGAGGTCTTAGAATATTAGTTGCGCTTCAACAGCAACTCAATTAATAATATAAAGCCAGACAGTAATATTCCCACTAGATAAAAAATAAAGATATTACGAAAATAGTCCAGCGATAGTCCAGTGTAGGAAACCGGATCTTCGGTCATTCGTGTAAAGCGACTATGGTCTATAGCCATTTGCACCATTTTCTTCACCAATCCAACTTCCTTTAACCGTTGAAAGAAATTGTTTATCATAATCTTAAAAGGAGACTGATTGAAGATTGGCCAATATGTATAATATTGCGCAGTGCAGAGCTCCTTTGTGCCCATTATTAGTTTCGGATGCCTCAGATTATTTTGAATGTACTCAATTCTCAAAAAATTTGTTTTGTCCAAGACATACACATTGCTGGTATTCAGGTTGCTCATGTATTGCTCCAGTGTATGAGGGTTCACCATGAGTAAACGATCTTTCAGTGCATGAGATAACCAATTTTCCTCGAACAACCACTTGGTGGCATTGTTGGCGATGATGATAGGCAAACCACTCGCCAGCAGAGTATCAGGATCCTCTATATCTGGCTCGTACATGCCCGAGGTGAGGCGTGTGGTCAAATGGCTACAGAAGATGCTCATTAAACACACCGAGTACAGCTGTAAGGAGATCTCCATAAATTTTTCCGACAAATGTAAGCCATAAAAGTTCCTATTGGGGAGTGGCATACCAAACGACGACGCCACACTGTACTCCAGGGCTCTAAACGGCGACTGACGACGATTCGCCAAGAGTTTTATAACTGTATAGAAAACGATGACCAAGACGCGGATACTGTAAAGCGAAGGTTTCGCAATAGATGCCACGTAAGCGTTCAACGGCTTCGGTCTTCTATAAGGGACTATAAGACAAATTTTTGAGGTGGCCATCAACGGGCTAAACACGGACAGATTGTTGGTGTCCAACAAATTAACTCCCATATCAATGGAATGATTGCCAACCAATCCGAACATCTTCTCAATATAATCATCTCGGTCTGTCAGCGGTAGAAACTCCACGGTGGCATTTAGGTGGCGAAGAAACTCTGGAAGTATCAGTCCCGCAACGCCACCCAATCGCGGGACATTATCTGTTGAATTATGCTGGAAAACCATACTCATCTTTAATCTTAAAGTGTTAAACAAAATCTGGCAGAAACTTACCATAAAAACATGCGGAACATCGTCGAAAACCGGCACCAAAAACTTATAAAGACTAAAAGTTTCTTTCCAGTTCCAGTTATTTGGATCACTATGCTCCCAAAAAAATTCTGGCAACTTCTTTACCCTTTCATTCCAAATAGTCGATGTCCATGTTTCGTACCGGGAGTTGTTCTTAAATATTAGCAACGCATGCAAAAAGCGTCGATCCCAGCACCATTTCCAGAAGGATTCAATCAAGTCAGAATTGGCCGATGTACACACAAACAGCAACGGCATATGGCGAAGGCCAGAGAGCGATTCATCCACCGCCTTCAATATGGGATCCGCTAGTCCAGTGAACAGGACGATGGCCACATTGTCGTGGGTAATGATTCGTTGCATGGGCTTAATATCCAAACCAGCCACAATCACAGGACGTTGAAAGGTGTCCACTAAGGTTTTCTGAAGCGAAGATTGTTGATTCGACAATTCTTGATCACCAAAATAGGTAATAAAATTTCTGAAAGGATGAACCCGATCCAGAAAGTCGAAAGCTTTAATTAGGTATTGAGTGTCCTCATCACTTTCGTCCAAAGGTTTCAGCTGACTGGTGACCAGTGCCAGAAGGCAGCAGCAAAAACAGAGGCTGACCACACACCTCATGGTCGCAGGTTGACTGTGAATCTGACTCCAACGGGTGGAACATTTTAAAGCGCTTCAATCTTTGTTTGCTTTGTTATTAGAGGACATTACTTGGTGTCCCTGTGAGGCAACAAAATCAATAGGCCATCAGAATGAATTGTCTATGTGGCTGACCAAATTTAAGCTCTTAGTAGTGGTAAAAACGGATTCCTCAGCCCTCGTCCCAGAATAGCATTGAGATTTGACAGTTTGTATTTGGTCAGGTGTGTAACAAGGTGCTCTTTGCTTACGTCTGGCAACAATATTATTCTTCTTTAGCACTTTACTGATCTGTTGTTGGCTTCAATGAAATTTTCTGGTTGCATCGCGTTGACTTATGTTGTCTTTGTTGTTGAATAGTTGGGTTAGCTTTCTGACAGCTTGGCCGGTCACTACGTTTGCTTTCCGACCACTTTCAACTTTTTATACCCTTGCAGAGGTTATTATAAAATTGTGCGGATGTTTGTAACGCATTGAAGGAAGCATCTCCGACCACATAAAGGATATATATTCTTGATCAGCATGACGAGCTGAGTTCATTTAGCCTTGTCTGTCTGTTTCTATGCTATCTCCTCCGTCAGTTTTAAAGCTATCCTCACCAAACTTTGCATGAAGTACATATACGCTGCACATTTGTAGGAACCAGCCAAATCGGACGACTATAGCATATAGCTCCCATAGGAACGATCGGTCGAAAAACTAGTTCTAGTGAGAAAAACTTTTTGGTTTTTAACTAAAACGTCCTTATCATTGGCATACACGTGTTTTATATACTTTTACACAATTCTACAAAGTTTTATAAAAATCGGATGACTTTAGCATATAGCTCCCATAGGAAAGATCGGTCGAAAAACTAGTTCGAGTGAGGAAAACTTTTTTGTTTTAAATGGGATCGCCTCCAAATGTCGTAGTTTACTGTGTATTATGCTTTTCCATGATTTCACCAAGTTTGGTCGAAATCAGACATCTGTATAGTATAGATCCCATAGAAAAGTAAGGTCCAAAAAGTAGTCTTAGTTAACTTTTTTGTTTTCAATGGAAGCTGCAAGGGTATACAAAACTTCGGCCGAGCCGAAGTTAACTTTCCCCTATTTTTGTTTATTATTTTTCGTTGCAAAGACTATAAATAGTGCGTTTGGACTTGCCCTCTTGGTTGAAATGGATTACTGTAAACACTTTACCTTTGTCAGCGTGCATTTCGTAGAATTTTACAACGCGATCTCGAAGTCGTTGTCGTGCGGTCGGCAAGATGGCGACTACTTGGAAAAATTTTTGTCAGGGGGGCATGAAAACGTGTTGACAGGAGAACAAAGAGATAGAAATGCCATCCCGAAAGCTTTTATGTAAAGCTCAGCCAAGGGCGCGCTGTCTCAAAGTTTGTGCAGATTTTTAGTTTTTTTTTTAAATCGCAACTTCTAGCATTTCCGATCCTTCGAATTCGGAAACGAGAACAGGACTGTATAACTGTTTTTTTTTTTTTTTTGTATGAGAAAAGCTTGTTTGAATTGAATGAAATTGTGCTTATTTTTAGGAGTGAACCATCAGATTTTTAACGATTATTTTATCAGTTAATTGATTGACACATAGTAGCTTAGTTACACTAGCAATATTTCTTGCTGATTTAGTCTTCTGTTACTATTATCTCTTTGGTATGGTTTCGTGGAAAGAGATTGCAATCATATGTTGAGGTCACCTGATAGACAAACTTTACCCAATTTTTGTTACCTTTACAAATCGTAATTATTGAAAGATAATTATCATTTCAGTCTTTTGTATTGAATTCTAATAAGAGTTTTCTGTCATTTTGAACACTTTAATTCAAATTTGTATATCGTTTTTAAAAAATTTGAAGAATTGTTTGATATGATTTACAGTAAATATAGGTTGACTTGGAAGCAGCATTGTTGTCCTGGTTCATCCAAATTCGTTCTCTCGCTAAGACACAGAAGTTCGCCATAAAGCTAAATGAAGAGAATGCACCAGATAGGAGCTAGCTTCAGCCTTGGTGCAAGCGAAATTTTATTAACTTCGCATAGATTCACGGAGAAGCCTGTGAAAATAATACAGCAAGTGCGGTCGTTTTACCTCTGATCATTTGCCACATGCTCCGGTCAAATTCACTGCAAAATGCACTTTTAATGCTAATGAAACTGGCAAACGGAAGCTGCAAAGGCAAGCATGAAAATCCAAAAGGATTCCAAACCCAGAAGTAACGCCTCACATTGCATTTCCTGTGCAATGCATCTGGTACCTTCAAACGAACTTATTGTTTTGAAAAGTCAGCCAAGCCCATTTTAAAGGAAGAGTGGTGCAAGATACAAAAAACGGAATTCTCGAACATAACAATAAAACTTTTGCCACCAAATACTACGGCCATTTGGTCAAGCTATTACCTTTAAAATGGAATACCGGATAATTTTACACAATTCTAATACAATTCTAATAAAAACAAGAAAGAAAGTCGGTCAAGCCCGACTATAACATACTCTGTAACTGTTAAGTGCTGCCTATCACCGTTCCGACCGGTGCTGCCCATAATTGTTTGTTTTCATTATAACTCGAATACCGTTAATCCGATCTTTAAAATTCCTTCAGCGGATCCCGAGTACTAAATATGTCCAGAAGGTTCCAACCTTCTATCTATAAAACTGTGGGTGATATGACGTCTTTTACCATCTCTGAGATCTGTGCGTTCATACGGACAGACAGACGGACAGACGGACATGGCTATATCGACTCGGCTGTTGATGCTGATCAAGAATATATACACTTTATGGTGTCGGAGATGCTTCCTTCTGGCTGTTACATACTTTTGCACAAACTTATTATACTCTATGTACCTTTGGTACAGAGTATAAAAACAATCTGATGCATTGGAAAAGGGATTTTCTGTAGTGTAACTTTGAACTGATTTCTTATATGCAATTATTATATGCATTTTTTAAAACCGATATCCGCTTACATGCAAATATCGCTTATTTGCTAAAAACATATATTTTCATGCAAAATACTAGACTAAAGCCCGTATGACACGATATTAATGGTTTCATTAATTAAATGCGTATGAACGGTTCAGCTATATATGTTTTCAGTTCAGCATTTCTATCTTCAGTACGAAAGGTCACACTTTTTGAATTTGGCGGAAAAAAACAAACAAAAAGACAAAAGCAGTTATCAGCGAGCAAATTTGCGCTTTTGTTATTGAGTCTAATGTATAAGCGGAAACCAAAGGATTGAGAGTTTCGGCAAAAGCTAACGGAAGACATAAAATCTAAATCTTGACCCGCTGTCGAGCTTACTCATAGATCTTTGGCAATCTTTTCACATTCCGTGGAAATGCCAAGTACTTCATGATAAAAATTTAAAATTTAAAAATTTGGAAATGGTCGAATGGTGGACTCAAGACTCAGTAATCGATACTGACTACTCAATACTCAGTGCTCGATACTCAGTACTTTATACTCAGTACACAATACCAAGTAATCCATGCTAGGTACTTGATTCTCACACCGTGAATCGCTTTACAACCAGCTTGGAGTCGAACCATTCCAAGTCCGGAGACTCTGAGATTATTGAAAGGTCCAAACCGAACCTGAACCGGAGCACAATCCAACTTTGAACTTCGTCATTAATGACTGGATTTTAAAGAAATGGCGTTTTTTGTAAAGATAATTTTATTATCTTTAATTTTTAACAGTTTATTAACATCGGTGAACTAAAACCAAAAAAGAAGGGCATTTTAGTAGACCAACCTTTTTTCAAAACACTAGAAATGAAAATTTGATGATATCTCAAAATCCGTTTGAGTGTTTTATTCTATATTACAAGCCAAGGCTCCAAGCCGGTGCGGTACCGAACCACGAAGAACCTGTTCGGATCGGGTTTTTTGTGGTTCTCGAACGCCTTATATTTTTGTCTCTACGAAACTGAACCCGAACCGGACCACTTTTTGGAAAGATTAGGTTTTTAAGTTCTGCAAGATACAAAAAACCAAGAGTTAGAAATTTCTTTAATAGCTGTTCCAACAACTCGGTATCTGTTGAACGAGAATTTTTAACACTCAAGTTTGTTCTCTCTCATCTTTGGGATGAATACCTCCTGGAAGCTTTAATGCTTATTAACTTAAGCTATGCAATTGCTTATGTCAGCTAAAGGTTTTGATAGTTACAATTTTTATTATATTTAAAAAGTTGAATCCGGAGCTCGAACCGAAACCTTGGGTTCACTGTAGCATATACCCCGAACCGGTCCGTGAACCAAACCTATGACTTTACAACCAGTTCAAACCCCTGGGCCGAACCTCTAAAATTCGGTTTGCAGCATTGTTACAAAGTCACACAATAATTTTCAAGTCAAATATTTTCTAAGATTTGGCTCTAAAGCACTTTATTACGCGGATGACATAAGCGCACTTATAATGGGAGTATGTTCATCTATCATCAGCACTTTAATGAAACAAACCCTAAGGAACCACTCAGGTGGTCTATTCCTACAACATCCACTCGATGGTTCTAAAATCCACAGTAAGTGTATATAATCTTCGGTTGACGCTCCCCTCTTGTGATAGATGCGAAAACAAAATTGTAATTTGCTTTTCAAACGTCGAAATCCAAAAATAAATGTGCGACACACAAACCGCAAAAGGCAACAGAAATAGAAAATGGATGGCAAAGAATTTCTAGCTGACTGAGCACCGTCTGACTGAATTGATAGTGGTGGTGGCCATATAGTCATCAGCTGTCTGACAGCACGACCTAGACCCACATTTCGCACCAAAAGCTATGGTTAACGGAAGCTGATACCCGTCTTGAAGTTTAGAGGCGTCATCAATCTTGGCGCAATGCCTCATTGGCATGGTCTGTGGGCTGTGAACACCTCCAAAAGAATTAGAATCAAACAATGGCCAAAGAGGCAATTTGTTGCCCCCCCTCCCACCTGTTGCTCAACGCTTCAGCGCGGCGAGAAACCTTGCCGAAAGAAACTGAAGCTGATTCTGGCTCGTAAATTTTCCCCGGGTGTTTCCGCTTTTAATCAAACACAAGGAAAATCGTGGGTAATGTGCAAAGTTTCTAGTTGTTGTTTTGCTATCTAAGTACGAGTAGTACGTAATCCAATTAAATAGCAACCAAAAAAACCAACTGTATGAGGTGTCCCCAATTTGAGTCAACTGTTTATTTCGGTGACAATTATGCGACCATAATGGGTTTTTATCTGTGGGAATCGGACTGGGCACCTTCTTCAGGTTATTGGCATCGGAACTAACTGTTTTCGCTCCGATCACTGCCTTCCGGGGTATTGCACTCAATTATATACACACATGACCAAGTGCCAAGTAAAAATGAAAATGGAATTCAACCGCAAGCCCAGAGAAGACATGAGAACCAGTTTCTGCCCTCAGCGCATCTGTCGACACTTGCTCCAGAAAGCAAAAACTGAATTTGCCTTCAGATAATGTTGTGTGAATTTCTTTCTTATTGAACCAAAGGAATGCAAAATTCAACAACAAAAAAAGTTTTCTTAAAAAGAAGCAGCATCTCATTTTTGAGTCTTTTTCGAATGTCAAAGTTGAGACCAAATTTTATTTGCCTGCAGCAGCTGCATGTGAAAATGCATTTTGACTTGCTTTTAAGTTGTGTTTGCTTTTTTTTTTGTTGTTGTGGCTGTGGCGTCATTTAGTTGGCTCATGGTTGGTTGCATGTGCGGCAAAACTTTTGTTGATCAAGCACTCTATAATGCCCAGGCATGGCGATTTGGGGTCCAATCAAAATAGTAGATGTCATGTAACTGGTTGGCTAAAATAGAACTTAAGTGATGAAAGAACTATAAATGATATTTCTGACCTAAGTTCGAAGAAAGAAATGTGGGCTCCAAATGACAATTTTCCAGGGAAAGATTATTTTTAAAATTTTCTAGTCTAGCTTTTTTATAGGATTACTTGTGGGAAATGTTTTAGCTTGAGTATATGACTACTGAACTTTAAAAGCTTTACAGTTTCATAAAGTAAACAAATATATCTAAAGATCGGCCATAAACATTAAAATATCTTGTCTGATATCTCATAAAGGTTTCTCAAAAGAGGTATCAGAAAAGTGTTATAGTCAATCTGAGAAACAAAAATTTATGAAAAGCATGGAAAAACTGAATGAGAAGTAGGCTATTCTCTAATTTCGTTTTATCAAATGAGTTTTTTGACAGCCAGCTCGTAGTAAACTGAGAAATAGTTCGTATGAGATCTCGACAAGTGAAAATACAGCATAAGTTTTTGTACGACGTTTTGGTTCTCAAAACTAGGGAAAATTCGAATAAAATTAGGACACCTTCCTATTGTGTCATAATCAAAAAAAAAAGAAACAGAGAAGACAGAAAAAATACGAAATTCTTTATGTAATTGGCTTTCCATTGTGGCACTAGACAAATGGAGAAACTATTTCTCCAACCTGCTGGGATGTGATGACGAACACAATGCCGCCTCTGGGGAAGTAGCGACACCACCAATCGATAACATAGAGATAGGACCATAATGAAGTCTTGTTAGCCATAAAAAGGCTAAAAAATAACAAATCAGCTGGAGCCGATGAGCTGCCCGCTGAATTGTTCTGGTAAGGTAAGGTGCATGCACCAACTCCTATGCAGAATTTGGTCCGAAGAGAGTATGCCCGAATATTGGAGTCTAAGTGTTCTCTGCCCAATACTTAAAAAAGGAGACCCTGCAATATGCGCGAACTACCGCGGGATCAGTCTCCTACCCATTGCATATAAGGTTCTGTCATGTATCTTATGTGAACGTCTAAAGCCGAGAATGAGCGACCTGATCGAACCTTATCAATGTGGATTTAGACCTGGTAAATCCACCATAGACCAAATATTCACATTGAGACAAATACTGGAGAAAACCCAAGCGACGAAAATCAAAACCTACCATCTTTTTGTTGATTATAAAGCCGCTTTTGACACCCCGATAATTTTGATTCTGATTCTGATTACAATTTTGGTGTGACCAGATGACCAAGAAAACGTCAAACAAAACAAAAATCTGAATAAAAATCAACCTCCAAGTTGATTTGTATGAATTCTTTCATGAAAATTCATTATTTTAGGACAGAAGCGTGCCAGCTAAATTCGAAGCTGTACAATCTGAGCAAGGAGGATAATGTGTGCCGCTTTGTGCTGCGTCACCTCAGCGTATGATCACTCCTGTGATCCCTCAGTACAAGTTCAGACGCTTTTTTCTCAGGAAGAAGCACCAGCAGCTATCCAAGGAGGCTATGTTTGAAAGCTATCTCCACGAAACTAACCAAAGTGTATCAGACAAAACTGATCAATTGCGCAGCAGTAGCAACAACGCAGCTAATCATGAGCCAAGACGTTATACTGTGTGTGTGTCGACTGTCAGATTGCCTATGCCCAATAGAAAGCGGCGCGACGGCCTCTAGTGACAAGAAGTAGAAAACATGCCGCCCGATATCAAGCGGCATTTGACTCTCGTTTAAACACAAGGAAATGAGAGGAATGTGTAAAAAGGTATCACCCAAAAAAGAGAAAAGTCACAAATTGTCAACAGTTTTTTGTTTGTTTTAAAAATAAAATTTAGTTTGTCCGAGTACCTTTAAGCTATGTACTCAGATAAACCTTTCTACTTTTGGTATACCAGCAAAGTACGTTCGACTTTGCATGATGACGTTGAGAAGCACACAAAGCTCCGTCAAAATAGGAAAGAACCTCTCCGAGCCTTTCGATACCAGAAGAGGTTTTAGACAGGGTGACACCTTATCGTGTAACTTCTGTAATCTACTGATGGAGTATATACTGCGCCAGTGCCCAAATGCTAACAGATCGGGCACCATCTTTTATAAAGATGTAATGCTACTTGCATATGCCGATGACATTGACATTATCGGCAAATCCGAACGGGCGGTAAGCAAGGCGTTTTCAGAGATTGAGAAGCAGTCAAAACTCATGGGCTTAGCGGTAAATGAGGATAAGACGAAGTTCCTAGTCTCAGCGCGCAGTGAGCCTACGCGTCTTGGACAATCTGTTGCAATGGGAGAGTACAACTTTAACGTTGTAAAGGACTTTGTCTACCTCGGAACGACGATAACCAGCGACAACAACACCAGTCTGGAAATCCGAAGAAGAATTACTCTTGCAAACCGATGTTACTACGGGCTCAGTAAAGAGTTCAAGAGCAGAGCCCTCTCTCGAAAAACGAAAATTGCGCTATACAAGTCGCTTATCATCCCAGTCCTGCTATACGGCGCAGAAGCATGGACAATGTCATCAACGGATGAGGCGGCAATTGGCGTGTTCGAGAGAAAAGTCCTTCGGAGGATTTATGGACCTCTAAACGTTGGCGGCGAATTTCGCATCCGAATGAATCACGAACTGTATGAGCTCTATGGGGACACTGACCTAGTCAAGCGCATAAAACAACAGCGGCTGCGCTGGCTTGGACATGTTACTCGTATGGATGAAGAAGCTCCAGTAAAAAAAGTGTACAGGCGGAAGGCGAACGAATTAGGGAAAGCAGGAGCTGTAGGACGACCGAAACTTAGTTGGGAAAAACAGGTGCTGGAAGACATAAAGGCAACTGGTGCCAGCTCGCACAAGACAGAGGCGAGTGGCGGGCATTAATAGCAGCGGCCGAGACCGTCAAACGGTTGTGATAGAAATATCGGGCCAAATAAGAAGAAGTATTGAGTGACTGGCGATTGAAAGTTCTTGAGTTAGCTGAATGTGTAGGCATTTCAAAAAGTGCTGTACATCGCATATTGACCAAAAAATTGGACATGAAAAAGTTATGCGCAAGATGGGTGCCGCGTTTGTTGTTCCATCATGACAATGCGCCGGTTCACACCTCTGCCGTTGCAATGGCTAAAATTAATGAATTAAAATTTGAATTGCTACCTCACGCCCCTTATTCGCCAGACTTAGCTCCCTCTGATTATTTCTTATTTACAAACTTGAAAAAATGGCTCGGAGGAAAAAGATTTGGCAACAATGAAGAGGTGGAGTCCGAGGCTAATGCCTATTTTGAAGAGCTTCACAGTTCTTATTATAAACAAGGAAGAAAGTCGATCAAGCCCGACTATATTATACTCTGTACCAGTTGGGGTCGCCGCTCGCATTTGCTCCCGATTATATTATATAAAATCGGTATCCAGGGACAACCACGAGGAGGCCATTGCAATAGCAATGGGGTCGATATATGAATAAAGACCTACGAGTCGACTTGAGTTGCTTAAATACTTATCATTTAAGGTGCTGTTACATACTTTTGCACAAACTTATTATACTCTATGTACCTTTGGTACAGAGTATTATTAGGAGAGAGAGGGAGAGAGAGAGGATTGGCACGCGCCGCAGACAAAAAAAAACCTTTGCATTTGCCAGAGCTAGAGATGGGCGTACATCGAAAACTACGCGGGACTCCGGAGTGACCAGAATGACTTAACATCATTGTGATTGCTTGATATTATGTAAGAATTAAAGAACTAGACTATTTTTATATTATTTGCAATTTAAACAATCCTCGTCTTAGTAGTCAGATGGGTATCGGGCGATATATTTGTCCCGCGACCAACTCTAATTTCTCTCTCTCAATATTGTGTATGTGGGAAAGGGAAGGGGAAAATGAGAGCGTCCCAGTTAGCTGCAAGAATCCAATTGGATCTAATGAGCTAGCCATAGCTGTTAGGTTTTGTATAGGATTTCGTTGTTGGAATTACTCAGACAATATATTTGCAGGTTTAATTCATTTAAAAGGTGGAATTTTTTGGCGGGGCGGGGTCATCACACCCACAACGATCCAATATGAATCGTTAAATAAAAATTTGTCCTAAAATATTGTTGGCTATCACTTTGCTGTGTAGTCGTTGCTCATATATACATACATCTACATACATATGTATGTGTTTTGCTGCTGCAGGAGCAGCCCAGATATATTGAATTTTCGTTTGCTCATATCTTTACTACCGTTCAACCGATCTTTACCATTCCTTTGGCGAAACGAACCTTCTATCTATAAAACTGTGGGAGATATTACGTTTTTTCCAATTTTCGGGGGCAGGAGGGGGCGTGGCAAAAATTGAAAATAAACTTGATCTGCCTGCAAGTATAAGAAGCATAAGTCCCATACATGTCAAACCTCTATCTCTTACCATCTCTGAGATCTGTGCGTTCATACGGACAGACAGACGGACAGACGGACATGGCATCGACTCGGTTGTTGATGCTGATCAAGAATATATATACTTTATGGGGTATATATATTGGATAGCATATAGCGGCCAAAGGAACAATCGGTCGAAAAACTAGTTTTTGTGAGAAAATTTTTTTTGTTTTTAATGAAAACGTTTTTATCATTGGCATACACTAATTTTATATACTCTTACACAATTCTACAAAGTTTGGTCGAAATCGGACGACTACAGCATATAGCTCCCATAGAAACGATCGTTCGAAAAACTAGTTCTAGTGAATCTATAAAAAATTATGTCCATTTTAAGCCTCATCAACTCAGAGCATTTCAAAGTCGACTCCACCCAAAGAAAGTTTTTTTTTATTTACATTTGCACGCAAACCAACACACATTCATGAATATCATCATCATGTAATATCACAAGAAATGTAACTATAACGATGAGGCAACTGAGTTATGGTCGATTGTCTGCCGCCAGCCTATCTCTCTCCTTAACAACTATGCATACTTAAGCCACTGAATTAAGCAGACGAAATCAAAAATTGACAATGCCTTTAGAATTTTTTGCATAAGAAACCAACTTAGAGACGCACATTATAAACTCAGGCACGTTTGGTTATTCTCGGCATTCGACAGAGCTCCACAAAGATCATGTGCGGGCACATAACGGAAATGAATTTAAAAAAAAAAAAAAAAAAATCTTGTAAAATGGTCCATCAAACAAGATTTTTCAGTTGACCAAAAGTGAGTAAGAGAAAGGTTGAGAAAGAACCAGAAATATGGGCGGACCAAATGATATGCACAACGGCACAAATTTCTTCCTGGCATTGCCAAACTGGTTCACCGTGACCCACTTTAAATTAAACACAAAAAAAGCCTCGCGCGGACTTGTTAAACTCGACTTTAACACTTGAGATGCTTGGGAAAAAAACCCCAGGCAACTGGTAGGAGTATAAGTTGATGTTTATTACAACCAACCAAAAAAAAAATACAGCTTAAATTTAGGTATTTTATTTGAAACAAAATAAATTTAAATGTCGCAAATGGCGTGAAAAATCTAGATTGATTCACTGATAAGTGGCACACTTCTTTATATACAACACATGGCGCTGAGCAATTAAAATTGTTCCCGAAAAATTTAATGTCTGACGAATTCCAAACAATTTAGTTTAAAAGCTTTAAATTTTGGATTCAAACTTTACATTTTATTTTATTTATCTTATGAAATTCAACTCTCAGGATAAAGTGCGTCAGCAAATCATTCAGTTAAAGCCAGCCAATGCCCCTGGGGCTCAAGGCGGTACCATGCTGTTTATTTCGAAGATCCGACGCTGTTAGTTTTTAATTGAAGAGAGCAATTATTGTGAGAATTCCAAAAAATGGAAGTGGAATTACTCCACACCAAATGCTATGAAAAAGGATTGAATTTGGATATCAATAATGAAAATGCTTGTTCAAAAATTGGTTCAAAAAATTCGATAAAAAAAAATAGGGGTAAGTTAACTTAGGCTCTGCCAAACATCTATAAAGATGTTCGATTTCGACCAAATTTAGTAGAATCATGGAAAAGCATAACAAACTAACACGTACATTTTTTGAAGGCGATTCCATTTAAAACAAAAAAGTTTTTGTATTGGTTAAGCGCCTGATCTTCAGTAATACAAAGGTTTGGTTAGGCTGGCTCGAGGCTCCGCCTTTTTGCTTATATTTTCCCAATATATTTCGAGCCCACATCGGGGTCCGTCTTCAATTACAACAATTAAACAAATATTTTACAAGCTTTTCCATTAAATTTTTTTTAACAAAATTAAAAACCTAAACATACATTGATACGGGACAAGTGCAACTGCTCGCCACGGAGTTTGATGTGAAACTAACTTATTCTAGTGTTTGTGTTGGTCAAGTAAATGTCTATATATGTGTGCACTAGGGTGCGTTTTTTAAGGGCAAAATGTAAATTTAGTAACGGCGCCCCCTAGAAAGGTTCCTTTTGCACAGTTCTCTGTGTTTGTTTTGAAGTTAAGACTGATGTTTGTTGGTATGTTTATGATGTGAAGCATCTTAAGAGTGAAGCATCAAAGTCGGGAGAGTGACCGCTCTCAGCACAGTTTCTATGCTATCTCCTTCGTCAGTTTTAAAGCTATCGTAACCAAACTTTGCACGAAGTCTTTTAGTACAAATACGCTGCACATTTGTTGGAACCGGCCAGATCGGATGACTATAGCATATAGCTTCCATAAGAACGTTCGGTAAAAAAACTAGTTCTAGTGAGAAAAACTCTTTTTTGTTTTCAACGGAAACGCGTCCAAACTTCGTATTTCTAAGTTAACTATAATTTCCCATGTTTTCACAAAGTTTTGTCAAAGTCGGTCATCTATATAGAATAGCTGTCATAGAAAAGTCAAGTTTGAAAATTAGCCTTAGAAAAACTTTTTTGTTTTCAATGGAAATGTCCTTAAAATTGGCATTTATTTATTTGGTTTGCTTTCACACAATTCTGCAAAGTATTGTCAAAATCGAATGACTATAGCTTATAGCTACCATTGAAACGATCGGTTTTTTTTTGTTTTTTTTATTTAGAAGCCTTAATGCTAAATTTTACAATGTACTGTTACTATTTGAGTAACTATAGTTAGATGTATAAACACCCCCACCCTCTTCCAAAACAAAAGACATCCCCCCCCGACACCCCCACACAACCACCACCCCTAGGGGATGTTACACTATTAGTTTATTTTGTTCCATGTTTGGGGTTTGTTTTTGTGTGTGCTTAGATGTAAGGATTTTAACTCAAAGATTAAATTTAAGGTTGGTAAAGGGGTGGTTTTAAAATTGTCTAGCCGGTAAGATGGAGTATCAATCAAATTGTGTGCAGCCAATTCGTAGCCTATGCTTGGACTAAATCCTCCGATTAATCAGGTCACCGTTGATCCTACGCGATCGGAGTAAGCGCCTGGCGAGGTTGTTTGGGTGGGCGGCGACCTTATTCAAGTACCTCGCTGATTGGTTGTTGATTGTGTCGCCAACCATCGGAACGCCACACACTCTCTCAATGTCTCTAGTTCGGATAAACCACTCGGCTCCAGTAATCCTCCTCAGGATTTTGGCCTGGAAGACCCTGATTTTGTTCAGGTGGGTCTTCGCGGCGATGCCATCGTACACCTGAACGGCGTACCTCCAAATCGGTGCCAGGATCACTTTGTATAAGAGGACCTTGTTCATTAGCAAGAGTTTGTTGTTGGCGTTGAGTAGCCAACTCATCCTCTTCGCCTTGCTGTGAAGCTTGCCTGCAACTTCGGCGGCATGTTGTTTAAAGGTAAGCCTCTTGTCAAGTGTCACTCCAAGATACTTGTGGGCCAATTTGTGAGGGAGGACCTCTCCATGCAGGAAGACGCCAGGGCTACTGTCTCTTCTGAGCGTATGGGTGACAGATACGCACTTTTCAGGGCTGATGCAGATGTTCCAACGACAGGCCCAGTTCTCAAACCTTTTAAGATACTGCTGCAACGCGTCTGTTGCCGAGTAGACACAACTGTCGCGAGCCATAATGGCCGTGTCGTCAGCAAAAGTTGCAATTAGGAGGTCCTGTGTCTCCTCAATCGGGATGTCCGCAACGGTTGGCATGTCTGCAGTAAACAGGCTGTATAGGGTTGGCCCCACAACGCTGCCTTGAGGTACTCCTGCTCGAATCCTCTTCTTCTGGGATGCAAGGACATCCTGGACAACTTTAAATGTCCTGTCAGATTAGAACGATCTGACCATCAAGAAGAGTTGAGGATTGAGCGTTCCCTTTAGCTTGGCTAGTAAGCCGTCATGCCAGACGCGGTCAAATGCCTGTTGTATATCCAAGTACGCTGCCAAAACGTACTCCTTGGCGTGGAATCCTTCAAGGACGAAATTGACCACTCTGTGCAGCTGTTCTGGGGTTCCGTGGCCTAAGCGAAAGCCGAACTGGAACTTGGGTATGCTCCTTTTCACAGCTGGATTTTCCAGGATTCTCCTTAACAGGCATCTCTCCAGCGTTTAGTAAAAATGGTATACTAAAGTCGTGCAAATGTATGTAACAGGCAGAAAGAAGCATCGCCGACCCTATAAAGTATATATTTTCTTGATCAGCATAGTCCGGTCCAAGCGATTGTTACATTTCTATTTAAGATCCGAACAGAAAATTCAAACAGAGTTCTTGAATCCGTACTTGGCTGGGGAACCCGCTAAGATTAAGACATTGTGGATTTCCGACCTAAACTACTTTCTTCCGGATCCTACCAGTTAAGTCAGGCGGTGTCTTTTTTGGCTGAAATAATAGGTAGGCAGGGATATATAAATATGAGTCGCGTTGCATTCTGAGAAACAAATCAGAAAGAACTTATTCTGAGCTGTCAAATGGAATGACCGCCTACTGCGCCATGTGCTAAACTGTAACAGAAAAGAACTCAACATCGAAATGTTCGCCTACTGCGTGATCTGTTAAGAATTTTTCGACTTATTTTTTCCTAAGCCTTCGCGTAGCAATTACGAACAATCCCGCATTATGGTAAAGTCGATTTTAAATTTAAAGAACAAAAAAAGTAGATTAAAATGTTTGTATCTCAAAACTAAGTTGGCATTGCTAAATGGTGCCCAAAGCCAATTCCCACAACTGAATTATTTAAAATTTTAAAAGTTTCTTTGAACGAAACACTAATTCCGGTACGTTACGTAATTGGAAACGAATGGTTCTGTAACTAGGTATCTTCGGAGATTCTTACAAAACTTTAGAATCGTTAGAAAGTAGGCTTCAGGAGTGACATTCCATTATAACTCTTATCTTATATTATCGAGTAAGGTTTAAAACATTTGGTCGCTCAACCGACTCAAATCTGCAACTTTGCACAAGGGTTAAGAGCCGCTTAGACCCAATGCGTTTTCTTTAACTAAACAAGAACAACCACAAATAAATATTCTACATTGTCCGTATTTCAATGTAGTTGCGTCGCTTGCTTTGCGGTTGCCAATGTTGCAATGAGAACAAGACATTGCTATAAACCAAAGCAACAAAAATCGTTTGCGGCAACCAAAAAAGAAAAAACGACTGAGAGCCAACATCAACAACTGGACTCGATGCAAATTAGAAAACTTCACAAAACTGGAACAGCAGAGACCAAAAGCTAGAAACTAAAGATAAACGCTATTCGTGCAATTGCCGGGAGCTGTGAACTATGTGCTGAGCCCAATCCCAATTGGTCAGGCGGCAGCAATTTGGGTTAACTGCAGCTGCAACACGTTTACAGTTTTTGGTACTAACTATTAAGCCAATTAATGTGCGGAAACTGGCGAGAAGTATCATAAAACACTGTCACTTTTTTTTCCAACCATCTCGCTCGACGTGGATGCATGCTTGCCACTTCCATTTGCCGCACAATTAGCAATTAACCGGATGGAGATGGCCGGTCCAATGCATTCTTGTGTACAAACCTTGACCATGAAACACGCTCATAAACAATTGCAAACATTTCCAAGCCAATTAAAGTCACTGAAAATGAGTTAGAAATTGAAATTGCTTAAGCCACAAGTTGATGGTCAATGGCACTCCAAGTTATGCTACAGTTACAACTCTATATAGCCATCCAACTGGTTTTGTCACACCAAAACCGTTGGCTGCGGCAACCAAAATGGAGCTGTATCTGTCAATTAGCAACGACCAAAGCCACATGACAGTGCACTGAACTTGTTACGCTCAACCGTTTATTTTGTGTTTAGTTAATAAATTCATTGTTTATGATTTGTTAATGCTTAGCTGTCTTATTTGACACACATAATTGGATTATCGCTGAGCTGTAAGGGAATTAACCCACTTAGGGCCACGTGCCAGATGTAGATTAATTGAAATTGCGATAAGCTTCAGAACTAAACTAAGAAATCAAGTAATAAAAATAGGGGAAAGTTAACTTCGGCTCGGCCAAAGTTTTGTATACCCTTGCAGCTTCCATTGAAAACAAAAAAGTTTTTCTAACTAAGACTACTTTTTGGACCTTACATTTCTATGGGATCTAAACTATATAGATGTCTGATTTCGACCAAACTTGGTAAAATCATGAAAAAGCATAATACACTGTTAATAACGAAATTTGGAGGCGATCCTATTTAAAACAAAAAAGGTTTTCTCACAAGAACTTCTTTTTTGACCGATCATTCATACTGCAGCTATATGCTATAGTCATCCGATTTTGATAAAACTTTGTAGAAATGTGTTAAAGTATATAAAATAAGAATATGCCATTAAAAAGGACGTTTTCATTACAAACAAAAAAAATTTTCTCACTAGAACTAGTTTTTCGACGGATCGTTCCGATGGGAGCTATATGTTATAGTCATCCGATTTCGACCAAACTTTGTAGAATTGTGTAAAAGTATATAAAATAAGTGTAAGCCAATGATAAGGACGTTTTCAGTAAAAACAAAAAAGTTGTTCTCACTAGAACTACACAGAGGGAAAAAACGTGGTCAGAAAATAAGATTTCTTCATCTCAAAATGTGAACAGAATGTTCTCTCAAATATTTGAGAACAAATGTTCCGAATGTTCTTGAAATGAGCACATTTAAGCTCACCTCAACCACCCCACCGAAAAGTATATGTAGGCATTCAGAAGTGCGTCTTCAGAAGCATGGCAATAGCCTAACCGTCTACTACGCGTCGCGACGGCCGCCGTCGTTGCGCGCACTAAAGGTCTTGGGCTCTACTCCCTGTGAGGTCCGACAAAAACTTTTATTTATTTAATAAATAACCAAGGCGGGTGGGGTGTTGTAGAAGCGATGTCTCTGCTAACCTGGACCTGGGCCGGCATGGACGCGGTGGAGCTGGACTGTGGACCTGGACATGGACAGTGGATCTGGACAGTGGACTTGGACAGTGAGTGGACCTGGATCTGGACACTGGACACTTTTTTTAATTTTAAAATGTTCTCAAAAACGGAACATATCAACTCACATCAAGATTTTGCGTTCTTGAAGTGAGAAATTGTTCTTAAAGTGAGAAAATCCGGTCATGATTAGTTTTTGTGACCGAATGTGCTCATTTTGAGTCCAATGTTCACGGTTTTTTCCCTCTGTGTATCCGATCCGGCGGGTTCCGACAAATGTGTAGCGTATTTGTACCAAAAGACTTCGTGTAAAGTTTGGTGAGAATAGCTTTAAAACTGACGGAAGAGACAGCATAGAAACAGACAGACGGACAAGGCTAAATCAACTCAGCTCGTCATGCTGATCAAGAATATATATACTTTGCTTCCTTCAATGCGTTACAAACATCAGCACAATTTTATAATACCCTCTGCAAGGGTATAAAAAGGTTTTTTTTTATTTACAAGAAAACAAGAAAAAAAGTCGGTCAAGCCCGACTATAACAAACTCTGTACCTGTGAAGTGCTGCCCATCACCGCTGCGACCTGTGCTGCCCATATTTGTTTGTTTTCCTTATAACTCGACAACCGTTCATCCGATCTTTACCATTCCTTTGAACCTTCTATCTATAAAACTATGGGAGATATTACGTTTTTTGCAAGTATAAGAAGCATAAGTCCCATACGTGTCAAACCTCTATCTCTTACCATCTCTGAGATCTTTGCGTTCATACGGACAGACAGACGGACATTGCTATAACGACTCGGCTGTTGATGCTGATCAAGAATGGGGTCTGAGATGCTTCCTTCTGGCTGTTACATACTTTTGCACAAACTTATTATACTCTATGTACCTTTGGTACAGAGTATAAAAATAGGGAGAAGTTAACTACGGCTCGGCCGAAGTTTTGTATACCCTTGCAGCCTCCATTGAAAACAAAAAAGTTTTTCTAACTAAGACTTCTTTTCGGACCTTACTTTTCTATTGGAGCTATACTATATAGATATCCGATTTCGACCAAAAATTAGTAGAAACAGTGAAAAGCATAACAAACTAACAATTACGAAATTTTGAGGCGATCCCATTTAAAACAAAAAAGTTTTTCTCACTAGAACTTCTTTTTCGACCGATCATTCGTACTGCAGATATATGCTATAGTTTTGCGATTTTGACAGAACGTACTCTTAGCACCTAGCACTCTGTCTGACTGGATAGCTGAACATGATCCGTTGTAGGTAGGTAGGTACGCCAAATTGGTTTACCGCCATTTCGGATGTCCAGTGTAACCACAGCACAGTATTCCTTAGTGTCCCATCTCCATTCCAATATCAACAACAGCCTTGACTGCGTCCACGTAGACCGTGCCTTACGGAATCCATATTGGGATTCAGATAGGGCCTTTTTTATCGATTACTGACAGAAGTCGAGTATACACGATACTTTCGAGAATCTTCCCCATTGTGTCTAGGAGACAGATCGGTCTATATCCTGACGGGTCATCGGCTGGCTTACCTCCTTTTGGCAGTAGGATCAGCCGTTGCTGCTTCTACCTCTTTGGAAAAGCTCCTTCCCGCCGACATCTTCCAAACGTCTCAGCAAATACGTCTGGTCTGGTTTCGATCGCGAGCTTTAACTACTGCCTTATTGGGTACGCCGTCCGGCCCTGGAGCTTTTCTGTCGCCAATGCGCTTAAACCGACACTTCCTGCTCTTGGTCCGTGGCATCTATGGGATATTCCAGTTCGAGTGTGTGTTTTTTTTTTTTTGTAGGCGATAGAAGCTTCAGAAGCCGTCTCAGTCGCTGGAGTGCGATTTTGGGACTTTAACCCACTAAACTACCGGCTTCTTCTCCCCGATTCTCTGCCGTGAGGTATTACTTCACCGGGGGGGAACTGCCCATAGGGCTCATCTCGGATTCTCTCCTATGTGAATTGTTGCGCAATCTTTCTGCGCTTCGTAGGCTTTGAAAGACTACCAATGCCATATTGCAGACAGCAGACCAGTTTTCTACAGACTCTAGCATGATATTCACCAGGCTGCCAGCGGCTGGTGTCCTCCCCACCCGCATGCTCAGATTATGTCGCTCTTCATTGAAGGTCGGACAGACAAAAAATATGTGCTCTGCGTCTTGGATGACCGACAGCCCTGTACAGTCTGGGCAGTAAGGGTCGTCTTCGTATTTGAACCTATGCAGATAAGATTTTAAACAACCGTGTCCCGTAAGAAGTTGCGTCAAGTAGTATGTCACCTGTCCATGTCTTCTGTCCAGCCATAATCCTATGTTGGGGATTAGCTTGAATGTCCATCGTTCTTTGGTCGATGTCTGCCACCGCTCTTGCCATTTCCTCATTGTGGAGACGCGTATTTCCGCTCTTCGTACTTCCTGGATTCTTGGTGCTTCCAAGTATATGTCAGCTGCTTCCTGTGCTTTGAGGTCTATCGGGAGTAGTCCAGCCACCACCAGCGCAGCATCGTTAGAGTTGGTTTGGAAACCGCAGCAAACCCTCAGCGCACAGACGCGTTGGACTGCGTTGGCTGCATGGATATAGGTTGGGTATCTCGTGGCTGGTGCCCACATCGGTGCACCGTATAGTAGGGTCAAGCTCAAAACACCGACCAACAGTTTACGCCGTGATTGCCTTGGCCTTGGTATTGGCCATTAATCTAGCTAACGCAGCTGCCGTACCGCTGGCTTTCTTGCTGGCGTACGCCAAATGGTCCGTGAAGTTCAGCCTATGGTCGATCATTACTCCCAGGTACTTAAGGAAGGGGCGGGATATAATTGTAGTATCGCCTACAATAATATGAGCCGTCTCCACAATCTTACGGTTGCTAATTAGCACTGCCTCCGTCTTCTTAGTAGCCAGCGATAGGCCCTTGCGCTCTAACCATTTGCTGACCTCCAGAATCGATCTGTTGCTGGTTTGTTCCATATCGCTGAGGTGTTTTGCTACCACGAGTGTGTGTGTGTGGGTGTGTGTGTGGGTGTGTGTGTGCGAGTGGGAGGATGTGCCTGGACAACCAACTGACATTGCTCATTGCAAAATAGAATTTTTATACTCTGTACCAGAGGTACACAGAGTATATTAAGTTTGTGCAAAAGTATGTAACAGCCAGAAGGAAGCATTTCCGACCCTTTAAAGTATATATATTCTTGATCAGTATCAACAGGAGAGTCGATCTAGCTATATCCGTTTGTCCGTCCGTCTGTCCGTCCGCGTGCCCGTCCGTCCGTCTGTCCGTCTGACCGTGCGTCCGTCTGTCCGTCCGTCCATCTGTCCGTATGAACAAACAGATCTCAGAGATGGTAAGAGATAGAGGTTCGACATGTGTGGTACATATGCTTCTCATACTTGCAGGCAGATCAAGTTTATTTTCAATTTTTGCCACGCCCTCTCCCGCCCCCGCAATTTAGAAAAAACGTTATATCTCCTACAGTTTTATAGATACAAGGTTCGTTCCTCCTGGACATATTTAGTAATCAGGATTATTTATCGATCCCCCCACAGGAATGGTAAAGATCGGATGAACGATAGTCGAGTTATAAAATAAACAAACAATTATGGGCAGCACTGGTCGCAACGGTGATGGGCAGCACTTCATAGGTACAAGTTTTATTATAGTCGGGTTTGACCAACTTTCTTACTTGTTTTTGTATACCCTTGCAGAGGGTATTATAAAATTGTGCGGATGTTTGTAACGCATAGAAGGAAGCATCTCCGACCACATAAAGTAGATATATTCTGGATCAGCATGACGAGCTGAGTTGATTTAGCTTTGTCTCTTTTCTACGCTATTTTCTCCGTCAGTTTTAAAGCTATCCTCACCAAACTTTCTAGTCTTTTGGTACAAATACTTTTGTCTTGACTCAGCATAGGAACGATCGGTCGAAAAACTAGTTCTAGTGAGAAAATTTTGTTTTTAATGAACACGTCCTTATTAATGTCTTAGTTTACTATACATTTTAAACAAGTTTGGTCGAAATCGGATGACTATAGCATATAGCTCCCATAGGAACGATCGGTCGAAAAACTAGTTCGAGTGAGGAAAACTTTTTGTTTTTAATGAAAACGTCCTTTTTATTGGCATATTCTTATTTTATATACTTTAACACATTTCTACAAAGTTTTATCAAAATCGGATGACTATAGCATATAGCTGCAGTATGAATGATCGGTCGAAAAAGAAGTTCTAGTAAGAAAAACTTTTTGTTTTAAATGGGATCGCCTCCAAATTTCGTAATTAACTAAAGTGTATTATGCTTTTCCATGATTTCACCAAGTTTGGTCGAAATCAGACATCTATATAGTATAGATCCCATAGAAAAGTAAGGACCAAAAAGTAGTCTTAGTTAGAAAAACTTTTGTGGTTTCAATGGAAGCTGCAAGGGTATACAAAACTTCGGCCGAGCCGTAGTTAACTTTCCCCTATATTTTGTTTTCAAAGGAGGCTGCAAGGGTATACAAAATTTCGGCTGAACCGAAATTGACTTCCCCTATTTTTTTAGGAATAAAGCACTAAAACAATACTTGTTTTTAAATTTTACTATAAAAATTTTAATAAAACGAAATTTTTCCGAGTTATACAAGCTATCGGTACCTTTGGTTAAGATCGGACAACCATAGTTTGTTACATGCACCCGTATTAATGCTGTTGCATCGGATTTATCTTGTTGTATTTTCTACTAGTTTTCACATACAAAAAGCTCTTTAAAAATATCTAAAATTAAAAGCTCTTTTCTTGAATAAATTTAAACCTGTTTCAATTTGCATAGCTGAAATTGCACTCTGAGCGCATTTTTTGTAATTTATGGAGAACTTAGAATTTCCCCGGGAGCTGAGAGTTTCAAGACATGCACGTCATGGGTTAAGGTTAGGCCTGCGTGTTCATAACTAAACATATTGTAGATAACACCAAATGTGTCGAGCAATGTTACTGATGTTTGTGGAGCACACACATCTGCGTGTGAGCGAGGGGGAGAGCAAGATTCAAGTACTTTTAGTATAATGTGCGGATCATCATAATTTAGCATCAGAGAAACAGTTGTGTTTGGTTTGTGAGGCGGACAAGTGCGGAAACGGACAATGAATAACAAATTTGTTATATTCTGTGCATACGGAATGTTTATCATTTCCATTGTGAAGGCACAGCAAGCATCAGAGCCCACGTCGACACCCAGCCAGGAGGCAACATCCAAGTTACTATTGGAAATTCACTATGAGGCACTTTGCCCGGATAGCATGTTCTTTATACGCCGTAGACTACATGATGCGCTGAACGATAACAATTGGTGGCCACACACGGAACTGAAATTGTATCCCTTTGGCAAGGCGGGTGTAAGTGAACCACTGTCTTAGACCTCAAGGAGGTGCCTTTATCTCCTTCACGAATCTCCTTCAGTTCTACAATAACACCGCAATCGGGGAGATGCAAGTCTTCTGTCAGCATGGTGCCCAGGAGTGCGAGTTGAATGCTTTGCATGCCTGCATTATCGAAACCTTGGACCTCAGATCCGCCTTTGAACTCATCAACTGTATGCTACGTTCTTTTTCCAATCAAATTGACGCATGTGCCGTTCATTTAAAACTGGATGTGCAGGCTGCCAGGGAGTGCAAAGCCACGAGAAAGACTCCTGATATCCTGCAACCCTATGGCCAGAAGACCTTGGCTCTGGGGATATCCTTTGTGCCTAGCATTGTGTTTGAGAATGTATGTCTTAATTCGTTATATTTGTTTTCCATCTCATTTCTCTGTCTACCTCTATTTCCCAGAATTTCCAGCCCTATGAGCAGAGCAGCATTCGCTATAATTTCGAACAACATTTCTGTCAAGAGTATGAGAAAAAGTTTCACATTAAATTGCCCACTTGTAGATTATAAAGTGCCAAAACCTAATAAATTTTCCAACGTCTTATTTACATTTCGTCTTTGCGTTCTTCACGGGTAATCTGTATTTGATCAGCTTATCTCTTCAGTTTACATACAATTCCCGCAGTCCTCGATGACGACGATAAGTGGCTAATTTTAGACATAATGTTGACCCAGACCAGGGTGTAGTTTTGACAAAATGCGGCGCGACCGATTAAAAAGAAGGCAAACACCGGGATTGAGTTGTGGATGGTCAGAAAAGGGGTTTACAATTTGAAATGAAATTGTTTTTAAAGCATCGAATCAAGCTTTGAATAAGTAATTACTCCGCTCGACAAAATGGAGTCGATCTTCCCCCAATTTAGCAAACCAACTTTTTCTAAAGTATCTTGGCTCGCCGAGCACTAAAATCGCTGAGTCGTATAGTTATCGAGTTATTATTGATAAACTGTTTTTTCGATATTTTTTAAATTCTTGGGAAATCCTGTTCTAAATGTTTTTACATTACTTTAAGAAAAGAGCTCAAACACAAAAATCAGATTAGATATTGCTTTTTAAGCAAAATAGACAAAACTTAAGTTTTTTTCAGATGTCAATTGCCGCGTGTGTATAACTTACGCATAACGAAATTGACAACAACTTCTTATTTGTCTCTCTTATCTATCTCTCCCATGTTTCTTGCGAAATTGAGAACAAAATGCTACGCGAAACAGCGGGTCTTCAACGAATGACTTCCTTTGTGGGGCACAACACCCCTCCCCCCACCCACTCGGGTTCCTCCCCCACCCCCCCCGGGCGGGCGCCCCTCCCGAACCCCCCCCCTTTGTTTCTTTATGGGTGTTTGTGGGGGAGGGGGGGGGGGAGGAGCCAAAACAACTTTTAATCTTTCTATCTCTTCATGTTTCTTGCCCCGAATTGAAGCACAACAAGCTCACAGCAGACGTATGAAGACAGATCTCAGAGATGGTAAATATAGGTTTGACACGTATCACTTTATTCTTAAACTTGTCGGCGTCAAGTTTTTTTAATTAAAATAAACGTCAATCTCCCACGTTCCAAAAAAATGCACTATGGGCACCAAGGTACAATATGCATATCTTGACCACTTCTTCTTGTGTATAAAAGAACTGCAAGCTCTTAAAATAGGCATAACCTCGGACTCCACCTCCTCAAATCTTTTCCCCAACAAGTTAAAAGATAACAGAGAGCAAGTCTGGCTTATAGGGGGTGAGGTACTACGCGGCACCCGTCTTGCGCATAACTTTTTCATGCCAATTTGGTCATCGCGTTACAGCACTGACCAACATTTCAAACAAACATTTTTTCTTCTGGAAACCACCCCACTCATCAGCCACCCAATTTTAGTAAATTTATATAAAAGTATAAGAATATTGGCAAATCTTAACTTTTTAAAAACAATTCCTTTAAATTTGTCAAAGCCAAGCGTCCGCTGTTCTTAAGCAGAAAGGTCATCCCACCAATATCAAGTAAATTTATTGATAAGAATATTGGCAAATTTAACTTTTTCAACCTTTAGTAGGTGAGCAGGACATTTTGGAGATGGTCTCAGATTTTTTAAGTTTTTCGTTGAATATATATTTTTATAACTTGGTTATTCTTCTATTAGAACACTGATATATAGAACTAATGTGACACAAAAAATTGGAGCTGTGAAATAAAAACTTTTCTTAATTTTCGTTTAAGTTCTTGGTTGAAGTCTTGTGGCTTAAGTCTATGAGCTTACTGCGCCTCAAGTCGACTCACCCCTCCACGTGGTAACCCCTGGTAACATTGACTTGACACGTCGATTGACTTGAAATTCGATTTGTAAGGATAGTAAGTGAAGTAATTTGTAATGCATTTTCAGATGTTGGCAAATTTGACCTTAGGGTCATCAAACTCAGCATGCAAAAAACCTATATTCATCCGATTGGCCTTAAACTTTGTTTGTAATGATAGTATAAGAAATAAAGATAACGATAACGGCAACGGTAACGTTAACGTTAGCGGCAACGGTATTGATAACGATAACGATATCGATAACAATAACGGAATCGATAGCGATAATGATAAAGGTATCGATAACGATAAGGGTAGCGGTAATGTTAACGTTAACGGTATCGATAACGATAAAGATGTCAATAACGATAGCGATAATTTAATCGATAACGATAAAGAGATTAATAACGATAACGGTATCGACAACGATAAAGAATTCAATAACGATAGCGATGTCGGTAACGAAATCAATAACGATAACGATAGAGATAGCGGTAACGATAACACTAATGATAATGATAGCGATGACGATAACGGTAATGTTACCCAATCCCGGTCGTAAAAGAAAAAGAAAAACATAAATCCGATATTTATGTGATGATTATTTTAATAGCTAAGCGCGCCGGGTTCTATGCTAGTTTACACATATGGCCGTTACTAATCTTGTTGTTCAATGTCTTTGATGAAATCAAAGTGATTCATTGAAAACAACAATAATAGAAGCCATTTAAAATTACTGTTCATATTTTTCCTTCGTTAAGGCATTTGTTTTGCATTTGCTGGATAATTCTCATTTCCGTTGCATTTCAAATTCGCCGCCACTCTAAGCAAGTGCCATCTAGCGGCTTAAATTGTAAGTTACTCAATTTATCGATAAATTTTATACCTGGCAACTCTAGATTTTTGGTATTAATAAGACCCTTTACTATTATTGGTATTAATGCGACCACCTACAACTATTTTTGGTATTAATAAGACCCTCCGCTATTTTTGCGATTAGTGAGACCCTTTCGCCCACAGTTTCGCGAAATTGTCACTCACTTTTCGTTCGGCCATTTGTTAAAAACTATTAATTATTATAAAAATATTAATTAAAAACCGCCGTTTAAGTGAAAAGCCCGAGATGAGCGAAACTATCAACACGTCGGCTCAGTTCCCGACCTTTGAGAAGCCCACGGTTCAGTTCAATGAAAAGGGCTGGGGACCATGCGAGCTGCCGGACACGTTTAAGGATGTGCCGTACCAGCCATTCAGCAAGAATGATCGTCTGGGCAAGATTTGCGACTGGACCAACACCTCCAACAATGACAAGAAATATCAAAGTGAGTAATGTTTGGAACCAAACGAAGGCAGACAAATATGAGCAGTTGAGGTTAGGTTGAGGCTTGTTTGTCGGTGTGTGTGAGTCGTGGCATTAATCCATTCCCATTCCCCCCCTTTGATTGCAGACAAGTATGCTTCCAGCTTTGGCACCGGCAACCAGTACTCCTACTACCATGAAGAGGATGAGACCACCTTCCATTTGGTGGACACAGCGCGTGTGCAGAAGCCCCCGCATCAACGTGGACGCTTCCGCAACATGCGCAACTCTCGCTCTGGACGCGGCCGCAACGCCCGTGGCGGCATGAACACCCATGGCATGACCACTTTGAGTGGCAAAAATGTCAAGGCACGCGATCCCCGCCGTGGCATGGGCAAGAAGTTTGGCAATCGCGGTCCCCCGCCCAAGATGCGTGAATCTTCGGTGGCTGTGCGTGCCGATTGGGCTTCCATTGAGGAAATGGACTTTCCACGTCTCATCAAGCTGTCGCTGCCCAACATCAAAGAGGGTGTGGATATCACCACTTGTGGCACTCTGGAGTACTACGACAAGACCTACGATCGTATCAATGTGAAGAATGAGAAACCGCTGCAAAAGATTGATCGCATTGTGCACACTGTGACGACCACCGATGATCCAGTGATTCGGCGTCTGTCCAAGACAGTGGGCAATGTGTTTGCCACCGATGCCATACTGGCCACTATTATGTGCTCGACGCGTTCCAACTATTCGTGGGACATTGTCATTGAAAAGGTAGGCGAAAAGATTTTCATGGACAAACGCGATCACACGGAATTCGATTTGCTGACGGTGAACGAGACCAGCGTGGAGCCGCCTACCGATGATGACAGTTCCTGCAATTCACCAAGGAATTTGGCCATTGAAGCCACCTTCATCAATCACAACTTTAGCCAGCAGGTGCTCAAAACTGGCGAGCAGGAGGCCAAATTTAAGTTCGAGGAAAGCAATCCGTTTATCAGCGAAGATGAGGACATTCAGGTGGCCAGTGTGGGATATCGTTACAAGAAATGGGAACTGGGAAGCGATATTGTAAGTATTATTGAATTACCATTTGTCTGTTTTTGATGTAGACGGGGGGATTAGTCTTGACATTCCTTATGAAATTGGCATATCTTTATTTTGTTCAATTAAGCACATATCTTTTCCTGCATCGCCTTTTAAGAAATGGTATCTTGTTCAATTAAGCCCATATCTTTTCCTGCATCGCCTTTTAAGAAGTGGTTCGGTTCACATAGTTTTTAGACAACCGGTTCGGTTTTCAACATGGTTTTAGAAGCGAACTGATCCGCGGTTTCTGTTCGGTTCAGTGCAGTGGTTCAATTTTAACCCTCATGATGACGCCTGTCGGGGCTGAACTAATCGTGGCATCTAAAAGGTTGTAAAACATTTCTTTGTTCTCTTCGGAGTGTGGTTCGGTGGGAGCGTAGCATTGTATGACCGTAATAGTCCGTAATCTGGTTCAAAATCTGGCAGTTATTAACCTGTCTGATATTGGTGCGTACCCTATTAGGGCGCGCTTGGTGTTTTTGGCTATAATGATGCCAGCTCCGTTAAAGCGCTTTTCTGCGTTGCAGCTATAGACGAAGCAATGTAAATCGAGCGTTGCGACTTCGCCATTACCAATTCATTTTGTCTCCGATAGGCCTTTAATTTCAATATTGTATCGGACCATCTCTCTGCAAGCTTGAGCGAGCTTTGAGGAAACTATGGGCAGCACCGGTCGCAACGGTGATGGGCAGCACTTCACAGGTACAGAGTATGTTATAGTCAGGCTTGACCGACTTTCTTTCTTGTTGTTTTTTTTTTGTAGTTTTCTTTTTGTTCTTCTATTTTGCTTTATTTCATCTCTACAATTTTCTATTTTTCAGGTTCTGGTGGCTCGTTGCGAACACGATGGTGTCCTGCAGACACCCAGCGGTGAACCACAATTCATGTCCATTAAGGCTCTCAACGAATGGGACTCTAAGCTGGCCAATGGTGTTGAGTGGCGTCAGAAATTGGACACACAACGTGGCGCTGTCCTGGCCAATGAATTGCGTAATAATGCCTGCAAGCTGGCCAAATGGACTGTTCAGGCGGTGCTGGCCGGTTCCGATCAACTGAAACTGGGCTATGTTTCGCGTATCAATCCGAGAGATCATTCACGTCACGTCATTCTGGGCACACAGCAGTTCAAGCCCCATGAATTTGCCACCCAAATCAATTTGAGCATGGACAATGCCTGGGGCATATTGCGTTGCATTATTGATCTGGTAATGAAGCAAAAGGATGGCAAATATCTGATCATGAAGGATCCCAATAAGCCGATTATCAGGTTGTACGACATACCCGATAATACCTTCGATTCGGATGATTCGGATGATGGTGAAGGCGATGATGGTGAGGGTTTCCAGCAGGTCTACAATTATGCCAACAAAAGCAACAAGATTTAGACAAAACGCGCTGCCCTTTGTATGTGTGCGAGCGTCATAAAGCGAGCCAGAAACCGGTTAAGATCATGTCGCAGCAGAGAAATTTTATTGTTCGATGTATTTGGATTAAAGCACAGACAAGGAAACCAAATTGTTGATATTTTGAGTGGGTTTCAGCTAGGGAAATCTCAGAGTAACGCCTTTGCATCACCCCTATTATCTGGCTCGGGGGCAATCCAGCGATAAGGCCTTAATTATGGCCGCTTCTAGACATTAGCAGCAGCAACAGCTTAAACTGGCTTGCCCATGAGAGCGTAAGTTTAGTCTCAGTTCGCAGCTCGTAGCGTATCAATCAATTGCAATCTCACGAGATGTGTTTTATTTGGAAGCTATTCCAAGTGCTGGTTACGACTGCACTGTTTGCCCCGCGGCCAGCTGGTAAGACTCCCCTCCCCGCACACCAACCCAACCGGTTGCATTTAAAATAAGTGAGGTCACTCGATATGCCATCTTTCCAGTACCAGCCGTAGTCACCACCTTTGGCAATTGCATGACCAAAGATAGCCCCGACCAAGGTGTTTGTGTGCCCATTCAGGAATGTCCTTTTCTATTGAAGATACTCAATTCCAATAGCTCCGCACCGGCTGAACGTCAATTGCTGTCTGGAAGTCAATGTGGACTGGATAACACCCATTCTGGCTGGGGCAACAGAATACTGGTCTGTTGTAAGGCGCACCAAATGACCTCCAGTCAGTCTGTTGATACTCGTTCCGGCTCCGGTGAGAGTGCTCCGGCTAATGTGCTGCCCACTGTGGGTCAGTGTGGCACCTTGTTGGCGGATCGCATTGTGGGCGGCACCAATACCTCACTCTCTGAATTCCCCTGGATGGCTTTGCTGCAGTATAAGAAAAGTAGGTGCTGCGGCTTTATCCCGAAACCATAAATAATCTGCACCAATCTGCACTTTTAGCTCAAACGAATGATTACACTTTCAATTGTGGCGGTGCTCTAATCAATTCGCGTTATGTACTCACTGCGGGTCATTGTTTGGCCAGCGATAAGCTCGTAAATAGCGGCATGGACCTGCACAGTGTTCGTCTGGGTGAGTGGGATACCTCCACGGCTCCCGACTGTTTCACCGAGAAGAATGGCAAAAAAACCTGCGCTCCACTGCACATGGACATTGAGATCGAGATGCGTATACTGCATGAATCTTATCTGCCCAACTCCATAGATCAGATGAATGACATAGCACTATTGCGTTTGAAGAGGGCCGTCAGGTAAGGAGGGAACAAATCCAACTGCTCACTTTTTTAGAAATTCGGTTCAAAAAGTGTCTTTGGTTTCGGTTTTCCGTTCCGTCTGTAAGAAGGCGTCGATTTTTGTGAATCAACGAGGTCATGTAGCCAGGATTATACCAACAGCAGATCAGTTTTCAGTTTTGAGAAATCCGAAAAAATCGGCATCGATAAAGTAAGCAATACGAGGGCGGTCCCAGAAATAGCCGACCTAACTACTAAAACACAAAAATTTATCATTTTTTTTTTCAACATAGGATCCTTTTAGGTCGATACACTTTTCCCAGCGATGTTCAATAGCTTCGATACCTTTTTATACTCTGTACCAAAGGTACATAGAGTATAATAAGTTTGTGCAAAAGTATGTAACAGCCAGAAGGAAGCATCTCCGACCCCATAAAGTATATATATTCTTAATCAGCATCAACAGCTGAGTCGATATAGCCATGTCCGTCTGTCCGTATGAACGCACAGATTTCAGAGATGGTAAGAGATAGAGGTTTGACATATATGGGACATATGCTTCTTATACTTGCAGGCAGATCAAGTTTATTTTCAATTTTTGCCACGCCCCCTCCCGCCCCCGCAAATTGGTAAAAACGTCATATCTCCCACAGTTTTATAGATAGAAGGTTCGTTCCTCCTGGACATATTTAGTTATCAGGATTGTTTATCGATCCGTCAAAGGAATGGTAAAGATCGGATGAACGGTTGTCGAGTTATAAGGAAAACAAACAATTATGGGCAGCACAGGTCGCAGCGGTGAGGGGCAGCACTTCACAGGTACAGAGTATGTTATAGTCGGGCTTGACCGACTTTCTTTCTTGTTTATAATAAGAACTGTAAAACTCTTCAAAATAGGCATTAACCTCGGACTCCACCTCTTCATTGTTGCCAAATCTTTTTCCTCCGAGCCATTTTTCAAGTTTGGAAATAAGAAATAATCAGAGGGAGCTAAGTCTGGCTTATAAGGGGCGTGAGGTAGCAATTCAAATTTTAATTCATTAATTTTAGCCATTGCAACGGCAGAGGTGTGAACCGGCGCATTGTCATGATGGAACAACAAACGCGGCACCCATCTTGCGCATAACTTTTTCATGTCCAATTTTTTGGTCAATATGCGATGTACAGCACTTTTTGAACTGCCTACACATTCAGCTAACTCACGAACTTTCAATCGCCGGTCACTCAATACACATTTTTTAATTTTGGCCACCATTTCTGAAGTGGTCACCTACCCAAGTTCATCTTCGCGCTCAAACGACCTCCTAAACCAGCCACCCCTATTGTAAACGGATTTAGGGGGGAGCTCCTTTAATATTGTGATGACCAAAATTTATCCATGTTTGCAACAATAACAAACTTTCTCTATTAAAACGACCAAAGACTGTGCAGTAAAGGCACCAAACTTCAAACTTAAGCTTTTAATAGTCGGTACTTCCCTTTTTTTTGAACATTTTCCAACCTACTCTAGGTCGGCCATTTCTGGGACGGCCCTCGTACCATCGAAAATTTTTCCAACTTCAAAATAAAACTAAACTAATTTTGTTGTAATTAATTTGATATTTGTCAACATTTCATTTGATACACCTATAGCCTCAAGGTTTTCGCATAGGCATATCAATATATTTTGCGCAGTTTCGTCCTTGTCGGGAAACTTTTTGTGAAAAAAACATAGTTTTTTAACTTCCACGTCTTTGAAGTATAGTGCATCTTGAGAGTAATGTTGTGTTTTGGAGTAGTTATCATTCTACAAGTCGGTCGTCGCGGATACTTGTCCATTAGTGTTTCTTTCGCTCTCGCAGAGCGGGCTGCCACACCTCGAGATATTGTTCTTGGATCTGATATTATTTCATGAGCATCAAACTGGCCTCATTTAGCGCCTTCGTTTTACGAAAATGGGGTCGTGAAAAAGTCGAAAATGGTCTCAAGTCTCCAGTGGACTAGTCTACGCAAGCATCCTTAAACTGACTTTTGAATGAAGTCTCAACGCAAGAAGCAGGTTCTATGCCATCGCAGGCATGTTTTTCCAGCCACTTTGGGCTTCCGCCCCTCTGAAACACTTTTACAAGTCCACAGTTAAAGCACTTTACAAATCCTGTGTAGTGACTGGTTGACTTGACATTTACTTCACCGAACTTCTTTCACCCTTCGCTTTTTACAAGCTTGCCGGTTTTTTTCTTTAACTCCCATTCGTAAGCCGAAAGAATAAAATCGTTACAACCAAAAGGAATATAATTAAAATAAATATACTTATAATTTTCAAAATGATAAGACTTTCTTTGAAAACTTGATTTATCAGAAAATTTTGTTATCAACTACATGCCGCGTGCCAGCCGCGTGTTTGCCGCGTGACCCACGCGGGAGTACACTCAGCGAGTAGACAAGCACGCGTGTATCTTTTTCAAATGTTTAATTTTTTACAATTGTTGGGTACCCGAGTGGGCTACTCGCTCAATGCCGGGCTCTGTTTTTGACCAATAGGTACTTGGGCAATCCTTGGAATTCGTCGTAGATTCCGATTTTGACAACCGCTTGGTGCATTTTTTTTAGTCCATACAAATGGAAGACCCACTCTAGTGAATGCAGCTTAACTTTCAAAAGGTCTTTGTGTCCTTGTAAATCTTGTAAAAAATCACACATTTCTACTTTCCAAAAAAAAAAATTAAATTAAATATATCAAGGGAACAGGGTATTTTTTGAGTCGGGGCACTCGACTGCAGCGCCTTTACTTGGTATCGTTAATCTATAAGTTAAAGTCATTCCCAATTTTTATTAATATCGACAAGTCGGGAAGTGTAGAACCTATTCAGTTGAGCGGGAATTTACTTTTTTAAGTTTTTCTATTTTTTTTAAGTTTTTCCATAACTGCATGGGTTTCAAGATTAGTAACGGTTAGAGTCTATTTGCTTCCTTCTGTAGTCTTACAAGTCATTTGATCCTATATGACTCCACTACTGATACCAAACTTCTTGATACCTCGAACTATGTCTACCTTCTTTATTTGCTATAGATAATTCTCAAAAAGTTCGCTGTAATATGTCGGTATAAGTTCCATGCAGATTTTCTAGCCAAAGATCATTCTTTCTTTGTCAAGAAGAGCGAGGCCAAAAAGTGAGAGTTTTGGTGTGCAAAATTAAAGCAACGCAAACTAGCTCTGACCTGCCGTCATCGACCGCTGGCCTGCGATTGAAAGCAAAGAGCGCGGTTTGCTCTCTTCGGCCAAGACGCCATGGCATGCGCTCAGCCCGTGTTGGTGTAAATAGCGAAATTTGTTCGGCACCTGCGGGCTAGGCGTGACCATAGCTGGTCTAGATGGTTTATATGTAAATTCAATTTTGCCGTTTTGGGATAGGTTTCTTTCATATAAAGAGCAAGGGCGATCGAAATTTAATGATTTTGGTTTCCATTTTGCAGCAACGGGTTTCGCCCAGCTGCTTAAAAAGTCCGAAAAGGTTGAGCAAAGGAAAAGAACATCGGGTTTCTTTAAAACATTCAGCTCTTGTGGCGATTTCGTTTTCCTGAAATGTTGTAATTCGAATCAGTAGATTCGATATTTGTATATGATGTTTCCAGTAAACGACAGGATGAGTTTGAAGTGTGGAACAGGAAGCGTAAATACAACAGTCGCGTTAAATCGGTTCGGTTCAAAACCAGTTTGCATACCTATTTAAAGGGTGAACCACTTGTGATCATAAGTCTGTAAGCAACTGAACTGAGCAAAAAAAAAACACACTTGTTCAGTTTACTGAGCTACCAAATTACATAAATTGATCATTGCTTCTGTCTTTCAGCTACACGGACTATGTGAAACCTATATGCCTGCCCATCGGCGATGAGGTGCGTAACAATCGCTTCGAGTCCTATGCCATGGATGTGGCCGGCTGGGGTTTGACCGAAAAAAATAAGCCCAGTCCCAAAAAGCTAAAGGTTACAGTGGATGTCTGGAATCTGCAACGTTGCCAGGGTAAATACAATACCTATCATTTGCATTTGAATGATTCCCAATTGTGTGCCGGTGGCAAGGCCAATGCCGACACTTGTGGTGGCGATTCGGGTGGTCCTTTGATGGTGGCCACTCATGTCGGTAAACAGGAAATCTTTTTTGTGGCCGGAATTACCTCATACGGTCCGGAACCATGCGGTCTACAGGGTTGGCCAGGTGTCTATACTAGGACAGGCGCTTTTATTGATTGGATACAACAAAAATTGGAGGCATAATAAATAAAAGTTGCTAATTTATTCACATATTTTTGTTTGTTTTGCATTTGCTAGCTTAGAGAAGGGAGAGTTGTGGGGGAGATGCGGCGGTTGATTAACTATGCTAAGTTCTAGTGGAATGCCTTGAGACAATAACATTTTTTACGAGAAAATAATTACAAAATTCACACAAATAATAGTACAGGGTACAGGGGGGCGAGTGAAGCCACTAACAATACATTTTACGTAATAAATATACAATATCCATTTTTTCATTTAAGCTTAACTATATTATGTTATTATTTATAGTTTCTTGGTAATTAATGTAAGCGACAAATTTGGGACATTTTGGATTAACTAAAAAACATGAGAGACGCCAGCACAAACACTGGAGTACACAGATTCTTTAAACTATTCGAGAGAGTATGTTAAAAAACAAAAAAAAAAAAAAACGAAGGCGAAATGCTGCCCATTGCCCCTGAGACCCATTCTCCGGTTAAAGGCGGCACACATAAAGTCTTATTTCTGCTAGGCACCAATATCAAAGGCAAGGCTTTAAACAACTCGGGTCATCACCATTTAGACCTCTTCGGGTGCAGCGCGTGGCGCTGTGCCAGCTTGACACGCTTCATTCTCCACTTCGGCCGGCGAGTCCTTCTTGCTCAGGGCTGTTAGCTCGTTGTGCAATTGGTTTAGCACACCCCTGACCGCAATACAAAAGCCACGACTGCAAGGCAGTAGCGTAAACTCGGGCATCTCACAAGGCGCTTTGTACTCCTCGGGCATATCTGTGGGTTGGTATTGGGTGGGAAAAGAATTGATTAGGTAAGTATTTCAATTGACGTTGTAAGAGGTGAAAATACAGAAAATCCAGGTTTTAGTGCTCTGTTTTTATATACTAGTCTCTAGGGTGACTCAGCATCATCAACTTTCGAGACGGCTTGATTAAGAAAGATTCTTTTAAGAACCACGGCATTCCTTAGTTTTCTTAAGGAATCTGATAACTCTAGAACCCGGAGTATTATCCTTTCCTAACTATTGGAAAACTATCAATTCAAACACTGCTTACTAGAGCTGGCAAAAAAACCTATGTTCATGGCAACCTTTTTTCCAAATTTTTTGGAAAACAATCGATTTTAAAAATTTAGTGGAATGAGTCTGTCCGAGGTTATGTTTCCACCTTTGCTAAACACACGTTCCGATACCGTGGAGCAAGCTGAAATAATTTTTTTTCGAATTCCTGTCTATCAATGGAAAAATTGAAGTCAGAGACCTTTTACACAAATGTCGAAAAAATTAATCAAACATTTCACAAATTGTGAAGCTAGCAACACAATCGAAGGGCACCAATTTTGTGATTAATAGTTTCCATGGAATATATAGAAGGTCGTGCAGATGAGACATTTAATTTGCCATGGATTTATGAACCATACCAAAACCAATATTCGAGAATATCAGCCATGCTCTCATTTTCACTTTCGCAAAACTTTTGCGATTTTAAACCGGTTTTTTGACAAGTTTTGCTTCCAAATCGCAAAGTTTTTTGCGAACGTAAAAATGGGAGCATGGCTGTATATTTCGAATTAGGATAATACAAATCGAACTTGGAGATTCCTTGTAACTTGCATGCTACTAAACGACTTTTTCCATAAATCGGTAATAAAAAAGGGCTTTGTGGATAACTTGAAACCTGTTTTATACTTCTACAGGCAGTCATTTGTGCCTATAGCTTTCAAAACCATCAGTTAGACTCACCCTTTATGCTGGTAATCTTAAGCCGCTGAGCCTCAGCCGAATAGTCTGACCACGCCTGCATCCGTTCGAGCAATTCGTGGCCAAATTCTTTAAAATGTTTTATCAATTCCTGGCGAAAGATGAGCGGAGGATTTTGCAACTGTTTGACAGTGGAGTGAGCAATTTTTATGATGGCCATTTCATTGTAGACTCGCGAATTTTCGCTCCCCAACTGAGTGCCTGCAAGTTATGGTAAATTAGATTATCAACTTCATTATGATCCATGACCACCAACACCTACCTCTTTGCTTTTCGTAGCCCGCCTCATTATAGTAGGGCTCATCGACCAGTATGAGTCCCTGTATAGAGACAAGTACCTGCAACATGGTGCTGCCCGGTGACCATACCTCGGTATCACGTCCCGACCAAGTACCCAACAGCGACACACACACTTTGCCCTCCTCATAGAGATTGGGATTGAGTCTCTCGGTGCAATAGCTGATGTAATGACAGACAGGCGGACTCTTGGGATAGTCCCGGCTCAATTGAAAGTCAAAGAAAAACAAAGCATTTTGATAGGGTGTACGCTTGGGACCCACCATCATCACCGAGATAAGATCCATGCGATCCTCATAGGCACGCACCACTACACCGGCAGGTAGTCCTGCCTGCAGCATACGATACTCCCGCTGAACGGCACGCTGATATTGCGCTTTATTGGCCGGAACTATAAGATTGTTTATAAAATGATGAGCAGCTGGCGCTGTGGATAGCACCTCAAAACAGCCCTGGGACTGTTGCTGCTGCGTGGTGTCTGAGGTATTTAAGGGCGGCGAGGGTGATGAACAGGCCATGGGATCTTGTAGCGGCGGCAGCGATTCGGAAAGTGCATGTAAATTTAAAGGCTGCTCCATGGCCTCATCTTCGTTGTCTTCGATGGCCTCAGTGGCCTCCTCCACCTCCTCGCACACTTCCTCATCGGCGTCCTTTTCTTTGCCTGCGTTCTTACCGTAGGTCTCCATGATGAGCTCACGGCATTTGGCCATTTGCTCTTTGATAAGGAAACAGAAAATCTCACATACATCTGCATCACGATTGCCTACCAGCTCGATGCTTGTTTCAGAAATGGATTTTAGCTTTTCATCTTTGGGGGATTCGACCACCTCCTGGTTGGTCAGATCATTGGAACTGTTTTCGCCACGTGAATGGACGCCCGAATCGTTCTAGGGAGAAAAGATGGGCTTAGAGCTTAGAGGAGCGGAGCAGCGACCGACTTACCTTGCTCTCTTTGTGCTTCTCAAATGCTCGGGCTATGCTAGCCCTGGCCCCACCCATCATTTCTGCATATTCTTCCCGATATTTGGCCAGCAATTGGTTGTAGCTCAACTGGGACTCGCTATCCGAGAGCGAGACATTGTCCAAGAGCGCCAGCTGATTCTGCACCTCCTCTAGGGTATAGGAGTAGTAGACGGTGCCGTCTTCGCTAATCTTTTTGCACTGAGATTCGTCCGCATCGGCATCTGGGGAGGACTTGCGCTTGGTAGGCGTTGAAGTGGTCTGACCTTCAGTTGACTCCTGTTTGACGGTTGTGGTTGGCGGCTCAGTGATGCAGTCGGGACACTTCCAGTTTTGCTTGCGTTTCACTATGCCCTGAAAGTTATCCTCGTGAAAGAAGTTCGTTTTGAGCAAACGGTCCAGGTAGCGGCAGTTCTTATAGACAGACATCAGATCGTTGAGCACTTCCGCCTTGCGTGGACAGGGCAGCACCCGGAAGATCTTCTCCAGACGATTGATGGCTTCTTTGGCGCGTTCGATGCCCAGAATGATGTGTTGCTCATTGTCCAGGGAGCTAAGGCTATTGACACCAACGCGGCTGTTTTCCGACTGTGTTTCCCACGAGTCCTCCGAGCCATCCGACTCGAAGCCATCCTGCTCCTGATCATTGTGATTGATTTCAAACAGATCCTGCGGATAGCACATGGTTATATGGCCCTTGGCCCACCACACGCGCACACGACCATCAGGAAAGTTATCGATGACCTGGCCAGCAGTGGATTCGACATCCTCGCCCGTAAAATTGGACACACGTATGACCATGGTGCCGGGACGATACTGATAATCCGCATGATCCTTCAGATCATAAACGCTTAGCTCCTCCATCTCCTTGCAGGAGGGACTGTAAGTTCAAAGAAAAGTGAGTGGACATTTTACATAATCCCCAGAGTTAACTTACACCGGATTATCCATATTGGCATAGATATTGAACCACTTGACCTTGGCTATGCGCTCATCATGATCCACCGACTGTATAACGCCGTAGTCCGTCTGCGAGGTGCTGCTCTCATTGGCTTTGCTGACAAAGTCACCGGGAAAGAATTCATGATTATCCAAATGATGTATAGGATACAGCTGGGTGGAGTGTATGCCCGTCTCCACGGTGCCGTCCTGCCAGACCACAGTCACAGAGCTGTATACCACCAGGGTTTCCACCACCATTTCATCTCCATCCTTGGGATCGGTCTCTCGTTTTGGCAGCTGTGCGTTGAGCGATTTCTTGACACTGCTGCGTATCTTCTTCTTGGCATGACGGCGTTTGTAATAACGCACGGTGATTCTTGGGCTCTGTGAAACTGTGGCGGTGGTGGGAGCAGCCTCCGTCTCGGGGGACTCTGGCAACTCAAACATCTCTTCCTCCTCCTCCTCATCTATAGAGTCCCAAGGTTCCTCATTGTTAGAAGACGCACGCAGTTTTGTGGTCGAAGTATTGCACAATTTAAGAGGCGTCTCGGTCTCGCCCTGCTGCTGCTGCTGTTGTTGTGGCGGTTGCAGCTGGCGAGGCAAACGCAGACTGCTAGTCTTATTGGCCAGACGTCGGAATTTAGGCGTATTCCGGGCAGTGCGAGAGCTAGATGAAGGTGAAGGCTCTACGCCGGCGGCCAAAGTAGTACTGGGTGTGCTGGGCTTACTGGGCTCTTTGGGTTTGTGCTCTTCGAGCTGTTGGCGCTTGAAAATGGGTGCGTAAATGTCCGCTGAAAGAGGGGGAAAAAGCTTAATTAGTTCATTAGTTTACTTGGAGCTGTACGAGAGCACTTACACTGCTCCTCCTCCCAGTCTACAATTCTTATTAGTTTATCACATTTTGAATATTTGAGGTAGAATCGATCGTGAATTTGCAGCATGTAGGATTCATAGATATTCAGGCGCTTGACTTGGGCCAGATCTTCGCCCTTGAGGCTGGTCTTGGGCTGTTTCAAGGGATCCACTTCAGAGCTATTGTCATGCTGCGAAATGGCACGACAAGTCCACGCCACATTCACCGAAGTGGTGCGTATGGATTCCACCGTGTACTAGATACACAAAATATTGTTAGAAAGTTTACTTAACTAGAGATTAGGTGTCTTACCACAGCACGCCCTTTGCGACCGATATTTAGGGCTATGTCGGGCGTTAGATTTTTTACACGATCCAAAGGCGGCAGACGACCCACAACCGAATTTCCAGGATAATAAACATTAGGATTGAACACCTCACGCGAACAGTGCACATAGGCATCCTTGAACTTGTGGAAATCATTCGAAGTGATCTCCAGGCGTACACCATTGAGGCCCCTATTTTGCAGAGAGTAAAGAATGATAAAAGTTGGTCAGCACCTGTCTAATGCCTTCTTTGTTACCTTAACTTTAAATTCATTAGCCTTACTTTTAGGACGCAGCAGCAGAGGCTGCATGATTTGAAATGTGCGTGCCTGTTTTTATACCATTAAAAAGGGTATTATATTTTTGTCCCAGAAGTTTGCAACGCATAAAAATATTCATTTCCGACCCCATAAACTATATTTTCTTGATCAGACGAGCTGTTGTTTCTGAAACTAATCTCTCAGTTTTAAAGTTAAAGCTTTTTGTCTTAAATTTTTGTAAATTTTATAAAAAATTTTTTTTATACTATTTTTTTTTCTATTTTTCTTTTTATTTATTTGTTTTTTTTAAATATCGTTTGATCGTATAACATGCTTTTTTATTGGTTACACTTTGTGCGGAATACTCTGGATTTTTATGGTTAGACCAAACTCGGCTGGTCAAAAAGTAACAACCTGTGTATAACTTTTTAAGGTATTAGGAAATTAACTAAATGGGGACTGAAACTTTGCTCTCTTCCCCCTCATGTTACCTATGCCAGACCGGACCGAATCATTGAGGTGTTGGTTTGTTGGTTAAACGCGACCGTTCAAGTCTTCGGGCGATTGGTAGAATTGGGAATTTGTGTCATCACGGACCGTTCGGCGAGATTGGCAATAGCAACCTACCAGGTAGGATTTCTCGCAGGGTTCCTTTGCCTCGGTCGGATTACAGATGGAACAAATTTGCATGACCTTCGTTTACAAGTTCTTGGGCGGTGATGCTACAGGAATACCTTTTTGAGTCGTACGGCCGCCTCTCGAGTAGTTAAGGATTGATTCCAAGGGCATAATGTGGATGTTCTTGAGTGGCCAAGACAATCCCCGGACCTCAATCCCATCGAGAATCTCTGGGGTGAACTTAAAAAAGAGGTCGAAAAGACTTTTTGTCAAAATAAAAATCAACTTTGGTATATTGTCCAAAGAGCATGTTACAACATTCCAATTGGAGCTTGTAGCAAGTTAATATCCTCCATGCCAAGACGAATGGAGAAAAGTTAAAAAAAAAAAAAAAATTTTGTCCATAAGTGTAGCTGCAGTATGAATGATCGGTCGAAAAAGAAACCTTTTTTGTTGCAAATGGAATCGCCTTCAAAAATGTACATGTTAGTTTGTTATGCTTTTCCAAGATTCCACAAAATTTGGTCGAAATCGGACATTTATATAGTAAAGCTCCCATAGAAAAGTAAGGTCCGAAAAAGTAGTCTTATTTAAAACATCAAACTGCAAGGCAATACAAAACTTCAGCCGAGCCGAAGTTAACTTCCCCTATTTTTTTAACCAAGATGAATTCTTCCTAGATTTCTTGT
The DNA here is from genome assembly GCA_018904265.1 of Lordiphosa collinella. Taxonomy (NCBI): domain Eukaryota; kingdom Metazoa; phylum Arthropoda; class Insecta; order Diptera; family Drosophilidae; genus Lordiphosa; species Lordiphosa collinella. Next base: position 325,035 of record JAEIFV010000024.1, read on the forward strand.
CCTTTCACATTCAATTTATTGAACGCCCACTTGTTGCACAAGGCGTTGCCCAAACTGGAAAATTTTTTGTACAAGAAGTTAAAGACAAGTCCACGTAACAATGACTTTTCTTTTATCTTTTGCTTCGATTTCTATGGCACATTCTAGCGTCATAGTTTAGGGCCTTGCAGTTATGCACTTCCGTCTGCTTTTCTTAATATTTTCCTGCCTTAAGACCCCGCACAACCATCTCTCCCAAAAATATTTGCAGGCTTGCATTTTAAACCCATCCCCAAACTCACTTTAAAACCACAGTCTCGTCCACATTTATCGTAGTTCCAACCCAGGTGCCAAAGCACACTGGCACATCACGAGACCACTCCGAAATGGGACGCAAACGCTCGGCAGGCACATTTTTGATGATATACTTGGAGCCCAACACTTTGACATCGGCACGCACATTCACATCCCTTACATAGCCAGCCTGGCCACAAAGATTTCGTTGTCCTGGCACGCGACGACGTACCACATCGCCGGGCATCAAGGTTCGATCGGCCAGACCAATCTGTTGAGAGAGAGAAACACAAATCAAGGTTAAAACTCAAAGGCAGGCAAACACGTGTCAGTGCCAGCCAAAAAAAAAAAGCAAACAACCGCAAGAAGTCGAAGAAACAGTTGTTTAAACACAGTTAACCGTTAGACTGCGAAGTTACATAACCTCAACTTACTGTTTGTTCCGTCTGCACAATCTCCTTGCCATCCGGATAGAAGGCCACACGCAACTCGCCTTTGGCCAACGCATCATCTATTTCGTCGTCCTCATCCGAGGAATAGGATTCAGCGGTTTCGGTCACCACACCAAAGTGCACACGCCCCCTCCGATCGATGCGAAAGACCTCGTCCTCGAAGAAGAACTGACACTCATGGTTGCCCGCATTCTTGGAGGCTGCGGTGCCGCCGCCACTTCGACGATTGGTCACAACTGGTGAAGTAGCAGCGGGATCTGTAGCCGGTCGGTCGTCGGCCGTGCTGGGAATCGAAGGGGTGCCACCGTTTGTGGCACCCGCTACTTGGCTCGACATGTTACCAATGGTGAACTCCAAGCATGGGATAAGAAGTTGGAATTAGGTGCAGGTGGTGTGTATGTGTGTGCGAGTGTGTGGCAAAGCTTGGAAAAACAATTTGCGTGGCGTATTCTTAACTAATAAAATTAACTAGGAGGGGGAGGGGCACTGCAGTTGTCACCCGAGCTACGTGGGCGTCCTTTAAAACACATACAACTCGCGAACACCGTGATACACTCTGAATGCTTTTAATTTGATTTCGGGAATTTAGCCAACTAATTTTAAACAAAACAAAAACTATAATAAATAAATAAAGCGAGACATAGAAACAGCCTGCTGCTACTATAACTTCTACAACTAACTGTAAACAGCCGAGTGTAGAGCAACGGTCGCACTAATACCACAAAGTCACGGGTGGTCCCACTAATCTCAAAAATATTGGAACGCGGTCGCACTAATCTTTAAAAAAGTGCTGTCAACCGCAGGTATAACCATCTATAGCTGTATTGTTAAGCGCCCACATTACCGCGAAAATTTGAACAAAATTATTCTGAAGGCTTTAAAGCAACTATGATCAAGAACACCAGACAGAAAAGCATTGCAAAACAAAAAACTATGCAGGCCGCAATACAAATTTTCATTTTTGGGTGTAACTGAAGAAAGCAAATTTAAAATTTTCTACTTTAAAATGCCGCCACACAAAAAATAAGTGATGCAAGCCGTTGCGTTATAAGTGTACGATTTTGCCAATCTGGGGGGACTTAAATCAATTACTGTGGTGGTTTCAAAGAGGTATTTAAAAGAATAGTTCTAAAAAGAGCAACATCGGAGTAGACGTTCTCCCCCCTTTTACTTTTAGAATTCCAGCGAAGGAATTAAAACACAAGAGCCTAGGATATTTGGTAATATACTACGTTTATGCTTGCAAAAAACCATGCTGAGATAATTGATTGTCATTGATGGCAGTTTTAAACCTAATTCACACTATACATTCACTCAGGTTGTTTGACTAGTTAAAGGTGTACCAAATATAAAATAAATAATTTCCATAATGATTAACATATGTATATAAATACAGCATACTTCAATGGGCAAAAATCATGATTTTTTATTTAAGGGAGTAGTACAAGTTGCGCGTGCTGTTTTTAGATGCTTTTTTAAAAATTCACAGAATGAAAACGAAAAGATATTTTTCAAAACGGGTTTTTTTATTTGAAAGTTTATGAGTGAATAAAAAATAAAAAATTGTTTGTCTTAGAATTTTGACGTCGGCTGCGAAAAGTGGTATAAAAAAAAGTGCGCCCATGGCGGCCGTGATTCGGGGTCACTCCGTTATCCGAATTCAAAAAGGAAAAAAGATTCTGGTTTAGTATCGATGTAATTCTAGCATGAACCTCAGATTTCGAAAAAAGTTAATTTTTGACAAAAAGGCGGCACTTTGAAAATGAAAAAAAAATTTTGGTATTTTTTTTTTTGTAGTTTAGCGTAAAAAAAAAATACTAAAAATTGTTGTTTCTAAAAGTTGGAGGTTCAGGCCAGAATGACGACAATTCTGCGTCGTTTGACAACTCATTGAACAAAATCGGTCCAGTAGTTTTGGCTGAATAACGGCGCTATATCTCCCAAACTAATTCGAGTTTTCGAAAATCCTTTTGGGAAAATATTTTTGAATATCTGAGCTACGTATGAAAAAAGCAAAAAAAAAAATCGATTTTTTTCCGGCCCAACTTGTACTACCCCCTTAAGCTTAAACGTAGTAATAGTTTAGTTGAGCTACCCCAACTGAAAAATACTTATAAAAAAATGTCCTCGATGGATTTTACGAGAATTAAGATATCTTCAGATCGGGGAAGACTTCTGCGGGTCAATGGATAAGATTATTTCAAAGTTGAGTTTTTTCTTTGTTCTTTGCCTAACTGCCATTTACATTTTCTCAGCAAAATATTTATTGTAAGCACATCAACGTTAATGAAGAAAGAAAGCACAAATGACTTTTACCTTCTTAAAAACGTTTAAAATGCGGGGTAAAAGAGTGGTCCTAAAAAAACTTGGTTCATCAAATTTTTGTGGTGGAAAACCCAAAAAAGCTTTAACAAATATTTCAGTAACTCCCACACAAAACATGGAAAGGCTCTGGCGGGATGTTATGGCCATTTTCTGGTCTAGGGGACTGAATTTTACCTGCTTTTTAAAAACTTTTTAAAAACTTAAAAACAATTCATTTGAATCGATTTTTGACAATTTTTTTTGCATTCCAGTGAACAAAAATAATAATTGAAAATAAACTTGGTCTGGCTGCAAGTAAAAGAAGCTTTTGTCCCATACACGTCGAACCTCTACCTCTAACCATCTCTAAAATAAGTTTGTTCATACGGACAGACGGACATGACTATATCGACTCGGCTGTTGATGCTGATCAAGAATATATATACTTTATATGGTCGGAGATGCTTCCTTCTGGCTGTAACATACTTTTGCACAAACTTAATATACTCTGTGTACTTCTGGTACAGAGTATAAAAAATGTGAAAAAAATCAAAAAAATTGTCTATTCAAAAAAAGGGCCTTAAGGGCGAAGTGACACATTTAAGTCCCCCTAGACTGGCAAAATCTTACTCGGTGCACCGGTTCTTAAGGTATAAAAATCATAGAATTTTGTTTGTTTTTTGTTGGAAAATCATACGATCTTAATTTTGAATTTATTAAGCGCACTTCCAATGAATTCAACAAAAACGAGACCATTTCGGTAAATGTCTAGTTAAACTTGCTGATCTACAACAATTTCTAAATAAAATGTTCCCGAATTATTACGCGGCGGTCATTCATTGATTCTTTTCAAACAGATTTTAAAGTTTGGGTTTTTTTTTACCAAAGAAAATCAATTTCTGATTATTGGTATGCGTTTCTTACGTCATCATCATCATTGGCTTTTATTTAACAGCTTTAAGTTCACGGGATCTTATTTGTTCTCCAATAGCTTTAACGTGGCCTTTTCCACAAGCCTTTATTAATGTGAACTAGGCCTCTGGCCTAATAACTCAAATCCATTTAAGAAGAATCCTTGGATGATCGCGTGAAGGTTTTTTTCGGATTATTGGGAGTTGTTGGTTCAGTATTATTGAAACTGCACAGACTTGATTCGCGGTTTGAGTTCGGCTTGCATCCATACCAAATTTTGTTATTTACTCACTTATTTTGTATAAAACTGTCCCGAGGTGAATTTATTTATTGTTTTTTTTTAAATGTCACTGGCTTATAATTTTTTTTCTTGTTCTACCAATGTGTAATAAAATGTAATAAAAATTGTAATATGTAATAAAATGAAACCTCAAGGCTTGCTTCAATCCATAGTTTTGATTGAATATTCGAAAAACCAACACCGAAGATTAGTTCTGGTTCTTGAGATACCATTATTTTGATTTAAACATGAAAAATATGAACTTTTCTGAGAAATTTTAGTTTAAAAAAGTTTAAAAAGTTCCCTAAATTAATCTGCCAATTGAAAAAATCGCTATATTAACTGGCTAATAGACCATTGTATTCCCAATTTTACTACATGCACACTTTATTGATATCATCGCGCTTTTACAAGTTATGGCCCAAAATCTATTGAAATTTGTGACTTTATTTCATAAAATTTGACTCTAAAATTTCTATAAACTAAGAAATATCAAAGTAAAATAACTTTGTAGTATAAACTCTTTTAATTCACAATATTAACGTTGTAATTTCCTAATTTTAAGACATTTTGGTGTTTAAATAGTAGGTAAAAAAAGAAGAAAATTTCAATAGTTTTTAGATTTTTTTTTTAAACTTGTGTAATTTGTGTTTAGTGTTGTGCCCTTGTACTAAAGAGGTTCGCCATTAATTCAATGTGTTTAATATTGTCAGAACAGTAAATATCACTGATTAAACCAGGGCTGCATACCGATCCTGAATCGAACCACTGAGAAGCGGTTCGAGTTGAGTTTTTGTGTTCCTTGGAAACGGACCATTAACCGAACCTTAGGAAAAGAATTCAGTTCAAAAAATTGGTTAAATAAATTTTGAAGAAACATATAATTTTCTGCGGGTGTGCAAGCCTCCTAGAAATCAGGGAGGGTTCTCTCCGGCTTAGGTTTACGGAGCGTGTTTAGTGCGTCGGTGAATCTAGGTTCAGGTTCGAGCCGGATTCAAAACGTAAACAGCGATTTGGATGGCCGTATAAGTTTTTATTAAGGTACTGTCTGTTTCAGCAGCCCAAATTAGGTACAAAATTATTATCGAGTTTACCCTTCGACTAGCGGTTTTTTGTTCGTAGATAATTGATCAGCTAACTTTTAAAATTTTTTTGTAGTTGTTGTTGCAGCGGTTGGTTGTAGCCCGCTTCAGTCGACCCATTTTTAAAAACAAGGTGCCTCGTCGTTTCCGAGAACGCGTCATCGATAAAAAAATTTAAATAGTTTTGTTGATGATGTGGAGGTCAACTATATCTGGTCAATAGGGGAGTAAGGGGTTCTCAAGTCAAAATTTCGATTGACCTATTTACCCCAATGGCCCTAACTCCGCTTTTATGACCGATCAAAAATCCCACCACACATTACCAATTTAAACCCCCGAAGCTCTCATATTTTTTATCGACCCACAAAAAAACCCACCCCATCACAACATTATTTCACTTTAAATCAAGCTTTTTATTGCTTGGAAACGGAAATTGGAAACAGGTTGTCAAAAAATAATGAGATTTTTTTAAATTTCAAAAAGCCAACTCTTTCTAGGTAGGTTTCCTTTACCATACACCTGCCATTCGACTTCCCTTTGGTTTCCCTATGTCGGCGCCCTAGGAAATGTTCATTCTAGTTTTAGATCCCATTCGGCAAACAACTCGTAAAAGAGTTCAAAATCTTACGTTAAATATTTCTTCTAATATTGCAACCATCTCGAAATAATGTCGGTTCGTCCCTTGGGTAAGTAAACTGCAGGTACCATACTAAAACTGAAGCAGCCTAACTAGTAAATCCTTGGCACAGGTCCCGGTCCGGGTGCGTACATGCTGCCACCAACGGTGGGCTACGATAAACATGATTCGCGCAAACAACGTATGCCCCAATATTCCTTTGGTATGCGCACAAATACCATGGGAGGCAATGTGGGTCCCGGTCCCGGTGCATATAAGGTCGACAAACTGACACGCTATGGGCTGGCTGGTGGCTTGGAGTACTCAATTTCGCCCAGAACAAATACTATTGGTGAGTGTAGTAGAGGCTAATGTACCTGAAGGTGGTCCAAATTTTGTATCTTGTAGACAAAAGAGTTGGTCCTGGTCCCGGTGCTCATGATGTGCATTTGAAACCCTTTTTTACGGGCACTAATGCTCCTGCATACTCAATGGGTCTACGTACCGACTATAACTTCAAAAGACATGGCCCCGGCCCGAATGCGTACAAATTTGAGATAAATCCTGTCAAGCCCGCTGCACCCTCCTACAGCATGTGAGTACTTTATACCTTGTTCAGGATTAATGAGGTTAAATCATTTTATTTGTAGGGGTCTGCAAACCAAAATCTCTCGTAAGCAAGATTCTCCTGGTCCTGCTGCCTATGGTCCTGGCGATCTCAATGTAAAACTCATACGTGCGCCTCAGTACACGATTTCGCCACGTACCGGTATATCATCCAAGTCTGTGGGTCCTGGCCCCAACTTCTACGATCTAATGTATTATCGTCCTGGCAAGACGGGACAGGCGTATTCCTTCGGTGTGCGTCACTCACCGTTTGCACCGCCCATGATTGTTAGGTGTGATAATATGTAGAGTTGCAATATTAGAAAAAATATGTTCCAAATTTTGCAGTAACGTCAGCAATAAACCTATTTATTTTGGGGTATACACTGAAAAAAAATTGGTATCAAAATTGGAAGAAAACCCTAGAGTTGCAGTGTTTGGTTGATCATGAGTGAGTAAACAAACTGAGCAAGTGAACATGTACTTTATTTGTTCATTTTCGTTCAGTAGGTTTTGTTCAGTCAGAGTTGTTCAATCGCTCTTGTTCTGCGACTCGTTCATTAAAAGTTGTTCAGTCGCTTTTGTTCGGTCTCTCTCCCTCTCTCACTGTGAGTTGTTCAGAGAGTTGTTCAATACCTATTTCAGAGAGTGGTTCAATACCTATTTCAGTGAATTGTTTAATGCCTATTTCAGTGAATTCTTTTAGTAGCTAACTCACTAAATTACATAGGGGAACAAAATTACCACTTTTTCCAGTTTTGTCCACAGATTCTAGAACTGGTTTCGGTTTGTCGCCATCAGCTCTTGTTTTTGAACTTACAAAAATTATGGAGGTCACAGCGAGTTTCCCCCCGGGCACGGACTTCTGAGAGGGGCCCGGAGCCCGCATCTTTGGCGAAAACTGAAACAAACTATGTACAACATGAGAAAACCCCCTTTCCCCTTTCGACATGCCTGATCATATGGCCTTGTTTTACTCGGTTATATTGATCCCGACTTCTCCTTGTTGGGTTAATATCAATAAGCCACGGACGAAGTCGTAAATCTTTTTTTTTTGCAAAAAACATCCCGTATGTTTATATGGGTCACCCTGTATAAGAACTGTATAATCTGTCAGGGATGAAAACCACTCGAAAATAAGTTATGGTTCGGTTCAATAGTTCACACAGTTTCTGATCCGCCGGTTCGGTATAATACGTAGTTTTAGGAGCTAACTAAACCTCAGGTTTGGTTCGGTTCAGTGGTTCATAAAGGCATATAATGAAATGCAGTGAAAATTCTATATAGCGTATCTCAAAGGGACAAAAATAAACTTCGTTATATAGAAATTTCGTAATATAGAATTGTTTGAATATTGAACGAGATCGCAGTGTTGTGGAAATTGAATCGCTATAAAAAACTTCGTAGTACAGAATTTCGTAATAGTGAAGTTCGACTGTACTATGATTTCTGTCGTAATGTGGCTTTTCGCACTCTAGAAATTGAATTCCTATAAACAATTTGAGTATCTTTAATATCTTTATAAGAATGTCCAAGTCGGATTTGTAGGATTCGTCTATAAGTTCTAGGAATGCACTTCAAAAACGGTGAATGTCGGCAAGAAAAGAATACGTACCATGCATATTACACACCCTATTAATCGTTTGAGAAAAAACTCCTGGCTAACCCCAGAGCTGACCCTAGAGCTCAACCTAGATGTGACCCTAATCGAATACTGAGCTTCGAGTATTTATTCTTTAACAAGTGCTAAGACCTCCGGAGCGAACACTCTTCATAATTTCGGAAGGTATTTAAATTCAATTTATTATTTTAGGAACTTGACAGACATATTAATTTTAAATTTCGAAATGAATGCAGCACAAAAGGTATTGTTTCATGGATGGAAGAAAACAAGACGAATAAAAAGATTTGCACATTTTCGAAGGATACTTTCTGACATGCATCAAGGAAATCAGGAAACAAAGTATATTGCTTAAGATTAACTAAATAAATGGAAAACAATATGCAATTTATTCCAAATCCACGGAATTATAGAGCTGTCGATATCGAGAGCCACGGCCACTGCTTTGAAGTAGTATATCGTTTTTTTGCTCTTGAAGTGCCTGAAGAAAATAAAATAAAAGTATAATTAAAACAAAATTTAGTTTACATTATATAAAGGTACCTTGGGATCAAATTTGTGATATAGATAAACTAGTATAGGACCATACATCATATTAAAGAAGCCCACTGTACGCATAAGCCAGGCAAAGCCAAAGTTCTGAGCCAGCTCACCACCAATTAAGGGAGCTGCAAGAGATGGAATGGAATTGGTAAAAGTTAGTGAAAACAAGAAAGAAAGTCGGTCAAGCCCGACTATAACATACTCTGTACCTGTGAAGTGCTACCCATCACCGTTGCGACCGGTGCTGCCCATAATTGTTTGTTTTCCTTATAACTCGACAACCGTTCATCTGATCTTTACCATTCCTTTGGCGGATCGCTAAATAATCCTGATTACTAAATATGTCCAAATGGAACGAACCTTCTATCTATAAAACTTTGGGAGATATGACGTGGCAAAAATTAAAAATAAACTTGATCTGCCTGCAAGTATAAGAAGCATATTTCCCATTCTTGTCAATCCTCTATCTCTTACCATCTCTGAGATCTGTTTGTTCATACGGACAGACGGACAGACAGACAGACTAAGGGACAGACGGACATGGCTAGATCGACTCGACTGTTGATGCTGATCAAGAATATATATAATTTATAGGGTCGGAGAAGCTTCCTTCTGCCTGTTACATACTTTTGCACAAACTTCATGTTCTCCTTGTATCTCTGGTACAGGGGATAAAAAATATGCGTTTAAGTGAACCAAATCGGTTGCTCAGTTTTTAGGGAGTGAGTAAAGTGAGTAAATTTGTTCAGTTGTTCATTTTATCCACATTTTAGAGGGTAATCAAAGTGAGTAAACTTGTTCAATTGTTGTTCAGTATGCTCCCTTTGTTGCTCAGATGTTGGTTGCTCTTCTTTGTTCAGTTGCCTCATTGGTTTAGTTTCTCTCTTAACTGCTCTTATTTGTTTTGTTGCCCACTTAGTCAGTCAATTGTATTCAAATGAACAAGTATGCAAAAAAGCGAGTGAGTAAGCATCTAAATAATAAATGTATAATCAACTAAGGAAAATCATTTTACTCACTGTGTTCGACTCAAGGACTTACCCAGACAATAGGCCAAACTAACAGAAGTCTGTTGTATGGCATAAACAGTACCATAGCTGGATGTAGAGCTGCTGCCGTTCTCACTGTGCTCCTCTTGTGCCAGTGTGGCGTCAACAAAATTGGCCAGCAGGGGAACCAGAGCAGCATCGATGACTCCAATGCCCAAGCCTAAAGCAAAATGCGGTAAAAACAGCTGAGCCACGGTCGTGGCGCTGGGTATCTAAAGATAAAAACTATGAATTTAGATTACCAACTCCATGATGTAGCTCCACTTACCAATATAGCCGCAGATCCCACCAGTAGCAGACTTATGCAGGATATCTTTATCTGACCATAACGAAACGCAATGCTGCCAAAGAAATTCGTACCCACAAAGTAACCCAACGAGTCTGGTATGAATACTGTTCCCAGCTGCCATTTGTTTGGCTTCAGATACTGTATCAACCAGATGGGTAGACAGGGCTCCAGTATAGCCATAGTTGAGGTCGAAAGCCAAATAGCCACCACTATGGCCAAAATCATTTTGCATTCAAGTAGCGGACGCCATTTTGGGACTTGCTCCACCATTATTTCAGGTTGCACCGATAGATCCAAGGTGAGCAACTGCAGGCCCAAATTCAAAAAGATTAGTGTGGAGAGTATGATGAAGGGTGCTGATTTGCCCACTAAGTCGTACAAGATGCCACCAAAGGGATATCCAAGCAAAACACCTAATGCAATGCTACCCAAAATGATGCCCATTACTTTCGAACGGCGCGCTTCATCCGTATAGTGTTGTGCCACCAGACTCATGCCGCAGATGTTGATGCAGGCGGAGCCAACGCCATGCACAGCACGAGCCAAAAGTAGAGCCCAATAGGATTCGCCGATAGTAAACACTGAGTAAATGATAAAAAAAAAGTTTAAGAAAGAGTTCGAAAATGAGAAGAATGAGAAGTTTTTAAAATTTTTGCAAAATCTCCTAAATGTACAACTTTTTCATCAAACCATCATTAAACCAATACTACAAACGATTTTTTGGTTAGTTTAACAATTAAAATAATCTCATCTACTCCCCTAAGCTTTTCTGCACAGAGAAAACAAAATTAGCTACACGACACGTCTAGAAACGACAATCCTAAACGAAACGTAGTTTACTGTGCAAAATCTCACACCAAAATGTAGAAAACAGAAAGCTACACGTGGTGTTTAGAAAAAACTACACTAAAGTGTAGAAATAAATAAGTAAAGGAAGCATGCAGAAAAGTTAAATGCTGCGTGGACAAATGCAAAGGCTACATGAAAAGAGAAAATCAGCGTTTTTACAAAGTATTTCAACATTTTTCATTAAGCTTTCTGAATTCCACACGGAAATGTAGGTCTTTTACATTAACTTTCAGATATTGAAAACCTACACGCGCGTGTAGAAATTCTAAACGAAAATGTAGCTCAAAATCAGTACAGAAAAGTTATATTTTTCATTTAGAAAACAGTTTTCCACACTTGCCGAGTAGGTTTTCTAAACAAACGTAAAGGATTTCAAATGCTAAATGCTACATTTAAAAAATCTACTCGAAACGTGTAGCTCATCGTCGCTTGTCGCTTCCCTTTGTTATTGTGATTTGCTGCATTGCCATAAAAGTTCTAAAAGTCTTATAGAATTGGTTAGATCGCTACTCCATTCCATTGAGATACTCCATTCTAGAATGAATCACAAAAGCGAGAATCTAAATAGCATTTATTAAGCTATTTACGCGATCTTTAAACCAAAACCTTCACCCAACATGTTTTGATTAGAACCTTGGTTCATTATATCTAAATTTGTATACTCTTTTCCAAAGGTACACAGAGTATATTAAGTTTGTGCAAATGTGTGTAACAAGCAGAAGGAAGCATCTCCGACCACATAAAGTATATATATTCTTGATCTGCATCAACAACCGAGTTGTCTGTCCGTATGAACAAACAGATCTAAGAGATTCTTACCATCTCTTAGAGAGGTTTGACATGTATGTCAAACCGGTTTACAGCCCTGTTTATAAGTTCCTTGGGTTAATTTACAAAATAGTTTTCTAATTTCAGAAAACTGTACCCAAAAGTTGAAATATTGGTTGGGTTAAAGGCTAAGCGTTACTTATTTGAAGCCGACCCTAATGAAACTAGGTTTGTAAGCTTTCAGGACAAAATAAATTGGAAGCAAATTTTGGATAAGTCCACAACCAAGGTGGAACGAGAATGCTAAGCTAACTTCGGCTGTGTCGAAGTTTTAATTCCCTTGCAAATGCTCGGTTTGATATAATGATTTCGACCAAATTTTGCAATATCTGTTTAAAATCATTTATTATTATTGATGCTTAAGTCACAAGTAAAACATTGAAAAAAATTAAAAAAAAAAATTTTTTTTTACTTTGACCCATTTTCTGACCGATCGATCAAATGAGAGCTATAAGCTATAGTCACCCGATTTTGACAAAGCCTTCTTAAATTATATAAAAGCATATAAAACCAACAGATACCAAATTTTAAGACGGTACCATTAAAAACAAAAAAGTTTTTCTCACTAAGACTATTTTTCAGACCTCTCTTTTGTATGGGAGCTATACCATATAGTTGTCCGATGTTCACCAAACTTGGCAAAGTAATGAAAAAGCATTAGAAACTAATAACTACAAAGTTTTGAGGCGTTCACATCAAAAACAAAAAAGTTTTTCCTACTAAAACAAGTTTTTCGAACGTTCGTTCCTATGGGGGATCCGGTTGGTTCCGATATATTAGCACCGCGCAGTAAAAAGAAAGCTCTGTGAAAGATTTCAGTTCAATAGCTTTAAAACTGAGAGACTAGTTTGCGTAGAAACAGACAGACAGACGGATCAAGAATATATATACTCGGAGATGCTTCCTTCAATGCGACTCAAAGATCCGCAAAATTTTCTACAAAACATGCAAGGGTATAAAAAGGCCAGTAGGTTAGTTGATTTAGCTCTGTCCGTCTGTCCGTCTGTTTCTACGCTATCTCCTCCGTCAGTTTTAAAGCTATCCTCACCAAACTTTGCAAGAAGTCTTTTTGTAAAAAAACGCTACAAATTTTTCCGAACCCCCCCGGCCCGGGAAAAAAAAAATATATTTTTTTTGAAAACCGGAAAAAAATATAAATTTTAAAAAAAAAAAATATAATTATTTTCCAATCCAAAAATATTTAAAATATATATAAATTATTTTTAACACATAAAAATATTTATATATTTTTTTTATTTAATATTATTTTTTATTATTTTTTTTTTTATATAAATTTATTTTTTTATTTTTTTTTTTTGTATTATAAATTTTTTTTAAAATTTATATTTATTTTATCAAATACAAAATTAAAAATTTTCTAAATTAATTTATAATATTATTTTATATTTTATTTTTTTAAATTTTTTTTTATTTATTTTATTTATATATTTCTTTACTTAAATTAATTTATAATTTTTATTTTAAATTTTATTTTTAATTTTTTTTTTTTTATTTTAAAAATTAATAACATTTATTTTATATTTTTTTTTTAAATTTTTAATTTTTTATTTTTTTAATTTATTTTTTACATTTTTTTTTTTTTTAAATTTTTATTTTTATATTATTTTTTATTTTTATATATTAATTAAATCATATTTTTTTAAATATTTTTAAACAACTATATAACACCATTTTATCACTATTTCGAAAACGCCACAAAAAATTTCCCAACAACTTTGTTGGGTGGTTTTTAAAATTTCTTTTTCGATTTTTGTTTACCACACGATAAACCCCTTGTCTTCCCCCATTGCTTGTCCCGTTTTTTTTGTTTGTGTTTGCTGGGCTGTGGTTATTCTCTTCCTCCACCTGTTGTCCTTTGGCCGCATTAATGCCGCCCGACTTGCTGCCCGTGGTAGTGGTGGGCGTGGCCGTGGCGGGCAATTCGCTGGACAAAGTGAAATTGATCATCGATTTCCCGGGAATGGGATGCTTGGCAATATAGAGTAGCTGATGATTATCAGCATTCGGTTCATGGCGATAAACCAAGCGGGATTCCACACCTAAAGCCAAAGGCGTGGGCTGCTGCTGTTGCTCCAGATTGGCCAAATAGTCGGGCAAAATGGGTACTATTAAGGGAAAGGAATGAGAATTCACGCTACCGCTCTTTCAATTGGCTTACCAATAACGGTCAATAGCATATTGTCCAGCAATACGGCCAAATAGACAATCACGGCAATTAAACAGCGGTTTCCGGTCGCCTGATCGGATGGTGTGGAACAACGTCTGTTGGAGGCGTTTAGTTGGGCGGCCGCTTGGACCTGCATTTGCCCACGTGTTGATTTCTCCGACATGTCGCGCGAACGTTCAACACACACAGACAGACACAATTAAGTCAGACTGCCATATGGTTGTGGCAGTTCGCGCCACAAAGTAGGCTACCAAAAATGTATAGCAGCCAAACAAACACTCACGCACAAGCACACAAACACACACACTACGCGAGTGAAAGAAGCTGCTTGCGAGCTGGTGATGACCCAGAACCAACAGGTGGTGTTGCTGCCTCCACGACGTATGTGCGAACATTGAAAGGCTGCGACAAGTTGCCGTTATATTTTATTGACAGCATGAGAACCGAACTCCCCCGAGAGGCCGAGAGTCTGTCTGGGTCGGCCGAACGAAAGAGCAGCCAGCCAGCCAACGAACAAACTCATCTGAAACTGGATTCAATTTGTGTTCAACAGAGATTTGTTATGGCTATTTTCCAAATGGGTATATCGCAAATGGCAATTAGTTTGATTGTGAAGGAAATTGGCAGGTACAAACAAGGCAAAACTCAGCAGATTTTGTCTTCTAAGATTTTGTCGTTCAAGAGTCGATAGTCAATTTGGTTGACTGGTTCATTGATTTTACTAGAATCGGAAGAAGATTTGCCCAAAACTGCAATATTTTTATTGTCCAAAGAGATCCTTGGGCTGGAAATTCGGAAATCAGCTGTCGGGCTGACAGAGTTGTTGTACATCAACGAGGGCTTCTCTTCAAACCGTAAACTGCTGAGAGACATTTGAGAAAATTGCTGAAATTCTACAAAAACATGAATTTGAAGATGAGAAACAACGGGTTAGAGATGTAGCATGTGTTGTTACATGAAACTTTTGTTAGTTTTGTTTACAAAACAAGAGAGCGTGCCTTCTCTCATATAAGTTTTTTCCAATTTATTTGGCGACCTTTCTAATGTTTAATTAGTAACGAGCTCGCTGACTCGAGGTCAAGAAATTGCGTTTGTTCACAACTATAAACAACTTATGCATTGACAAACCAAAAAGAGCTTGGACAAACCTTTACAACTGTTTCATGGATATCCAATCCAATCATCAGAAGGCGTTTCGTTGAGCCAATTCCGTGCAATCCACGATATGCCGCGCTAGATGTGAAATGCTCTACTTAAACTACAGGCCGTATGAAAACTCCAGCAATACGGACTGCTCACTTTGCAACCTATGGGTAACTGAGAATGTTGCTCATCTGATTGGGGTTTGCCCAATCTTGGGCGAACTACGAAGTCTGTACCTCAATAAGCCCTTCCTATCCGAAATCGAGGTTATACGTTGGCTAAATGGCGAAAACTGGGAGTTACAGTCTTTATTTTTTACAACATTCGCTAAAATACCGCCTTGCAATTGTAAATGAATTTATTTAACTAGCAAATAAGCAAAATGCTTCCTCTCATGTTTCATTTTTTGTTCTTTTTAGTATGTTATACGGAGTTTATTTCAATTTAATCTATTTATTATTAATCAGCATCAACAGCCGAGTCGTTATAGCCATTTCCGTCTGTCCGTCTGTCTGTATGAACACCTAGATCTCAGAGAAAGAAAAGCTACAGCGACCAAATTTTGTATGTAGCCTCCAATTGTCTGTAAGCAGATCAAGTTTATGTTTCATTCAACAAGGTCCACAAGTAAATTTCAACATATTTCCAATAAAATTTCAACATAAAAATAGTATGGACGTGATGACATTTTTATCAGGGGATGCAAACCGCTGGGAACTCAGGTTCAGGAAAAAGGAAATACTGATTCAGTTCAGTGGTTTACACAGGTTTTGAGCCGCCGCACAGTGGACGAAACGCACAGTGTTTCAAACTAAATTGAGATATTCGCCATCTGTTTTCTTTTTTTATTTTAAAGGTAGAAAATTAGAAAATAACAAGAATGAAAGTCGGTCACGCCCGACTATAACATACTCTGTACCTGTGAAGTGCTGCCCATCACCGTTGCGACGGGTGCTGCCCATTATTATTGTTTGTTTTCTTTATACCTCGACAACCGTTCAACCGTTCTTTACCATTTGGCGGATCGATAAATAATCCTTATTACTAAATATGTCCAGAAGGAACGAACCTTCTATCTATAAAACTGTGGGAGATATGGCGATTTTTCCAATTTGCGGGGGCGAGAAGGGGCGTGCCAAAAATGAAAAATAAACTTGATCTGCCTGTAAGTTTAAGAAACATAAGTCCCATACATGTCAAACCTCTTACCATCTCTGAGATTTGTTTGTTCATACGGACAGACAGATAGACGGACGGACAGACGGACATGGCTAGATCGACTCGGCTGTTGATGCTGATCAAGAATATATATACTTTATAGGGTCGGAGATGCATCCTTCTGCCTGTTACATACTTTTGCACAAACCTTATATACTCTGTGTACCTCTGGTATAAAAACAGATTGCGAATATCTCATTTTAGAAAGAACTGCGAAAGCTTGCAGAGGACTACAACTGTTTTACGTTCACAATAGACAAAACTATCTAAATAACGGAAAATTAGCTAGGAAATTAAAAAAAAAACTGATTTAAACGCCGCTGAACCGCGGTTTCGGTTCGGTTCAGTGGTTCACTCTTAATTTATTATAGTTTTTATGAAGTCCTGTTTCTTGTTTTCGAATATTCGACTATTTCGATTTCTAAAGTGAATATACACTTCTCGCACACTTTCCAAACTTTTTTCCCAGAAAACACGACACGACAAAATATTAAGAATATCATCCCGTAGAGGAAATGTGACACTTACTTTAGGCAATAAGAAATTTCTAAGGAAGGAATGCTGATCTAGTGTAAAGTATGTAAATAACTCGGTGGGAAATTGCAAAAGTTATACTGGATTAATGTTTAATAATGGTTGATGCTTGAAGGCTAATTTGGTGGATAAGTAGTCTCCCTTAATTTAACCAAAAGTCACATAAAACTTTTCTTTGGGAAAGTTTTATAATTCCTTCGAGTTTCAAGTTTTATTGACTAAAGGTAAACGCTTAAAATCAGTCAGCAAAACCGAACCGTTGTGCTTTGTGGTTTTCCGTTCAAGGTTCAGCCATTTCGAAAGGATGACGGTTTGGCGCTCAGTTCGACTTATCAGCTGATATAACCGGTTGTATTTCGCTTTGCGTCCCTGGCTAAAAGATAAAATAAATTGAACCACAGTTGTTTATTTTGTTGTCTTTTTTCTAAACCATGCACAGTTCTATAAGAAATTTGTAAGAGTATACAAATATCGATGTTACGACTAAATCATGCATTAATTCATGCTTTTATCGTCATTATGTAGGGTGCTGAAAGTTATGTTGTACAAAACACAACACATACAAGACTTCAAAGCTTTGCACTTGGCTTTCTCCTGTTGCATGTATGCTACCGCCCCCCTTTGTTGGCTTTAAGTTCATACTTGGCAAAGGCCTGAACGAGTGTATGCCTGGCCGCTGATAAGCATGTTCTGTATACTTTTTTTTTAAGTCCTGTCACATTTTCCGTTTCAGTGCATTTTGCGCCGTTTAAATTTAGCCTCGATAAATTTGTTGACGAATTGCGTTAGCCGTTTGTGGAAATGGATTTTTATTTGTGTAGGAAGCATATTCTTTAAATTTATAGTGCCATTTAAGAGAATTATTCTGGATTTTCATGCTCATTATATTGTAGATAAGCTTTGGACACACCTGTTTTCTGTAAATTCTGTCTAATCTGGATTAAATACCAAACGCAGTTAGTGATAAAGCTATTTCCCCAGTTAAAGTGTGATTAGATAAACCATTTGTCGTTTATTTTGGTCATCCCACAATGTGGGTTATAAATCAATTATAATTGATTAAATACCAATTTCAATTGAGTGTTTGTGGTATACATCAATCAGAGTCCTGTAGTGTTGAAGCATTCCGTTGAACAATCCTTCCAGAATATGAGGGCCGCCTTACCGGATAGGCACCTGGCCCCGGACCTTCTTTTGCATGAACACAACTGCGTGCGCTTGTTCCAAATGAATACTGAGGACTGCGATGCATTTTGGAGTCATATTTAATAGTTCCAAAAGAACTGGGCAGCATGTATGCTCCTGGTCCGGGTCCTTTAAGGGAAATACTTTAGTTAACTGACTTGAAATAAATTATTGTCGCTTAACAGCATTTACCACAAGATTCCGATGACATTTGTAATTTTTTATTTTTTTTTTAAATTTTGTATGTATATCTAAAAGGTGCTTACCGAACGAATTTAAAGATTGAAATGAAAGCCAAGGAACAGCTGATGGAAATATTTACTGTAAAAATCACCTCTATAGAAAGTTCACTTAGGCTCTGCCGAGTGAGTGATTTCTCAAAGTGACCAATAGATGGCGCTGACCATTGTATCGATGCTACATTAACTAATAAAGATTAAACACATTTAATTCAGATTTGGCTGTATTTATTATGGCGTCAAACCGCCACAGCTACTCCCCTCCTCAGTGATGTGAGATTTGACACTCCTTTGTTTTTGGTATGTTCGAAAAGGTTTGACTGGAATATCGGGATCTGAGACGCTGAAAGCTGGCTTTAGTCTCTCTACAGAGATGTTGTGTGTGGTTCCATTGAGTGGTTCCTGCTTCATGCCCACATGACCAACGGCCACCGTTAGACACAGCACCTTCTTCATCTGGAACTTGATGGTGGACTTGACCTCTTCGATTTTGCCCATCATTGATTCCTGATGCGACAACAGACCAGGGAACTTGCCGGCCTTGTTCAGACCAGGACCCAAGAGACGGGGAATCTGCTTGATCAACGACTCGGAAGCCAAGACGACATCATAGGACTTTGCCAATTTCTTGACCAGCTTCTTGGTCTTGTTCAGCTTCTTGAGAGCTTCGTCATCCATGAATTCAACGCCATTGGCCTTGGCTTCATCACAATGCTGCTGATCGCAAAGGAAGCACACCTTCATCTTGGGTCGGGGAATGTGCTTCAACTTGACGGTGCCGGAGAAACGCTTGTCCTTCTGGGGATCGTAGTTCTTCAGGCCAATTTGCAATTCCACCGTTTCCAAGAAACCATGCTTCTTCTTCAGCGAGTTCTCCAGAATGCCGCTAACACCCTCATAGAGAGTGTCACGAGAAACTTTCGATGCCATGTCTACACCTTGCGACGTGCGTTTCACGAAAGGCGGCTCAAGAGGTCGTCTTACATGGTCGTTGCGAAGGAACACATGGCTGCATGAATATAAATTTTTGTGAACAAATGCTGTTTTGTTAGTGTGATGCATTACAGGTGAAGGTCGAACTTGACGTATGTAATCACGAAATTTAGTTATAAATTGAGTTGGGTCATCTGGTTCATCCGTGAGTGTGAAGAATTCTCCAGGAAGTCAAATATCGGAACATTTCGGCAGCAAATGAACTGATATCTACTTTAAAACAAGTCCGGAGTCCCAAAAGTACAGTTGGCAAAATTTCTAGCCAAGGAGTCTGTTTATTGCACATTAATGCTGCTTTTAGTGACCGGTGCCAGTGTTCTATCATCCCATTGGACTCGGAATGATACGGAGAAGTGCGTATTGGCTGTGCTCCAACCATATTTGTGAGTGCTTCAAATAAAGATGATTCAAATTGTGTTCATTGGTCCGTTGATATTGTTTTTGGGGCACCGAGTCTGGCGATCCTTCTCTTCTTCTTATTTGGCCCGATATTTCTATCACAACCGTTTGACGGTCTCGGCCGCTGCTATTAATGCCCGCCACTCGCCTCTGTCTTGT
Organism: Lordiphosa collinella; assembly: GCA_018904265.1. Taxonomy (NCBI): domain Eukaryota; kingdom Metazoa; phylum Arthropoda; class Insecta; order Diptera; family Drosophilidae; genus Lordiphosa; species Lordiphosa collinella. The sequence goes on from JAEIFV010000024.1 coordinate 344,797, forward strand.
GCGAGCTGGCACCAGTTGGTCAGTTCAAGCGCCTTAATGTCTTTCCTGCACCTGTTTTTCCCAACTAAGTTTCGGTCGTCCTACACCTCCTGCTTTCCCTAATTCGTTCGCCTTCCGCCTGTACACTTTTTTTCCTGTAGCTTCTTCATCCATACGAGTAACATGTCCAAGACAGCGCAGCCGCTGTTGTTTTATGCGCTTGACGAGATCAGTGTCCCCATAGAGCTCATACAGTTAGTGGTGTGAAACTCATCGCCAACTTTTACAGGTCCATAAATCCTCCGAAAGACTTTTCTCTCGAACACGCCGATCGTCTTTTCATCCACTGTTGTTAATGTCCATGCTTCTGCGCCGTATTGCAGGACTGGGATAATAAGCGACTTGTATGGCGCGATTTTCGTTTTTCAAGAGAGGGCTCTGCTCTTGAACTCCTTACTAAGCCCGTAGTAACATCGGTTTGCAAGAGTTATTCTTCTTCGGATCTCCAGACTGATGTTGTTGTCGCTGGTAATCATCGTTCCGAGGTAGACAAAGTCCTTAACAACGTTAAAGTTGTACTCTCCCATTGCAACAGCTTGTCCAAGACGCGTAAGCTCACTGCTCGCTGAGACTAGGAACTTCGTCTTTTCCTCATTTACCGCTAAGCCCATGAGTTTTGACTGCTTCTCAGTATATACTCCATCAGCAGATTAAAGAAGTTACACGATAAGGTGTCACCCTGAGAGAGGTGCTATCCTGTTTTGACGGAACTTCGTGTGCTTCTCAACTTCATCATGCAAAATCGAACGTACTTTGCTGGTATACCAAAAGTCGACGGGGCTTCAAAGAACTTTGACCTTATCGGTGTGTCTAAAGCGGCTTTATAATCAACAAAAAGATGGTAGGTGTTGATTTTCGTCTCTTGTGCTACTAACGACCATATTCCTGCCCGCAGCAAAATCTCTTAGCCTCTCTCCATTACTGGAGGTTTCATCGTGCAGGCTAAATCGGCCGATTGTCGGACTAAAAACGGCTTCTCTCCCGATTTTTGCGTTAAAATCGCCTAGCACGATCTTAATGTCGTGATCAGGGCAGCGCTGGTATGTACGTTCCAGGCACTCATAGAATTCGTTTCGTGCGGCTTCCTTGTCTTCTGTTGGGGCGTGAGCACAGATAAGGCTAATATTAAAATATTTTGCCTTAAGTCTGAGTACGGCTAGTCGCTTGTTAACAGGTGTGAAGCTGATGACAGAGCGACGCAGTCTTCCGCAGACTGAAAATCCGCACCCAAACTCGTGCTTTGTAGCATAGTCTTTAACATTTTGAAGACATCTAGATGAATTACTGCTGTCTGAGCAGTTGCCTCTTCGTTGTTGAAGAACCTCCGGAATTTTGTCTATTTGCGTTTTCATAGCCCTGTATGGGGCAGTCGACTTTTAGTCCGAGCTCCACCAAGAAGTCATTTATATCAACCCATCCTACCATTCCTTAAGCCATTAGATTAGTAGTCCAGTCTAATCCAACCCCCAAGGCATATCGATGGATGTTTATCTGCTCCAAACACAGTCGCACTTCCTATCCAGCGCTTCTAAGAACCCTCAAGTGTTCAGATTAAATGCGTGCGGGCCTCGATGTGCACCTTTAACTCTTTATACAGTTCAGTCTGTTGGTAGCACATGTCGGATTCGGTCATAAAATGTCCACCAGCAGAGAACTATGGCTATTTGGCCTCTTGCTGATAGCAACAATCGGTAAGTGTTTAGACCTTTGATGCTCCATAAACCTAAAATGGTGTAATTTTCTTCAGGCTACAGTCAAGCAGAAACCTTTCCATGCAAACTGAAAGATGAGAAATATGGCAAGGTGTGCGTGTGTACGGCTGACTATTGCGATTATCTGGATAATCCCACATTAACACGTGACACAGAATTTGCACTCATATCGAGCTCGAAGCAAGGCCTACGCTTTATCACTTCCACCGGAGATTTTGAAGCAAAGGATAAGTTTATAGTGGAGGATTATAAAGAACCACCAGCCACGGAGACTAAGAATGACACCATACTTTCCCAGCTGTGGGAACAGCTGTGGGCAAGTGCCATATCACAGGAGACGAGGGAAAGCACAATTACTCGCTCTGTGACACTCAAATTAGATCGCCGCATAACATATCAGACCATAACTGGCTTTGGTGGCAGTTTTACTGGAGCAGTGTCCTACCTACTGGAAAACTTTAAGCAACAAGAGCTACAAGATCATCTATATAAGGCGTACTATGCGGAAGAAGGATTGGGTTTTAATCTGATGCGTGTATCGATTGGTGGCTGTGATTTTGATTTGAGTGCATGGTCCTACAGCGAGGATGAGGGCAACACTGAGCTGAGTGATATGGATCAACTGGATGCACGTGATGTGATACGTGTGGCACAGATGAAACGTTTGATAGAGGTATCCGGTGCGGAGCATTTGAAAATTAAGGGTGCTGCCTGGAGTGCACCCCGCTGGATGAAGACCAACAACAAGTGGACCGGGTTTGGACGTCTCAAGAAACAGTACTACCAGATTTGGGCCGACTATCATATCAAATGGGTGAAACTGATGAGGGAAAATGGTTTGCCTATTTGGGCAATTTCCACCGGCAACGAACCACAGAATGGCATTTTCTTTATGTACTTTGTGAGATTCATGAGTTTGGGCTGGACGGCACAGTCCCAGGCTAAATGGTTGAACGATCATCTGGGACCCACGCTAAGGAATTCTGAATATAAGGATATTGTACTGTTTAGCAATGATGATCAACGTTATTCTTTTCCATATTGGTTTAAAATGGTAATACCAAAATTAAGGCTGCGGATCACATATCGAATAGCCCATCGCTGTGCTGACTTTCAGCCTTAATCCACACAAAAATATCATAACTTAATTAAACCTTTCTCCTCTACCACTTTACAGATGAATCGTACACGCCCGAATTCTCTAGATTATCTCGATGGATTAGCTTTGCATTGGTATTGGGATGAAATGGTTGGCGGCAGTCTAATCGATAAGACCCACGATTACCTGCCCGATAAGCTATATATCGTCTCTGAGTCATGCATCGGTGATAAGCCCTGGCAGATGGCCGCACCTCTCTTGGGCAGCTGGGAACGTGCCGAGAAATATGTTCGCTCTTTTTTGCAAAACTTAAAGCTTGACCTCAATGCCTGGATCGATTGGAATATCGTTTTGGATGAGAAGGGTGGTCCCAACTATGTGGACAATACAGTGGATGCTCCTGTTATAGTAAATACCACAAGTAAGTACAAGAGATTCACGATCCATTTGATAACCAACCAACAAATATTTTTACAGCCTATGAAGAGTTCTATAAGCAGCCCATGTTCTATGCCATGGGACATTTCTCTAAACTGGTGCCAGAGGGTTCCGTTCGCATTGAGGCTATACCCAGCAACGTTAATTTGGATAGTGTGGCCTTTTTGCGTCCAGATAAGAAAATTGTCGCCGTATTGTTCAATAGTGGACGCGCCGATGTGGATATTACTGTGGTGGATAGTGTGCGTGGAAACTTTACGGTCAATGTGCCTCCTAAGTCTATACATACATTGCAGTTTAGTTGAATCCGATCAGGTGATGATATGGAAATAAATATGAACAAATATTTGAAAGAATTGTTGTCTATGATAGTGAAATATTTTCTGAATTAGATGATTTTGTAAAGCAGCTTCTTAGGCAGGGGCTACGAATAAGACCGTTCAGGCCACTTTGGGCCAGCGGGCAGAAATTTTGGTCAAAAGTCCCAAAGTCCCAGTGGATACTCGAAAAACAGCTGAGGAAAATGGTTTTGAATATTTGTAAAGGGTGATTTTTAAAGAGCTATAGGAAAGTTAAAAAAAAAAAACACATAAAATTCAGAAAAATGCATGAAATCTTTATTTGAATCGAAAGTACGGTCCATATAATTTAATGTTCGAAGATTATTTCATGCAAATGTTGACCATGACTGCGCCTCAAATGGTCCATCCGCTTAGTCCAATTTTGGCATACTCTTTCCAACATTTCGGCCGGTATCTCACGAATAAATGCTTCAATGTTGTCTTCCAATGCGTCAATTGAAGCGGGCTTGTCTGTATAGACATGAGCTTTAACATAGCCCCACAAAAAATAGTCTAAAGGCGTTAATTCGCACGATCTAGGCGGCCAATTAACCGGTCCCGAACGTGAAATAAAATGTTCACCGAACTCGCCTCTCAATAAGTCCATTGTTGCGCGTGCTGTGTGGCATGTGGCACCGTCTTGTTGAAACCACTTGTCATGCAAGTCAAGCTCTTGCATTTTTGACAAAAAAAAAAGTTGGATATCATCTCACCATTCACACCATTCACAGTTACCATTCACAGTTACGCACAGTCACCATTCACAGTTACGTTACGATTCGCATCATCTTTGAAGAAGTACGGTCCAATGATGCCACCAGCCCATAAACCGCACCAAGCTGTGACTTTTTCTGGATGCATTGGCAGCTCTTGCAATGCTTCTGGCTGATATTCACTCCAAAATCGACAATTCTGCTTATTTAAGTACCCATTGAGCCAAAAATGAGCTTCGTCGCTGAACACAATTTTTCGGTAAAAAAGTGGATCTTCGGCCAACTTTCCAAGAGCCCATTCACCAAAAATTTTACGTTGCGGTAGGTCGTTCGGCTTCAATTCTTGCACCGCGTATTTTGAAAGGCTTACACCTAAACTTCCGCAAAATTTTCCACGTTGTTGAGTAACAGAGGCCCAATGCTGCGAACGGCGACGAATCGATAATCATAACACTGGCCGCGGAATAGTTCGCACTCTACGTAAGCGTGTTGGTGGTTTAATGTCCAACAATGTAAATTTGTTGCGAAATTTAGTCACAATAGCCCGAATAGCCGCTTCACTGGGTCGATTAAACTGACCATAAAATGGAAGAAACGCGCGATGAACTTTCTTAACAGAGCACGCATTTTGACAATAAAATTCAATAATTTGCAAGCGTTGTTCGTTTGTAAGACGATTCATGGTTAAATTATAGACCAAACTGAAGATGTTTGACAGTGAAATAAAACACGAAACGTGCGTGAGCTGTTTAAGCCAGTGTTGCCAAAAAGATAATAGCTAAAAAATCACCCTTAATATACTTTATGGGGTCGGAGATGCTTCCCTTTGCGTGTTACATACATTTGCACGACTTTAGTATACACTTGTTACTCTACGATTAACAGGTATAAAAATGGAGGGAAGCTAACTTCGGCTTTCTATGGCAGCTGTACTAAACAGTCTTCCGGTTTCGATCAAACATAGTGAAATTATGAAAAAGCATAGAAAACTTATAAACACCAAGTCTGATTCCGACTCCATTCAAAATCAAAAGGTTTTTCTCACTAAAACTGGTGGCAGCTCTATATAGCATATAAGACCGTCCGATCCGGCCGGTTTTTATACTTGTGCAGCGTATTTGTAGTACAAGACTTCGTGGAAAGTTTCTTAAAGATAGCTTTCAAGCTGACGAAGGAAATCGCATAGAAACAGTCGAACGGAAAGGGCTAAGTCAACATAGCTCGTCATGCTGATCAAGAAAATATATACTTTATATGGTCGGAAAAGCTTCCTTCTTTGCTTTACTTACATCCGGACAATTTTAAATATACCCTCTTCAAGGCTATCAAAACATACACGAAAGCAACTTTTTATTTTTGTATTTTTCTAAAGAATTAAAGAAACTAAATTTGTATGTACAATACATTGTTCTTATGTAATGTGAATGTAGTGTGTTATTCAAGTTTGTTATGTATTAAGGTATGATGTTCTATTGACTATTCATAACTCTCGGTCTTTAAATTCCAACATAAGTCAGACAGAAATTTGAAGAAATCTTTCTCCATGATTATCTGACTCTGTAGGAACTTGCTGTCTAAAATCGTCTTGATGATGATGATGAAGAAAATGTATTTTCAAAGACATGTGGTTCCCAACGGTACTTTGTATCGGAACTCGCTGTTACTCTTTGACATTGGTACAGTGGTAAAATGCTATTTTATGTTATGTTGAAATACCTTCATTAAAACATATACATAAATTACACATTAAATTCACATTACATATTGTACATTCGAATTTAGTTTCTTTAATTCTTTTGGAAAATAAAAACATAAAAATTTATTTTCGTGTATATTTTTAATTGTAAAGAGACTTTGAGATGGTGATCTCAAAGATGGCGACATAGAATAACAAGATCTACATTTGGTTATGAGGTTCGGAACCGAATACTTGAATACTGGAGAAACATGAGCGAAAATTCCATAAAAAAGAAGTTTAGTTTGGTCTTTTTCGACATACGAGTATTGACCCGAATGACCCTATAAGCCCCAATATCGGGGAATGGAGTGTTCTCAAAACTTTTTGCTTGTAAGATTACATGAAAGATCCCTTGAGTTCCCTTTTTCCCTTGAAATCGGCAAACTTGATAAAAAGCTTTAAAAAAATCGTGTGAAAGGCTAGGACCCGAAATAGGGGGATCCGTAGAGTTTGCTCATGTCTTTTTTGCACAGTGTTATTAATAAGCAAACAATTTGTAGCCCCTACTAAACAATATTCCCCTGATAAGAGCCGCCTCTGCCGTTTGCATAACTTTTACTTTTTGCTTACGTGCACCAATTTCCAAGTGGGAACGCTGCTCAACGCCCATTGTTGTCGTTTTGCCGGCCGCAGTATCAAAATCAACAGCTGATCCCCAGGTCAAGTAACGATCGAAAACATCAACAACAACTTTGAGCGAAATTTCTGTGGTTGCTTTTGATTAGTGAAACGCTCTTTTCGCTCAATTTCGTGTCAGTTGTGCCGTAGCATTCGAACCAAAGCGACACACGGTCGCTGATCAGTAAAACAATAAAGAAATGAAGGGCATAATAATTGGCTTTCTTTTGGTAATCGCATGTGGGACACAGCCAGGAGGTAAGTGAAAGGTGGCTTCTGCTCAGGTAAATTTTAATAAAAAGGCATTTGATGCAGGGACCCTAACACAGCCGTGTAGTCTTCGTCAAACCAATTATGGCGGTGTATGCGTTTGCAATAGCACCTACTGTGATTACCTAGAACAACCTCAGCTGGAGGATAGCTCACAGATAGTGGTGATTAGCTCTAGCAAGGTAAGTTGGGCTAATATAAAACTGTGTACGATATTTACAAATAAGTGCAAATCCCGCAGAATGGATTACGCTTCAAGAGCAACAAAGGAAGCTTTCTAGAGAAACGTGGTATTGAGATAAAGGACTTTCAAACAACTGACAAAGACTTCATGGCTGAAGCTATAATGGTGGAGCAGAATAGAGCATGGGTGCACTTGGCAAAAATTCCACAAAGACTGAGTAGGTACATTGTGTTTCAACAATTTAGTTAATAATAAATTGTTAATCACTGTCAGCATTCAATGCCAGCATCAAGACAGTACAGCTTTCGGTAAGACGCGAGCAACAATATCAGAATATAACCAACTTTGGTGGAGCCTTCACTGGAAGTGTATCGCACATACTTCAACAGCTGCCCCCAGAGCTGCAAGATCATGTCTATAGGTAATACCTCACTTTCATTCTAAGTATATCTACTACATTGAAGTTGGGTTTCTCAAAGATCTTATTTCCATGTGGATGGCATTGCCTATAACTCTGTACGCATGTCCATTGGTGGCTCTGATTTTGATCTAGAGCCCTGGGCCTATAATGAACTGCCTCGAAATGACTTGCATCTAAGCAACTTTACTAAATTGGATCCTCGGGACTTACTGAAAGTGGAACAACTGAAACGTCTGAAGACTGTGGCCCAACTGAAGGAACTGAAAATTATGGCCGCTGCCTGGAGTGCTCCACCTTGGATGAAGAACAATCAACGCTGGACCGGTTTTGGCCAGCTTAAGACGGAATACTATGCAACTTGGGCACAATATCATCTTAAGTGGGTGATGTGCAAATGCATAATTTGTGGAATGGCTATTTTTAAGTGGACTCTTTTTTCCATTTTTCTGCAGATTTCTTGAACTGATGCAGTCTAAAAATATGCCGATTTGGGCCATATCCACTGGCAATGAGCCGCTAAACGGCGTCATTGGATTCCTCTTTGTGCATTTTATGAGCATGGGCTGGACGCCAAGGCAGCAGGTAAAATTCAAATGGGCAATTTTTGTAGACTTCTCTAAATCTCTATCTCTTGACTAGGCAATTTGGCTGAGCGACTATCTGGGGCCAATCATTAAGAATTCTACGCAAAGTCAGGTGCTTATCTTTGGCAATGATGATCAGCGGTATACGTTTCCCTACTGGTTCAATAAGGTGAGTCTATTTTGGAATGCTTTAAGAGAAATTTCGATTGAACCGGGTATGAATCTGAACAAAATTTAACTAGAGCACTGCAAGAATTGAATCAAAGTTTCCGTTGACTTTGAACTGAACTTCTACGCTTAAGCCCCTTACTTAGGAAGCCAAAAAATAACTTTATTGACAGTAACACTTTCGAACTACACTTTTCAATCAACTCATCAGCACCTAAGCAAAGCCATAGTGTTACTACCTAAGTACTTATATTATTTATGTGAAATACTGTCAAGAAGGTAATTTTTTGTCGCTCTGAGTAAGGGGCAAGACCTCATTCAATTATTGATTCATTGAAGTATATCTCATGACTAAGGCATGATCTATATGATCTCAACAAAGCAACTAGATCAATCATATGCAACTCAAATAGCTCAAAGGGTTTAAAGACGAAACGAATTGATGAAATGTCAACTGCAAGTAAACAAAAGCGCGGGATAAGAGCAGTTGGCTAATAAGATGATACAGCTTTTACTCAAGTTAAATATAGTGTAGCAATATATGCGTGGACTAACAATGATTTCAAATGTGAAACTTATATGCCGCCTCGTCACCAGAGATTCCGCATGCACTGATTGCTTGCATAATGTTGAAATGCTTACATTTATGTTAATGCTCTGTTAACATACATAAGGGAAGGCCATACAACATTAATTCCCCTGAGTTCCGGGTACATCGAAGTCGGGCAGGACCGTTTTTATATTATTTTTGCAATTTGAGCAACTTTTTGACTTAAAATTCTGGTAACACCAACCCGGTACATATTGGCATTACTGATTAAGGGCATCACGGTATTGAGGAAATATTTTCACTGATTCTTGGATGACCTCAATTTATGAGCTGAACAGTGCACAAAATGGCTTTTTCTTCAATTACAAAAATTGAAAAAAGTTCAAACTGGAAAAAGTAAAAAATTTGCGACTTTTGCTGCTTCGACTGAAGCAATTTAAACACTGATTTTTACTCGTAATTCCGTGCTTCTAAAAGTATGCTTCACATTTTAATCCATGGAAATGAAAATAGCAGAGCTCGTAATTAACAATTGAATATTTTTGCCTTTGCTGTCTGCTCAATAACAAAACCGAACAAATCCATGCTCGCTTGCTCTCGCTCTGAGCAGAACACTTCGTTTCTCCTTGATTTTGTTTTCAGTTGACTGTTCTCAGTTGAGCTTTTCTTGTTTTGCTCATTCAATAACAATTTATAGACAGCGATCCGACTGAGCGCTCGCACATTAAGAGTCAGTAGATGAGCAAAAAGCCGTACGACTCACCTCAAAGGGTCTTTTTTTCTTTTATTTGTTTTATGTGTGTGTGTGTGGCTTGTGCGAGTCGCAAGCCCAAACAGACACCTCACTCACACATACACACACACAAACGCAAATGACTTTTATCTTCTTCGCTCGCGACGATTTGCTCAGTGAATGAGCAGAGCAAAATGTAAACAAATCCATTGGTTGTTCGTTGAGAACTGAGCGATTCCTTCATGAGCCGATGGGAACGGTTCATCTCTGACTTTTTGCTCAAAGGGTCCGTGAATAACTGTTATTTTTGGACAACGAAAAACGGTCAATTGTTATTTGCTAGCTCTGGATAATAGCTTAGCTCTCACAGTTTTGCTTCATGGGCAAAATTCCTATGTTTTGAAAAAGAAAAGCATACTTTTCGGCTGACTTGAAACTTGCTCGACATTTTTAAAAGCAATTTAATGAAATCCAAAGCAAAGCCGCGCAAAAGCGCATACTTCCATTTATAGTACAATATTCAAAGAAAATAATTAGTCATGTTGCTATCGAATACCCAGGGGCACTCGTGGGCACTCATAAGTCAAAGTTGCCAAATGTAAAACGAGAGCGTACGTCCCTATGTTACTTAACAAAGCATTAACATTAATGTTACAATTTCAGTTGGCAACATTTTTTATAACCTTTATAACTCTGCCATTTATTATCCGATCTTTATGAAACTTTTAGAGATTGTAGATACGCTGTTATCTGACAATATATCTTTATAGGTCGCAAATACTTCCTTTTACCTGTTACTACTTTTGCAAACTATCCCCTTTCCCTTTCCATAAATGGGAACAGGGTATAAAAATGTTCCAAATTTTGGAATAAAATAGCTATAAGTATTCTTTATCATTTCCGACAATCGTTTTGTCCAGTTTCTCAAACAAAAAAGTGGGACTTTTAGCCAAAATTTCAGCCTGCTGGACCTGTGTGCAGCGGTGGGCATCAAAATAAAACAGAAGGGCAGCATTTATTGCGAAGCAGATTTGTGGCCGTATTTTGTTGTTGGCAGTCAAGCATTTTATTGCGCATATGTTTTAAGGCAGAATAGAGAGCCGGGCAGCGAGGCTTTACACAATATGAATAAAACAAACGATACATTTATTTAGCAACTAATTTAATCCCGCGATTCCCATACGAGTTATTTTGTTTTTAGGTCAAAAGCGATAATTAAAATTGTTTCCAATTTAATGTTAAGCTTTATTTTTTGTGAATCATTTAATAAGCTTAGGCGCCGAAGATCTTTATAGGGTTGGTTGGGTATTCTAGATATTTAATTGAACTTTGAACATGCCGATTGAAAGACTCTGTTGCCAAAAACCGACCAGATAACAGAAGAAGTAGGTCAAATTTGTTCATGTTTTTTGTTGACCGAACCGAAATTTTAGGTTTGGAACAGGTTCAGCTTATATTTCTAAAGAAGTTCGGTTAGATGACAAAATTTGAGAGATTTGAAACCGACTGCTCAAGGCAAAGCAGATTTTATTGCGTACGGTTTTCCTTCAATAAAATCTAGTAGTCGACATTATTCTTGCCACTTTACATATAAAGTCCTCCTAGTTAAACTAAAAATCTTCGTTTATACGAAAATCTCTAGAATTTCTGGACCCCGATGGGTCCATTAATAGTTTGGTTATTTTTCTTGAATGCGGATTTTCCAAAATCGGGAAAATACCTGTATTTATATCCATATTTTTAACTGTCCTACAAACTTCCGGGTGTGGCTGCTTATTGTCGTTTCGTCGGGTGGAACATAATGATATGTATATATACGTGGGTGTCCCAGAAATTTCTAGAGATTTTCTTTTAATCGGTTTCATTTCAAATTCAAACTGCTTTCCTTTGAATGTTTAGATTCTCCAAAATGCCAGGCTACTAGAAAAGGTGACAAAAGTTGGGAGATTTGAAACCGACTGCTCTTGCCAAGTAGACTTAATGCGCACGTGGAAAGGAAACCTCACTAAAATCTAGTAGCAAAAATTATTCTTCTCAATTTGCATATAAAATCCTCCGAGTTAAGTTAAAAATCCGAAAGTTTATACGAAAATCTCTAGAGATTTCTGAATTAGTCTGAATTTACCCACTATTTTAGATGCGTGCCTCTCGCAGCAATGCCTGGGACTATTTGGATGGCCTGGCCGTACACTGGTACTGGGATGAAATATTTGGACCCGAGTTGATTGATAAAGCCCACGAGGAAATGCCGGACAAACTTTTAATAAACACCGAGTCCTGCATAGGCGATAAACCCTGGCAGACGCATGGACCCGAGCTGGGTAGCTGGACACGTGGCGAGAGTTATATGCGTGCCTATATGCAGGATTTTCAGCATCATATTAATGGTTGGCTCGATTGGAATCTGGTGCTGGACGAGCAGGGTGGACCCAACTATGTCAAAAACCATGTGGATTCACCGGTTATTGTGAATACCACAAGTCGAACGGAAATCTACAAGCAACCCATTTACTATGCCATAGGCCATTTCTCCAAGTTTCTGCCAGAGCACTCGATGCGTATCGAGACGCGAACCAATGTAAGTGACGCCTTTGCCCAACTAAGTGTTGTGGGCTTTCAACGTCCGGATGGCGGCATAGTGTTGATCCTCTACAATGGGTAAGTGGCAGTCGCGTGTGCGTGTGTGTGTGTTGCTATTTTTGGGCATCATCTGCGACACGGTGACGCTCAAGTGCCTTGACTTAATTGCACCTAAAACGTTGCACTCTTACAGCGAGAACTTACCCCTGGATGTGGCACTCGAAGATAGCCAAAGAGGAGCATTCAATCTGCGCATACCCCCACGCTCTTGGCACACAGTGCTCTATAAATGAGTTTCCTGGAAATGAGTTAAGTCCAGCTGCATCACGCTGCCCAAAGGACCAATTAGGATAGACGACAACGCAACGGAAGCCCATAAATTGCCTTGTAACAGGATGAGCAAATGAGGATGTGTTCGATCTCCAGAGACAACGGAAATTTGTTTAAGCTGCTCAATTAGCCGTAACGCGTCTGTTTACAATGAAATTTCATTTGGCGTTTAATGCTCCCCCCGCGCGCTCTCACCCCTCCACTAGGCGAACGGCAAGTACAAACGATATTTGTCCGATCAAGTTGAGTGACAACTGCCAGTCGAGCGGTAACAAAAACGGCCAACCAAAAACATTTCTCGCATAAATATTTTCTTTTGGTTTTTCTCAAGAGTTTTTTGAAATATTCTCTATAAATATGATTGTCAATTGAGCGCAAAGTAAATGCATTTCCCGCTGTCTTCATCCCTCGCACAAAAAAATGGGGCGTTTTATGTAAAACTATAAATTACCATATGAAACGCTCATAATTTTAGGTAAATTAATTTTTGGTATGGTCTTCCATTCAATAATATTTTGGCCAATATTATTTACATAGATCTTCTTAGTAGAGTTAATTCAATAAAAATATTCTTAGAAAATTTACCCTACTTTTGCGACGAGAGAAGATCATTAATGTTTACTTTATAATCGCCTATTAAAAAACACTTTAAAGGTCTGTATTCAGCACTACGAAGATTACTTTATATAAATAAATAGGGGAAAGTTAACTTCGGCTCGGCCGAAGTTTTGTATACCCTTGCAGCCTCCATTGAAATAAAAAAAGTTTTTCTAATTAAGACTACTATTTGGTCATTATTTTTCAAAAACAAAATGTGGGGCACCTACCTCAATAATTGGAGTTTCTGACAACATTTTTGGAATTTGGACCACTGTGCGATGTATGTAAGTTACGGATTGAGTGCTCTACGGGGAACAAAGTCGGTAATCGGTAAGTCGGTAAGTGGGAAATTAAATACTGATACCGATATCGGTTTATATAGCTTAACAGGCGGCGGGTTATTTTCTAGTATTTTATATGTATATGAAATTCGGATCAAGTTTGTTCGATGTCAGAAGAAAGTTTAGAAGGAAATTCTTGATCCAAGAATGATCTTTTGATACTTAATATCTTGACTCTTCAACTTTTATGACACTCTTCGTTTCTCGCTCGACTATCGTCAACAGCACCCAAAATGAGAACCAATTTTTTACTCGGAAAGAAATCATGAACTTTGAATTTGATTTCAGAAGAAACAGTGTCAATAGTACGGTAAGTACGAAAACACTTGATTCAAGTACAAAATTCTTATGTCAAGTACGATTTTTTTTAAAATCTAAAATTCATGTCTAAACATTTTGTCGGTATATTTTAAGATCATTTCGAACTATTAACATAACTTATTCATCTTTCCTTCAGGTGGTTATAGTCTTAAGTCAAACCCGATTTACTCTTAAAACAAGTACATTAAATCCTTTTTTGAGCTTTATTAAATTCTAAAGTCATTATTCAGACAAAATATGTAAGAGCAACAAAATAAGAGCAATTACAAAATTTTCTTGTTTTAAGTCTATAAAATTGCAAAGCTATTATCAATTTGTTCTTCATATGAGATCTTTTTATTGATCAGAGAAGGCTGGCCAATTAGTCATCTTACGACCAAGATGTTATTACTATAGGTGGGAAATCTGCCATCACTTCATAAGAAAAGTGTTTCGACTTTGGATGTACATTTTCCAAAAATAACAGTTACTTGTTCCATATTTAAATTCCGCAGTCTTGCGGTCAATTTCCGAACTTAGGAGTAGATTTTCCAAAACTTGATAGTTGATTTATACTTATATATACTTATCTATGAAAATGAGTTGTGAGCCTGATCGGATAAAGTACTAAACTGTCTTATAGATCTGTTTTCCGCCCATTTTCCGACATTGGAATTAGATTTTTCAAAATTTTGGAGTCACATATTTCTTATTTTTGTATGTGCCGCTTTAGAAATAAGTTTGAAGATAATCGGAAGAAAATTGATCCAGCAAATTTCCCCGCAAGTGGTTGGATTTTCCAAAAAAAATTAACAATATTTTAATGGAATTTCCATAGAACTTAAAAAATGAGTTTGAATGCGATCGAATAGAAAAATAAGTTTTTTTTAACTGAAAAGTATTTTAAAGTAGTTTTCCGCCCATTTTCCAACTTAAGGAATCGAATTTTTCTGACGAAAGGTATGCAGTTATTGTTGAATTTCTATATAGATATTCTAAAATGAGTTGAACCTGATCAGATAATAAAATAAAAAGTTTCATACAACAGTTTTCCCCTTATTTTCCGACTTCGAGGGTAGAGGTTCAAGCCAGCAAGTGAAAGTAACCTAGTATAAGTTCAAAATAAAGTTCCGTTAAGGTTAATAGTCTATAACAAATGCCGATATATTTCAGTATTAATTCAAATATTTCATAAAAGATTAACAAAATATAATTCGAAGCTTAGCTTGAAAAATTCCCTAATAAAATTTTGTGTTGTAATTTCACGGTCAGTTACGGACTTAAAAAAGATTCACAATTTCAGTTTACCCAGAAAATAAAACCAAACCAAAATTTTAAATTCGGAACGTTATAAATTTCATCCTTGTTGGCTTGTCTTGGTATATCCAGATCACTTTGTAAGATGTCAGCATGGATTGAGAACAGTTCTCAAGTGCCTAACAGCAAAATACACTTATCAGCAGCAATGAGAGGCGTCAATTACATGCGGCACCCTCACCCTTTTGTTCTGCCATGGGATCTAAATGGGATGATGATGATGACGCTGGTGGCTGCCCCGAGGAAAGTGCCAACAACAGCAGAAGCAATGTGTTGAGTTGTGTACTGCAGTTAATGAGGCTCATTATTAATATGGCAACGATATGTTTGGTGTCATAAGCAATGAGTATGCAGCAAGGGAATTTACACGCGCTACAGGCTCTGTCAGCAGAAGATCAAAGCGCATTCCCAGTCCCAGTCCTAGTCCCATGGCCATAATGTGTTATGAATTATTTGGAGATGGAAAGCAGCAAACTGATCCGCTTCCTGGCCACGTCGCGTGCTTGTCAGCAGCTGACAGCGCCATGTCACAGCAATTTGCTGAGCTGTAGGTGTTCCACGTCAGCCACCACCTCCTCGACATGTCCATGTAATGCCCTGTGACAGCCACTCAAATTGAATGCTCAAACACAGAAAACTGGATACCATTTAGCGTCAGATTTATTTCAAGCATAAAACGGCGATCGCATTTCAGAGCTAGAGCGAGGGGAAAGGGAAGTGCACTTAAGTGGCCCACGGGGTACAGGCGCCGGATGTGCGCTATCATTGCCCCCGGGTCCCTGAGCAAGTTGTAAGTACGAGTAGATACAAAACCAGAACGATTCGTATTTTCCCAAAACTATTTAGTTAGATAAGATTAGATTATCGGCCACCCACAGCGCATAGGCAAATTAGCCAACCTGCCGTGGGCCAAGTGTCATCAAACATCGCAAAACCTTCAACAAAATGCGACGTCCGCTCTCGCCAACGCTGGCCAAAGTGGCTGAACAGGAGCTGAACGAGACTCCCGACAGGATACAGCAGGATGTTATTATCTTACGCGTCTGGATACGTCAACAGCCGCATTTGCGTGCCCGCACCGATGATGACTTCTTGATAGCCTTTCTGCGACGTTGTCGCTACAGTCTGGAGGAGACGAAGCGTCGCATTGATCGTTACTTCACCTACTACAATCTATTTCCCGAGATTATGAATAATCGCTGTGTGACACAAAGATTGCTGGACATCAATCGATTGGGGTAAGTTCTAAAATGAAGATGCTTAGATTAAAGATGGTTAAATCAATGCATTTCTTTTAGATTTTATATTGAGAAAAAGGGACTTTTATTAGTGAAGAGCTTTGCAGAGACTCGCAATCGGAAAAGTTGCAATGAGAAAACCCAAGCTCTTTGTTGTTGTAGCTTTCTTATGTATTTGTGATTCTGTCCTAAGGAATGAGAGTTTCTATAGGTCGCATTACATTTACTATCAAAAGGGCTCCCACCACTGAATTATTTACCGGCGTCTCTCGAGAAGAAATCTGTTGTTATTTTTCTTTAAAAAAATTATACCAAACATTTTTATTCCTTTGTCAGAATATTTCTGGTGAAACGGCTTGCATATTTTATCGTATTAAAACCAATTCAGAACCGTTTTCCATACAGTTAAATGTTTTAATCAATATACATTACATTAACCATTAATCAATATCGCTAAATCAATCAATAAATTAAAAAAATTCTGAAATAGGAACTGATTCACTTTCAGAACCGGTCTTGAAGCGGCAAAATGCTTACCCAACTATACATTAAAATTCAAGTTCATAACTTAAGTAATTTCTGATGTATGGCTGCAAACTACTTAAGAAACATTTCAAATGGTTTCGGAAACGGTCAGAAACCGGAATATTTATAACCAACACTCCAAATTTTATGTTCATAGTCTAAATGTTTACTAAGATATAGCTTCAAACCACTTTTGAGACGTTCCAATCAATTTCGAAACCGGTATTAAGCCAGTTAAGAAGCGAACTGCATATTACCAACCCATTTTAAATAGTTCTTAGGACACTCAACTTCTCGAGTGCTCTCTTACCCGGTAACACAAATTAGGCCAACCGCCTTTCTTTGAATCATGTCAACACCATTGTCACAGAAGACAGAATTAAGTGTGCTATCGATTCGTTCGAACCATTTAAGTCGCCAGGCCCAGACAACATATTTCTAGCCCAACTACAACACAGCATTGGGCCTGGCTTTACACAATCTATATAAGCTGTCTGAAGGTCAACTATATCCCCACCAGATGGAGAGAAACTAAAGTGGTATTCATACCGAAGGCTGGCAAAGGTTCACACGTGAAACCAAACGAGTATAGGCCAATCAGCCTATCCTCATTTCTACTCAAAACTCTTGAGCGACTTATAGATTCACACCTCAGGCAAACTATTTACATAAATGTTTCAGTTGAGATGTTATAATTCTCTCAAAAGCCTTAGGAATTGCAGACAACTTGGAAATACCCGTATAATTTTCAACATCGGACTTATTACCTTTTTTGAAATTTAATTTGAAACAACCTATTTATGAATGAATGTAAAGTAAATGAATGTAAAGCAATTTTGTTTTTGAATGATAACATTCAGATGAATTTAATTTTAAATGTAATTTTTCGAATTGTAAAACTAAGAGCATAAGAGAAAATGTACTGAGAAAAATGTTCTGCACACACACAACTCACCTGCTACTGTGCAAATGACAACAGCGGCTAACTCTGCAAAGACAATAGCGTAGCCATGAAAATCTGCCGCAAAGACAAATTTTTTGTCGATTTAGTTTAAGGCCCGATTTCTCAAAGGTTCCGGTTGGTTGGCCAACCGGTCAAATTTGTTCCTCCAGTTGACAAGCGGTCAAGTGATTTGGTTTTCTCAACAGCAGTTTCATCCGATATCGATAAATTCCTATCGCTGCGTTAGGGTGACCAGTCACGGTCAACAAATTAGTTATTTTTGTTATGGCTTTTTTAAAGCTATTAAATGCTGCTGGTAATAATTTTGCGAAAAATTTATTAAAATTGATTGGGATGAATCAAATACTATAGCTGGGGACACTTGTTTACCTGCACGGCTTATCAAAGGATCGCTGACTACACAGAAGTCAGCCGCATTGGGAAGTTGCCACATGCATAAGAACGCAGCGTTGCCAAGTCCTGCTAGCAATCCAAGTCACAACAAATTGAATCGCAAATAGCCTAATTTCTAACAATTGTGCATGTAGATTTAGTCAACCTGAATCATTGAACAAATGTCGCATATACAATCCGAATTTGCTGTATTGCTCATGCATTAATGCGTGGCGCAATCCGGATTCAAAACATGACGTTAACAAATCGCTGCTCGAGCACTGGTATAATCAGTTAACCGCGAGTTCCGCCAATACAAACAGAGGCTCCAACATGTAACAAAATGTTAATGACTAAACGAATTTTTCAACTCCACGCACCAGGAAATCGGAATTTGATGACGGCAGAGCAACGTATACAAAATGCACAAGAACAAAGGCCTAAACCGATCTGGAATGATGCCACATTTGTTCAATGATTCAGGTTGAGGGCGCGACTAAGGTCTTGGGCTCCAATCCCAGTCAGTCCCGTAAAAGATTTATTTATTTAATAAAAATTATTCAAGGCAGCTGGGGTGTTGTACAAGCGATGTCTCTGCGAACCTGGACCTTGACGGTGTTGGTTGGGCCTGGACGGGGGAACGAACTTGGACGGTGGATTTTGATAGTTGACCTGGGTGGTGTACCTGGACGGTGCATCTGGACGGTGGACCTGGACGATGGACTGGAACTAAATTTTTTTTTTTTGTTTGATTTTAAAATGTTTTAAAAAACGGAACATTTCAACTCAGATCAAGATTTGGCGTTCTCAAAAAAAAGTTCTTGAAGTGAGAAATTGTTCTTAAAGTGATAAAATTCGGTCATGATTACTTTTTGTGACCGAAAGTGCTCATTTTGAGCCCAATGTTCTTGGTTTTTTCCCTCTGTGTAGTCTTTGCTCAACGATAACGATAAATGTTTGGACAATCTAAGCCAGAATAAGTGGAAAAACCGACACCAAAAGACCACGCCAAATATACAGAATCCTATGAGTGTGTGTCCCCATGTGTTTGTTTAGATGGGATCAGCGACTTTAAGACGAGAGAATTAAGGATGATTCAATACCAAGTTACGCTTACTAAGAAAAGTTTATGAAGCTTGTCAAGACGTGTCATGTTTAAATTCGCCAAATCAGCTACTCCACAACTTATTCAGTCATTTGCCTATTTTAAACACTATCTTCAAGGTTCGAACCAATTTTTTTTGATAACCACGATTTCTTGTGGTCTTCACAGGAGATTCAAAACTTTCAACCAAGCCATTTCGTTCAAGTTTAATAAGAAATAACCACAGACCACCAAGTTCTTAAACCAATTCTCATTATCACAGAAATCTCTTTCTTAGAAGCAAACAGAAGTCCAAGCTGAAAGCGTTACTAAATTCCTTTTCTTTTCAGAGTTTGCCTATACCCAGACATGCCAAAGTGCGATAATCGCACCGCTCTATTCATTACCCGTTTTGGTCACTTTGATCCAAATCTATATATGATGCGTGAGGTGTATCATTACTCGTCCATGGCCATGGAAATTGTGGCCCTGGAGAACGACTATGCCTCGGTGGCGGGAATTTGTGAGATAATCGACTTAGATGGTCTCAATTCGGACAAGATGCGTCGTTTTGACAAGGTTTTCTTTCGCAAATGGTGGAACTGGCTGTATCACTGCAGTCCGCTGAAAGTTAAGGAAATGTACATCATTAATATGCCCAAGGATATACAGAGCACCATAATGTTTCTGTATAATGTGCTCAGCATGCAGGTGAACTATCCGGTAAGTGTTGAATGTATTTGTAAGAATTAAGCACTCAAGTGATTCGCTTGTAGATACGAGTCTTGAAATCCAGCGAAGAGTTGTTCGAGCACATTGGTAAGGAGAGTCTGCCAGAGGAGTATGGCGGTACAAACGGTCACATGAACGAATGCATTGCCTACATGGAGGATCTGTTGAATAGCTATCGTGGCTACTTTGAGCAGGACTGCCGATATGGGACCATAGAAGAGTTGCGTCATGGCGAAATTGCAATGTATGAGGCAGAGTTTGGGGCCAGTGGTTCGTTTCGCAAGCTAAACTGGGATTGACATTGACACATATAATTTTTTTTGTCGATCAATTAAAGATAACAACATTTATCGCCTAATTCGACTGCGTGTGTTTATATCTATTGGGTTGGAGGGTATCTGCCTAAGTTTATGTTCCAGTCATTTACAAGGCGTCGGCGTCGCAGTCGACTGATAAGATTGCCACTACACCCACCCAGCTATGCGTCAGTCGATTGACATTCAGTTCGTAGCTAGCAAAGCGCCCGCATGGCGTTCAAACTAAGACCACTGGATACCCCGCTGCAGGAGCTGGCCCTGAGCGAGTGCAATGAACAGGGCACGGAGCGTGAGGCCATGATAGCCACACTGCAGACATGGATTACCAAAACTCCACATCTTAAGGCGCCCACCGATGAGCAGCTAATGCTGGCCTTTCTTCGACGCTGTCGCTACAGTCAGGAGGAGACGAAACGGCGCTTGGACAATTATTACTCATTGCGTGGTGTATTTCCCGAAGTGCTGGGAGCGCGACAGGTGGATGAGGCGCTTTTGACACAGCTTAAGCGTGGGTGAGTCTGAAAAAATCCCGTATTTTGTACATAAAAAGCGAAAGTACTTAAACCAAGAGTACAACTTTTTGAGTTAATTTATTTCGAAATCTTTTTAGATATTTTAGACCTTATTGTAGTCCCAAGCTATACCAAGAGCTAAAAACTCTTGAAACTAAGGTTGGGCGAAACGTTTATTTTTCGGTAACTGTTATAACTGTCTAAAATATTAGTATTTTTAGTTATAACTAACGGTTATTAAATCAAAGGCTTCTATGATTTAAAAACAATTGAAATAAGTTCAATATCAGGGTTTCGTTTAATAATTCAAGATATATAATAATAACATTCTGCCTTTTCAGGATTTTGTCGTAAACGTCCTGATATATCTGTCTGATATAATCAATCCCGCTTTAGAGGAGCTCGCATGGCTCAGATGTGAACATAATTCCCAAATAATTCTGCGCTACATTTGCCAAATTAGCATAAATATCTTTATTTTCTCCCCACCAAGATAGTGAACTATCATCTTGGGAAACAATATACTTTTCTAAATAACGCTCCACTTCAATTAGAGCTCGTGGATATGATTTGCGCTGGGGCGAAATTTTGGCAGCTTTTTGCATAAATGCTCCAAATATGCAAAAGCGTTTGATTTAAATAAAACAAGTAAGGGAGCTGTAGTCGAGTGTCCCGACTACAAAATACCCTGTTCCCTTGACTTCTTGTGTTTTCATAAGCATATACACACACTCACACATACACACACACACTCTAACATACGCACACACGCATGGCATGCGGCCGCGCGCGATAACTGACAATGCAAGACCCCCCCTCTCCCACAAGCAAAATTGATTCGTATATAACTTCGGTGTTTACTGTCCGATCTTAGTGATCTTTTCAGAATAGATAGATATTGGGCCTTACTTAATATATATCTAGTTTGGAAGGTCTATCTTAAAAATTGTGGTTCTGACAGTTTTTTGCGCTTAAAGGGGGGAGGGGGAGGAATTTTTCAAATCTGAAACAAACTCGTATTGAATCGGATATACACCTACCTACATTCAAAAATTTGTGGCTCTAGCTCTTATAGTCTCTGAGAAACACGCGTTCATACGGACAGACGGACAGACGGACGGACAGACGGACAGGGCTAAATCGACTCGGCTGTTGATGCTGATCAAGAATATATATACTTTATAGGGTCGCAAATGCTTCCTTCTACCTGTTACATACTTTTGCACAACTTCATGATCCCCCTTTTCCCATTTTCAATGGGAACAGGGTATAAAAATAGGGGAAAGTTAACTTCGGCTCGGCCGAAGTTTTGTATACCCTTGCTGCTTCCATAGAAAACAAAACAGTTTTTCTAACTAAGACTACTTTTTGGACCTTACTTTTCTATGGGATCTATACTATATAGATGTCTGATTTCGACCAAATTTGGTAAAATCATGGAAAAGCATAATACACTGTTAATTACGAAATTAGGAGGCGATCCCATTTAAAACAAAAAAGTTTTTCTCACTAGAACTTCTTTTTCGACCGATCATTCATACTGCAGCTATATGCTATAGTCATACGATTTCCACCAAACGTTGTAGAATCGTGTAGAAGTATATAAAATATGTGTATGCCAATGATAAGGACGTTTTCATTAAAAACAAAAAAGTTTTTCTCACTAGGACTAGTTTTCCGACCGATCGTTCCTATGGGAGCTATATGCTATAGTCATCCGATTTCGACCAAACTTTGTTGAATTGTGTAAAAGTATATAAAATAAGTGTATGCCAATGATAAGGACGTTTTCATTAAAAACAAATAAGTTTTTCTCACTAGAACTAGTTTTTCGACCGATCATTCCTATGGGAGCTATATGTTATAGTCAACCGATTTCGACCCAAACTTTGTAGAATTGTGTAAAAGTACATAAAATAAGTGTATGCTAATGATAAGGACGTTTTCATTAAAAACAAAAAAGTTTTTCTCACTAGAACTTGTTTTTCGACCGATCGTTCGTATGGCAGCTATACGCTATAGTCATCCGACTTCGCCCAAACTTGGTTAAATCATGGAAAAGGATAGAACACTAAGAATTACCTACTTTTTAGGCGTTTTCATTAAAAACAAAAAAGCTTTTCTCACTAAGACTAGGTTTTCGACCGATCGTTCCTATGGCAGCTATATGCTATAGTCGTCCGATCCGGCAGGCTCCGACAAATGAACAGCATATTTGTACCAAAAGACTTCGTGCAATGTTTGGTGAGGATAGATAGGGAGGAGATAGCATAGAAACAGACAGACGGACGGACAGACGGACGGACGGACAGACGGACAAGGCGAAATCAACAGCTCGTCATGCTGATCAAGAATATTTATACTTTATGTGGTCTGAGATGCTTCCCTCAATGCGTTAAAAACATCGGCACAATTTTATAATACCCTCTGCAAGGGTATAAAAATAGGGGAAAGTAAACTTCGGCTCGGCCGAAGTTTGGTATACCTTTGCAGTTTGTTTTTCTAAATAGGACAACTTTTCTGACCTAACTTTTCTATGGGGGCTATACTATATAGATGTCCGATTTCATGGAATCATGGAAAAGCATAACAAACTGCTAATTACGAAATTTGGAGGCGATTCCAATTAAAACAAAAAGTTTTTCTCTCTAGACCTTCTTTTTCGACCGATCATTTGTACTGCAGCGTTATGCTATAGTCATACCAATTTGGCAAAACTTTGTAGAATTGTGTAAGAGTACACTCAAAAAAATCAATCCAAACGGGATTACATCAATCCGAAACAGGATTAAAAACAGGGTAATCCCGGACATTCTTAAACCAATCCGAAAAAGATTGATTTGATCCCACTTTTTTCAATCCTGAAAAGATCAAATTTATCCCGCGGTAAAGATTAAATTAATCAAAAATTTCGAGCTCAATTTGGCCGAGCCAAAGTTAATTTCCTTTGCAACGCATAGAAATATTCATTTCCGACCCCATAATCCATATATATTCTTGATCAGGGCGACGAGCTGAGTTCATTTAGTCCTGTCCTTCTGTCTATCTGTTTCTACGCAAACTAGTCTCTCAGTTTTAAAGCTATTAAGCTAAAATTTGGCACAGAGTCTTTTTTTATACCCTGTTCCCATTGAAAATGGGAAAACGGGGATCATGAAGTTGTGCAAAAGTATGTAACAGGAAGAAGGAAGCATTTGCGACCCTATAAAGTATATATATTCTTGATCATCAACAGCCGAGTCGATTTAGCCCTGTCCGTCTTTTCGTATGAACGCGTGTTTCTCAGAGACTATAAGAGCTAGAGCCACAAATTTTTGTAGATAGGTGTATGCCCGATTCAAATCGAGCTTGTTTCAGATTTGGAAAATTTCTCCCCCTCCCCCCTTTAAGCGCAAAAAGCTGTCAGAGCCACAATTTTTAAGATAGACCTTCCAAACTTTACATATATCAAGTAAGGCCCAATATCTATCTATTCCGAAAAGATCCCTAAGATCGGACAATAAACAACAAAGTTATATAAGAATCAATTTTGCTTGTGGGTGAGAGGGGGGCTGGCATTGTCAGTTATCGCGCGCGACCGCATGCCATGCGTTTGTGTGTATGTGTGAGTGTGTGTGTATCTAAGGAAAAACACACGAAATCAAGGGAACAGGGTATTTTGTAGTCGGGGCACTCGACTGCAGCTCCCTTACTTGTTTTTACTGCACGCTGCTAATATGTCTAAGCCGACCGGATCAGATGACTTTATCTTATAGCTCTATAGGAACGATCGGTTGAAAAACTAGTTTTAGTGAGAAAGACTTTTTTGTTTTCAAAAGGCTAAGGAAGAAAAATTTGTTTGTTTTAAGTGGTACCGCCTTGAGCTTTTCCATTTTTTAAGCTTTCAACCAAACCCATAAGACCATTCGGTCGGAAAATGGGTCAAAATAAAAAAAAATGTTTTTTTTTCAATGTTACAATGTTTAACTTGGACTTCGTTAATAATATATGCTTTCAAACAGATTTTGCACAATTTGGTCCGAAATCATTATATCAAAACGAGCAATTGAAAGGGTATTTAAACTTCGGCACAGCCGAAGTTCGCTTAGCCTTCTCGTTAATTTTAAATCAGCACCGTGATTCATCAAACCTGTAAATAATATGCAGTATAAATCAGCAGATCATTGTTAATCGTATAAAAATAACCCAAACTAGTTTCTCCTCAGCATACACATCATACCCGCACGTCCAGTAAGTCCCCAAGGACCCAGAATCATCATATCGCGATTTAAAAAAATTGATCCTAAAAAATCAAGTCCACGTGAGGCGTTCAAACTTCTGTTTATCCTACTCGAGCTACTGGCCCTGGAGTGTGATAATGCGGGTATAGCAGGTCTCATCTATGTGGTGGATGCCCGTGATGTGAGCATGGAACAAATGATGCAGTACGATCCGTTTTTATTAAGGAAAACCTTCAATCTGGTGGATCAGTGTATGCCCCTGCGCTTCGTTGAGATTCATATGATCAACATGCGACGCGATGGAGTGGCTGTGTTTAATTTTGTCACCAAATTTCTGCCCAACCAACTGCCCTGGAAGGTAAGTGCTTGAAACTAGTGGAATGAATTTAAGTATAACCGTGTATGTACTTTACAGTTTGTGGTGCACAAAAAATCGGAGGATTTGTATGAACATATACCCAGAGAGGCCATGACCATTGAATATGGTGGCACGAACGGCTATGAGGCTGAGGCCATAGACCATTGGGAAGAGCGTCTAAAGGCTTACAAGGATTACCTGGACAGGGATGCACAGTTTGGCACCAATGAAAAGTTAAGGGTGGGTCTGGCCAATGCCTGGTCAAGTGGCGAATTAAGTGGCATAAGCGGCTCCTTTCGGAAACTGGAATTGGACTAGAGTTGCTGTTTAGTCTTTTTTTTATTATTTGAGCTTAATTAATTGCTAAATGGCCATTAAAAATTATTAATATTTCTAAATGATTTACTGGGTATCTCGTGTATCCTTTAAGGGGCTGAAGGTGGCTGAAACTTAAAAATTACTTTACAATTAACTAAATGGCTGGAGAGAGATGAGGGTTGACAATAAGTGGGTTAGGTACTACATTTTCTTTTAAAACTCGCATGCAAACTGCTGGAGGCGTTTGGTGGCGTCTTCGTGGGCGTTGACATAGAATTGGGCGTAGTCTTGCCAGCTGCTGTGCTGCTCTTGTTAATGCTCTGCACAATGAGATTAAGGCAATCCAAACTGGATCCATTGGCACTGCCCTCACAGTCTAAGGAAAGTACAAAAACAAATAACAAATTTTGAAATGAACCAGTCGTAATTCCATTCTGTTACTAACCTGTAAATTGTCCATATTTCTCCATATGTTTGTTGTAAAAACTAAGTTTATCTTCCAGATAGGCACCGGCATATGAATTCTGCAATTAGGCACAAAAGAATACAAAATTAGCAAAGCAACAAGAAATGAAAAGACAAGAAGAACTTTGTCTCTGCCGAAGATTTAATGCACTTGCAATTTGATAACCTTATCCTTTAGAGATATGGGGCAAGTGTAAAGGCAGCTTAGGTAAGTTGTTACTTACTCACTGTAGTGATCAAAAGGAAATTTTAAAACGTACAAGAAATTATGTAAGTGCAAGATTGTAAAGAATAAAAGAAATAAGTCCGTCATAAAAAATGATACCACTAAAAAAAGGAAATCGAAAGCGAAAGATAAAGAAGATGCAATAGGAAGGGACATTAAAGTTTACACACCCAAGTAGTTAGTCTGCGTCAATACTACCCTTTATAAGCTTGCGCAGAAACATTATACCCAATATAGTGGGTCTATGTTCAAGAACGTGAACCCTTGACTTTTCAACACATAGTCGTTGCTTTACATGTAAATTGCCACTCATATCTGTATCAATTTCACAATTTCTAGTGTTATATTCATACCAAACAAGAAAGAAAGTCGGTCTAGCCCGACAATAACATACTCTGTACCTGTGAAGTGCTGCCCATCACCGTTATGACCGGCGCTGCCCATAGTTGTTTGTTTTCCATATAACTCGACAACCGTTCATCCAATCTTTACCACTCCTTAGGCGTATCGATAAATAATCTTGACTTCAAAATATGTCCAGAAGGTTCAAACCTTCTATCTATTCAACTGACAGAGGTATGACGTTTTTTCTAAATTGAGGGGGCGGGAGGGGGCGTGGCAAAAATTGAAAATAAACTTGATCTGCCTGCAAGTATAAGAAGCATATGTCCCATACATGTCAAACGACTATCTCTTACCATCTCTGAGATCTGTTTGCTCTTACGGACGAACGGACATGGCTGTATCGACTTGGCTGTTGATGCTGATCAAGAATATATATACTTTATAGGGTCGGAAATGCTTCCTTCTGGCTGTTACATACTTTTGCACAAACTTAATATACTCTGTGTATCTCTGGTACAAAGTATATATACTGATAGTACACAATTTGATATTTTATCAAGCAATATCATTTCATACCATTTCTATACTATAACATGTCATTTTGCCCATAAAGAGAAAGGGACGTAAATGCAAAGAAGGAAATAGATAAATACAGGGTGGTCCATCTATTCCAACTATTCATAATTTGACTTTAAAAACGTACAAATGTCATTCGTAAAGCGACTAATATTTAGTAAAAACTTTGACATTTACGAAATGTGTCGCTATTCTCTTGAAGAAAGTTGGAAAGTATTTAAAATATATTTCCAAAGTGTTAAGTCCTCGACTCGAACTGAGAGAAATTTGAAAAAAAAAAATGAAAACTCAATTTGTGGATCAATTCGTGAAGCGAGTTCGTGAAACTGGAATGTTGGTGGATAAACCAACCCGTGCACGTGCTCGTCCGGTGCGCTGACCGAAAACATTGCTGCGGTTGCTGAAAATGTGCGTGAACAACCATCGACGTCAACTCGAGCTACCGCGCAATGTTAAGCAGAGGTCGCAACAAACGGTCCTCTCTTTGCAGTTCTCACAAAAAAACCGGTTTCGTGCGGCGCATTGACAAAGAGGGATGGAAGCAACCTTTAACAGCGCTCTCTGTTTTTTTTCGGTCGTGAGAGGAGAGAAACACATTTGTCTTTGCTTTTTCGCTCTTGGTCTTTTGCCGACCGTTTGGGATAGACCGCTTGCCGAAAAGGTCTGTATGGGCTTGAGAGCGCTTGTGTGTGAGCTCACTCAGTGCATGCTTACATCTTGATGTGAATTGATCTCGATTAAATTAAAAGTTAAATTAAAAATATTAACTCTTTGTTAGTTGTTAAGCTTAATTCATAAAAATATACATATGAATAATATATGTATGTTCATTGTACAATTTAGCTACGTAAATTATTTGAAAGATACACATGAAGTGCACGAAACATAATTTCTGTAAAGGTATTTTTCTTAGCTCTTAATAAAAGTACTCATGATAAAATAATAAAATACATTTGTACATGTGCCTCACATTTAATTTTGTTTACGCATTTCGTGCATAAATACGTATGCATTCGCTCTCTCAGTCTTTCTCACACTTATACTCTTTGATCGCACCAGAGACTGCTCTCGCAACCTTTTCACAATAAGATTTTGATGTGAGGGGACTTAAATAACTCACACTTTGGGACCGCTTGACTGAAATGGGCCTGTTATTGGGTTGATGTCAGACCGACCAGCCTGAGTGTACAACAACAGCCGCTTGACAGAGAGCGCAAAAGCAGCACACAATCGGTTGAGGGAAGACCGAGCCCTTTTTATACCCTGTTCCCATTAAAAATGGGAAAAGGGGGATCATGAAGTTGTGCAAAAGTATGTAACAGGTAGAAGGAAGCATTTGCGACCCTATATTATTATCATTATATAGTAGAGGTGTTCTTATGTGTATCATATACTTCCACACTTCGTGAACATTGGAGCTGCATTGAAATAAGCAATATATGGCTTTGTTTGTATGTCAAAAACAGTCAGAAAGATTATAATGAATAAATCAACTTAACGAGTCACGAGCTCGCAAAGGCCACAAAACAACACTTAAAACCTGTATATATTCTTGATCAGCATTAACAACCGAGTCGATTTAGCCATGTCCGTCTGTTCGTCCGTCCGTCTGTCCGTCCGTATGAACGCACAGATCTCAGAGATGGTAAGAGATAGAGGTTCCACGTGTATGGGACAAAAACTTTTTATACTTGCAGGCAGACCAACTTAATTTTCAATTTCTTAATAATTGAGGTTCGGGTGATAGCCGCCTTAATTCTGCGTCCATTGAGCCCCATATCATCAAACTCGGTCCAGTAGAACTTGAGAAAAGGTGTGAACCATTTTGAAAAACGTGGTTTAGAGAAAAACGAGTTTAAAGTTTGCAGTTGCTAGGAAATTTTGGTCACCTTGAGTCACTAAAATGTCAGAAGAGGGGCTTAAGTGTTAGGTTAGTATTTGAGAAACATGCACTTAACTTTGCCCTTTTAAGCATGGTTTTACCATTTTTTCAAACTTTACAAATCTCTTCCATTTAAATAATTTTTTAAATTTTTGATTCGCGATTTTGATTAGCTTGATCAATTCCTAATTAAAGTGTTTCACTAATTTTGCAAATTGCTTTTTACTTTTTGTTATCCACCGTTCCAAGTATAGTCTCTAGAAACTAACACAGAAACCACTTTTCTATCGAATCGATCAACAATGGAAAAGTCGAAATTGACTTTTTATAATTCGCTTTTTCCACTGCCAAAGTCTCAACACAATAAAAAAAAAAAATTATTTATAATCCTGCAAACCAAATATCACAAAACACTTCTAAATTTATCATCTAGCAATTTTATGAGTGTGGAAATTGGCAAATACTTTTCGACAAACCTCTGTTTGGGGTTGAGAGAAAAAGAATCAAATCCACGTTCGAAATTGACAAAATGCCTATTTCTTAGTTTTCCAATTAAATGGACTCGCATCATAAGATGCGATAACAATCATAAGATGCCGTGTAGACGGTTTTCATGCAATTCGACTGCGACGATAATTTTCTGGATTCTGTTTTCTAAGCTCCAAAAAGGAGGTCAATTTTAAGCAATTTTTGGGAAGACGGTGATCGTGTACTTGGTGCTTAGTTCTCGTTCTTTTTCTTTCAAGAAGTTGTAAATTGCTCTCAAAAATTAATCTACCCATTGCAAGTGTATACAAAACAACAAAAACTGTCAACCAAAATGACAACGTCAAAAATTTTGCATGCTGTCATTTTCGCCTGCAAATGCCATAGAAAATGCAGTCTAACGATGCAACTCGTAGATTAAGCCAAAAATTTATGTCAGAGCCAGAAGACAAAGTAAGATTCCACGCAGGCAGCCAATTAAAATGCATTGAACCAGTGCAAAAGTGGCAAAAAGTTGCATTGTCTGTGAAGGCTAAGAAGGAAGGGGATAAACAGGGGGTGACCGGGGGTTCCCCTCTTATTAGCAATTAAATTAATTTACGCATACGCAGACGACAAGGCATCCGGAGATGCGCTGATTTCATTAGAAAAATGGCTAAAACATATTATAATTGCCACTTCTGGGTGGGTCGCCTCTGGTGCCTCCCAACTAAAGTGCCCAAAGAGCTGCCTGAAGATTTGGTCGTTGTCGTCGCAGCGTCTACAAGGATCGGGGAATAAGAAAAGGGGACTAGCCATCAGTCGGGGTGTGGGGGCTGTAGGTTTTTATGTATTTTTAGTGCTCGCACAGAAGAACAACAAGCACTCACACACTGCACTTTTATAAAGCGATTTATCATATTCCAAGCGTTTAGTGACAGCGTGCGCTCGATATGCCACATACATACTTACTCGTTCACAAGTATATGGAATTTCAAATATACACACATTCATATTTATCGTGTGCGTGTTTATATCTGAATGAAGAAAGGCCACTTATCATTCGAGCATTTATGAGTTGCGTAAAGATCTTAAGCCACTTTTTGGCGCGCTCTTCTTAGAAGTTCTTGTTGGAAATGTAACGGATATGCGGCATTAGGCGATTTGTATGTCGGAAAGAACATCTTGGAAAACTTGTTGAAAAATTATGATTATAAACCAAGAAAATTAAATTTTCTTAAATAAATAAGAAGATTTCAGATAACAAACAAATAAATAGGGGAAAGTTAACTTTGTGGCCGAAGTTTTGTGTACCCTTGCAGTTTGTTTTTCTAAATAAGATTTTTCTCGGACCTTACTTTATATAGTAAATATATATATAGCAGATTTCGACCAAATTTAGTGGAATCCTGGAAAATAAAATAACAAGTACATTTTTGAAGGCGAATTCCATTTAAAACAAAAAAAATTTTACTCACTAAAACTTCTTTTTCGACCGATCATTCATACTGCAGCTATATGCTATTGAATTTAATGTTCTAAAAGAAAAAATTATGAATCATTTTACGAATGCTCGGACGGATTGGGTAACCGGCAGAAATTAATAACGTCGTTGTCTTTGGCTTTAGACGTGTCTTTTTTTTTTTTTTACAATAAAATAACAGACTTACAAAAATTTGCAATAAACTTACAAATAATATGGGTGTGACATGGAAATCTCTAGTGATTTTCGTATAATCGTTTGCATTTTTATTTGAAATTCTTTACCTTTATATGCAATGGGACAAATATATCTTTAGTTGCTAGATCAGATTGTGAATGTTAAGCGATTTGGACCTACTACCTAAATCTACTTGGCTTTGAACTGTCGGTTTCAATTCGCTCAACTTGCGTCATCTAATCTAGTAGACTAGCATTTTGGAGGTACTTCAAATATAAATGTAAGCAGTTTTTGATTGAAATACAGGCGTTTATACGAAAATCACTAGAGAATTCCGTGTCAACCCCCGATAGAGTCACATAGCAGATGAAAAGATGAGATATAGGCACTCGTAATGTCGGACGATAATACGTTAAAAAAAATTTATTTATCGTTGAAAAATATGCCGACTATGTCGCCACGTCCAATTAAAACATCTATATATCGATACGATACGATATGCTATCTCCTCCGTCAGTTTTAAAGCTATCTTCACCAAACTTTGCACGGAGTCTTTTGGTACATATACGCTGCACATTTGTCGGAACCACCATACCGGATTCGGATGACTTAATGAAAACGTCCTTATCATGGCAACTCTTTTTAACTTCACACAATTCACAAGTTGGTCGAAATGGGCTGACATTAGCCCGCAACGATCGGTCGAAAAAGCTAGTTCTAGTGAGAAAAAACTTTTTGCTTTCAATGAAAACGTCCCGCACACTTTATACTTCACAAGTTCGAATCGACACTATAAGAACATCATCAAAAAACTACTTTAGTAGAAAAACTGTTGTTTTCACTCCAAACTTTGAATTTCTTAGTAAACTATGCTTTTCCATGATTCCACCATATTCGGTCGAAATCGGACATCTATATAGTATAGCTGTCATAGAAAAGTAGAGTCTGAAAACTTTTTTATTTTGAATGGAAATGACCTCAGAACTAGCATGTATTTGT
This sequence comes from Lordiphosa collinella, assembly GCA_018904265.1. Classification (NCBI taxonomy): domain Eukaryota; kingdom Metazoa; phylum Arthropoda; class Insecta; order Diptera; family Drosophilidae; genus Lordiphosa; species Lordiphosa collinella. The sequence continues at coordinate 377,131 of JAEIFV010000024.1, forward strand.
TTTATACAATTCTACAAGTTTTGGTCAAAATTGGATGACTATAGCATATAGCTCCCATAGGAAAGATCGGTCAAAAAACTAGTTCTAGTGAGTAAAACTTTTTTGTTTTCAATAGATACGTCCCTTCCAAGGATTTGTCAAAATCCGATTACTATAGCATATAGCTGCAGTATGATAAAGAATTTCTAGTGAGAAAAACTTTTTTTTTTTATTTGGGATCGCCTTCAAATTTTATAATTAACAGATTGTTATGATTTTCCATGATTGCACTAAGTTTGGTCGAAATCGGATATCTATATCGTATAGCTCCCATAGAAAAGTAAGGTCCGAAAAGTAGTCTTATCTAGAAAAATAAACTACAAGGGTATACAAAACTTCGGCCGAGCCGAATTAAACTTTTCCCTTTTTTTAAACAATTAATGTCTCAAGGATCTAAGATTCCATGAACCAAGTTTCGAACCAAAACCTTAGGTTTGTTAAGTAAAGGAACCCGTCAGTGAACCGAACCTTAGATTTCCCAAAGGGTTCGAACCCCCGAACCTTCCCCAGAGTATCGGAGGTCTTTGATCGCATAATTTTAAGTTCAGTGAGAGCGTCATTTTTTAAAATCGTGTCAAATGAGTTCTTAATTACCTTAATAGACCTGATTATTCTAAAGAAAATGTATTTTTTTGAAAATATTAATAATATCGATAAATCGATCTTTTTTACAATAAAATATCAATATCGAAGTCAAGTTTTTTCAATTTCGAATGAAATATCGGTAAAGATATTTTTAATATATCCGGCCAGCCTAGCTCAGAGCGAGAGCTGAAAAATATCGAATTCTAGGAAAAGTTAATTTGCGGTCTTTGTCGACATGACCAGGCTTACCAAGACTCCATATAAAAGTGAGCTATTTTGATACAAGCAGAAGGTATGAATAGAGAGGTCTCGAGCCAGTACATGTAAGCTCAATGTTAAGCCTCGAGTTGATTTATAGCAGAGCTCGTAAATAACAATTGATCGTTTTTCCCTTTGCGGTCTGCTCAATAACAAAACCGAAAAAACTCATGCACGCTTGCTCTCGCTTTGAGCAAAACACTTCGTTTCTCCTGGTTTTTGTTTTCAGTTGAATGTTCTCAGTTGAGCTGTGTTTGTTTTGCTCATTCAATAACAATTTATAGAGAGCGGTCCGTCTGAGCGCTCGCACATTGAGATTCAGCAGAAGAGCAAAAAATCAAAGGCTCATCCTGAACGGTCTTTTTTTGTGTTTGTTTTTTTTTTTCAAGGTCTCTGTACCTGCCAGCGGGCGTCGCTAAGCTGGCGGGTGGGCGTGAACGGTCTTAACTTCTTTAATTCGCCTTTTTGACAATGAAATTTAAAACATAATTTCTCAATATCATAATTTAAATTTATTTTTTTAATATTTATTTTCGCGACAAAAATAATAACAATCCGAACGCACTTAATTGAGAATGGAAAGTGTGTCTTGTGTGAGTCAAAGCTCAAGCCGACACCTCACTCTTACATACACACACACACACACAAACGCAAATGACTTTTAAATTTTCGCTCGCGTCCATTTGGTCAGCGAGTGAACAGAGCAAAAGGTAATCAAAATTATTGGTTGTTCGTTAAGCAAAGAGCGAAATGTTCAAATGCCGATGAGAACGGCTCATCTCTGACTGTTTGCTCAAAGGATCCGTAAATAACTGTTATTTTTAGACAACGAAAAATGGTCAATTGTAATTTGCTAGCTCTGATTTATAGTGACTTCAACGAGTCGCTTATTGCAGATTAAACTATCGTCCCTAGCAGAGCCCCAGAGACACAAAAAAAAGACACAACAAAAGGTGATTGCAGTATTGCTTTCTGTTCTGCTCTTTTCTGGCAAAAATGAAAATTATTTTAGGTTTGGAATATACCCGGCCAAATGGAGGGGACAGAAAAACTAGCAGACGACCTACTTGCTCTTCTATGCTCACCCATTTGGAGAATCAGAAGTTCGCAGTCAATCGGCTTGCATCTGACATGAGTACCTAGCAGAGATCAACTCCATGTTTGTTCCACCATAGTGAAATGTATTAGCTCTCTGTTACAGAACCGAAACTCCATCCAAATGACAATAAATCAGAGCTGGGAAATTAGACATTGATCGAACGTAACAGCAAATATGATTAGCTAGACTAGCACTTATCTACACATATTTTTCTTTACTGAATCACTGAGGCATTTTACCACCTTAAGAATGATTCACCTTGCACCCAGGCTGATTTGCGTTGAATAAACCTCAAGTGAGTGCCATACTGATAGCTGGGTGTTTGAAGTGGTTTGATAATTTTTGACCAGGTGTTATTGTTAAATGGTTATTGAGTTAAGAGAGGGCACTAAACAAATGTACGATTAGCATTTCTAGGGGTTTATAAATATCAAACTCCAGTCGGGCCTCTCCCCTTCGCACAACATGAATGGATTTGGATGAGATGGATGGATTGTCAGCCCTCAGGCTCTGCACTTTGGCTGGCTGCCAGATTTTAATCAAACTATGAGCGCACATTAATATCTGTCCTTAGACCCCCACTGCCATACAAATATGCAAAAGTTGTATGGTAAATTAACAAATTTGTACATTAAAATGTGAAAAACTCAAACAAACTGCATGGAAATTACTCAGCCCGATCCGCAAGTGTATTGCAAAAATGTTTGCATAATTGTTGACAATTTGTTTGGGACTGTCTTGCGACACCTTTTCCGAGGAGACATCATGTCATGTTTTTCCTGTGCCATTTGTCAACTGACACATTTTTTCCTCGCATTTGGAACTTGGAGCTATTATGAAATCGAGGTTCCTCTGCCTAAAAGGTATTTTGTCTTACGCTTTTGGGGGACAGCGAAAAACGAATTTGTTATAATTAATTTACAACACGATTTTCATTTAAAAGGGGGGAAAGCCTAAGAAAAGTTTTATTTATTGCAACGACCACCCCAAGAAAAGTTTCTTTTTCGTCTCCAGATGCTCTGGGGGCTGGCTGATAATTCATAATTTCCCCGTAATAAGCAGCAACCGGGAACGGTTGTTGCTTCTCCGTTTGTTTCGAGGTAGCTTATTAAGTCGCACGTCAGCGGGCGCATAAATTTTGGGCAGCAAATACAACTTGGGAACTTGGGGAACTGGGCATAATCTATTTTAGGACCCTGAGATTTTTGATGAATGTGCACGTCGCCGAAAGAAAAATGTACGAAAGCGCTTTTCATGCATGAGGTTTTTACGAGAAAATAATTGCGGAACATTTTCCTTTGCGGCTGATATTAATTGGCGTTCAAAAACTTACCAGATAATCGGACTGGCAGCTTTTACCACTGAGATGGGGCGCCAGATTGTCGCCTTCACGTGTGGGCGTGGACTCCTGCAAGAGAGAGGGCACCTAAGTCAACGCGAACCTCTTACAAATCTTCAAATCTTCCTTACCTGCAGTAAATCCTCCAGACTCTCAATATACTCAATGGCATTGCGTAAAATCTCCACCTTGGGCAAACGCTGATTGGGATTGGATGATGTGCGTCGCTTCAGTATCTCAAATGCCTCGTTAACCTAGAAAATCCCAAATGAGCATCAATTAAACCCTATAAAATTTGGAAATCATAGAATTCCATTAGGCAGCTCGTAAACCCCATCCCCCTGAGTGGCTCTTTAATAAAACATATTTTAAATTAAACAATTAAACTGTTGCTCGTGGTTGTTTATGATGGACAGAAGTGACATTCCTGCCCCCCATCATAAGTTAATGGCTCAACGAGGAGCTATAAATACGCCTGGTTGATCTAAAACTTTTACGATCTCAACTCATAAATGTTGTTGTTGTTGTTCAACACTTGGCAAATCCTGAAGTTTTATGCTTGTTGGGTGGTTTTTTATGTAGCCCTCCTGGTTTGGATGCAACATACATATAATTAAGTGTCAAATGATTACAAGTGACATTTATGTCATCGATGTGTTAATTTGTATGTCGCAACATTGTTGCAAAGAATTGTACTAAAAACTATTTGTATCCTAAGTCGTATTAGTAAGACTTAACATAGATTTCTACTACGATACTTTGAATTGGGTACCATCTTTTTAACCAAATTTTTGTTGGGTGTAAGTCGCTAAGAGTTACCAAATGATCTTCGAATCATATGTGAGTGATTCCCAGTTACAATCAGCCTACCAGTTTTGGAAAAGGAAAGATAATCCAGTACTTTTATCTAGTGGGATCAGCTTGTCCCATCTGTTCCACACCACCTAAACCATTGCATAGCGACAATTGAGAAAAGGCTAGGACACAGTTTGCTAGGTTTATCCATACCAAATTGGAAACCCTGAACTCGCTTTCTCCCGCTATATTAACCATTCATAGCTTCTTCTTTAACAGACTTAGCCTATTAACTCCATATATTAACAGCTCTCTCCTCATGCCAGCACATGACAATGACTGTTTGGAATTCCAAGGCAGCATAAATGGAAAAATCGACACAAAAATCGTTCGCTTAGTGGCATTTGTGTTTGTACCCATTAAGCCTTACAGTATTGGTGGGAGAGATTTTCGGTTTCTTTTCGCTCTTTCGCGTTTGACATTGGTGTTCCTTACTTACATCAATTTCGAGTCAGGACTATTTAATGTTCACGTACGGATCCGAGCTTGAAATTAGACTTTTCAGATTGATACACGAGTTTCCGGATTCTTTCAAGCCATTCAATACGATGCTCGAGATCAAATAAATCTTTGTCAACTTGATTTTAGCTCTCCATTTTTTTTTCTGTGTATGTTTTGAACCGTTTTAAATACCATACTTCTGGGTTTTAATATTCTTAAGTCAAGCCCGACTAATCCTTCAAACAAGTACAAAATATTTCATGTTGAATTTTAATAAAATCCAAAGTCAAACCCAATACATTCTTGAAACAAAACTAGAGTTCACTATGCAAGTACAATCTGTTCCTTGATTTCAGCCCATTAAATTCAAAACCTATTCCCAATTTGTTCCTTAAATGAGGTCTCTGTATTAAATCAAAATCAAAAAATCAAACATGTCTGGAAAGATCCAAGGGCCTTGAATAAACCAAAGACCAAGATGGATAGTTGTTGATAATCCATTGGTATCTAGTTGGCACTCGACTACAGCGCCTTCACTTGTTTAATATACTATTGATGCTCTGTATCAAAGGTACACAGAGTATATTAAGTGAGTGCAAATGTAGGTAACAGGCAGAAGGAAGCATCTCCGATCCCATAAAGAATACATATATATTCTTCATCAACATCAACAGCCGAGTAGATCTAGTCCTGGCTTTGGAACACTTCTTTCGACGAATAAAGGGTATATCCAAGTCAGAGAAGGCCACCTTTAACTTAAGCTCTCTTTTAATATACGATTTTGAATACCAAATATTTCCCGAAGGTTCAAGCCTTCTATCTATAAAACTGTGGGATATGAGGGAGGGGGCGTGGTAAAAATTAAAAAAAAAAACTTGACCTGCCTGAAAGTATAAGAAGTTTTTGTCCCATACATGTCAAACCTCTATATCTTACCATCCCTGAGATCTTTTTGTACATACGGGCAGACGGACGGACAGACGGACATGGCATGGAGGATAAGGAACTGAGAGAGGAGAGTAAGCAAATTTAAGAGAAAAGCGAAGAACCCGCTCTTACTGTATCGTTTTATTTTTGGGATAGGGGTGTGTAGGAAAACAATCAAGTGAAAAGCGCTCCCCGTCAGTTTACAGTATAAATTTGGACGATGCTCAAGACATCCTAGATGTAGTGCTGTTGTCTAAGCTGTGGTGTCTGTGAGTACAGTCTTTCGTAATCCCGAGTTCGAGTCGCAGTAAAGGTAAGTAAAAAATAAAACTAGAAAATTAAAATAGTTCACAATAAATGGAGTGGGGTGGGGTGGTGGTTTGGTGTGGTTGGTACCAACCCCTCACCGCCCTCCAGCCAAAACTCCCAGGCTGCGCCTCCCCCTCCGAAATCACCCTAAATTCCATGTAGGTAGGTAGGAAAATTTTCCCCCATTTAAGCGCAATAAACTGTCAGAGCCACAATGTTTACGTTAGACCCTTGAGTCTTTACATATATCAAGTAAAGCCCAATATCTATCTATTCTGGAATAAGATCGGACAAAAACACCGAAGATACTTAAGAATCAATTTTGCTTGTAGGAGAGTGGGGAGGTCTTACATTGTCAGTTACCGCATGCAATGGTGCGCGGGTGCTTTTGTGTGTATGTATGAGTGTGTGTGTCTGTCAATGAAAACACACGAAATCAAGGGAACAGGGTATTTTGGAGTCGGGGCACTCGACTACAGCTCCCTTACTTGTTTACACAAGAATTTTTGTACTCGATTTGAATCAAGAACTAAAGTTCTTGGATCAAGAAAAACGGGATCAAACATTCATACTTGGATCAAGAATTTCGTTCTTGGAGCGAAAATTTTCACACTTATCGAACTATTGAGTTCGAAAATTCTTGATACAAGTATGAAATTCGCTTTTTTTCTGTGAGTGTATGATTGGAAATGTTTCCCTTTCCCTGATACATACTTTTGCACAACATCATGATACCCTTTTACCCGTTTTCATACCCTTGCAGAGGGTATTATAAAATTGGATGTTGGATGCAGAGGGTATTATAAAATCGGATGTTTGTAACGCATTGAAGGAAGCATCTCCGACCACATAAAGTAAGTATATATATTCTTGATCAGCACGACAAGCTGAGTTGATTTAGTCATGTCCGTCTGCCCGTAGGTTTCTATGCTATCTCCTTCGTCAGTTTTAAAGCTATTTGGATCAAACATTGCACGATGTCTTTTAGTATAAATACACTGCACATTTGTCGGAACCGGCCGGATCGGATGACTATAGCATATAGCTGTCATAGTTACGATCAATGGAAAAACTTGTTTTAGTGAGAAATACTTATTTGTTTTCAATGGAATCGCCTCCAAACTTCGTATTTCTTAGTTCCCTATGCTTTTCCACGAATCCACTAAGTTTAGTCGAAATCTGACATCTATATAGTATAGCTGTCACAGAAAAGAACAGTCTGAAAATAAGTCTTAGTTGAAAAAACTTTTGTGTTTTAAATGGAAATGTCCTTAAAATTGGCAATTATTTATTTGGTATGCTTTCACACAATTCTACAAAGTGTTGTCGAAATCGGATGACTATTGCATATCGCTGCAGTACGAATGACCGGTCGAAAAAGAGAAAAACTGTTTTCTTTTAAATAGGATCGCCCCCAAATTTCGTAATTTTTAGTTTGTTATGCTTTTCCATGATTCCACTAAGTTTGGTCATAATCTGACATCTATAAAGTATAGCTTCTATAGAAAAGTAAGGTCCGAAAAGAAGTCTCAGTTAGAAAAACTTTTTTGTTTTCAATGGAGGCTGCAAGGATATACACTTTCCCCTATATACTTTCCCCTATTTTTCACTGTAGAATCGATATTCTCGGCCTCGGTTCGACGATTCAAAGGTGCAAAGCGGTGTATCGGGTATGTCCTGAAGTAGCAAGTAACATTTCGCGCTTGCGATATGGCACATCAGGTTGCGCTATCTTGCTATTATTGTATCATGTTATGATGGTATAACTGTAGGGGCTGCACATACGAAATTACGAACCGGTACAAAATACCCTGTTCCTTGACTTCGTGTGTTTTCGTATCCACAAACACACTCACACAACACCCAAAAAAAAAAAATTAATATAAAAAAATACAAATAATTATATTTTAAAAAAAAAAAATATTGGGAAAGCCAAAAGATTGAGAAGGAGATTAACTTTGTTGAAATGTGCGGATCTGCCGGGCGCCCATACGGTTATCCCAAACAGACTGCCGGACGAAGAAATCGCCTAGCGGATGGCTGACATTTAATGTACAAAATCTGGTACTGCTTTGCGGATCGGGCAGGCCATTGGTTACCCTTAGCTAACTGCCGGATGGTTAACAGAAATGTGCTGGCCGACGGCTGTCCCAAAATCGCCTGTTCGTACGGCTGAAATTTCCAGCACAGTTTCTGGTAATGCTGAACCGATTTGCCGGTCCGATGGTTACCCTAAACCGGCTGCCAGGTGGTTAATGGAAAAGGGCCTGACCGATGGCTGTCCTAAAACTGTCAGTCGGATGGCAGACACTTCATGTTCGAGCTTCTGGTATTTCTGTGCTTGATCGGCCAGGCCGATGGTTACCCTTAGGTCACCGCCGGATGGTTAACTATATTTGTGTTAATCATCCGGGTCGGAGGTGTTTTCTTCTGCCTGTTATGTCTGTTTTAGGCTGTCTTTCTTGGTTTTGCCGTCGCTGGCATGGAAAGACTGCTCTTTTGATAGACATTTCAGGCTTAAAATCGCTGATGAGTGAGGATTTGGACACTAAGCCTCCTTTGTTGTGTTGTGTCTGCCTCTGTTTAAAGTTATGCGAATATCATAACAAGACCTCGAGCCAGCTAGAAACTGCAAGTTTTGCACAAACGGAGTATACCTGTGTACCTTTGTTACGGAGTATAAAAATGGTCCAATGTTTTGCTCATCTGTGTTTTTAGTTAAAATCTAACAAATGTTTTAATGTTTTGTGGAATATTACTTACTTTTGTATTGCAAAGTGTAAGTAAAAGGAACTGCTCAGAATCTATAAATGTTGTGTCAACTTATTAACAGAATTATTTTCTTGATTCTGGTCTTCAACCTGACCTTTTGATTTGTTGATCTCTATGGCGATTTGCAAAGCGAATCGGAATTTGATTCGATTAATCTAGACTGGAATATCGGTTGGAGTCATCGATATTCTCAGAATGACAACTTCATCGCAATTAAACTTTCCTGGCAGTAAGTCTGGCTCAGCTTTGGAATCATATGGAAATTGTCCGATTTCAAGCCAAGCACCGAACAGCGAACCGAACTAACGTTCGTCGACAAACGGTTCCGTTCGGTTCATTTCTTCAACCGGTTAAATGACGTAACGACTTAGTTAAGGTAGGTTAATTTAATCAACTATATGAGAAGACTTGCCTTTGTCTAGCGTCTTCACAAAAAAACCCTTAAAAAAGGGTTCCAGTGTTTCCCAGATTTTGACCATTTCCTGCAATTGTCATCTCTTTTCTAAATATTATATATCTTTCAGCGATCTGTATTCTTTTCATGAAAATTGATGGTCGAATTTAAAGAATGTCCGGATTATTAGATTAATGAATGAATGAATGAATTTTTACTATAAAGATATTGATGTTACTCGTATAGATGAAGAAGCTCTAGTAAAGAAAGTGTACAGGCGGAAGGCGAACGAATTAGGGAAAGAAAAAAGTGTATGACGACCGAAACTTAGTTGGGAAAAACAGGTGCTAAAAGACTTTGGGGCGCTTAAACTGACCAACTGGTGCCAGTTCGCACAATACAGAGGCGAGGCATTACTCGCAGCGGCCGAGACCGTCAAACGGTTGTGATTGAAATATCGTGCCAAATAAGAAGAAGAAGACAGATATTGATATGAGTTTGAAAAATCATCAAGATATTATTAAAACTTATGGACAAATTGTGTAAGAGGTCTGCAAAGGGTTATCGGATAATTTGGAAATCGCTCAAATCAAAACTGGATTGAACTGGTGCCGGATAATTCGGAAAAACTGCAATTATATTGTGTGAAACACTCTTGGATTGTTGGACCAAAACCTAGAGAGTCGATAGGCCTAATTTGATCTTGCTTTCATTGTCTCTGAGACATAATTCTTTATAAAGACTAAAGGAAAGGGTTAGATCGACTGTTGAGGTTGAGCAAGAATGTAGTATTCACTTGATAAGATCGAAAATTCTTTCTTTAGCCTGATACATACATTTGGACGAACTTAGTATTGCTCAATTAGCATACAGGTAACGGGGACAAAGTTTAAGACACAGTTAAAACCCTTAAAAGCTCGTTTTTAAGTTACGCTTTTATAGACCAGGCTTCCCAAAGGAAATTGTCAAATTAGACCTGGTCACACCTAAAGTTTGCTGGTCCCGAAACTATTTTGATTCAATTAATTTGGTTCTAAAACGCTTTTCAAGAAATCGTTCAATTGACCGGATCGCAGTCAAAGAGTGATGGGTTCAAGAAAGGGCCTTAACCCCTAGATCGTCATCCTTCGTCGATTCGACTACCAAAAAGTGTTTACATCACATGTACATCAAATGTACATCAGGGTTAAAATAAAAATTCTATCACCCCTTCTCAAACTTCTCACCATCTCTTACCTTTCGTAATCTCCTGCGCTCACGCATGGTGGCCGCCTTTCGTCGATCTACCGTGACGCTTTTCTTTTTACACGCCTTACACGCCCAGGTCAGGCAGGGACGCGAAGATTGGGCCGAAGCGCAGACCAGAGGAGCCAGTACATGCTCCTCGGAGCTGAGGCTACTGTTCTCATCATCATAGTCTGTGGTATAAATGGGTGAGGGTGTCATGGCCATGGAAAGCTGTTGTTTATCAGCCTCCATGGGATGACCATAGTTGCAGGCGGAGGAGGCGGAAACGGCATTGCTCGAACTCGAATCGCCGACGGCATTGAACCGGCTGAAGAAATGCTGCAGTGTCTGATTGGCACTGGTGTGTGGATGTGGATGCATTAGGCCGTTGTTTTGATAAGCATACCCAGGATAATTGTTGTACTCCTGTTTGATACTTTGGCCCGTGGCCATTTCATTGACATTGTTATATTTGGTCATATTTTTTTCACTTCACTCCGGGCAACACTTCACTTGACTGCAGAGGAGCGACGGCAGCAGCAAAAACAACAACGCAACGACGAACCGACACCCGCTACAAACGCAACACATTTGGTTGACAATATTTTTCAGAAGATCCCAGATCGCACTCTCTGCTGCTGCTGCTGTGTTTTGAGTGGCTGTCTGATGCTGCTCTCGAGTGGAGGCTATTTTTAAAGCGATTCGCTATTAGGTCTTCTAAGACAGAAGGACGCTAGTGCTGACATTATTCTGAGTGTACCAGGCCACGCCCACCCCACCAAAAGAGAGAGATGGAGCTCGAGTGAATGGAAAGGCTTATAAATTGATATGGTACCTGGCCAGATCCACAATAAATTTCATCGAGGCAAACAATTCGTTAATGTGACATTCATTCTTAATGGAGACAGCGCGTCAATTTGCTTTGTTTTCCTCTCCCTCATCAAATTGAGCAAAAAAACAAAAATAGGCTCCCCCTCGGCAGATAATTTGTTTATTTATCGCTACTCAAACAAAATATATATCTTTGGAAATCACCTCTAAATCTTCTGCCATGATATTGTAAATCTTTTGTGTACGGGCTCGTGGTTTTCATTTTTATTCTATACATTTTCTATTTTATTTTGCTTGGGCCCACTGATAAATGTTTTGTTTTGATTTGCTGAGATTTGAATTTTTGTATATTTAGTTGCTAATCCTTTGTACTAAATCTACACCGGATATTTGGGCTTAATCGTCATTTGAACGAACTTAAAGGAGCATGGCCTGGCAAGTCACAAAATGCACAAAATACTCAGGTGTTATAAAAGAATCTACAATATTTGAATACGATAAGGGTAAGTTAATGGATGAGATACGGGGATCAGAGGAGGAAGGTCCGTGCTTTCTTGAAGTCGAGTTATTTTACACGTGTTTGCTTTTGTAGTCCTTGTTTTTGGATTCTTGGACTTGACAACTCTCACATCGGAAACAAAATGATGATGCTGATTACCATGATCCAACATTTTATGGACAGTAGAAGTTATCAACATTTTCGCCAAAGCTTGAGACATTGAGAGAATAAACTTAAGCCTTTTGATGACATACAGATGACTTTCTATTATCTGAGCAGTTGCCTCGTCTTTGTTGAAGAATCTCCGGGACGCATTTGCAACATTCCAGTTTCCATAGACCTGCTTGGGGGAGTCGCCAGTAATAAACTAAGTAATCCACAATTTTCATGCTTCAATTCAATGATGACGAGATAACCTTTTTTTCCGGGACTCTCAAGCTTACAAAATAGAAAAGGAAAATAGAATGCTACCCTTGTAAAACCCAATATAATGAACCAAAATTATTAATTGGTAGTGATCAGCAGATCTTTTTATTCAATTAAAATAGTTTGGGCGGGAAGAAAGTCGGGCACGCCACGAGCATTACGTTCGAAAAGAATGGCCGGAATAAACGAATTACATAGTATGTCAAGAAAATGTAAAGTTCGAGCCACTTGTAGACTGGGTTTTCTTTCAAAATTTTTTGAAGGCTTTACAAAAAGACGGAGATGCATTTGCATGTTTGAAGAGCGTGTTCGTTAACCTATCCTAGGCAAAAATCAAAGAGGGTGTGTTTGTTGGACCGCCAATTAAAATACTTTTGAAGCACTTCCAATTCAATTTGATGTTGTCCAAGGATAAGGAGGACACATGGAATTCGTTCCGTCGTCTGGTCACTTCATTTTTTGGAAAGTCATAAAGTTTTAACTACAATGAAGTCGTCGTAAATTTAATAAGAAATTAAGAGAAAATATGTAATTTTTGTATATATTATATTAATGTTATTATTGTATTCAAGCGCTACCCATTTTATTGCGACCAGGAGTGAAAATTTCGGTATTGTTCATTTTTTGGATATCTCTCCTGAAAACCTCGTCGTGAGAGTGATGAGCTAGGTGAACGATTTCATCAGGATATGAATGTTATGAAATTCCGCTATCAAGGATTTTGGAATAAGGCCATGTAGGGTTTCCACACGAGAGGAAAACTGTACACACAAACGACGGAGCAGAACGGACCAAAGACATTTTTAATACCATTTGAACGATAAAACTGAAATTGCTCATTTTTTAAGTAAGTGCTCATAACTTCTGATATGGATGTTGACGTACAATGAACAGTACGTTCAAGTGGCCCTTACGACACCAAGCCGAAGCCTGTTACGCGCGAACCCCAGGCAAAATAGCAGCCCACCTCCCGCCCAACCGACCGAGAGGCGCAGCCGCCAACGTGCGACACGAAAACCGGATCGAAAAGTACAAAATAATGTTAAGTACGGGACAAATGAGTTAAAATAGAGGTTTTTAAAGCAGGAAGAGAAAGTTCCGAATTGATTAAGCGGTAGAGTTTGTTGTAATCAGCACAAGGGACACGAAACGGATCATGCAAGCCATAGTTAGTAGTACAATGTTTCAAAGATAAGGGGACAATGTTACGGGACAGTCTACAAGAAACATTAAGATTAATTTGGCTAACTAACTCCGAAGAGTCGATTTCGCCATTAATTAGTCTATGTATGAAAATTACACCAAGCATTACTCTACGGTTAAGTAAGGAAGGAAGATTAATTAAAAGTAGTCTACTAGAGTAAGATGGTAAACAGACCTCAGGATTCCAGTTCAAGCCCCGAAGGGCAAACAATAAGAATTGCTTTTGCACAGATTCTATTCTATCTTGATGGGTGGAATATTGCGGAGACCACACACATGAACCATACTCAAGTGTAGGACGGACAAGAGAAGTGTGTAGGGATCGTCAAATTCTTTCGACCACCGCTTAATAAACCCAAGAACACTTCTGGCCTTATTAACAGTAGCAGTTACATGAGAGCTCAATTTAAGTTGATGGTCAAGAATAACCCCAAGATCATTTACTTCATTTAGGCGCTGCAATGCTACAATTTCCTACAGATTTCGATAAATGAACACTTTTTTAATTTGTAATATATTAGTTTACATCATCCAAAAGAGAAAAAAGTTTTAAAAAATTGTTTTCTTAGTTAAAATAGCGGTTAAAAATAAAACGAAATGTTCGATATCTTTGTCAATAGCATCCTCACTACAAGTTTGACAACAAAACAAGTAATGAATGATTGAAAGGTAATTTCATTAGCCTTAATATGGTATATAGAACTTATTCATAAGCTATTTCATATTTGAGATATTTGTAATTAAGTGAGAAGATCCTTTTTAATAATGCAAAAAACAATAATTTGTGACTATCTCGAAATCTGTTCTACTTAAAAATTTTTTAACTACAGATTCGGATTCAGCTCGTGACTTTACATAAGAAATGACTTCAAATTAAAGAGATGAAAAATGTTGTAAACAAGTGATATTCGCCAGTTTTTCACCTGTACATTCGGCGGTGTCCCACAAATCTCTTCCAACCAAATTCCAACCCAAAACCAATTCTCAGTGTCCTAGAAACCTCTTCGGTTGGTTTTAAATCTCTAGTGATTTAGTTAGAGATTTTGCTAAATTCACCGCTAAAACTATTTTGATATGTAAAATTAGTTTTGGAAATGTAAACTACATTATTTTACTGTAATGCCGTAATATACCAAGTTTGGATGTGATTTCTGATTTCTGAATTTCGGTTTTCTCTTTGATTTTATCAAGTCCTATAAAAAAATCTACGGGATTTCAATGATAACAATCTGAAGTACCATGACAACAAGCACTTCTTGCTTGTAGAACTCGAATTTGAAAAGAGCGCCCTGCGTTCAACTGCTTGTTTCAATGATTTCGTTGTGGAACTTAAATTTGAACGGCTGGTCCTGCTTGCGAGTTGCCAAGCAGTTGCTTAGATGATGGAAACTGCTTAGATGATGGAAACTAGGCAACTGCTTGTTTGATGCTCACCAAAAATGAAAGCTAGATGGCGCCACCAAGGAGCAAGCAGTAATCTTTGCAATGGGGGAAAAAAAGGTTTAGTTTGCAAAGATTGTTTATTATACACATGAAAAAAAGAAAAATATAATCCTAACATATAACATTCATATGACCCAAAAGCAAAAAAGATTAATGGGAAATTAAAAAGTTATAATAAATAATATTTTAATTTTAATTGAAAAATAATTTAAGTTATAAGTTAAAATAAAAAGAATAATAGGTATGGATAGTAATTTAAACGAAAAGAAAGTTATAAATACAAAAATGATGGTAAAACAAAATGAGTATGAGAGCACTTTATGTACAAAAGGAGTATAATTGACAAAAAATTATTATTAAATTTATTTATTAGTTTAATTAGGAAATTAGTTTTTGTTTTCGGAATAAAAAGTATTTTATAAATTGTAAAGTGCTGCCCATCACCCTTGCGGCTGGTGTTCTTTGCAATTCGATATTTATTAAGATGAAGTCCAAAATAATATTAAACATATCATTTTTATACTCTGTACCAGAGGTACACAGAGTAAATTAAGTTTGTGCAAAAGTATGTAACAGGCAGAAGGAAGCATCTCCGACCCTATAAAGGATATATATTCTTGATCAGCATCAACAGCCGTGTCGATCTAGTCATATCCGTCTGTCCGTCCGTCTTTCTGTCTGCCTGTCCGTCTGTCCGTATGAACAAACCGATCTCAGAGATGGTAAGAGATAGAGGTTTGACATGTATGGGACATATGCTTCTTATACAAGGTGGGCCAAAAGAAGTCATCCGATGTTGTTTGGCTTTCATTTTTTTTCTAAATAAAAAACGTATATTCTGTTTTTTGATTTTATTTATTTGAACCTTTAGAATTTTATTGGTCATTTCGATATCGACGATGATATCGGCCAAATGGGCGCCGTTACAATTGATTGCCATACGGGCTCGTTTTATGGCATTATTCATCACTTCGGCAAGAACTTCGGGCTGCAGATTCTCTCACTCGTGTCGAATGTTGTCTTTGAGGGCTTCCAAAGTCTCGGGCTTGGTTACGCAAACACGGTATTTCAAAAAACCCCACAAAAAAAGTCTGGAACGGCTAAATCGGGCGATCTTGCAGGCCAGTGCAAATCGCCAAAACGAGAGATGAGGCGACCCGGGAACGCCGCCTTCAGAATGTCGGTGGTGGCTCGCGCAGTGTGTGCCGTTGCTCCGTCCTGTTGGAACCACATGTCCTCCAGTCCTAATTCGTCCAATTGCGGCAGAAAAAACCCGGTTAACATGACCCTATAACGCGCACCGTCCACTGTTGTCGTTTGACCAGCGGCGTTCTCGAAAAAAAATGGCCCGATGACTCCTCCAGCGTGAACAGCGCACCATGCAGTCACTTTGAGCGGGTGTAATGGCTCCTCGTGCATCACTCGTGGATTTTCGGTGCCCCAAAAGCGATAGTTTTGCTTGTTCTCGTACCCGCTGAGGTGGAAAAGAGCCTCATTGCTCATTATGTTCTTGGTCGAAAAATCGTCCATTTCGTCCTCGAGATTGAGGATGGCTTGGGCGTAGGTTACACGCGTTTGGCGGTCGACAGGCAGCAGCTGATGCACGGACTGGACCAAAATTCGCCTTAGGGACGACCGACTGATGGCTAATTGCGAGGCACGGCGTCTAGTCGATGTTTCCGGCGACAGCTCGACATCCTCGCCAACAACGGCGATATTCTCCCCCCAAAGGGGGATTATCATCCCCACCTTGTTTTTCTTTTTTTTCCCTCTTTTCTCCACCCCCAAAAAAAAAAAAAAAATTTTGTTGGGGGGTTTTTAAAAAAAAAAAATACATATATTTTTTTTTTTTTTTTTTCTCCCTTTTTTTTTTTTTTTAAAATTTTTTTTTTTTTTTTTTTATTTTTTTTTCCCTTTAATAAAAAAATTTTTTTTTTTTTTTTTTTTTTTTTTTTTTTTTTTTTTTTTTTTTTTTTTTTTTTTCCACCCAAATTAATTTAATTTTTGATTATTGTTTGTTTTTGTATAAAAAAAAAAAAAAAATAACCCCCCCCCCCGGGGGGGGGGGGGTTGACCCCACAAAAAAAAAAAATATTTTTTTTTTTTTTTTCTTTCTTTTTTTTTTTTTTTTTTTATAAAAAAAAGTATTAATCGCTCGGATATAATTTATGTTCCTGAAAATTACACGACCAAGCCAAGTTTTTAAAAATTTTCTTAGGTGGCATAGTATATAAAATATCGTTCAAAACAATAAAATATGCTCACAGATGGACCGAACTGTAGTTTAATTATCATCAATATTAGCAAAAAACTTATGATAAATATGAATGATATTTTTGAACCCTGAAGGATTCTCCTGTTTATTAGGATACTCCCTGGGACACACTATAAAAGAACTTGGATCAAAACAATGAACAAACGAAAGTAAGCCGCAATCGATCGCATGGGTCTTCGAAGCTGAAAAGAAATGATTGCCTGTTTCTTCTTAGAAAACGGTAAAGCAAGTATCATTAGATTACGATTGGTATCCTTGAATCCTTGAATATAACTCATTTTAATTTATTTATTTACATAATTCAATCAAGTTCTAATAAGCTATTCTCAAATTTCTTGGGACGAATGAACAAAGTAAGCTTTTTTAAGTGACAATTTGCGCTCAAAAGCCAAATAATGATCCCAGTACATGGTGTCGTTGTTGATCACTTGATTTTCCCATTTGCCATTGGGATTGCTGAAAATTTATTATTAAACATAACAGAATGCATATACAATTGCGTTAAGAACACTTACACTTTACCACATCCAGTAACTGAAAGAACACGGTAGGTTTTATCCCCATACCACCAGCCACCATTGTTACGCACCGCACAATTCCCTTGCTCCCACTCGTCGTTATCACGATCGTAGGTGGAAAATTTCTGATCCAGATTTCTAACCATGCCATTATCTGTACCATAAAAATACCCCAAAGACTTAATTCCGTAACTCTCTTCCTCACTACCGATGCTAAAATCAGAATAAGTTCCCCCTTCATGGGAGTCACTGGAGTACGTAAGATCTATTCTAAATTGATGCTTCCCTGAGTTGGTCATATGATATAACTTTTCTAGTCCTATGAAAAATTCTCCATTTAAATCGCCAAATCCATTTCGATACTCCGACCAGTTTCTATTGAAGTCCACACTGCCATCGAAACGCTTCTCCACCACAGTCCAACCGCCATCGCAAAGAACATGCAAAGAACCCAAGCTGGGCACCAGGATTTCATGTATACCCGGAGACTTCTCATAGTCAAAGGGAACACAGCTGGAGGGTTTGGTAGCTGAATCCTCCACACTTCGTTTCCTGCACTCCAGAAGGTTCTCTTCGGATTTATTTAATTGCGCCAAAAGGAAACTATTATCTTTAGCTAACCAATAGTTTGTTTCGTTCAACTGCTTAAAATTTCCTACATTGGGATCTGTTGTACGCGTATCATCAAGGTTGCTGATAAAATCTTGAACTTTTCCGTTTGTGTTCATACACAATGTTTTCATGTCGTAAAAAGATATTCGATCTTCTGTATTTTGGAGCATTACGTTCCTAACTGTATCCATTGTGGTCTTTAAATCTGCCATATCAAGCAACTTGTTTTGCAATTCAGTTATTTGCCTATCTTTGATTTTCAATTCCTCCAAATGGTCCAATGGATTCATAATGCCACACACTACGTCGCAAGGACGCAAAACAATCTGAAAAAAGTCTCACACTTTAATCTATTTAAATTTTTCCTAAAATAAAAACTTACTCACATCGCATGATGATTCTTTATGGAACACCATTAGCACCGAATAGATGAACAGAAAAACATTTACTTTCATTTTGATTTTGTCACTTTCACGTTAGAATCAAAACTAATTCAAAAGTGACCCGTTGACTCAAATGAAAGCTTCGTTTTCATCAAGAGCGACATTTAGGTGTACTTAGTATAGATAATGTCTTCTTGGGAAGCATTCATAGGGTGGAAGGTTAAAGTAATTGATAATTCTATTTAAATGTGCAATTGCAATTGAAACGAGGGTTGCCTTTCATAATTGCAACTAAACATTCAATTTGTAAAACAGAAATTTTCCAAATATATTTGGGATTGGGGATATCAGAACTAGTAGAAGTGGACTTCTGGCTTATGCTATAATTTGTGTAACCAACATTTATGAACTTTTTATATTCTGTACCAGAGGTACACAGAGTATAACTATGTTACAGCCAGAAGGAAGCATCTCCGATCAGCATCAACAGCCGTGTCGATATAGCCATGTCTGTATGTCCGTCAGTGATCTCAGAGATGGTAAGAGATAGAGGTTCGACATGTATGGGACTAAAGCTTCTTATACTTGCAGGCAGATCAAGTTTATTTTCAATTTTTGCCACATGTTCATATGAGTATTTAAATGTGGCAATTGCAAACAAAAAAAACTAATTGCAATTATGTACATTCTGTCAAATAAGTACCCGGAAATTTGAAATAAAGCACAAACAACTTATCAATCATCTAAATTTATTATATCCCCTTCAAAATAGGCCCCTTCTGAGGCAATACACTTCTTCCAACAAACAATCCATTCATCAAAACACTTTTTAAAGCTATATTCCAGGATGGCCTTCAGTTCTCGTTGCGAATTAGTTTTGATGTCTTCAATGCTCTCAAAACGGGTTCCACGAAGTGGTAATTTGAGTTTTGGAAACAGGAAAAAGTCACACGGGGCCATATCTGGAGAGTACAGTGGTTGTTCGATGATATGTTGAGTTTTTGTTCAAAAACTAGTTCACAATGATCGCTTTGTGCGCTGGTGCATTATCGTGGTGCAAAGCCCAACTGTTCTTCCGCCACAAATCTGGTCTTTAGCGACGAACATACTCTCTCCAACGCCTCATAACGCCAAGATAATATTCTTTATTGACGGTTTGGCCCTCCGGTAAGAATTCCGAGCACCATTTTCTTTATTTTGTCGACGTTTTCTTCAGTTGAAGAGGTCGAAGGCCGTCCTGAACGTGGCAAATCGCCCCTCTTTGAACGATTTATACCAATCGTAAACTTAAGTTTTCGACATGGTTGAATCACCAAATGTTTTTTTCAACACTTCCACCGTTTTGGCACAAGAAATTTCGTTTGAAACACAAAATTTCACACAAACTCTTTGTTCGATATTTTTATCCATAGTAAAAATCGAAACGCACACAAAAGGTTGACTTGTTTCTAATGACGCCGTAACCAAACTATATGACACATAGCAATAAAAATTTACAGAATAGTGGCTGACAGTTGTGCCAACCTGGAAAAACAATTTTTTGAAATATTCTTAGAGGGAAAATTTAAAAAGAAGGTTTTCCGGGTACTTATTTGACAGAATGTATTGCCTTTTAACGAATTAAAAGTTGTTCCAATACACACACGCTTCACTCAGATAGGTGGGCAAAGCAAAGAAGTGCTTTTGTTTCTGAATACAACAACAACGGGCCAGCTGTTGCTATCATGGCAGAAGCGCAAGCGTAAGTCACTTGTCATCAAAACAAGACACAGCTAAATGAGTAGTGTGACCCACCACCTGCTAATTTAAAAATGCCATGAACCAGAAAAATCCCGATGCATCGGCGTAATTATACCCTTGCAGAGGGTATTATAAAATTGTGCGGATGTTTGTAACGCATTGAAGGAAGCATCTTCGACCACATAAAGTATATATATTCTTGATCAGCATGACGAGCTGAGTTGATTTAGCCCTGTCCGTCTGTCCGTCTGTCTGTTTCTATGCTATCTCCTCCGTCAGTTTTAAAGCTATCCTCACCAAATTTTGTACGAAGTCTCTGGTACATATACGCTGCACATTTGTCGGAACCGGCCGGATCGGATAACTATAGCATATAGCTGCCATAGGAACGATCGGTCGAAAAACTAGTTCTAGTGAGAAAAACTTTTTTGTTTTGTAATGAAAACGTCCTTATCATTGGCATACACTTACTTTATTTACTTTTACACAATTCTACAAAGCTTGGTCGAAATCGGATGACTATAGCATATAGCTCCCACAGGAACGATCGGTCGAAAAACTAGTTCGAGTGAGGAAAACTTTTTTGTTTTTAATGAAAACGTCCTTTTTATGGGCATACACTTACTAAATATACTTTTTACACATTTCTACAAAGTTTTATCAAAATCGGATGACTATAGCATATAGCAGCAGTATGAATGATCGGTCGAAAAAGTAGTTCTAGTGAGAAAAACTTTTTGTTTTTAATCGGATTGCCTCCAAATTTCGTAATTAACAGTGTATTATGCTTTTCCATGATTTCACCAAGTTTAATCGAAATCAGACATCTTTATAGTAGAGATCCCCTAGAAAAGTAATGTCCAAAAAGTAGTCTTAGAAAAGCTTTTTTGTTTTCAATGGAAGCTGCAAGGGTATACAAAACTTCGGCCGAGCCGAAGTTAACTTTCCCCTATTTTTTTTTTGTTAATTCTGGCCACACTAGGTATACGTTCCTCGTTGACGCAATATGTGGTGGCGTAAGCTAAATTACTCACGTCGTAAGTCCGTCTAGGCCTTTAAGGCAAAAAATATATTACTTCTTTCAAACAATAAATGAGTTTGTTTTGTTAATGAAATATGAACACTGAATTTTTTTTGGTTTTTCTCAGCGATCATCGTCCACAGCGCTGCATTCTTCTAACTGCCATACATCCCAACCTCCACAGAGAAACAGAAACTTCATTATTCTTTATTAAGCAACCAATATATTCATTAGAAAAAAATTTATATGACAGAACCGCGTTTGCCGGGTCAGCCAGTTTATGTATATAATTCAAAAAAGTTCAAGAGAACTATTCTGAAACTTCTTTGGTCGTATTAGCAGTGTAAGCTCTTTAAGTGACAATTTGAGCTTAAAGGCTAAGTAATGATCCCAGTACATGGTGTCGTTTTTGATAACTTGATTTTTCCATTTGCCATTGGGATTGCTGAAAATATATTTATATAACAAAATGCAAATACAAATGCGTTTAGAACACTTACACTTTGCCACATCCATTAACTGGAGCATAGTGGGTTTCTCCTCCATACCACCAGCCACCATTGTTGCGCTTGGCACAATTCCCTTGCTCCCACTCGTCGTTGTCACGATCATAGGTGGAAAATTTTTGATTCAAGTTAACATCCATGCCATTATCTGCACCAGAAAATAACCCCATAGACTTAATTACGTAATTCTCTTTCTCACTACCAATACTAAAATCAGAATAAGTTGCCCCATCATGAGAGTCACTGGAATATGTTAGATCTATTCTAAATTGATGCTTCCCCGAGTTGGTCATGTGATAAAGCTTTTCTAGTCCTAGGAAAAATTCTCCATTTAAACTGCCAAAACCA
Organism: Lordiphosa collinella; assembly: GCA_018904265.1. Taxonomy (NCBI): domain Eukaryota; kingdom Metazoa; phylum Arthropoda; class Insecta; order Diptera; family Drosophilidae; genus Lordiphosa; species Lordiphosa collinella. The sequence continues at coordinate 399,181 of JAEIFV010000024.1, forward strand.
TTACGATACTCCGACCAGCTTCTATTGAAGTCCACACTACCATCGAACCGCTTCTCCACCACAGTCCAACCGCCATCGCACAGAACATGTAAAGAACCCAAGCTGGGCACCAGGATTTCATGTATACCAGGAGACTTCTCATAGTCAAAAGAAACACAGCTGGAGGGTTTGGTAGCTGAATTCAGCACACTCTGTTTCTTGCACTCCAGAAGATTCTCTTCAGATTTTTTTAATTTCGCCGAAAGGAAACTATTATCTTTAGCTAACCAATAATTAGTTTCGTTCAACTCCTTTAAATTGTCTTCACTTGGATCTGTCTTATCATCATGATTCTTGATAAAATCATCAATTTTTGTGTTTGTCTTCATACACAATGATTTCATATCGCTAAATGTAAATCGATCTTCAGTATTTCGAATCATTAGCTTTCTAACTATATCCATTGTGTTCTTGAAATCTGACATATCGAGCAACTTATTTTGCAATTCAGTTATTTGTCTATCTTTGATTTTCAATTCCTCCAAGTGTTCCATATAGGGATTGATAAAGCCACAAAAGGCTTCACAAGGTTCCAAATCAGTCTGAAAAAAGTTTCACACTTTAATCTATTTCAATTTCCCCCAAAAAACTTACTCACATCGCATGATGATTCTTTGTGGAACACCACTAGCATCGAATAGATAAACAGAGTAGCCTTTACTTTCATTTTGAATTTGTCACTGTCACGCTAGAATCAGAACTAATTCATAAGTGGCGCATTGACTCGAAAGAAAGCTACGTATTCATCAACTGAGGCATTTTGAATTATTTAGTATAGATTGCGTTTTCTTGAGAAACTGACATAGGGCGAAAGGTTAAAGTAATTGATTCTATTTAAATGTGCAATTGCAATTGAAACGAGGGTTGACATTTGTATATTTCGATTTAACTTAAATGCTTAATAATTTTTATACCCGTTACTCGTAGAGTAAAAAGGGTATACTAAAGTCGTGCAACTGTATAGAACAGGCAGAAGGAAGCATCTCCGACCCCATAAAGTATATATATTCTTGATCAGCATCAACAGCCGAGTCGGTATAGACATGTCTGTCTGTCTGTATGAACACCTAGATCCCAGAGACTAGAAGAGCTAGAGCGACCATATTTTGTATGTAGACTCCCATTGTCCCATTTTATTTTAAATTTTGGCCACGTCCCCACAATAAAAAATGTTGAATAACTCCTACAATTTTGAAGATATCAAGATCATATTTTGCAATGTAGTGTATGTGCCCATTATCTAAAATCTCTGAAATTTGCATAAAGATCGGATAATAAATGGCAGAGTTATACAGGTTATAAAAACGTTGCGTACTCTTTGGCGCCACATGCGCTGTTTGCTTACTTAATGTTGAAATGGTCACATTAATGTTAATTCTCTGTTAATTAACATAAGGAAAGGCTAGTAAACACTAATTGCCCTGAGTAACGGGTATATCGAAGTCGGGCAGAACCGACTTTAACTTACGCTCTCGTTTTCTATGCCAACAATTTTTAAAAATAGGGGAAAGCTAACCTCCTATTTTCAAATAGGATTTTTTTTAAAAAAAGGTCCAAAAACAAATTCCAAGCAGCAATACCCCCTTGAGTGGATGCCACTTTTGGAAAAATCGAAAATATAGTTTACCGATAATTATACTCTGTACCAAAGGTACATAGAGTATCAGATCTCAGAGATGGTAAGAGGTAGAGGTTTGACATGTATGGGACTTATGCTTCTTATACTTGCAGGCAATCATTTTTCTCTTCGGCCGAAATATTTTCTAAAGTAGAAAAACTGGGTGGACTGGGGGAAGATTGACTTCCATTTTGCTCCAAATAGATTTCTGACCTACAGTAATACGATATTGGACCTTGGTGAATTGGAGAGCCTTAGACAGCCTTCCAGCCTTTTTCGGATCAATACAGAGAACCAATAATAATTTTAAGAACTAAAGGGTGATTTTTTAAGGGCTATAGGAAAGCTTTTAAAAAAAACACATAAAATTCAGTAAAATGCATGAAATATATATTTGAATCGATAGTACGGTCCATATAATTTGCGCCTCAAATGGCTGCGCCTCAAATGGATATCATCTCACGGTATCGCTCTCCATTCACAGTTACGCTACGATTCGCATCATCTTTGAAGAAGTGCGGTCCAATGATGCCACCAGCCCATAAACCGCACCAAACTGTGACTTTTTCTGAACGCATTGGTAGCTCTTGCAATGCTTTTGGCTGATATTCACTCCAAAATCGACAATTCTGCTTATTTACGTACCCATTGAGCCAAAAATGAGCTTCGTCGCTGAACAAATTTTACGTTGCGGTAGACGAATCGATAATTGATGGTCATCATTAACACTGGCCGATACAGCTGCGATATTTTCTTCAGTTCGCACTCTACGTAAGCGTGTTGGTGGTTTAATGTCCAGCAATGTAAATTTGGTGCGAAATTTAGTCACAATAGCCCGAATAGCCGCTTCAGTGGGTCGATTAAACTGACCATAAAATGGAAGAAGCGCGCGATGAACTTTCTTAACAGAGCACGTATTTTGATAATAAAATTCAATAATTTGCAAGCGTTGTTCGTTTGTAAGACGATTCATGGTTAAATTATAGACCAAACTGAAGATGTTTGACAGTGAAACAAAACACGAATCGTGCGTGAGCTGTTTAAACCAGTGTTGCCAAAAAGATAATAGCTAAAAAATCACCCTTTAATTGCGAATTGTCTTAGAATTTTATGGACCAAGAACATTAAAAATTTTTTTCATTCATTTATTATTTTGTTTCAAGTGTGTGTGTAGGGGTTGACTTCAGAAATTGTTAGTTTTCAAGATAGAGCTGAGTTGATTTAGCCTTGTCCGTCTGTCCTTCTGTCCGTCTGTTTCTATGCTATCTCCTCCGTCAGTTTTGAAGCTATCCTCACCAAACTTTGCACGAAGTCTTCTGGTACATATACGCTGCACATTTGTCGGAACCGGCCGGATCGGATGACTATAGCATATAGCTGCCATAGGAACGATCGGTCGAAAAACTAGTTTTAGTGAGAAAAACTTTTTTGTCTTTAATGGAAACTCCTCCAAAGTTCGTATTTTACTATCCTTTCCCATGACTATGACCATCACTAAGTCCATCACTAAGTTTGGTCGAAATCGGATGACTATTGCATATAGCTGCCACACAAACAATCGGTCGAAAAACTAGTTCTAGTGAGAAAAACTTTTTTGTTTCTAATGAAAACGTCCTTATCATTGGCATACACTTATTTTATATACATTTACACCATTCTACAAAGTTTGGTCGAAATCGGATGACTATAGCATATGACTCCCATTGGAACGATCGGTTGAAAAACTAGTTCTAGTGAGAAAAACTTTTTTTTTTTTTATTTAAACTTCCTTATCATTGGCATAAACTTATTTTATATACTTTTACACAATTCTACAAAGTTTTATCAAAATCGGATGACTATAGCATATAGCTGCAGCATGAATGATCGGTCGAAAATGAAGTTCTAGTGAGAAAAACTTTTTTGTTTTAAATGGGATCGCCTCCAAATTTCGTAATGAACAGTGTATTACGCTTTCCATGATTTTGCCAAGTTTGGTCGAAGTCAGACATCTATTATATTATAGATCCCATAGAAAAGTAAGGTCCAAAAAGGAGTGTTTGAAAAACTTTATTGGTTTCACTGGAAGCTGCAAGGGTATACAAAACTTCGGCCGAGCCGAAGTTAACTTTCCCCTATTTTTTATATTTGCAAATAAATGTCAAAAAAGCTCCACAATTATTAAGGGGAGTGCCGACATCAGTTCAACAGTTATGCTTATCAGTTTTATATGTACTTGAGTGCCTACTTGAAGGTTGGCCCAAATCAACATGGGCCATTTCCGAAATGCATACACATCATTTTCCAATTAAAGCAATTACAAGTGGTTATGTTGTGGTTGTTGTTTTAGCTACTTGTTTGCTTTCTTAAATTTGCCATGGCAGCTGTTTTCACCTGTTGTTGTTGCTATTGTTGTTGTGGTTTGTTGCTATGTGCCTCATTGCTTTCAGCTTTCCATTCATAAAAATGTGCAACATGCGGCAACTGAGCGTAAAAATTACGTCAGCCATACAATAAAAGAGAATGAGAGCATAGAAGGTCGGAGAGAAATGTTGATGAGTAAGTTTCTGGGTGCCAAAAATAATAGAGAGCGTGGAAGATGCGCAGACAGTGTAAGAACTAAAGCGAGGGGGTGGGTGATTAACCAGGCAGCATCAAATCCTTGAAGCTTTCTTATCATGACCCCAATAACCTCTGCTGCTGCCTTAATAACCAAAAAGCATAATTACTGTGTTACTCACAAGAATAACAAAAGAGCCGGCTATAATAAAATGTTTACTACATTTCTGCACGCTCAGAAGAAAACAATTACATGTACACACACACACACACACATGGACGAGTGTTGAAAAGAGAAGCTGGTTCATTGCGTGGCAATATTTGAGCGCGGAAAAGCAGTGTTTTGCACTCAGTTACATTGAAGTCGTCAGCGGAGTCGGTTGAACGCGAGAGTTTATTTTAGTGCCCATCTCTGTTTTCGAATTGTTATTGCAAATTGCGTAGAAAAGCCCAAGCATTTTATGCTATTGATAAAACGGAAAAGCCAAGACAAAGTGTGGTGCAAAAGTTTAACGGAAATTGATAAGCAGCCAGTGGATAACAGAGATATTCAGCTATCACACAAATGTTGAGGTAAAAACATACATAAATATAAATACATACATACAAATAAGTATGGAATTATGATGGGAAGCTGCGTGAGTGAATATATGTGTCAGTGTGCCAAAAGCTTATATATTGACTCTCACTGACATACAGGTCTCTGTCAATACTTACATGGCCAACAGCTTCAGTGTCAACACGTGCATATACACACAAACATATGTGTTTACATTGTATTTGCCTCACAACTCAGCGTTATCAATGCGTTTTGTTTTTGTTCACTTTCGCGCTCACTCTCTTCCTCGGCCACCTCACTCTTCAGCTGTCTTTCGCTCTCCTGTAGCTTATTTTGATGAAAACTCGCATTCAATTGGGTGATTTCATGTGTAAGGCCCTGAAAAGAGATGAGATATGTGCAATATAGTACAGTGAACAGCAGTTTTATTGAACCAAATATTTCCGACTTTGAATAGCAACATCTCCCTATACCATTGTGATGGCGAAAAAAACTAAGACTTTATTTAAAAGTGGATTATTTCGTGATATGTTTGGGGAAATGTGTGTGTTCCGACCCAGTAGTTCAGCTGGTGTCAAGGCACTACCGGGCCTAACGACCTGATGCATCACCGAGCGTCAGTCGCATCGTTAACGACAGGTACTGCATCACAGCGCTAGTGTAGTTCGTGAACTATAGTGTTCACCCATCACCACACAAACGACTGGGAATGCAGGGTCGTTCCGATCGGTACGTTTTCCGGACATTCCCAAACAAAATTCGTTAGGCAAATACTTGGCTGGTACTTGGTCTGGTGGCGAGTGCTCACTACGAAGAGTTAGAGAATTTGTTAATGTCGCACCGGTGCAGCTGAACTACAGGGGAACCTAAAGTTTCGGTTCGGTTCAACAAAAACTTAAGACATTCTAAGATCTAACATACTGCCTTAAGATTTTGTAATATCTGGTCGATATTGCGTTACAGAACTTCTGAATCTGCAGAAAAGTCTTCCAACCAAATCTTTCTTTAAGAGGTAGTTGGAAAACTCTACAACGCTAGAACAATGCAGGACTTGCTTTTCCAAATACAATTTCCAAAATAAATCTATGTGCCTTAAGTTAGTAGCTACGTCATCAAACTAGTCGATAAATTGTATTAAATCTTCATTTTGAATCAGACGCTGGTTTTGTTTCGCGGTTCGGTTTTCGAGCACAATTTAGCGGGTCGGTGCTGTTCGGTACGGTTTAGTTTAAAACCGTCTTACATCCATGATTTAATCTGGTAAACTATTTCGGAGAAATGGCTCTTAACCATTTTCTGTTTTCCGTCTGTCTGTCTGTGATAGAGGTTTGACATGTATGGGACATATGCTTCTTATACTTGCAAGCAGATCAAGTTTATTTTCAATTTTTGCCATGCCCCTTCCCGCCCCCGCAAATTGGAAAAAACGTTATATCTCCCACAGATTTATAGATTGAAGGTTCGTTCCTTCTGGACATATTTAGTAATCAGGATTATTTATCGATCCGCCAAAGGAATGGTAAAGATCGGATGAACGATAGTCGAGTTATAAGGAAAACAAACAATTATGGGCAGCACCGGTCGCAACGGTGATGAGCAGCACTTCACAGGTACAGAGTATATTATAGTCGGGCTTGACCGACTTTTTTTCTTGTTAATATATGATTATGTGCCCTTCAGTTCCACGCTTCTGCACTGAAATTATCAGTTTTGAATTCAGCCTAAGACTCATCTTTTCAATTATTACAAATGTATTGTGTCTCTTCTAAAGAGTTTCTACTGTGTGGCATGTATTTGCCACATGTTTTATTTCGATGACGTTCATTTATTTCCCTCCCATTACGTGCTTAGCATCTCTTAGCCACAGTGTCCTATTCCAAGGTCAACACACAAAGCGAAATGATTGTTGCAAAAATCTGTACCTACTCATAATCAACGTGCTTAGGCACGTGTCATGCATATCCGTTGCATAGAAATTTATAGCTTAATTTATTGTAAATACTTATTTTCATTTCTTTACATAAACGCCCGTGGGCCTTTTACACTCTTGAATTTCACTTTTCCAATTTAAAATTTTAGGAAAATAAAAAAGTACAAAAATTAGTTGCATTCGCCAAATTATTGTTTAAATACAGCTAGCCAGTTTTTGTAACTTTCTTATGAATGGTGGATGCCCTAAAGCAGTGGTGTCCAAACTCACACAATGAAAGCGTTTGCTTGTGTGCGAAGCACCGAAACACGAAGCCAAGGTGACGTTTTACTGCTTTACACTGAAAAAATAAAATGCGTGCGATTCAAACATAAAACAAATTAAATCGATGCGCAGCATATTTGTATTGTATCACTAAATGGGCGACATTGTCTGGCCAGACCTAAAGCAACTGTATAAGATGCTAAGTTTAGCGAAGTTTTATCAATTTTATTGTTGTCAGGTTGGATGAATTCTTCCTTGTCAGCTATAAACATTAAAAAATGTCTTGCCTGCATCTCTAAAATTTTTAAATCTCTCTCCCTCCCCTTTATTTCATTATAACCCCCGTGGCAAAGTTGGTAGTGCCTTTTAATAACATCAAAGGTAAAGCGACATGCAACGTAATGGCACAATAAACATTGAGCGTTACCATCCATATTCTCAATGAAAAATAATTCATTTTCCCAATTGAGATCAAACATTTTTTTCATGCGCTTTATGGTCTTTCCTCATTGAATGCTGCTTAGCAACTGACCGGCCGAACAGCCGAACACATGAGTCGTAAGAGCAAATGCTGCCGAGCGTTCTATTTATAGAATACACATATTCTCTCCCTCTCTATATATGTGACGCTGCAACGCCGGCAGAATTTGGCTTGCCAACCACGCGTGGCTGCCTTTTCAAATTTTAGACATCGCTGCCCTAAAGGAATCTAATGTCCTTATGTTTTGACTGTGTTCAGAAATCGTATGAAGTGTGGTCTGAAAAAAGTTTGAGAGTCTGTGACTTTAATTACTTTTGCAATTTACCCCTTTCCGAGCATTTTCTTGATATTTATTTTTTTCCGTAAACCCCTTGCTCCCATTTACTTCACTCATCTGTACGAAATCTTAGATCTCTATGATAAATGGTACTCTTTTTAGAAATAGTTTAAAGTATCCGAACCATTTAATAAACTTAATTTATTCAGGACGTTTGGTTCATCCAAGTTGGTTCAGAGCTGATCAAACTTTGATTGAGTACTAAGTCGCATTGAAGGAAATCAGCTCATTCCTCTCGTAGAACTAAGTGCTTCGTTGATGTAGCTTTTGCCTATCTTTCTGGATGGGTTGGAAAAGCATAACGCACACTATTAAAGTGGTGCCCATCACTGTACCGTTATCAATTTGACCGAAAGCGTATGTAACAGTCGCTTTGGAGCGACTTTCTATGCTGTTTCTCATTAACTTTGTAGCAGAAAATGAAGATTGACAGCAACTTAAGTGGACATTTCTCACTGTCTACAATTTCAAACAAATTGCTGTCAAGCGTAACTGTACCTAAAACTATTAATTCAATTCCCACATGTATTATTCCCCATTAAAAAACAAACAAAAATAACCACGTAATCTAATAATGGTTTTATAATGTCTCAAGCTAATATTCAGGCATATTTCTAGACGTTGTACAATTACTTCTGAATGACACTTAAAAATACTTCTACAAAACAGTATAAATAAACCAGCTAATGGGATTTGGAATGCTAATTAAGCAATTCAAAAATATATTTTTATTTATTTTTTATATTTTTATATATTTAATCAAGATCGACACATTTAGGAATACCCCTTGTGAAAGTGTTTTATGGCCTTTTGCTATCAGAAATTAATTCACCAAACTGATAAGCACTTGTTATGGAACTTGAACGAGGCCTACGTCTGGGACTAAAGTAGAGTCTAAACTCTGGCCAGATAAGTGACGGGAAACGTGTCTAGAAAACGGAATGTGGGTGTATAAAACCTGATTTGCCAGACACAGCAGTAAAAGTATACAGTTGGTTACCTCAATTAGCACATCTGGCCTAATTTTTTATGGACTTTATCTTTGTCTTTATGCTCATTTTTTTTTTTAATATTTTGCGCGTGTTTCCTCTCTTTATGAGAAACACTATTCTCTGTTTTGCTCTCGCTACAAACATTTTTGTATGCCTAAGTTTTAGTTTATATTTAACTTTTATTTGTATTTGCTGCAATCGCTTAAATGCCAAACACAAATTTTTAAACCACTTTAAACATTTGCTCATTTATCTATGAATGAGTTAATGAAAGGCTTATTTATATTTATTTATGCAAATATGGGCAACCAGAATTTCAGGTCGCATATTCTAAATACCCTAGCCAGTTTACAGGTATCCAAAATATTGTTTAAGTGTTTACAAGAAATTTTTTTACGGCCACATAAAGAATGTAAATAAAACTGATTTCAGAAATATTGTTTTGGTTTTGTACGACGCAAAAGGTAATGTAATGTAATGTATTTTGTGTTGAGCAAGGAATTCGCATTAAATTTAGTTATCAAAGTGGAACTTCTTCTGCCGTAACATGTTGCAAAATGAACTTCACTTATGGTGTTGACCATTCCCATTAGTAAAAAGTGTTTAATTTTGATTGGTACGAAAAGCACTGCAACAAATGTTAAGAGTTGCTTGACAGACTATTTGCATCATTCTTTGATCTACACCCAAAAAAATTGGTATCAATATCAGTTTGATACACGTTGTCTCAAATTGAAACTAAAACCAGTTTTTTTTTTAGTATCAATGTAATCCTAGAGGGTATCAAAATGATCTTTTGGTTATTAATTTGATACGCAAAAGTTTCAATTTGAAACAATCACATTTTTATGGAAGTTCGAAAATTCGAAATGTCATGCTCGATGAAACGAAGAGCTAGCTGGCAGACCAGTAGCATTTGACGATGACATTAACTGTTTTGATTTTAGCGCACAGTTTTGCGTAAGTAAAGCTAGAAAACAATCCCCAGACGACGTGTTGAAGACAATTAATGTATTTCAATAAGGTAGAAAAAGGTGAGCAGCAAACAATAGTTATACATCGGAACACACTGTAAACAAATACAACTTTTGAGGGACGTACATTTGTTTCTGCGCTATAATAGAGGAAACGTAGGCTTCAGTTGGGGCGTGGTTCGCATACGCTTCGCTTTCAGAACCATTACTATAGAAAGATCTCTAGCTGGGATGACAGACAATAATTGGGCGCACAACAACCGACCTAAATAACATCACTTACTTGACTTCTGTTTTTTAGATGTTCCCATACTTGCAAAATACATTTTTAAGAAACAAAAAAAAAATCAGTTTTAAAATGTTTATTTTTGTTTTATTGGCGAATACTTTGGTACCTAAACTAATTTTCCACACACACCCCACAACCCACACACCACTCCTCCTCTTGGTTTTTTTTTTTAAATACCATATAAAATTTTACCCTCGGGGCGCCCCAAAACCACACCCTCCCACCGCATCCCACACCTTTTCTGGACCACTCACAAATATGGCAAAAATTTTTTAGCCCATTGGACTATTTTTAAGCACTCAAATTCCTTAAACTTTTTACCAAAACTGAAAGTTTGCTATTTTAACTTTTTAAGGCAATTATTGCCTAAAAAGAAAATTTTAGGTCATAAAACCAGTTCCTAAAATTTTAGGAATCACTTTTTCTCAGTGTACATCTTCTTCTTCTTTGGCCATCACAACCGTTTTACGGTCTCGGCCGCTGACACTAATGCCCGCCACTCGCCTCTGTCCCGAGCGACTTTCCACCAGGAGGACACTCCCAGCTTCGCAATATCTCCCTGCACCTGGTCGCGCCATCTCCGCTTCGGTCGACCCTGCGGGGGAATGCCTCCCAACTCGATCGCATGCCGATTGTACACACGCTTTGCTGGAGCGTTATCCTATTAGTTTTCATTGGCGGATGGAAAAAGACGCCTATCGGGTAGGATCGCCGCTCACGTTAGCCAGCAGCTTTTGCGAATGCAACGCTCTGTTACCGGGGGTTACCGCCACGTGGAGGTGTGAGTCGACTTGAGGCGCAGTAAGCTACATACGCCCCCATAACCACAGGAAAGTTCCTGTCTTCCGAAGAATTAGGGTATTAGGGTGGGTCAAATTCTATGGGACCGAAAAAACTTCCATGGGCTCACTGCGATTCTGGTACTATGCGCCATAACAAGTATTTTTGCCAAAGAAACCATACCTCTAAAATCAATTTCGAGCCTGCGAAATTGACGATGAAGATATTTTCATACTCTGAAAACTTGTAAAAAATAGAGTTCTGGTTCACAAACTTTAAGCTCGTGTTGACAGATCGGTTGCTGGTCAAAAGTTAAGTAATAAGAAAGAGAGAAACTTGACATAAACAAACAGCTGTAATTTATATTTTTTTGGGGCCAATATTCGGGTGGCTCACAAAACCCAGTGGCTCAGAACACCCCATCTTGCCCTACTATTTCAATCAACCTCCAAGCAGTGTTTTGATGCATATGGAGGCGTATTATATTTGTCGAAATTACCACAATATAATTTATATTTAATTTTGACTCCAAATAATAAGGTTTTGTGTTCAGAAAGATAAAGTTGTCCTTGGGATACATCTTGTTTAGAGGGATATGCTTATATTTTTATTACAAAAACAATCATTCAACAGTTTTGTCAAGAGTATAAAATGTAACAAGCACATGCCGACAGGGCATGCCATTTGGGCATGTCTGAGGTTCGTGCTCTTTGTTATTGTTGGCGAATTTAAGCCCCCACCCCAAATATTCCCACATATGTGTAGGCAAAGCGATATTTATAACACACACACACACATCCCATATCAATGTACTTGACTAACGAAAACCAAAGAAATTGGGGGCACAGAATAAACATTTTGTTAGCGCCTGTTACCTCTGAGATACATTTAAACATTTGACTAATCCCCCTAACGTCCATAAGTCACTCAACTCACAAAAATTGTAGTTTTTAACCTTGAACCGTTGGCAAAAAACTTTCACAATGAAAAAAGTTCAGTATCAAGGACTCAGAAATGTGTAGCGTGTGTTTGCAAGAAGCACTTTTGTATTTGCGAACAACGTTGCGTATACGTAACAAACAGCAAGGCAAGGAAAAGAAAATGTGTGTGCTTGTGTGTAGTACGCACATGCGTATGTTTCAGGTTTATGAACTTGTTGGTAATTTTCCATTCGTCTGGATTTTATGGGTCAAAAATATTTATGCAAAAATATATACAAATTTTTTTTGGGATATTTAGAAACAGCGTATAAAAACAGAGACCACACACATACACGCTCGTTTGTAAGTATGTAGCCAGCTGACGGCGCGTGGGGTAGGTAATCAAAACAAAGTGTGCAAAACATTTAAATAGATTGTACACTTGTTTGTATGTGTGAATGAACGAACGCGATATAAAATATCTAAAAATACATAGTTAATGAACCAGCCAAGCCAAACACGATACAATACACCAAATACCGCATCAATCTCAGCATTTTCAGGGCATTTTTTGGCTGACTTTTCGAATTATGTATTTAGTATTTGGCAGCGAAGCGGCGTAGTTATGTCGAAGCAAAGACAAAACACAGCTTCCCTTTCCACCTTACATTTATTCTTATTAGCCAATAAAAGTCTGAAAAACTCACCAACCGAAGTTGAAATACTCTAACAGTACACTTTCGGCAAATAAAGACCCTGCACTATTTCCAATTGTTCAGTAATTTTTCAATTTGAATCAACTAATTTTCTATCAAAGCAATTTTCAAGAATTTTAAGTTTCGATATGAAACGGAAATACCATAGATCACGAAATGAACTGTGGGATTGGAGAAATTTTCAAATTTCAATTTCGAAATTCAGTTAGATAAAACAGAATCGGGATCGGATAAAAGTGGGCTTGGGACAATCGGAACCATCTCTAGTGTATACTTCACATGGCCCATCAAAATGTTGTAATATTCTGAACGACTTTCTAGAATTTTCAATTATAACTCTATCACTGTACAAAAGCTCTATCTAGTTCTATCGATTTAAGGTTTGGTTAACATTACAAAAAATTTTCGATTCGGAGGTTAAGCGTCAAAAAAAAAAAATAAAATTTTAGCTCTGCTGGAGAGAAAACTACATTAGACTACTTAAAAACATGCCTGGAAATCGAAAACGAATCGGAGAGCTGCTGAATCGTCATCGCATCCTAGCGTCCAAAATAATCGCAAACGCCATGTCATATTTAGCGGCAGGCCAGGTTGAGAACATGTCGGAGCAGGCGACCAAGCGACGCCAGCAATTTGCTATGCACTTCGTATCCCAGAGAGCTGCTTAGACTGGGCAACAATCTCAATTGCGATGTACAAGTGCAACGGCAAGCCAGGCTAAAATCTGTTAAAACGCCGAAGTAGGCGAGCAATTGACGCCAGCGTTTTGCTATACACATCGCATCCCAGAGAGCTGCTGGCATAGCAATAGAAGTTAAAAGGGCAAACCAGCGGCGTCATACAAAAGGCCGTACTATCCAAAAAATACCGAAATTTGCAAAAATTTTATTAGAAAGTTTTCTGGATATTTTCGGACTTCACTCAGATTCTCTTTTTCCGATATTTTTATTCTCAACATAGTTTCTTTTAATCGGAGTAATCAATCAACTATCCACCCGATCCCAAAACGATCCATAGTTGAACCAGTTGAAAGGCGGTCGTAATTTCTCAATATTGTCCTCAATATTTCCGTGGTAAAAAACCAGCTTAAACCATGGTCGAGATAAAAGCTTATTTTAAGGACTTTGATTTGTCTTATTTTTGGGAGGAGTTAAAAAATTGGCCCACACATTGAAAAATGTGATCAGTTCAATATTAACCTTAAACATCCCGATGACTTCTAATAACTAATTTTCCGAAAAATTTTTTTTCGGAATTTTCGTTGTGGGAAAATCCATGGGAAAAGGCCTCTGAAGTTCGTAAATTTTACTGAATTCTTGTGACCAAAGCTTCAAGGATAGTAAGCAGAAACTTTGCACAGATGTCTTTTAATGGTTCTGAATGGATTTTATGGTATCAGTTCTGAATATTCCTCCACAATATATTTTAATTTCAGTACAACAGCAACATTTTATCAAGTAGCTGCCATAGAGTTTTGCTCTTCAAATCGGACCTCTTACTCGTTATTTTTTGTATATCTCATATTGAATTATTGAAAAAACTATTAATTAAGTAATAGGCAAGATTTATTGACACTTGGATTACTTTTTATGTACTCAGCGATAACTTACATGAGGTACTGCTTACTTCACAAGTAATTGACTTATTAAAGTCAGTGAATACTTTTTTTTCCAACAAATGACACGCACCGTTTAATAAACCTGCCATCCGAAAAATATTTGGAAAATATTTTTCAATGTGAATCTTTCAGAACCCGTCGAGATGTTTTTTCAATTTTTCAGATTTTTTAAATCTGGACTTTGTTTTATTTAAGAAAACATATTTAAGAAAACATGCCTTCATTACTCTTTCTTTTTCATTAACCCGGTTTCAAAGTCAAAAAGAAAACGATTTGGAAACAAATTGCAACCCAGAGCATAACTTTGAACCTTATACCGAAACACTATCATAAAAATAGAGGAAAGTTAACTTCGGCTCGGCCGAAGTTTGTATACCCTTGCAGTTTGTTTTTCTAAATAAGACTACTTTTTGGACTTAACTTTTCTATGGGAGCTATACTATATAGATGTCTGATTTCGACCAAACTTAGTGAAATCATGGACATTTTTTGGAGGCAATTCCATTTAAAACAAAAAGCTTTTCTCACTACAGCTTTTTTTAGATCGATCATTTATACTGCAGCTATATGCTAAAGTCATCCGATTTTAACAAAACTCTGAAGAACTGTGTAAAAGTATAAAAAATAAATATTTGCCAACGTAAAGGACGTTTGATTGAAAACCAAAAGTTTTTCTCACAAGAAATAGTTTTTTGACCGATCGTTCCTATGGCAGCTGTATGCTATAGTCATCCGATTTTGACAAAACTTTGTAGAATTGAGTAAAAGCAAAGCAAATAAATAAATGCCAATTCAAGAACGTTTCCATTGAAAACAAACGTGCCTATGCTTAAATACACTTGAAACTTTTGTGACCACTGACTTATTTTTGTGACTAATGACTTAATTTAGAAGCTTTATGTCTTGTGCCATTGTATTTCATAAAAAAACTTCCGACATATGTGCAGTGTGCAGCTAAAAGATGACTCTATGCAAAATTTCAGCGCGATAGCTTCAAAACTGAGGGAATAGTTTGACGGGCAGAAACAAAGCTCAATCGACTCAGCTCGTCAGGCTGATCAAGAATATATATACTGTATGTGGTCGGAGATGATTCCTTCTATGCGTTCCAATCTTCTGGGCAAAATTACAATACACTTTTCAAGTATATAAAAAGTTTCTCTAGCTATACTATAAAGATGTCCGAATTCGACCAAACTTAGTGGAATCATGGGAAAGCAAACTAGGAACTACGAAATTTAAAGACGCTTCTATTGAAGTTTTTCTCTCTAAAACTAGTTTTTCAACCGATCGATCCTTTGACAGCTATATTCTATAGTCATTCGATCCGGTCGGTTCCGACAAATGTGCAGCGTACTTTTACCAAAAGACTTCGTGCAAAGTTTGGTAAAGATAGCATTAAAACTGACGGAGGAGATAGCATAGAAACACACGGACGGACAGGGCTAAATCAACTCAGCTCGTCGTGCTGACTAAGAATATATATACTTTATATGGTCGGAAAAGCTTTCTTTTATGCTTTACAAACATCCGGACAATTTTATAATACCCTCTGCAAGGGTATAAAAACAGTCACTTCACAGAATAGTCACGTACCTAATAGCTCAATATATCAAACAAACTAAATGGATTTGTAATCTTTTTTGCTTGATTGCACAAAAATAGTTGTATATTCTGTCTAGAGAGTTTTATGATACGTGTGAGTGCATGATTCGTTGAAAAAATCTCTAATCAGATTTTAATTCAAAGCAATATATATAACAATTTATTGGATGTCTAATTCGCCACTAGTTGAACCAGACGATTTTTCCGTCCAGTCATGGTCAATATTATAAGGGCTTTATAAAATTCAGAATTTATTTAATAGTTTGATATGCAGTCATCTTTACCTTACGAAGACAAACATGTAAGAGCCTGGCAGTCGAGGTCACGGACCAAATACCAAATACCCTGTATCTTAGATTTTGTGGGTATTTATTAATTACACGCAACGTAAAAAACAATTGATATTTTTATACTCTGTACCAAAGGTACACAGAGTATTATAAGTTTGTGCAAAAGTATGTAACAGCCAGAAGGAAGCATCTCCGACACTAAAAAGTATATATATTCTTTATCAGCATCAACAGTCGAGTCGATATAGCCATGTCCGTCTGTCTGTCTGTCTGTCCGTCTGTCCGTATGAACAAACAGATCTCAGAGATGGTAAGATATAGAGGTTTGACATGTATGAGACATGTGCTGCTTATACTTGCAGGCAGATCAAGTTTATTTTCAATTTTTTCCACGCCCCCTCCCGCCCCCGCAAATTGGAAAAAACGTCATATCTCCCACAGTTTTATAGATAGAAGGTTTGTTCCTTCTGGACATATTTAGTAATCAGGATTATTTATCGATCCGACAAAAGAATGGTAAAGATCGGAAAACAAACAATTATGGCTCCGGTCACAACGGTGATGGGCAGCACTTCACAGGTTCAGAGTATGTTATAGTCGGGCTTGACCGACTTTCTTACTTGTTATTATACGACATTCCATTCCACCATCTTCAAGGGAGATCACTGCTAGACCGAATTGATCCTTAGCGATGCCTGATCGATATAACCCTTGACGATGTCTTGACACTAATTTTACAACATATAGACCTGTAAGTCTTCTGCAATTGGTTTTCTTGCATGATACACTAATTACAAGGTAGCGCACTGCTCAGCTTCTAAATTCTCAGTCGGCCTTGGTTCGATGGTTCAAAGGTGTATCGTGGTATATCGAACTGACATGGTCGCTTTCGATTTTCTAGTGTAATGCAGTAACTTCTATCGAAAGCTCTCAAAAATTTTAAAAATCTACTTTGTGGCCCATGGTTTTTATGTGTGTTTCAGCCCTTGCGCATGCGAAAAGGCACTTGCCGTTGCGTTACCTTGTTATTATTGTATCATGGATTTCTTGTCGACTTAATGTAAACTTAATGACAAATATCTCTGACAATACCTTATTTTATGATTAACGATGTGGTATAGGAACATTTTTCTTCAAGAAAACAATCGACCCTGTTCCCAACTCCGAGTCGGTTTTCGTGTAAACGTTTGCATGTAGAGCTTAAACTTAACAATGTTATATGAAGGTGTCAAGAATTTCAAAGGCTACTGATTAGGTTGACGAAAATGTAAGCAGCTGAAACCGATTGCTCAGCCAAGTGAATTCAATTCGAAAAGCGCCTGATCTAGTAGCCACAGACATTTTGCTTACTTTTCATATAAAATGTGACTTTATCTTAAAAAAGCAACGTTACACGGAAACCGACCGGAATTTGGAACAGGGCCGAATATTATTTTTATTTAGGTTTGATACGCAGGGTGGTCCATTTAAAAATTGGAATTTAATTTTGCTATTAAAAAAAAAGAACGGCTATATATTTTTCAAAGGTTGAACATTTATCGGAAAGGTTGGTTCATGTCATTTATTTATAATAAACAAATTCGCTCAAATGACCACCACGGCTGACTTGAAAGTAGCCCATTCTATCCACCCCATTTTTGAGAACATTTTCAATTGTTTCGGCACGTATGTCAGCAATAGCAACTCGAATTTCGTTCTTCAACTCATCAATTGTTTCAGGATTGTTTGCATAACATTTGTCCTTGAACGGTCCCCAAAGATAATAGTCTAACGGTGTCAGATCACAGCTTCTTGGCGGCCAATTCACATCTCCATATTTGCTGCTTATTCGATTTTCGAAGATAGGGCGCTTGTGGCGTACGCTGTGTGGCACGTAGCGTCGTCTTGTTGAAAACAAATATCGGTCAATTCTTCCGTTTCAATTTCCTCGAAGAACCAATCACTTAACATTGCGCGGTAGCGGAGAGTTGACGTCGATGGTTGTTCTGGCACATTTTCAGCAAACGCAGCAATGTTTTTGTTTCACGAATTGATCCACAAATTGAACTTTCCGAACATTTTTTTTTGTTTGTTTCATATCTCGCACAGTTTGAGTCGAGGACTCACCACTTTGGAAATATGTTTTGAATATTTCCCATCTTTCTTCAAGCGAATAGCTACCCATTTCGTAAATTTCAAAGTTTTTACTAAATATTAGTCGCTTTCCGAATGAAATTTGACGTTTTTAAAGTCAAATTATGAATAGTTCAAATTCCAAACACTAGATGGACCACCCTGTATGTATCTTGTGCAATTTAAGCCATTTGAAAATATTTCGTAAGTGCCAAACTTGACGAACGCACTATAATTATTGTTTTTTTTTTCTGATTGTTTTCAATAAAGTGCAAAATATGGTCTGAACCAAGGTTCAAACCAAAACCTTCATCCATTCGCCTTCGCCTTAATACAAGGTCGCCGCAATTTCGATTTGTGCATAACTTAAGTGATTTTAGTCCAATATATTTGGGATTTTTAGAATAGATTGCCATTAACCTACATAAGCATTCAATTCCCACAACTTTATGATACCCTTTATATCCATTTAAAATGTTTGCAGGGTACAAAACAATCAACTAAGAACTTGCTTCAGTTTCACTATCAACTCAAAGACAGAGAGAGGGCGCGCGTGAGTGCGAGAGAGAGAAAGAACAACAACAATTTAAATAAACACAATTTATTCAAAGCTCTGTAGATAACTCAGCTGGGGGAGGGAATGGACGTCGGAGTCGTCGTAGACAGAGCGTCATAAATATATTTTCTGCTTTTCTCCTCTTCTTCTCGTTCGAAAACGTTTTCGGCTTTCGCTCGTTTCGGTTTAGTTCCCAGCCGCTAGCGGAACTATTTAGTCGCAGACGATTCGCAAATAACAAAACAATTGTACAAACCCTCACACATATTTCGGAAAGATCAAGTGAGCCTGGGGCTTCCCTTTTCAAAGCACACAAAATTTCAAAATTTTTAGTTTTATCTTACAAATATTTCTCTTCTTCCATCACAGGTACACACTAAGCAGCATTCTGCTGAAAAGTCGAGCTGCAGCTCGGCGAAAAATGTAAGAGACACAACAACAACAACAACAAAGAGCCCCCTGCATGCCCAAACTCAGCCCTCCACCAGCATGACCAGGAAGCCCGAGCTATAAAGTCTTGATCTGAAATAGTTAACCCAAAGCACAAATTTATAGTTAACCAAATTAAAATTCAAGTGTTGCAACACAACACAAATGGCGCACTTCAGTGGACATCAGCCCAATCTCAATCAACAGACGGATGCGGAAGTGCCGGCCCACTTTAAGAACCTGTTCACCAATGGCAGACTGGGTGGAGAAGATGACAATGCCGACAGCAGCAACAACAATGATCAGGAGAATCCAGGAAACAATATTAATAACAATAACAATGTGCCCGCCTGTTGGATCTTTGGATATGGCTCACTTTGCTGGCTTCCAGGATTTAGCTACAGCAAATGCATCACGGGCTACATACGCGGCTATGTAAGACGTTTCTGGCAGGGCAATGTCACGCATCGAGGCACCGAGGAAAAGGTGAGTGAGTTAGTTCGACTACTATAATAGTAGTACTAGTACTACCGATTCCCGTTGTCGTATTATCTATTTGGCTGGCTGGCATGTGCGTTATCAGCGTTTAACAAACAAATAACAAGTCTTATGTACAAACATACGAGTAGGCGAGTGGTGGCGCTTTCAGAAATTAGCTTAATTATATTCCAAATACAAATTACACACAGTAATTGGATTGAACAAGAATAGGCAGCTGATAAATAGATTAAAATGGATTTTATTTAAGCAAATTTTTGTGATTTCTTTGGCCCAAAATCCATCACAGAGTTGTGACATCTTGTAGAAAAATTTAATTCTAAATTCATATCGCGCATTTAGCCGCGCGCTTGATTTGATCGGCAATAGCGTAGAGGTTAAGACATGCGTCTGATAGGCGTTAAGACCTGAGTTCAAATCTTGGTAGGGGCATGCAACAAAATATTTTTTTTTTTTCTAAAATAAAAATTTTTTAACTATTGTTTACTTTACAACAATGTGAGTGCTCTTAACACTCATGAAACATGTTGTTTGCATTACATTTCAAAACCTATTGAGTACGTCCTATACTAACTAGTTTAGTGGCCAACACTCGATAAGATATCAACCCAAAACTATATACATAAAGTGCCGAAAGAGTATTTCTTACTTGGATCAAGAATGTTTTGATGTCAGAAGCTCGATATGAATGAAAATTCCTAATCCAAGAACGAAATTCTTGGTCCAAGTATGAATTTTTGAACCCATTTTTTGTTGATCCAAGCTTCAATTTTTGAACCAAGTACGAAACAACCCCAAATCAAGTAGAAAAATTCTTGAATCAAGTTCTAAACATACGCAAACCCAAGATTGCTCATTCTTGAATCAAGATTATTGTGCACTGTCATAAACCAAGAATGTTCGTTTTTGTGTCAAGAGCTCATCAGGCTTAAGAGTAAGATCGTTCACTCTTGAATCGATAGCTTCACAGATTCAAAAGTAAAGGCGTCCATATTCCAATCAAACAGCAATTTAAAATCAAATTTTTTTATTTTTAGGTTAAATTTATTTCATAAAAATTTGATTGTCAAACTATGTAGCAGGTTTTAACCGGCTCGAGGAATACACAACACCACAAAGCAGCAGCAGTCTTTACCTGTCTACTGTCAGTCCAACAGTCGGCTTTCCATGCCAGCAATACCATAACTGCTTGGCAGTTCCAAAGCAACGATGGCGCTCTCCGCTTGGTAATTTTCCCACACACCCCTCCCAAAAAAAAAACGGACTTATTGCTATTCTCTCAAATGTGCTTGCTCTTCTCTCTCAGTTTCCTTACCTCACTCCCATCGCCTAAAAACACTAAACTGAGAACGAGTTCAATAGCAAAATTCTTGGAAATTCAAAAACGAATAGATCTTTATGTAGAGAAAATTAAGCTACTATTGATGTATTTGGATAATTATAGCGCTATTAAGTGTACTCCGAATCATCAAAATTTTGTTAAAATTTCAAAACATTCTTAAATTTAACTCAAGTTTAAAACATTAAGAGGTGTTATCTTCTCTCTCATCATCGACATATTCCCTCAATATAAATTTATAAATTAGTTCTCACAACTTTTTTAATTTAAGATAAATTAAAACCAATGCTGAAAATTTCTAAAATGTTGATAAAGGTCCGGTCCTGGTTTTTTAAACCCTCTATAAAGTGGAAGATTTGGTTCACGGACTGGTTCCTGTGCTTATCGAACATTAGGTTTTGATTCGAATGTAGGCTTATAAATTTGCTAGTGATAGCTGACTGATTTTTGCCTCTACTTTCGCTCAAAATTTAGACATATTTTTGTTTACAAAAACGCCTCCAGTTTATTAGTAGTCGAATGGACTTAATTCTTTTTGTTGTCATTCATTGTAGAGGACCTCCAAAGGCTTGCAATAGTGCCTAGAGAGGTGAGATCCTTCTATGTAAATTAATCTACGAGATATCTTTGATGATTTTTAATTGGATTTCTAAAACGCATTAAATTATCAATTTAAGCGATTCCATGGGGAATTTAAAAATTAATTTGACCAAAAGGTCATAATATTGAGAAAGTGCAAACGAAATGAAATATAGTTTAAAAAAAACACGCTTTAATAGCAAATCGACCTGAAAAGTAAACTAATTTCATTGTAAAAAAGCGTGGGGTGTTTTTTATCATTGTTATACTATACGTTTACAAAAAATTCTAATTACATATTTACAACAATCAATATCGATCACCCCACGCTTTTTAAGAAGTTTTCAGGGTTTCAGTTCAGGTTCACTGGCTTCATCACCATGGCTTCTGTAAGGCAGGAGACGATACCCCACCTGCCATTATGTCCCGCTTTTAGTTGAAAAAGTCTTAACTGATGGGTCAACCGGTTCTTTTTAAATTTAATCTGTCCCCACAATAGTTCAGTAAAAATGAACCAGCCATCTAATATAAATTTTAAAATCATGCTAAACTTCTAGCTAAGCTCAACCAATATAATCTAACTTTGTGATAATCTACTTTTTGTGCCCATCATGCAATACATTTATGAACAGATGCTGACCTCATCTGGTTTTAACTAGTTGTCACATGCAATACAGCTCGAAAAACAATTCAATTGCTGCTTAATACATTTTCTAATTTACTGCTTTGATGGTAACAATTGGCCGCCCAGATCATGCGATGGCTAAGTTAAATAAATTGAAATTAAAATTAAAAGGCGCCAAAAACTAAACTCCAGCGAAAAACTATATAAACCGGATTCAAGTCTAATGCAATATTTGAGCAAATTACTTTGCATGTGAGGCCTTGCTAAAAAGGGGAATTCAAGACATATGCAAACAGTCATTGAAAACTTTAACAAAATAGTTCTTTCATAGCTACCACTATACTGAGCATTCATACTGATAGGCTTTTTTATTTTAAGGTGTCAGTTGCTTCTATACATGTGCGAACGCCTGCTAGAGGCAACAGTTAACAGTCAACTGAAACTTTTTTCTATGATTTGCAAATTATGAACAAATAAACAAACCACCAGTAAATTTTCAGTGAAACGCAGAAAAATTTGATAACTTGAAAAAAAGTAAAGGCTCTGCAGTCGACTGCCCCGACTAAGAAAAACCCTGTTCTCTTGATTTCGTGCTTTCTACCAACGTGTACACACACACACACACATACACGCAAACACGCGCGCACGCGCTATCTGACTATGCTAAACCCCCATCTTTCCTACAAGCAAGATTAATACCTAAGATTCATGGCAATTTGGCCTAAAAATGAAGCCAAAGACATCATAACCTTACTTTAAGGTTGCTTATGACCTTAAGCTTTTACGTCTTTTTGACATTGGTATAATAGCCTATTCACACTGAGCACATCTAACATTTTTCATCCAAAATCATGAGTCATAAAAATTTTTCCTTTCAAAATTTGTCAAGTTTATAGCATATTTCTATAAGACACTGATCCAATTAACAATTTGACAAAACAAAAATTTTAAAAAGTTGACATAACAAATAGTTATTAAGAATTTTAACTTAGGATGTGGGATGTTGGATGAAAGATGTACTCAGTGTGAATAGTATATAAGGCAACAAAGTTCCTAAAAGTTAGGAATTTTGTTCCTTAATCTAAGGTCGAAAATTCATCAAAAATTGTAATATTTATTATCCTCCAATAAAGGAGAGAACTATAAACCCATCAAGCAAATACCTTTTTGGGGGGGATCGGTTTCTGTATGCTTTTTGGGTCCTAAATTTAATTCAATAGCTTAAAAAAGATGTTTGGGCAAATTAAGAACCAAAAATAAAATTTACTAGCAATTTTTTCCAAATTTTCCATATTGATTTTTTTGAGATTACATGACAAAAATGGCTAGAACTTCTTCAATTTTCAAGCTACCGACATGTTCAGCCACAAAAAATGTTTGAAAAAGATGCGGCTATTACATATATTTTTTTTCAAAATTTTTGATGGATGGTTCTTTTTTGCTAGACTAACTTTTTTTAAATCAATTTTTTTGCAAAAAAATGTTGGAAAACAAAATTTCAAAATTATTTTCAGAAGGGCTTTTGAAACCTGAACATTGGAAAAAAAAATCACAAAGCTCTATCTTAAACCGTTTTCGACTTTTTTTAAATTTTAAAAATTCAGAACTTTCGCAAAAGAGTTCCAATAAAGCTGAAATCTTGGGGTTAAGCTTTTCTCATAATATACTTTGGTCCAATTTTCATCCAATTCGAAGACATCATATATATATTCTTTATAGGGTCGGTAATGTTTCCTTCTCCCTGTTACATACTTTTGCACAACTTCATGATACCCTGTTCCCATTTTTAATGAGACCAGGGTATAAAAACAAGTAGAGCTAATAGCACCAAAACAAAAATCAATGAACTTCTGTTCTTTGTTTGTCAAATATTTTTTTATCTTTAGAAATGTCATTTATTCAGCTTGTTATGTTATCTAGAAACCACTCTTAATGTTGTCATTTTATACAAACAGATAAATTTTAGATTTTGAGCAACGCCAATTGAAAATGTTTTCATAACATATCAAAAGTAGCAATGTTGAAAAATAAGTCAAGGTTACATATTGGTTACATTCCGGAGATTTACAGAAAAAAGTAAACAAATCGTCCGGGCGGGCTTCTCCCTTTGCCTTTGTCTGCCATTGAATTGAGCTATACATTAAATCGTCATATAAATACCATCAAGAACTTTGCATATAAAAAATTAATTTATTTCTTTGTTGTTGTTTTTCATTACAGCCCGGACGTGTAGCTACGCTGGTGGAGGACAAAGAGGTAAGCAAATAAATAAAAGAAAGAAATAATAAGAAAAAAACGCAATAGTCCACATAAAGCTAAGAAAGTAATCAGATCTTTTAGCAAAAGTAGTTTTTTAAGGTTGTTTGATTTTATAATGAAATCAGCATTTCAATATATATTCGAAAAACCAATCGAAATGATTCTGTAACATTTTGCAAAAAAATAAAACAAGTCTGAAATCGCTAGAGACATTGCAAAGAGAGAATCCCACTCTAGTAAAATTCATACACAACACGATAACCGTTCTGGTTCTGGAGATTAATATTATATGCGTTTTATTTTATTTAAGTTATTTCAATATGTGTTCTCCGTCTCAGGCTGACTTCTCTCTCGGCGTCCTTTCTTACAATTACCGGTCAGGGCCTAACCAATATCAGGGTTGCTTATTGTAATACATACGATAGTTGGCACACGAGGTGCTCGAGAGCGTTAGATTGACTTAATACATAGATGGATTTAGTAAATGGAAACTTAATATTGTACTTAACAATTTCAATGAATACGTTTTTAATCCTGTGTTGATCCGAGGTCAAAAATCTGGCTTTCCTTACTATTGCAAGCCCAAAATATTTTCCCTAAAGATTAAGGAAATTACGTCTTCCTTTCTTCTTTCCCCTAACCATTGCACCCCGGGACAGTATGAAAAACTGACCAGCAAAAACTCCAAAAATCGTGGTTGTAATCCAGGTGCATTAAGTGGCTTAAACTGTGGCCAATTAAGCCAGTTGTGAAGGTTCCCCGAACGGTTTTCCGCAGTTAAGAAACCCAAAGTCGAGCATTGTTGCGATACCTGCACGGAGGCTCACTATTTGTAACAGATGCGTGCTATGCGAAGGCTATGCTTCAGGTGTCTGGTAAATTTTTTTTTGTGTTACATGAGGTACGAAATTGTGTATTAGGTTAATTGAATTTACATAAAATTGCAAGATGAAATGAAAGATATAAAATATCTGTCTTGGCTTCTGCGATTATAATTTTTGCACAAGAAAAACGGTCTTATCGCCGAATCCGAACAGCAAAGTTTGAGAAGTTTTTTCATGGCTGGTTACTTATGAAGTGAATGTGACCTGTTGTGTAAGTTAATTAAAGAAAAAACTTTTTCATTAGATGTCACGAGGCGGAATCGAACGAACCCACGACCACTTGCACAGTAGGCACACACACAACCAGCTGCACCACACCCAAACCGGTTTTACACCGGACCGGTTCGAACCCGGAATTCCGACTCTTATTTTGCTGTGAACCGAACCTTGAACCGAACCTTTTTTAAAGTAAAAGCTGAACCTGAACCCGTTCCGAACCTAAAAGTTCGGTTCGGTTCAACAAAAATTGTAGAAATGAAAAAATTTGACCTACGGTCTAACGACTTCTTTTGTTATCTGATCTGTTCTGGGCGACTGACGCTTAAGATCGTCAGGAAAGCTTAATAAAACATCTAGAAAAACGTTCAAGAACAACTTATGGAATCTTCCTCCATAATAGCCTCTTTTTGTACTCTGTACCAGAGGTACACAGAGTATATTAAGTTTGTGCAAAATTATGTAACAGCCAGGAGGAAGCATTTTCGACCCTATAAAGTATATATATTGTCGATCAGCATCCGGCGTCGATCTAGCCATGTCTGTCTGTCCGTATGAACGCACAGATCTCAGAGATGGTAAGAGATAGAGATTTGACGTCTATGGGACAAAAACTTCTTATACTTGCAGGCAGATCAAGTTTATTTTTAATTTTTACCACGACCCCTCCTTCCCCCGCAACTTAGAAAAACGGCATATCTCATGTCAGTTTTACAGATAGAATGTTTGAAATCAAGATTATTTTTTTGATCCGCCAAAGGAATTGTTAAGATCGGCTGAACTGTAGTCGAGTTATAAGGAAAACAAACAATTATGGGCAGCACCGGTCGGTGATGGGCAGCACTTTACAGGTACAGACTAAGTTATAGTCGGGCTTGACCGACTTTATTTCTTGTTTTAAAGATGCTTGAGTCCAAAGCTTATTAAATGATTCACAAAACAAGAGCTTAGCATTACACTGTTAGTATTTTTCATATGTTGTAGACTACGAAATTGAATTTTACTTCACAGTAAATTTTATTTTGAATATTTCCATGTATTCTACAATTCGTTTCCGACCCAAAAACGACAAAATTTCCACACGATTCGATAGATTTTAGGTCGAAAGCGATTGGTACAATTCATGGGACTAAATTGATATTTTTTAAATATTGTGTAAAGCATGGGCTGAACCAAGGTTCGAACCAAACCTTCGTCTAAAAGCCTTGAACCTCAAATTTTCGAACCTTAACCATTGAAAAATGTTGGTTCGAACCCGCGATACGGAACTCCGAAAAATTTTTTGGGTTTGCAGCCCTGATCCAAACCGGTCGACATATTAGCAGCGTGCATTAATAATAAGACTCTGTGCAAAATTTTAGCTTGATAGCTTTAAAACTGAGAGACTAGTTTGCGCAGAAACAGACTGACAGACGGACTGGGATAAATCGGCTCAGCTCGTCACCCTGTTCAAGAATATATATAGTTTATATGTGGTCGGAATGAATATTTCTTTGCGTTGCAAACTTCTGGTCAAAATTATAATACACTTTGAAAGGGTATAATGAGCAGACGTCCCTAAAATATCATACGACCTTTGGTAGTCCCGAAGAATTTCAAACACTTTCAACCCTTTCGGAAGAATGCGATGATTTTGCCACCAATCCATTACTTAATTTTGTAATAGTTGCGCATAAATAAATCTTAGAACAATTTATAACTATTTATTTTAAAGCTATATTTTCACTTGTCTGATATCTCATATGTTTCCCACCTGTCTACCCAAGGTTTACCATTACGTCAAGATTCTCTGTCGACAGTCCTTCTACAAGCTGCCTGTTGCTGGATTCCATTTCAAAGCCGATAACTTGACTGAATTTTAGGTTGACAAAAGTCTGGGACTTCTTATTTGATTTTATCAAAAAATCGTTCCCAAAATGGCAACAAAAAAAGTTATTTCTAGCCATTTAAATTTCTCAATGTAAGCCCCATTCCGTGTAGACAGCGGGGGCTGAAGCCCCCACCGCCAACTCGTCCATATCTAAAATTGAACTCTGGCACATTTCCGCAGACAACCGAGTGTAAACGATTCGGGATCCTTGCGGAATCCTTCTTCATCACAACACCAGGCGCAATTCCGCGAAATATAGGTGAAAAGTAAATTTTACACCTCGATACTTTCTATCCTAGACCCGGGGACTTTACCCAGGGTGAGAGTGAAATGAGAGAGTTACCAGGAACTCGTTTTGTGACCCCGAGAGACAAGCATGAAAAACTCAAAGCGGCTGCTATAGCAAACGAAAGGTGGCTATTTATATGCCGCAGTGGCGGAAAAACGAGTTGAGAATTGTAAGGTAACAAAATTGCGGGTGGTGTTGTTGAGGGTTCAAATCAGGCAGAGAGCGAAAAACATTTTTTTTTTTAAATTTTTTTTTAAATTTTTTTATTTAATTTTTTATTAATTTATTTATTAATATTTGTTCTCTTTGCTTTACAGGGCATCACATGGGGCTGCGCCTACAGAATAACGGGGCACACAGCGCTGGAGTATCTCAAGCAAAGGGAGTGTACCTTAGGTAGGTGGGAGAAATGTGCGAAGCTATAAGAATTCTTACTAATCTTTTGGCTTTACAGGTGGCTATGCAACGCTGGAAACCAAATTCTTTCCCCGCGTGGCCTCACATGACACACCCTTTAGTGGTGAGGCCGTTGAAGTTTTGGTTTATGTGGCCACTCCTGAAAATCAACATTGGCTGGGCGAAGCTCCCTTGGCTGTGATTGCACAACAAATTGTTGATTGCCGTGGTCCAAGTGGCCATAATGGCGAGTACCTGCTTAGATTGGCTCTTTTTATGCACGAAGAGATTCCTGGGGTAAGGGATGAGCATTTGTTTGAACTGGAACGTTTGGTACTGGAGGAGATCTATCGGAAGCAAATACCTCTATCAACTGTGATGGGCACAAATCCTGAGCGCATACGTCGCGATTCTCATGAGGCGATACGAAGGCCACCTTCATTTGAATTCTCCTCGCGCATACCGGATACAAAGTTGCGTTGTCTCAACATTTGACAAAATTCCAAAATTTCGATTCGATGTATTCTTTAAATTGTAAATAACTCCGCCGATAAGAGTGATCTGATTAGACTTAAGGCTAATTTGCTAAGATTTTTAGAAAATAGAAAACAAATTTAACACCACTTTTTGGTTTGCTTTTACGAGTTTAATACAAAAAAAAAGCAAAATGGAAACTTAATTGGTAAGTATTTCGGCCGCACGATTCTCCATTAGTTTCTCCATATTGGTAATGGCACCCATCCAGGTGTCCAGGGTGCTGGCCATGCCGGCTATTTGATTGCGATTCAGTACACGCGGCTGAACCCAGGACATATTAACCACACCGGCCACCTGATCGATTTCGCCACGCACCAAATCCAAGGCCAAGGCTTTCATTATCAACAGCTCCACCTCCCTAGGCTGCAGTTTGGTCTCCTGGGCGATGTCAACAAAGGGAATGGCTCGCTCTATGGCCGTACGTTTGAAGGTCATTTCCATCAGACACAGTAAAGAGATCTTTTGGCGCAGTTTCACCTCCTGGGCAGCCAAATCTGGGATTTTCGACCATATAGACTTCATTTCATTGAATCTGGAAAAGGAAAAATATTTAGTTTACTCTCTCCAAGAAATTTGCTATACTACTCAGTGTTGCCATTTTAGCTATTTAGTAGATACATCTAGAAATTTTGAAAGAAAAAGTAATACTACTTACTTGTTAATATTTCCCGTGTTAAAAGCCTTTAGCAGCTCCACCAGCCACTCATTCTCCGTGCCCTTTAGTGACTCCAAAATGGGATGCGCCAGCAGTTCTCCTATATTATATACACCCTCGCCCAGCAGCGCAGCCAAACCCAAAAAGAAAGCCTGCTGTGCCCATTGATCCTTGGGATAGTCATCCAGTGAACAGCCCAAAAACTGCAAGCCACAACGATAGTAATCACTGTGCTTGCCCACCCGGCGATAGTATTGTGAGGCCAACATATAATATTTGCCATGCACGGGCGTAACATTGCCCGCCTCCTCCAAGACATCGCGCAGCTCTTCTATGATCTTTTTGGTGGCATTCAGATCATTGAGATTGCTCAGATAGAGATTGCCCTGCATGACCTGCAGATACCATACAGCCTCATCGCAAATCTTGACTTTGTCTTTCATTTTCTCCAGGAAGTCAATGGCCTCTTTTTTGTCGCTGATGTTGTCCACCACCACTTCTAGTATTTGGATCAGACCATAGGGGTTTATCCTATTGCATAAAAACAAAATAAATTAAGAAAATGCTCTTCCTCCTCTTCTTTCTCCTCCTATGGACGAACTTACTTTGTTTCGAAGGTGGACAAAAAGTTCTGATACAGCTGCAGCAGCGCCGTCTCATCCTGCAGCGTTTCATGACGCACAAATGTCACCAGCTTGATGGTCAGCTCGTTCCAGAGTCTGGGGAGGGGGTGGGGGAAAACATGTTAGCGGCTTAAGCCAAGTGGAAGAACGCCACTCACTTTTCATTGTACAACTCCTCGATGAGTGTCCATTCGGCCGCCAAATCCTTGTTTGTCGTCTTCTTCTGTGTGGCCAGGTAAGCGGTAACTGTTGCCTGTGTATTGGACATTGTAAATGCGCTATATTATCCCGAGCGGATTCCAAATTTATTGTAAAAATATAATTTCCCAAATTGCAAGTCACAAATTGTTGTATCGCACTATCGACTACAGTCGAAAATCGATGACATTTAGAGATGAAAAAATCGAGTGACACGAGTACTTGCCGGTAACGAGTCAGTCACTTGGCAGTTCTTGAACTAGTTCTATGTGCCATTTAAATAAATTGTTTAAAAGTTTTTAAATCAATTTGTTATGACCCGAGCTGGGTCCAATGTGTATCTTTCAGCTCAAGTGCATAGGGTGAAGGTCGCTTAATCCTGCCCCCCACACGTAAAAACAAATCGTTTAACATCACATATACATGCAAATACTAGAGGTTACACAGCACTAACCGCAGCACAATTTGAATTCAAATTAAAATATCTGAGAAAACCAAACTCACTTCCAGTTATAAGCACAAAATCAAAGCAAAAGAAATCTTCACAAGCAATTCCTCGGCAGACTCCAGGTGGACTGAGTCTTTTTCTCATCCCTCATGGGATTAGGGCTGCCAACTGCACTGGCCTCACCCGGCAATGCCGGGCCTAGAAGTGATTGTCGGGCCGCCATGTGAACTAAGTAAATTCGAATTTCCCGAGTTCATAGTTACGACATTGTTACCGTTCACGCACCTGAAGCCATCCTTACAGACAAACACACGCATGCATGCACGCAAAAACAATAGTCCTCGAAAACAATCAACAAGAATGCATTCTTCTTTATTGTTTTGAAATATGGAAACAAGCAACTGCGGGAAGGTCATAAAATTTCGACTTCGATCAAAACTTTTCAGCGTTGAACCTTAAAGACAAAATAATAGACCGAAAACTATTTCTTCGAGCGCACAGTGGTCCAAATTGCAAAAATTTTGGCAGAAATTCCAATGGTTGATGTATGTGCCCAAAATTTGGTTTAAAGTTTAAACATATTTTTTTAATGATATGTCGCATATTTTAGCATTTCCTTCTCTATTAATTTTCCCGTTAAGAACCTCTCGCTCAAAATTGGTTTTAGACCCATGGTTTTTTGGGAAAAGTTTCGTAGAATTTAGATTGCGTTTTTGCTATACTTCCGGCCGGTAAAAAATTTAATCCACCCTAATGTACAAATATGTTAAGAGGAAAACTAATTTTTGGTTTGAAAAAAGTGCTGTAAAACGCCTTAGCGTGCCATATTATTGTGGTATTTTCACTAGTTCAGCCAGCGGCCACACTGTCCGCTGCTTATCGATACATCGATATCTTTGGTTCTGCCAGAGCTCATCATCAGTTTGTCAAACAGCTGTGCAGCATTAAGTTGTGTTCGCGGAAGAAGGAAACTTTGTGTGTTTTCTTTTTTAATTTTGCAGTTGAAAATTAGTGAACGTGAAGCGCCACCAGGTAGCAGCAGCAACAAAGAGTCCGTAATCTTTGATTGAATTAAACCAAATTGCAAAACTCATTCGACTGCAATGAAACAGCTGTTAATTGTTTTGTTATATAAATGTAATCAAATTGTTAACTAAATTAAAAATTAAACGCCAAGCTAAAAACTATGTGGATTTGTTGGCAAAAAGTGCAGATAATCATAAACAGATTTGGTGAATTAAACTAGTTAGTTAGCTGTTGCCAACGCGAGATTCCCAGAGGGCCGAGACACTTTGGCGGCGGCTTCATCAATTGATTTGCATTTCTTTTTGTGGGTGACGACGTGGTGCGCGTGTCAGGACGCCTGCCGATAGCGACAACAATAAAATAAGCGCAACCAAAAGCAAGGTTAGTTCTATTTTTCTTTACACAAATTTCATTTCATCATTAATGGTTAAGACCTTATCAGAAATCGGCTGCATCTAAATGTTCTGATTGGAGAAGGTGGAGGAGGAGGTCGCGCTGTTGTTATTTAGATTTGAAAATTTCTGTAAAAGCAAAATATTGTTTAATTTTAGGAGTTATGCAATTTCCTATCTTATCTGCGGTTTGCAAGTCTATCAGAAGTTTTGGCTTTTCCATTTCCCGGCACATTAAATGTGCATTTCCCGACTAAAGCCACTTGAAACACTTGAAATGCAATTTCAATTGGGATGGCGGACTGGATCTCTCAGCTTGGGTTTGTGCCTGTCCAGGCATCCTGTTGCGCTGTCAACATTTCTCATTTCCTTTTCGATTGTGGTGGCCCGGGACTGGGACTAGAAAGTCGTTGCAGACGTTGATTTCCTTGGCCTGAAATGGTCGACATCTGGTAGAGACTGACACACACATACCTGCACCTACAGCCTACGAGGGCTGCTTTTTATATTACTAGTCTTAGCTTCCTTATGTTTATCCAGTTTCGTTTTGTCATTTTTATAAAAAGTTTGGCCTCATTTAGCCCAAATTTATTCAGAACAGTTTGAAGTACGGTCTCATTGCCTAATGCTGGGTTTATACTGCGTCACAGACTGTCACATTTCAGTGTTTCAGTGAATTATGAATTTGTCACTGTGACACTCTGTGACGCTGTATAAACCCAGCATAATGCTGTCTTCAAAATGGTCAAAAATTGATTTAAACTATTCTGAGAACCAGGGATAAATACCAAAACGATTTTTGCAATCGGTCAGGGTGTATATCTCGGCCGATAACTAAACTAGTTAGAAACTATAGTATCAGTCAAATCTTTTGAAAATATGAAACCGCTTGCGGTTATTTTAGGACGTTTCTCAAGGTACAAAAGTTCCGAAATTTGGAGAAAATTAGGAAAATTCAAGCTGTTATTTAATTTTAAACTTACAAACCTTTATTTTTGTAAAAGCGCCCAACTCCGAAACGTTTCTATCTGGGTACTCCCAAAATCTTTGTTTTAACAAATATCAAAATTAAATTTAACAGGTATGCAAATCGGTTATCAACCGAACCGAACTAAACCGTAACAAACCGCTTTTTTGTGCACTTATACAGTTTTGCCTTGGACAAAATTCGGTAACTTATGAACCGCTCAATATTTTGGATATATTTTCCTTAAAGGGGACATGTTCGACTGTAAAATGAAGCAATCAATTTGTTAAACCCTCTTGAAGACAACTTTTGCCAGTCTCCGAAAGTTTAAAAACAGGTGTTAAATAGTAACCTGCGTCAAAATTAATTTTTTACAAACCACATCTTGGATTTCAAAGTGTTATATATTTCTGAAATGAAATGAATATCTAACAAAATTTTAACAGTTTAAAAATGTTAACTATAGCCGAAGATATGATAAGTCAAACTATACTAATAATCAAAAATTATAGCATTTTTCGGTATGCGAAAAATTGACCATGTTTACGCGGCCATAACATTTTGATTTGTCCACATATCTAAGCAATATTTTGGCTACTCTAATTAGTTTTTTTAAGCTTTCGATTTAACTAAAAAAAAATTAGTCAAACTTTTTAACAAAATTGAAATTATGGTTTTGTCCAATCCCCGCCTTGGTGTCACTTGGACCACTGTGCATCGTCTGTTTGAAGATGCTAAACCCAATCGAAAACTGCAAAATAAATATTCGGCTTTGTTTATTCATCGCGCGCGTTCTACGACGAAAAAATTTAGAAAATTTTATTGCGAAAATGAGTTAGGAAAACGCCGAAAATGTTCCATTGTTGTAAAGTGTTTCCAACTAAATACCTTTTAAAGATTTCAGTGTTTCCAACACATCTAATTTTGTCTATTTTCTTTTTTTTAAATTTATCTGGCATTCATTCCATGTTTCCCCATTCTTTCCGTGCTTGAATTACTTACAATATCTACTGCAAGATAATCCTAAAGCTTATGAACGTCTTCGAAATATCCGACTTCTTACCATTTCGTACTTGAATCTTTATTTTTGGAAATTTTTAAATAAATGTTATTTACTAGTACTTAAATTTCGAAAACTATAGCTAAAGGCCTAACATTTCCTGCTAGAAAAATAATTCTGGAAAGTCGGAAGTAAAGCACTGAATCCGCGGATTTATGGTATGCTCCTAAACAATGCTTTAAACCAAATCGGTGCTTCAAACCCTCTACGAACCACTTAACCGAACCAGCCTTATTTCTTTGCTTCCCTGGTTTTTTGTTTAGAAAAGGTTAAATAATAGTCCCGAATATCCGGGAACACTGGTTAACTATTTTGGAAGTGCTTACCTCAGACATGTTTGGCTAGTGGTGATGAGTTTTCTATTAGAGGGTACAAAGAATCCAAAGAGCGAATCATAGTGTTAACTTGTGCATGCGCAGCTGGAACACAAATATGTAAATTGATGATTATTGTACATGTGCTCATCCAAGAGCTTTATAAAAGGCTTATAAGTCTGTTAAGAAAGCTTGGGTAACACTGAAGCCATTATGGAAAGGTTTGATATAAGCTAGGTTCGCCCATCTAATAAATTAACCCTGAAAACGCTGATTATGATACATACCAATTTCCTAATAATCAGCAAACATTTGATTAACTTATTTGGCAGAGTTTTATCCAGAATGCCATGAACAACGTTCTGAGATCAGCTATCCTTGCCTTGGCTGGTCTTGTTAATATTTTGGTTCAAAGTGAGACAAATTACAAAATCATTAAGAGCACTCCAAAACTATAGAGACAATATAGACTACCTTAGGCAGATTAGATTTTTAGGACTTGTCAAGCTGATTCCTTTAGGCTACTCAATAAACTAGACTGCAACAATAAAGGAAGAATCCTTCGTCCAACTCACCAAATCCCTCGAAACTCAGCTATATTTATGTATATCTAAAGCTAATAAGCAGAAGTTCTGCCCTTTAAAAAATCATGTTTATACAAAAAACCCCTCCAAACAAACTGCCTACAGAATCTTCTAATTGATGAGTCCCATTGAATTCGTAGATAGAGCCGAAAGTCTTGGATTTACTTATAACAACACTTTTTCTAGGGACGATCTTAAAAATAATGCAACAAAAAAAAAAATACGGAAAACAATTACAATTTAAACAACAATTTTTACACACCCGAACAAAGGGCCATGTTCCGGTTTTCGAGTCGGTTTTCGTGTAAACGTTAACATTTGGCATCCAATTTGAATAACTTTGTACAGAAGGTGAAAAATATGTCTACGGTTACTAGATCTAAAATAAAAAAACTCGTATTCCTTGGAACAGCTGAAACCGATTGCTCAATGCCTAGTGAATTCAATTCGAGAGAAAATAAAGACGAGATCTAGTAACCACAGATTGTCTTGTTACTTACATACAAATTAATACAACTTAAAAGCGAAACATAAACGTTATCATGAAAATCGAGTCGAAAACCGGAACAGGGCCCAAAGTTTTTTTAGCAAATACATTCTTTGCATCGACTCCTTTTATTAAATTAAAGTATTTGGAAAGCGTGACTCGACTAGCAGTAGAAAATTGAGCGTAGCTTGTAGTAATATAGTCTGTTCTATTTTCCATAAGAAGAAAACGGACCATATGAACTTAAATTCATGGACACAATTCAAAGTAATAATAAAATTACAAAACATATTACCATGGCTCGCAAATAAGTGTTAACACTTTCAGTGAAAACAGAAACTGTGACAAACAGAAACAAACGCAGCACAAAAGTTCTCTCACAGAGCGGAACGCTTTTTCTCTCACCGCAACACTGATAATCACCCATACATACGCAAGTTTGCTATCGGCAAAACGTTCAGTGAATGACATGAGAGAATCAAAAACGAAAAAAGCGGTCTTGCCTGAGAGCAACAGATTTGGGCAAAAACAGAACTGAAAGTGTCTTATCGTTACCTCTTTTCGTTGTGTCAGTAACCAAACTGTTTTTTGCCGACACGCTAAAATAGTTGAGAGTTATTTACGAACTCAGCATACTACAGTCGACAGAACCCTCCCATTTTTTTTACTTCCAAGAGAACAAATAATTAAGTCTCCTGTAAAAATAAACAATTCTTTTCATATGTTGTTTGGCTGTGAAATAGTTAACCATTTGATTTAAAGACATTTAGAAGTGCAGAGCAGTTTTAAGACAAAATTTTTGCATTTTCGCTTCAAGTCTTCAAGTTTTTGGTAACTGCACCATGAAGCATTTCATTGTATCATCATCAAATTTCAGAATGTGTACTTTAGGAAGCTGTAGTTCTTGGACTATAACAGAATATTGCTTGGTGTCAACGACTACTGATCTTCCATTTCCAGATTCTGGTATCGAAATAGATTAAATTCTGGCAATTATGGCTCTTGTCATTCCTCAGAGATGAGAAAACAAACAACAATTTTTTAAATAACTATTAACAGGCCGCTAAGCCCAAAAACTATCTTTGATTTCAAATATTTCATACAGTCTTCCAGTAAATTTGGGCTTTGATTCTTGGATTTCAGGCTGTAATTGTTATTTTGCGGCATCTTTGAAGAGCTGCAGTACTTGAGATACGATCCTCGTAACTCTTCCAAGTATTTGATGTTTTTTTCGGATTCATGATTGCTAAAAAAAACTCGTATTTTGACATCAACTCTTCGAGATCTATGCAAAGATTTTGAAGGTTACATAACAGTGACCGTATCATTCTAGTTCGAAATAGTTCACAGTTTACAGTTGAGGAGCAAATCTGATCACATCAGGTTAACTTAAAGTTTTTCTTAAAATATTCTAACTATTGGTTCAGACTTCGATTCTGAGTTATAAACATTGATTTTGGCAAACGTTTCCAGATCCGTCTGTGGTTTGGATACCATTCTTCTTCTCCTACTTTAAACATAACAATATCAAAACCAGCCCTCGTATCGATAAAAAAAAAACCAGGCTGTGCAGTCGGAATTCCAAAAATCCAATTCACATTCCCGCATGTCTGGCGCATCTGTGGCCACATTTCAGTAAAAGCAAAAGTGAACAAAATAAGCCGCAACAACAGCAGCAGCAACTCTGTCAAGTGCATTGCCGCTTCCTGCTTCGGGTTATGTGGCAAACTAGAAATATTATTTAATTACAAGCCAATATTATATCCAGTTGCGAAAGAGTGTCCAAAAAAGCTGCTCTCGAATTCCATTTCGGTTTAGCGATTTCATAATCGTTTCTGCTCTCACCGCTGCGCCCCCTTTCGATTTTGTTTTTTAAACAAATTTATTTTCATTTCTTCTTCTTCGTCTTCTTCTTTGGCTTTGATTGGCGTTTTTTTTTCTTTCAGTTTTTTTGGCTGCCCCAGCAACAACAAAAGTTGTTTCAATGTTGGTAACTTTCTCTCCACCTGTGCCTGCCTAACCGCCAAAACGCGCGCGACTCGTGTGCGTTTTAAACCGCACGCATGAACTGACAACTTTGTTGGGTTTGCCTCTAAAAAGTTGGCAACAGCCAGGAATTATGTTGTATTTGTCATGCACACATGACGCTTTAAAATGGCTCCAACTGAAGATTGCGCGATTAGCCAAACGTCGTCTGTCCGTCCATCACTGTCGCATGCAAAACGCGTGCGGCTGTAATTTCAACATCAGCCACATTCAACTTATTCATAATTGTTGATTGTTATTTCTGCCAAATTGCCAAGACAAAATAGTTGTTGTTGGCGAGCTGTGAGTCGACAGGGTTTAGGTAAACTAATGAAAGACTTGGGTTAGGGCTGATCTGGAAAGATGTGAGATAACACAAAAGGATGCAGGATACTTAGGTGAACTGATCACACGTTACTCGTAGAGTAAAAATGGTATACTAAAGTCGTGCAAATGTATGGCATAGGCGTTATCATAAAGTATAGATGTTCTTAATCAGCATCAACAGCCGAGACGAAATATTTGACCGTCTCTCTGTATAAATAACTAAATATCAGATCTTAAAGGAGCTAGAGCAATCGAACTTGGATTGTGGACTTGCAAATTTATTTTAAACTTTTAAAATATCGGTCTAAATTAAAATATTCGCATAATTAAATCAATGTGTAATCTCTTAAATTTGCATAACCGGATGATAAATGAAGGAGTTATAAAATACCGATGCATTCTTTTATTTCCTGGAATATTAATTAAATGGTTAATAAAGCTTATCAAATATCGATCGAAGTAGAAGTAGTTCGGTTCAGGTATTTTAGAAGCGGAACCTTCTAAACTTATGACCTCCCGAAATAGTTTGGTTTATAAAAAATGGAGAGAAGCTAACTTCGGCTCGTCCGAAGTTTATATACCCTTGAAGCTCGTTTCAAGACGGGAACTACTTAGACTATTTTTCAAACCTAACTTTTCTATATAGTCTTCCGGTTACGACCAAACTTAATGAAATCATAAAAAAGCATAGAAAACTTATAGACACGAAGTCTGATGCCGATTCCATTAAAAACAAAAAAGTCTTTCTCACTAAAACTAGTTTTTCGACCGATCGTTTCTGTGGCAGCTATATGCTATAGTCGTCCGTCCGATCCGGCCGGTTCCGATAAATGTGCAGCGTACTTGTACTGCAAGACTTCGTGGAAAGTTTCGTGAAGATCGCTTTCAAACTAACAGAGGAGATAACATAGAAACAGACGGACGGACAGACAGACAGGGCTAAATCAACAGCTCAGCTCGTCATGTTGATCAGGAATATATACTTTATATGGTCGGAAATGCTTCCTTCTATGCGTTACAAACATTCTAACAATTTTAATATACCCTCTCCAAGGGTATAAAAATAGCTTCTTTTAAGATCAGATTTGCACTACTTCTCTTCTATAAAGTATTCACTCAACTTTTTTGTCAGTCCGTTCCTATAAAAAATCAGTTCGGAGAAATAAAAAGAGATAGAGATTCGACATTTTTTGGACATAACTATGCTTCTCATACTTCCAGGCAAATCAGGCTATCAGGCCACGCCCCCGTAATTTCGAAAAACCTTATATATCCCCCATAGTTTTATAGAAAGAAGTTTCGTTCCTTATGGATATATTAAACCCTTGCAGAGAGTGTTATAAAATTGTCCGGATGTTTGTAACGCATTGAAGGAAGCATCTCCGACCACATGAAGTACATATATTCTTGATCAGCATGACGAGCTGAGTTGATTTAGCCCTGTCCGTCTGTCTGTTTCTATGCTATCTCCTCCGTCAAATTTAAAGCTATCTTCACCAAACCTTGCACGAAGTCTTGTAGTACAAATACGATGCAATAAAATACCGGCCGAATCGGATGGCTATAGCATATAGTTGTCTTAGGAACGATCGGTCGGAAAACTAGCTTTAGTTAGAAAAACTTTTTTGCTTTCAATGGAAATGTCCTCAAAATTGGCATTTAAAAAGTTTTGTCAAAATCGGATGTCTATAGCTTATAACTGTCATAGGAACGATCGGTCGAAAAAGAAGTTCTAGTGAGAAAAACTTTGTTTCAAATAAAATTTCCTGCAAGAATGGTACATGTTAGTTTGATATGCTTTTCCATGATTCCACCAAGCTTTCGTCGAAATCAGACATCTATATAGTATTGCTCTTATAGACAAGAAAGAAAGTCGGTCAAGCCCGACGATAACATACTCTGTACCTGTGAAGTGCTGCCCATCACCGTTGCGACCGGTGCTGCCCATAATTGTTTGTTTTCCTAATAACTCGACAACCGTTCATCCGATCTTTATCATTCTTTTGGCGGATCGATAAATAATCCTGATTACTAAATATGTCCAACGAACCTTCTGTCTATAAAACTGTGGGAGATATGACGTTTTTTCCAATTTGCGGGGGCGGGAGGGGGTGTGGCAAAAATTGAAAATAAACTTGATCTGCCTGCAAGTATAAGAAGCATATGTCCAATATATGTCAAACCTCTATCTCTTACCATCTCTGAGATCTGTGCGTTCATACGGACAGACAGACAGACGGACATGGCTACATCGACTCGGCTGTTGATGCTGATCAAGAATATATATACTTTATGGGGTCGGAGATGCTTCCTTCTGGCTGTTACATACTTTTGCAC
Source organism: Lordiphosa collinella (assembly GCA_018904265.1). Taxonomy (NCBI): domain Eukaryota; kingdom Metazoa; phylum Arthropoda; class Insecta; order Diptera; family Drosophilidae; genus Lordiphosa; species Lordiphosa collinella. Next base: position 439,163 of record JAEIFV010000024.1, read on the forward strand.
AAACTTATTATACTCTATATACCTTTGGTACAGAGTATAAAAAGTAAGGTCCGAAAAGTGGTCTTATTTAGAAAGACAAGCTGCAAGGGTAAATAAACTTTTTTAGCAATCATGATTGTCAAATATACCAATCGCAGCTGACAATCATTACTGCATTTAGCATTTAGCAGGTACAATTGGCAATCATTAATCACAATTCTCGCTCCGACTAAAAGGTGTTCACTCAGGTTCCTGTTTCTAGGGAATTATGTACACTTTAATATTTGTTAATCAAAAGACATCAGAATTTTCTAAGAAAACAGGTCATTTAGAAAGCAATTTGTGATTTCAAAACAGGTCGAACAAATCAATATCTTGAAATTTCTTAATAAATTGAAACATGCTTTAGTATGAATGCATTAAAAACCAAATTCTATAGAAACACTCACTTCAAATTAGACTGGCTTAGAGGTCATAAATATATAAGTATTTTTTTTTGATAAGTAAACAATTTTAAATGCTTTGAACTAATGACATAAAATAGAAAAAACAAATATAAGTCCCAAATTTTAAGCTGGGTATTTACATCAGCTAAAACTCTTTTTAAACAATCTGAACGCTCAGTTGAGTTGTCCGCTCAGCTGAGCAGGTCAGGTCAATTCCTTTTCAATTTAAATTAAAACGTCAAGATGTCCGAAGCCAAAACGGCGTAAAAGCACGTGCCTTTAAAAAGTAAAATGCGGAGCCCTCACTTGCCGACGTGTGGTACGGCCACGCCTTCCAGAGAAAATGCATCCATATATTTCAAATTCTATTTAAAAGATTTTCTAGAAGGGGCACTGCCAATGGTTACTTCAGGGTTAAGATTTTAGACGTTCCTAATAGCGTTTCAATTTTTTTTTTTTGATAAATTTAAATCGTTTTATCAAATATTTCATTTGCTTAATTTAATTTTTGATATGATCGAGTTTCCGTAAAGAGTAAAAATTATTAAATGCTAAGGTTTTTAGTTACACTAAACGGTGTCGGGATTTTACGTTGTATGTAAGACATGAAGTAACCTTACACTCAGTAAAAAATATGAAGAAGCACTCGAAAACGATAAAGTAAGTTCAAAAAAGACCCTTAATATTAGTGAAAGTGAATGCTAGCAGGCTCAAGGTCGAAGTTTCATTATAGTTCAATAATCAACCAGAAAATTCAACAGAGAATACATTTGTACATAAATATGATTTGCAAATGGCTTGTTGGTGTGACAGCAACTGAAAGTGTACTGACGAAGGCTTTGCCATGGCGGCAGCCGAAACGGCCGTCTACACAGCCACAGCTACTGTTCATGTTCAAATGTATTCTCTGTTGAATTTTCTGGTTGATTATTAAACTATAATCAAACCTAGACCTTGAGCCTGCTAACATTCACTTTGACTAAAATCAAAACAGGTCGTTAAACCCACATTCAGACCCTTAATATTATTAAAAGAAGAACAAGTATTCTTGAATTAAGAATTTTTCTATTCTACATTTGAGTCGAAATATTCGAGAAAAGACTTTTATAATTCAAGAACCAAAACTGTGGCCAAGCATTCGAAAAGGCGAAGCATTTTAACACGAATCTGTCCTCAAAATTCCCAACTAACATGTTGCTTATGTGGTGATGGTAGATCTGTGACCAACACTTTGCAGCATTATTGATTACAAAGACCTTGTTGCAAGATTCAGTGGCGTTGCCAGGGGGGAGTTTTGGGGGTTAACATAGATGTACTCTTTGGCCTAAGGTACATAAGTGTGAATCACTGCTGCTAAGGACTTATGATACTTATCCAATCCTGCACCAAGAGACCTAAACCCAAGCCCATTAGCATTTTATCTTTATATAAAGTTCAGTTACAAGAGATTTTCAAGTTTACTAATCGCTATAAATTCTTTCATTCTACGAACTTGGGCTTTAGCCCTCGAATTAATACCCCATAAGATGGCCACTTGGGATTGCCTTCAAGCTTCATAACAAAGCAAACCTTTTGCCTGGTGATGGCTATTTCCGCTACAAACTGGTAATAGGCCTCCACCTTCAATGGAGGCCAAATGCGTGCCAACGCTTAGTCCAAAACAAAGAGCATACTCTAGGTATGGGTTCCCATCGAAATGGGGCAATAAAATTGATGTTCGATCAAATCAGTTCAGGGGCAACAACGGCAAAGACTGGCTCACTTAAAATCACTTTGTAATGCAAATATGTACACATGTTTGTATGTACGTGTGGTTGGCTCAAACACAAACAAACCAAGCGGCACACACTTCTGCCATAAACATATCAAAGTTTATGGTTATTAGACCCGCATCAGTGGCCAACAGAAGACGGCGAACGCTTGCCGCTTATGCAAATCTCTGATTAAATCCAAAACAGCCAAAGGTGGCAGCTTTCTTCCTCTTCTTCTACTACTTGGTCATTGTTTTGAGGTCGCCAAACCAGTCAGGGTTCAAAAAGTGCGGTAGACCTATCTTAAGCTGCAACCCGTTTTATATGGCACGTAAGCCTAGTGCAATTGGCACTCAAAAGTTTTGTAGTTGACCGCCTTGAATGCTGATGACAGCGACGCAACATTCCGCACCCAAAAAAAAAAATGTATACAGAGTTTTATGTATTGGCATTATGGCATAATCAAGTTAACCAACCAAGTTAGCGGATGCAATTGCAGTGCCAAGCGACTGCCAAGTGGTTGTCTATGTCACATGCGTTTGCCTTAAGGTTTGTTTTTATACACTCGCAGGGGGTATCAGAGAATCGATCTCAGGTTTGTGACGCTCTCATTCAAATCACGGAATCAAATTTATAAGAGTATTTAAATTTCGTTACAGACAAAGTCAAATTTCCACTGTTTTTTGTACATGTTATTTATTTGCAGGGGACAAACAAACGTCGACGAATGAGACAAATATTTGTCCCCTGCAGAAGCTAGACTATCTCCGCCTCCTCCCCCCTCTGCATAATTATATTAACCTAGCATCTTATTCTATGCTTTAATGTTTATTCAACTCTCAACAACAACAACAAATATTGCACAAAATGTTTAATCTACACTCGTTGCTAACAAGTTGGAAGGAAGTTGCAGACCAAAGCCATTTGAATGACCTCCCCATCGTCCAACTTCAAAGTCAAACCATTATTGTTTGGGCCTTGTGTGAGTTTTGCTGACAAAATGTTTATGCAATTTATTAGAAAACATTTTCATCGTTGTTGTTGTTGTTGTGATATTTGTAATTAATTTCCTAACGAGAAATATTTACCAGCTGGCAGCTGCCGTAGAAGGACCAATATGGCATAGAAAATCAGTTGCACTAACTGAAATATGAAAATGTGTAGATAAGTGTTGGTACAAGCGGGTGGCTTAATGAGTTGTGAGATTAAATTTACTTTGGATTTACTATGATTACTAATCACTGATTACAGTAGTGTTTACATTACCTGTTAAAAATTAGATGTTAAGTGATAGAAATGTTAAATTAAGCGTTTCAATGTAATTATATACACTGAACGAAAAACTCATGCCATTCGTAGTTCACCCCCTTTTTTATACCCATGCAGAGAAGGAAGCATCTCCGACAACATAAAGTATATATTTGTAATCAGCACGACGAGCTGAGTTGATTTAGCCATGTCCGTCTGTCTTTTTCTATTCATCTCCTCCGTAAGCTAAAAAGCTATCTTCACCAAACTTTGCACGAGGTCTTTTACTACTTTGGCCGAGCCGAATTTAGCTTTCCTCAATTTTTTAACTTTATTTCCTCCTTGAATTCTTGAATCAGTCTCGAGCTGTTCTTGAATTTAAAAATTCCGTTCTAAGAGAAAGTACGCTCTCGTATTTTCTTTCGTTCTTATTTGAGCAAGCTACGAAGAATTTTTTAAAGTAAGCATGTTTACTTTGAGAAAGAAATGATTTTAGTTTTTAAATTTTTTTTTGATTCAAGAATTTAATTTTCCATTTTTCCACTCAAGAACAATCCGATCTAAATGTATGAACACTCAAAATACTGGAACAAAGCGGGATAAACTCAATATCGCGTTTTTAAGAACGATTCGTTCGGTTTCTCTTTTTGAGTGTGGGCGCTCTCTAAGGGAAAATTAGAAAAATTCTATTCCGAAGTGGGTGAAAATGCCAGGAAAAGTTTGAGTGGAGATAATAGTTTTCTTCATTAGATTGACATTTAAATTGGTTAGTAAGCTAAATATGCGGAGGTAAACTTTCCGTATGTGTGATAAAATTGTTTTTTTTTTTTTTAAGTTAAAAAAATTCTTCAAAAATGTTAATTGATCTTTGATTTATCTAAATTTCAAGAAATTTTTTGTGGCAAAGCTTATAAAATACGAGAAAGCGATGTTTTTATACCCTTGCTAATATTCAATGGTATATTATTATATTGACATCCGATTTCAATCGAATTTGGCAGAACTGTTCTAAAACATATAAATTACCTAATGACAGAGTCCAAAAGTTTTTCCCAGTGAAACATATTTTTTGACCGATCTGCGACGCAGAAATTCAGAATGATTTTGTGATGTAGCTTTAATTTGATTGTCTGTTTCTGTTGGCCTGGTTCTCACGCATAAGTGCTATTTTAGCCAATTTATCCTGATACTGAAGATCTACAACGATCTACTTAACTCGATAACTCGCAGGTCTTAACTCGATAAGATGTAATGAAAGATGAATCATTGAACTGTCAAACTAAAAAGTCAACGAACTGTGAAAATATTTTACTAACACTTATCTATTAACAGAACTATACCGCCCAATTTTATTCTTTCATAATTTCAGAAATTCTTACACAAATTTCATGACCCAATCTTCAGTCTTTTGAACTTGGGCAAGGGTATGCAAATAAACTTTCTATTTCATTGCGATTGGTTCCGGTTTTTGTTTATGAATGCGTCTACGCATTTGGTTGGTCCAGCCGATCTGTCTCAACCGAATCAATAAATAGACACGAATTTGGGTCAATGTCAAGCGCTTGTTGGCGCTTGGACCACGCCGATGACGCTGAAATGCCGCTGATGCTATCGCACATACGTTAATGATATTTGGGTTTTACACAAAACTTTTTTTGGCTTATTGTTCTGCTGGTAGAGTTTTACAACATCTCCGCTTCAAAGTGGATTTTGGGGTTTCAATTAAAAACTTTTGGCCGAGCAACAAAAAACGACTCTGCACATCTTTTTGATGTCCCACCAAAATCTGTGGGTTGGTCTGAAGCTCTCTTTGACTTAACAGTTTTTCGAACTCAAAGTTTTTTCTTTCATTTTTTTTTTGCTGCATACAAATTAGCAGAGTTCGCATTTTTGGTAGAAAGTAAAACTGTTTTTTTTTGTTGGTTATTTAATTTATTTATTTGCTTGCCGACGACGGCGACTTTTACTTTTCGTTCAGCAAACTGTGAAAAAAAATTGTTTCAAATTTGTTTCTGGTTTTCGTTTAATGTCTGCATTAATCTTCATGGCAAATGTTTACTTGATTTTGCTTTTACCACTGGCAATGGGGGAAAAATCAAGTGCGCCATAAAGCTGATTTGATATATAGTGTTTTTGAGATAACACAGGATAATCAGTACAGCGTAAGGCATATTTGCTTGTGGCATTGACCTTATTGATTATCTAACTAGAACATATCTATTCTCCATCAATCCCAATTGTTAATAACAAAACAAATTTATCATATTTACGGCACAAATTCTTATCACACATTACAACAGAGACAACTAAAAAAAAACCACCCGTTGTGGCGCTTAATCGTGCCAATTATAGCCAGACCTGACGCCCAATAAAAATTGTTGTCACAACAACAAAATAGAAATCAAGCAACGACCGCGTGACTCATGTGACGATATTGTGCGTAGGCAACAATGCAAAACGAACTTTGGGCTCTGGCAAGAAAAATGCAATTAAGTCGACTATGAAATGCTCTAGGAATTCGACTATGAAATGCTCTAGAGGAATTCATATTTTAACAATAGAGTACTCTGTACTCTCGATTCATGTTCTCAAACAGAATCGGACCTTGGGACGCATCTTTTAGTACAGATCAACTATATACACCCAACAATTAGACGATTTCAAAATAATATTACATTCCAGAATCTAAAGAAGTAAGAAAGTCGGTTGAGCCCGGCTACCCAAGTTTGTGCATGTCGAGCCTGTTTTTGGACCATTTAAAAAAAAAATCGCATTAAAAAATTTGTGATTTTTATACCCTTGCAGAGGGTATTATAAAATTGTCCGGATGTTTGTAACGCATTGAAGGAAGCATCTCCGACCACATAAAGTATATATATTCTTGATCAGCATGACAAGCTGTGTTCATTTAGCCTTGTTCGTCTGTTTCTATGCTATCTCCTCCGTCAGTTTTAAAGCTATCCTCACTAAACTTTGCACGAAGTCTTTTGGTAAAAATACGCTGCACATTTTTCGGAACCGGCCGGATCGGATGAATATAGCATATAGCTGTCATAGGAACGATCGGTCTAAAAACTATTTTTAGTGAGAAAAACTTTTTTGTTTTAAATGGAAACGCCTCCAAAGTATGTATTTCTTAGATTTCATGAAGTTTGGTCAAAATCGGATGACTATAGCATATAGCTGACATAGGAACGATCGGTACGTCTGTCTGTCCGTACAGTCACACAGATCTCAGAGATGGTAAGAGATAGAGGTTAGACGTCTATGGGACAAAAACTTCTTATACTTGCAGGCAGATCCCCGCAATTTTAAAAAAAAGTCATATCTCCGTCAGTTTCGAACCTCCTGGACATATTTTGAAATCAAGATTTTTTATAGATCCGCCAAAGGGTTGGTAAAGATGGGACAAACGGTTGTCGAGCTATAAGGAAACAACCATTTATGGAAAGGGCCAGTCGCAACGGTGATGTGCAGCACTTCACATGTACAGAGTATGTTATAGTCGGGCTTGACTGACTTTCTTTCTTGTTTAGACCTATCTTTTGTATGGGAGCTATACCATATACATAGTTGTCCGATTTTTACCAAACTTGGTAAGATTATGATAAAATAATAAGAATTGAGACGTTAACATTGAAAACAACAAAGTTTTTCTTAGTAAAACTAGTTTCTTGACCGGTCGTTTCTATGAGAGCTATAAGACATAGCCATCCGATCCGGTCGGTTCCGACATATTAACAGCTCGATAGCTTTAAAACTGAGAGACTATTTTGCGTAGAAACAGACAGACAGACGGACAGGGCTAAATGAACTTAGCTCGTCGCCCTGATCAGGAATATATATATAGTTTATGGGGTCGGAAATGAATATTTCTATGCATTGCAAACTTCTGTGCAAAATTATAAGACCCTATACATATGTAGCCGATTGTGGTGCAGTGTTTGGGTAAAGCGACAGCAGTTATAAGCGTCAGCTCTGAATTAAGTAGCCTTTAAATAGCTGCTCAAACTTTGCCCTTCGGAAGGTTACTTCTATTGGCCCTGTCGGCTTTGGCCCTCTGGGCTCTGCGTATCTATATGCATTATTAATCGATCGGTCTAAAAACAAGTTCTTGTTTGTAACATTTTAATTTATTTTAAAAATTTGTAAAAACCTTCTAGAGACTTACATATCTTAATTACTCACGAAAGAAACCAAACCTTCGATCTGCAAGAGATTGTATGCTGAATCTAGCTTTCCGCTATTAAAATAATAAAATGTGTGTTGTTGTTTCATCTAAACCTGTTACAGCATCTCTCACGCAACTTTGTGGCAAGGTTTTGCAGCTTCCGCTCGATTGATTGGGATTTTGTTAATGAATTTTTGGCGCTGGCACGTGCAACGAACTTGGCACTACAAATTGTTGCATATATTATATTACAGACTTGACTAAGCGCAGCAAATTGGCTTGGCCCGACGCGTTTTTAATTGCCCATTAACACGACTCTGATGGACGACTAGCCTATGCGAGCATGTATCTTAACAAACAAACGAAAAAAAAACCTTTGTTAACAAATTAAGCAATCAAAAGCTATTATTAAATAAACCATAATTGAAATGCGCCGCCGTAGACGATGACTTTGCCAAGGTTTATTTGGCAACACGCGTGCCTAAGCAAATGCGCTAGTTTCTGCCCGATGATTCGCAATCTTGCTAAGTGAAGCTGCCTTCATGCTCGGTTAGCCATTTGGCCAAATTGTTACCTCCACACCCACCTCATGAATGCACTCACATCATCATTAGCCCTATCGGAGCAGCAGCAGCATCATCATCATCATTTTTATCGTGGTTGTCAACGCCAACATAACCGCTCGTAAAGTGGACAACTTGGTTGGCTGCAAATTTGAATTTGAATTTTGATGGAAAAATCCATTTATCTGTGATATTTGCCGGATGCAATTTCAATTTCCAATCACAGCCATATTACACGGCTGCTTGGCTAACAACATGCTGAGAGGTCCCTGCCCCCTTCCGCTCATCCTCAAACAAAGGGCCTAATGCCAGAAAATTGATTCAAGTGTGTTCAAGCTTGAGTGCGTTCATGCGGGTTAGTTGAAAAGTTAGTCATCTTATCGCCCAACAGATAATCCTCAGAAATCTGAAATACATACAAACACGTGCATAAACAAATTGACAGGAAATCGTCAGCCAAAAAGAAAAACCCAAAATAATTCACCACTTAAAAGTACTCGTCGATAAACAAAATAGATTATAACATGTGTGAGTGAATCAATGGCATCATCAATCGTTATAGAATCCATTTGAAAAACTTTCTCAGAATTTAGATCTGTTCTAATGAGTTGTCATTGAAGCCTAGCAAACGAATTGGGCATTTCGTGGGAAAAATAAATACTCGAATATTTTCAATTGATTGTTAAAAAATGTGCATAAAAATGTAGTTTACTAAGGCCGCTTGTGATTGTTTGTGTGTCCTCGTTGTGGACTTTGTTCTTCTCTACGAAATTTTATTCAGCCTCTGAAGTAGTATGGTATTTTACATAATGTCCCCAAGAGTGGAGATGGGCGCGAGATTCACTCTCGTGAGTGGTAAGTACGAAAGCTCTTTGCTAAGTTAAGAAGAATAATGGGTTTACTAAAGTCGTGCATATTCAGCCGAGTCGATATAGTCATGTCTGTCCGTCCGTCTAAGATCTCAGACTCCCATTGTCCGTACGCAGATCAAGTTTATTTCAAATTTTTGACACGCCCACTCCCGTTCCGCAATAAAAATATTGTATAACTCCCACAATTTTTAAGATATCGATCTCAAATTTACAACTGGCATTTATATTCACAATATCTCGGATAGATTGGATAGCAGAGTTATAAGAAAATCACCTTCTGCCATACATTTGGGGCTTACAAAAAAAACATAGCATTGCATTCTTTTCTTTTCAAGACATCTTTTGCAATTAAAAGACAGCGGACAGCTGTCTAGAAATAAGGAAGCATGCGCTGTCTGTTTACCTAATTGTAATATGTTAACATTTATGTTAATTAACATATGGGATGGTTATTGAACATTTGTTTCCCTGTCTATCGGGTATATCGAAGTAGGGCAAGACCGACTTTAATTTACGCTCTCGTTTTATTAAATGTTGGGGGAAAATTCGAGCCCTGAACATTGATCTTTTGACACCTCTAACACAGATTATATAAAGTTCTTGCAATTGTATATGGAATTTTAATGACCTGATTTGATTTTAGTCAGAGTGCTTGTTTAGCCGACTCAAGGTCAATAATCCTCATGAAATCAACAACAATTGATATGAACATATGGGCACAAGCAGGTTTTTGGAATTATATTAGCAGCCAGAAGGAAGCATCTACGACCCTATAAAGTGTTTATTAGAGCTGTGCGCGTGTGCGAATTTTCTTTCGTCACGATTGATTCTCGAATTAAAAATCTCCTTGTGCACCACTCACGCTATTCATTTTTGAAGCGTTTTGTGTCACCCACAAATCATGCACGATAAGAGGACGCTGCACGAATGCTCACGCACGATTACAATTCATCTTCATACAAAAGTGGATTTAACAAAACACAGCATAGGCTGGCTCAGCGGCTAGTGTGCGCGACCGCTGTGCAAGAGGTCGTGTGTTCGATCCCGCCTCGGAACATCTAATGAAAAGTTTTTTCTTTGAATAAACTTTACACCCGGTCACCCCTCTCTGCTGTTGGCGCCAGCTTTGTAGTAATTAGCCATGAAAAGCTTCTCAAACTGCCGTTCGGAAGCCAAGAGATTGAGAGAAGCTCGGCTTTGGCCCTTTGGGGCTGTGTCAACTTGACAAGCTAATTTTACTTACTTTACTAAATGCAGTTAAGGCTATTGCCTTCTCCCGATATTTTTGGGGCACAGTTTTTGTTGTGAACTTTTTGAATTTGTGTAAGTCCGACTTCCCTTGATTCTTGTTAAATACACCGGAGTCACAAAGACCCACCTGTGCCACACTGAGGAGGAACAAGACAACACTTCTTGGCATGGGCCTCATCATCAATTTCAGCCTGTGCCTGTTTTCTTGACTCGAGTATACTTGTTGTAAATGTGTCTTGGGTATGATTTTCCACTCAAAATATGAAGTCAGTTCATATACTCACTCACATCGTACTAGTATTTCAGTGACTGGTCTCAGTTTTGAGCGGGTGTCAAATTTACTTGTTCCTACTTTGAGCGACACCGCACGATGCTTTCGTCTTTGAGACTTTGCAGGTTACATTCCAATTTTACTCAGACAGCAAAGAGGAAAACGCAAATAACCCGGTGTTTTAAGCACACATTCTTCCCATACTTAAGTATTACTTGAGTATTGCTCTTCGCATTTATTGGTTTCTAAAGCACGCGTCACGTTTGCCTACTCAGGGTAGGGAATAAAGGGATTAAAAGGGAATAAATTATTTTTTTTGTTTGACGCGAGACGCGCGAGTGTTTTCGGCACTTAAGTGCAAGTCGCAAATATGACGCGAGTAGAAATACTCCTTACATTATTGGAGCAGGCTACAGCATCGTCTGCTGTCAAAAAATCAGTTATCAGGGGGGGGGACTTTTTTTTATATAAAATCAAGGTAACAGGGTATTTTCGAGTCCGGGCACTCGACTTCAGCTCCCTCTTTTGTTTTATTTTGTGGTTTTTTCCAATTTATAACTTTTATGTTTTTCTTTCAAAAGGTTTTTTTTTATTTTGATTTTTTTTTCCGTCACATAACTAAAATTTGAAGCCGATGTGGTGCCATTGGCAAACGAATAATTTTCTAGGTTCTAGGAGTTCTTTTCAGTTACCAGCCAAAGTTGTTTTAATTTCATTTAAGTGTGCCCGTACCATTTTGATAGATAAATACCATAAAACACTGTGCACATTTTCAAGTGAAACTTGTTATGAAACTTATTAATCAAAAATACGTTTTAAAAAATTTCGTGAATACTGCATAACTTATAACCACGTTGTTTGATCCTTATTCACACACGAAACGAAACACGCATGGATTACGGATGTTAACACTCGAAATTCTGTGTTTGCTCACATTCACATCGTAACACACCGATTGTCAAGTTAGGAGAAAAGAAAGTTCGCTGCCGCAGCGCTGCTTTCAGCTGGTACTGCAGCAGCAAAATACATACTGAGCATACATTTTCATTGGTTCAGAGTTTATTATAGTAGGGTTTGAAGGACTTTATCACTTGATTTCGTCCGGCTTCTGTCTGGATTACAGATAAGTAGAGGCAGTGTTTTTCTATGTTTATTTTCATCCTTACAGATTATAAAGCAGACTTAAAAACTCACAGGACACTTTTCGGATTTCGAAGTTATTTTGTCCCAAAATGAAAAAAAAATTGATTAGCAATTACCAATACAATAACGTACGTTAGCCTTAATTACATAGTAATCTTATCTCCTCCACGACAGTCTTCTAAAATACGAGCGTGTGTTTGCAGAAGAACATCCTGTTCGTTTACGTGTCTTGACGTGCTAGAAAAAAAACAAAATGGTCTTATCTCTAGCTGTTACATTCTAAGCACCCTTGCCATCTGCGACTACTACCCTTTTACGTTGCTTTGCAGCAAGTACTAAAAAAATATCGTAATATTTTATTAATGTCTGCCGCACATCAAATACAAATCGGTGAAATTAATGCATACTCACGTTTAAACAAAGCTCTCAAATCGATGGCATGCGCCATCTATATTTCTTTGGTATACAATATTCGAAATTTATTTGCTTGTTTTTCTTAACCTGAAAAATTGCCCCAAATATTCATTGTTCTAACTTAATTTCGTTTTTTTTTTTTTTTTTTGCTTACCTCATTGTTTGGACATTGGCAAGGATTTGCTTGTGCTCAACAGCAATAACACCATAAACACACAAGGGCAATTAAATGTGTTCAATATTTCTGGCCTAAAGTATATAAACAACCAAAATTTGAGACTGACGTGGTTGGAACCAAAGCGGAACGAAAGCACAACTAATGTAAATCAAAGTTCGATGTGAAATTGAAAATTCAAATAGCCATAAATCGAAGGCGTTAATTGCAATAATTTGTATTGAACTTGATGCGCAGCAGTCGAAAAATGTAATTAAAAGAAATTTTTCAAATATTTTAAATAGTTTGGAAAGTTTATTGGAAAAGCGAAACATTTTAAGTTCACGATTGAAAAAAAGAAGCTTGAAATTTCTCTTCTTTTTACAATAAAAGTAATTAGTTTTTGTTATTCTTATGCATTCTCTTTTAGCACCCTGGCGCTAAACAATTAATGCTAATTTTATTAAATTTGCCAAAATCAAAACAAAGACTTCGTTGAAATTATATGGAAAATTACCCAAGCCAAATTTCGTGGAAAACCCCGCATACGTTCCGCTATTTCACCCACACCCCATATAAAGTGGACCAATGAGTCAACACTCATGATCTTCTGCCGTTTTCTTGGTAGTCTGACAATTGCTGTTCATTTTTATGGCCGCACACACTTGATGGGCATATTAATTAGGGAAACGGGGGGAACCATAAATTGGGCAAATGCAAATGCTACTCGCGTGGCTTCAAATTTCGCAGAATTTTGAGAGGGTGCACCGTGCTAGCATAAGTAAGTAAGATACCCCAGTGGCAGCTACTGTCATCATTGTTTTGTTTCTTTTTGCACTTGAGAGTGGAGAGCATGTGTACTTTGTTAGAGCTTTAATGACATACGAAAGAATTCGAGAGGATTGCACTTGAAATCATTTTATCGTCACTAAATAATTCTAAATGTATTTTGATTATCTTATCTATAGTTAGTAGACGTCTTTTATCTTAACCCAAATCACTTTCTCTTGAAACTGATAACGTTTCAAGTGTTGTGTGCCAAAGCTAGTTACTGATATTTTTCTATAACTTGGGGACTTAGTCTAGTCAAGCTAGACAAAAAAAGGGCATATTCATGCATGAAATATAGACCAGCAAGATTTTTGATATGTGGTAAGGGACTGTCTAAAAGGCTTAAGTTCAAATTTGTGTTAATTTGTGGCATTGGGAACGGCAGCTATATTGCAAAACGCAAATTGGTCCATATCTCTGAAACTATCGCTTTTCGACAAAAAAGTTCAATAACAAAGTTATAGATAATTACTTTACCTTTCTTTTTTGGTTACTCAAATTTTCTGTGCGGGCAATGGTTTTCAAGTTAAGTACCATAAAAAAACGCATTTTTCACCTTATTAACATTTTTCTTGTTTCAGGTGAGATCTACGCAGAATTGTCCCATAATATCAGTAAAAGAGCATAAAATTTGCAACAACTCTCGCATATAACAGCTAAATGCTGTGCGAATTAGCGTTACAAATCTATAGCTTCACAAACATAGAATCGTTCCGTTTTTTGCCTGTAACAGGTTGACAAAATTAAATTTTTTGAAATACCCGGGAAGTATCTCTTAAATTCTTAAATACTTCTGTGAGCATCACCTCATACCCAGTTTTTAACTGAACCACAGGTTCGCGTTCTATGGGTACTTTTGTACTAGCAACACACAACGACAACAACTTTAACTCAATTGTTAATGGTTCAAGATAAAAATCTACAAAATTTAGGAAATACGGACAGAGTCATTGGGAACGCAATATCAAAAAAGTGAATTTAGGGTTGTCCCCTTTTGGAGGTACCTAAACCAATTGTGTATTTCAAATTTCAGCTGCCCGTTTCATATTGAGTGTCGACGGAATAAAAACTTGAGAATTACAAGTGGTGTAAGCTATGCAATATACTAGAAATAAATTTCTGAATACTTTTGGGCAATTCAATATAAGTAGTATTTTAACCGATAAGCAACCAGCGTGTGCGATTGTGCAACTGGTTAAGACGGCAGTGGAATCGTGTGCAGTTCAGTTCGAGTCCCATTGTCAGTATAAGGTTTATTAAATCTTATATAATTCGTAGTTTGTCAGAACTTTCTCTTGATGTTAGGAAGAAACGTATTCTTATCTCTAGGAAGAAATGCTTTTTTATACCTCAGAAATCTTTCGTTTTTTTAGTCTTATCGCTTTTTTATCGCTTAGAAGAGAGTCTTTTCTACCTCCCTAACGCTTTCGTATCGCCCAGAAGTTATCGCATAGTTTCCCATTTCTTCCCGTAGGTTAATGAGAAAGCGATAATAATGCGATATCGCTAGAGTAAAGCGATACCTACTGGAAGAATCGGATTCTTATCTTCCGCCATTAAAAATGTTTGCTGGAGTAGCCGAAAGGTATATGCAATGGTGTTGAAAGTTGTTCAATGTATCTTTGTTGTTGTGGCCACTGTTTTTAATTTCTGAGAACTTCGTCTCAGAGTATGCTTAAATGTCCCACGATCTCTTGTGTGATTTTATTTATGCTCCCTTTTTTTTAAATCCCAAGGTATTTTTTGCTTGTTTAATAGGGAAACCGTTAGGGTTTTTATAACAAACATCAAGTCGAGGCTCTTTACCGTTTTGTACATGAATATGAGTTTTAGTGACCTGTTTTAATTTTAGTCAAAGTGGCTCAAGTTCTTTGTAGATTCTCCCCATACTTCTTAGTTTTTGCTGCACCAGTTCTAAATCCCTGACTCTCTCAAGCTCCGCTATGAGTGCATTGCGATTGGCATTCCATAAAGTCTCGTTTTTCCAGTCCCACTCAGCAGTAAGCCCAGTGTGTGTAGGTTTTTTGCCCAGAATACATTTTTTTTTTTTCCAATTTTCGGAAATTTGATCGAAAATAGTTTACATTTCCAATTCCGTTACTCAGGGCACAACTAGCTTAATTAACAGAGCATTAACTTTAATGATACTCCATCAGCTATAGTACTCCCTCTTCAGTGATATAGTCAAGAATTATGCTGTAGAAATAGGACCCGAAACTCTTATTGGAATCTACATACACCTTGTCGGGGCAGGTTGGTTGGGTAGGGTTGTTAATTTTGCCTCGCTTCGTGGCTTTGCAGGTGCCTCGGTTAAGGTGCCTCAGTTGAGGTTGATGTTACCTCGGCTTGAGAGCTTCGTGGTTCCACGATTGATGTCTTTGCGGTGTCTCGGGTTGAGGTTTTTGTTGAGGGCTTTGTTTTCACGGATGCCTCGGTAGATAGCTTAAGAAAAATACAAAATTTGTTAATTGAAACAGCCATGATTATGTATTGAGCTTGAACCACTGAACCATATTTAAACTTTGGTTCACTTAACTATAAGAAGCATATAATGAAGCGAATCAGAGGTTTAAGTCTTTTTTCATCTGCTGAACCGAACGAGTCCAAATATCCAAACAGTTTGGATATTTGTTTTATATACATATAGCGGAAGTAGAAACATTTTTCATAACAGCTCTGCTTACAAAACCACTGTGTATGCTCTTTAAATTGATATACATAAAGCTTGTTAAATACTTCTTCATTTGAGTAACTGCTATGCCGAAGTAAAGCTTGGCTGAGTATAGCTTTCGTGTAAGTTTCTATTGAAATCACTCATCTCTTTTTTTTTGCATTTGAAGTAATAATAATAGCAAAATGTGTAATGAATAAATGGACACTTCGCACAATAATAAGCAGCTCGAAAAGTTGAAACAAATTGCCAAAAATAAAAAATTATACGAAAGCTACATCAACAAAGCACTTAGTTTTTCTTTGGAACTTGCAACTGAAAGTGCAAAATACCATTTGTAATATCTAAGACATTTT
Organism: Lordiphosa collinella; assembly: GCA_018904265.1. Lineage (NCBI taxonomy): Eukaryota > Metazoa > Arthropoda > Insecta > Diptera > Drosophilidae > Lordiphosa > Lordiphosa collinella. Next base: position 455,284 of record JAEIFV010000024.1, read on the forward strand.
CCTCTAAGAGTATACAACCCCAGTCAAAAGCTTTGCCATTTCAAATTTCAGTCTTATATTCTGATTGTTTGATTTGCCTGCCTGCAATTATTGTTGTTGGTTCTGTGAGTAAGAGAATGTGTGTGTGCAACTTTTCTTTCTGACATTTCACCCCTCACACCACAACCACAACTCATAGCATCTCTTTCACGGGGGCCGCGCGTAAGGTTGAGGTCGGCCACAACATCCGTTTGGCGAGTGCTTTCAAATGTAAACGAAAAAAAAAAATGCAAAACAATGCCAGCCGCTCACTCAGATTGTTTGTAGCCAAATGCAAACAAATACACACAAAAAAGGCCCTCCGAGAACCCAAACCTACGTCCATGCCAGGAGACTTCCTCCCATGAAAATTACCAAAAACAACAACAACACTATTTTTTCTCTATTTCTCCAGTTTTCTATGGCTAATTTTAAACATTTCGCCATTCCACAAGCGATTCTACCGGCGCCCTCGTTAATTGTTGAAGACCAAAATAAACATTTGAATGAATTTTGTTGTCCGAATATTTAGCAACGTTTCCGAGTCTCTCACTCCACAAACTTGTCAATTGTTTTACACCCAAAATAAAAAGTAAACAGATTCGAGTTTGTTTTGTGATTGAATGTTGCTTTGTGTTCCAATTGCAAATTTCTTTCCTCGATTCAACTGATCAATTATGTTCAACGAAGTTTCAAAGTGCCAGGAAATAGAAATTAGACTGAATGGTGGATAGATAGATCGATGGGGTCAAGAGTTTAAACTCATCTCAAAGTAATTGACAGCTATTTGTTATCTTGTGTAAATATTTGATCCATTTTCAGCACTTTTTAAGAAGTCTAGCGCGAAATTCCCTTGAAAATCAAATCAGAAATCCCCGAAGTATTATGTACCAAATCCACACCAAGCTGTGAATTTGCTAGCCACAAACAACTTACTCATCAAAGCTCAAATATGAGTTTTATGGGCAGATCTAGGAGTTGATCACGTAATATCTCACTTTTGATCTTGATCTACTACTCTTTCAGCCCTGGCCTTTGCCTTTGTGTTTCTGTTGTGTTCTCGGTTTGTAGACTTTTGCCATAAAATTTGTTTCCCCCAAAAATAACATCAACAATCACAATGCATTCGCAGGCCTTTCATTTTTAGCCACAGTAAATAACAAAACCAATTTCTGTGTTTATTCTTCGCACTTTTTACGATTCATTCAGACCCAAACCCCCTTAAGAGTGCAACACCCACGTTTATAAAAAGAACATGCTGTAAGTCTTTATTTCAAATACAGTAAAGATTTTAGGTATTTGTAATTTATTCAACTTGAAATAGAAAGTATCAGTTTAGTCGGCGCTTTACTTTAATTTCACTCAGTGCTAAGCTTTTCTGACTATTTAAAAGATTTTAATATAATTCACTTCGCGACTCTTTAATTACACATTCAGAGAAAAGCATTTGAGCTCCAAAAACTGGGCACTTAACTATTATTATTAGAGTTGGGTTTTAAATTGCTCGTTTATGAGGTATTATGTATGTTATGTTTTGTAATTTGAAATCATATTATCCCTCGAAAAGAGCTTCGCTTTTGACTTCAGGCCTCCTATAAAAACAATGTAAGAACTACATTATATGACCCGACTCTAACGATAACCTGGCTTAGTCACTTCTGCTAAATCGCATCCTTATTCGCCAGATCTTATTACAATGATTAAGTAAGTAGTCCCGGACTTATCCTCCTTAAACATTTCCCAAAATTCATAAAATTAATCCCAGGAAATAAATGATTCTCGAAAATAGTGTAATTTTTCAAGTAGTTACGTCCCTAGAACCATTTATCCGTAACTAATCCTAAGTTCCTCAAATCCTAAATACTATTTCCGTTTAAATGAAACTAGAAACTAGATAGATACGAAAATCTTTGAAAAAGAAACAAATTTTTTCTAAAATAAATAACTATCAAATTGTTCTCAATTCAAGTGCTTAAAGTGAAAACATGAAACTTTAAGTGAGAATATCCGTTCTTATACGAAGACACTGTTTGTGCTCATTTAGAGTCAAGTGTCCTACACTTAAGTTAAGTGCATAAACTCACAGGATGGGATACGCTAAAAGGCTTCAGATTACATCGAATCTCAGAATCTTGTTCAGCAGATCCCTCGAGGGTCTCTAGTGACATTTGATTTATTTAACTTTTGTATTGTATTTATTTTGATATTTTATGGTCGCACGATAAGGAAACGGCACTTGAAAAATGTTGCGCCGGCGCATAACTCAGCTTCCAGACGGGGCTGTTGAATATTTATGGCATGCGGTGGGTAGGGTTGTCTAATGTACCGCCAACGCCTAGGCCAGGAGCTTGACCATGCCGGGCACGTTGCAAACGATCGTTAAACAAGATTAGTGCCACGGCAAGGCAAAGGCAAGGCTTGATGGCTTAATTAAGACGGTCAGCTGAGGCTGTGGCTGAGAGAGAGACTGGCATGCGGATGTTGGCCCAGGCTTAAATCATCAATCATGGATTCCGGCTGCTGCGCACCTGCCAAAGGGCGGTAGGAAGGAGTAGAAGGAGGCGTGACACGCACAATGCCTGCGCCCAAGGACGCAGTAAGCAAATCCGCTTAGTGAACGAACAAGTTTTTTTGCCGTTATACAGTTTTTTTTTTGGAATACCCTGTAGAATAATAAAACAAAGAGTGTAACAAGCTGGTGCAAATGTCCCTCAGTGTGGACAAGCCAATATTAGCTTATAAGAAAGACTTTAAAAATTCCTTTGATCATGTTTAGGACTCCTAAAAATCGACTTTATCTTAAATCGGAAAGCGGAATCCCAATGATTCACTCTAAAGATCAAATTACAATGTATATGTCGGGATTTACACAATGAAGCAAACTTCATTAAAGTTTTCTATATTATTACTAAACATATTTTTTCTGTTACTTAAACTAATATCTAGAAGCTCACCTGTTTCTCTTTCCTACTAAGAAAACTTCCTGAAGTTTGCAACTGTAAAGCGTAAACTCCGACTATGACCTGAATCCTCCTATAACTCAAAAACGTGTGGGTGTTTTGGGAAGCGGGAAATCTGATTTAAAATTTCAATACTTGCTTTGAAACTAATCATTCGATACTTAGTACTCGATAATCAATATTCCATACTCAATACTCAGTACTCGATACTGTGTATGTTACCCTATACTTAGTACTTGATACTCTGTTTTCGATACCAAGTACTCCATACTCCATTTAGTACTCGATACTCGGTATTCCTAAAACTCAATACTCAGTACTCGACAATCTCTGTACTGTACGTGTGTGTTACTCGATCCTCAAGTATTCAAAAAACTCATTACTCAGTATTCTGTAATCTATACTGTATGCGTGTGTTACTCTATAATCAGTACTCAATACTCAGTACTCGACTCGATTCTCAGTTTACGATACTCAGTATTCCACACTCATTACTCAGTACTTGATAATCTCTACTGTATATATGTGTTACGCTATACTCGGTAGTCGATATTCAGTACCGCATTCGATACTCAGTTTTCGATACTCAGTATTCCATTCTCCATATAGTTCTCGATATTTAGTGGTCGATACTCAGTACTCTATTCAATACTCAGCTTTCGATACTCCGTACTCAATACTTTTTCTTTTACTCTTTACTAAGATAATCTGTATTGTGTGTGTGTGTATGTATGTGTTTTACTAGATACTCAGTTTTCGATACTGAGTATTCGACACTGAGTACTCGACCCCTCAAACATTTGAAAATATCTTGATGAGTTCTATTTTGATCCAGTTTGATGATTAAAAGAGATTACTATCATGTGCGATTAAAAACAGTCTTGAAATGTGAATTAAAAATGTAAATTATTGAAATACGACTTGAAAAGACGCACAAATGACTCAAAAATGAGTCGAAACCGATCAGAAAAACGGGTTAAAAAGAACTCCTTTCTACCATTTTCTCTGACAAAAGTATCATTTAGGATCAGAAAATGAGCACATTGATGACTATTTTAATCAAACCGAGGACTCGAAAAATACTCGAATGTGATCAAAAGTTTCATATAATGATTGCTGGGCGATACTCATTTCTAGTTTTAGTTATTGAATGGGGAAAGATTCGTCCTGGACTAATAAAAAAAAGGCTTCTTGGCTTCCTTAGAACCTGAATTATAAAGTCGGAACATAAAGACAAGACCTGCAAGGTATAATAAACTTTGGCAGGTACAGGGTAAACCATAGTCGAGCCTGGCCACATTCCTGCTTTTTTTATTCATCGGAGCCTGCGGGCCCTGAATGTGTCAACCAGTTAAATCGATAAATTTATTGTTTTAGTTGATAATTTTTTTTTTTTTTTTGTTCTCCCTCTTGATTCATGGCGATTATGTAGCCTAACCAAGTTGACTGGCCGCCACCTTGGCCGCCTGCAGAGCAGCTGCTCTGTGTCCTTGCCTATTGATTTTTGCACATGAGAAAATCTGACAACGGACTTCCCATTCTTTATTGCAGCGGCCAGCCAAGATTAGACAACGCTGGACGAGCTTAGCACGTGTCACCGCAATGATTGGACGTTTATTTCGCGCCCATGGCGAATTCTGCGCCTCACATCCCTGGGAGGTAATTGTGGCTTTATTGACCATCACCGCCTGTATGTTAACGGTGGACAAGACCAACACACTGGACACTGGCAGCGGTGGACTTAGCAGTGCCTCAGTGACAGCCTCATCCACTGCCAGTGGGCCAGCTGCGGCCATCCCCACTACCTCAGCCACCTCGAGCCGACATAGACCCTGTCACGGCTGGAGTCAATCCTGCGATGGCCTCGAGGCGGAATACAATGCTGCCGATGTCATACTGATGACCATTGTGCGTTGCACTGCCGTTCTCTATTGTTACTACCAGTTCTGCACGCTCCATCGTTTGGGCTCCAAATATGTTTTAGGTGAGTTGGATTACATCATGATTTTTTTTCACTTTCAGGTGAGTGCACGCGCGTGTGTTGATCCAACTTGTTAGAAAGATTCTTTTGTTTGCTCACACAAAACTATGTATGGCTAGCCATAAACCAAACATTTGAATTCCAATGTTGCCAAGTGGCCAGCATTGTTTGGCCAACAATTTAGGATGAACTGATGGAACTTCTCACGTGCACTCTAAACGAAACGACCTCTGGCTACTGAGAAGGCTTCTGATTTCAATTACTCTTAGACTCACAATTCTGTTTGTATATTTTCAGGTATTGCTGGCCTTTTTACGGTATTCTCCAGCTTCATTTTCACCACGGCTATTATTAAATTTTTGGGCAGCGAAATCTCGGATTTGAAGTGAGTATGAAACCATCTAAAATAACTTGATTTTGAGTACATGCACTAAACTTAGTAAGCTATTGTAACTTGAGTTCAATTAGGTGGCTTGAAACGTAAAATTTTTTCGAAAAATAAGCCCAACCAAGACATAAATCCGGGAGCATTGTTTTCTTCCACTTTCATATCTTTGATATCTTCAACAAGGAATTAAAAGTCCACACAGAGAAAAAAGGAATAGCTCGATGATTTTGGTATCCATTTGGACTAGATATTAGTAATATACTTTTTTGGACATTCAAATATCCTTTTAATGTTAAATTGATCTCAGATTTTCATACAACTGAGCTGAAAATCACCAAAAGGTGATGAGAAATCGATATTTACGAGTAACGGGTATAAAAACAGTACAAGAAGAGCTTTGTTAGTTGAATTTGCCGCCTCTCAATTGAAATATATGTTTTTGAGAAAACAAGACCTCAAAATAAAGTGATTTTAAAACATATTTAAGAATGTAAGTCGAGAGGAAGGCCACTTAGAATTAGAATAAATTTTGATGGTTAAAGGAAGAACAATCTCATTAGGGATTAGAATGAACACATCTCGTAAGAAGCATTTCAGTATTTGGGAGAGCTCAGCCCCACCAACTTGAATGAGTTACTGGGTTCCATATAAAGGGAGTCTGCTTCAACAGTAACATTTGGGTGGCAGAGTTCAAAGGGGAACGTACAAATACAAAGCCACCGCATTGAGGGTGTTTAAGTCTTCTTCCGTCTTTTTTGTACTATCTTATAGAGATTTTTGGAGTAGAAAGATATTAGCTGCAAGAAGAAATGGTTTAAATTACCTGAATTGAAAATTGGGCAGGGGGAATTTTCCACATCTGAAACAAACTTTTCACATTTTTTCCTATGGGACTAAACCCGAAACTAATATCGGTTCCGGTATTTACCGAAATGAGTATTTCGTTTAAAGGTTCTGTATGAGTGTTTCGTTTAAAAGTTCTCTATCGGTCTTCAATTTATTTCAGTTTTTAGCTCCATTTAAATGAATTAATTTTCCAGTAAATTTTATTTAAGTTTTTTTAAAATATTAATTCAATTTTCATAAAAGTTGTTTCAACATCGCGCTTGAGAGACCGGAGAATAAGCTTTACTGATCGAATCTACCCGAAAGGGACAGAATTTCTGATAAATCATAAATTTTTGAATTCTTTTTGAGAAAACTATCACTAAGATTTTTTCTCTCAATATAATATGATCGATTACTTTGTCGGAGCTTTTATTTTTGTTAAATAAGAGATTTAGTATTGTTTACAGACCGAAATTCCAATTTTTCGGATCCAATTACAATAGTATATGGGTCTCGGTACTTAACAAGTATTTTTCATGGTATAATTTCGAGTTTAAATCCAATTGTATTTGTATGTGAGGTCTAACTTTAGAGGTGAAAATAAATCCATTTTCGGCGGTTGGTTTTTACGCCACTTTTCAAAGACTTTTGTTAAACAAATTCTTGTATAATTAATCAGAATTGATCATGCTAAGTTTTTCTTACTACACAGTTGCGACGTTTCAAGTTTTTCCTAAACAACAGGCACCAACCATTTGCTTCAGAGTGCTTCTTGTCGCGTAAATTTTTGTTGGACTTGACTCATTTTAAAACACGCATACAGTCGATAACTATTTTGGGCTTATATGTAAACATCCATGATTGCTCATCTTTTAGGTTCTAATATATGGTAAGTATGTTGATGTTATGTTGAATGCATGCGAAAGAAACTAAGTCCCAAGAATGCTCAATTTTGATCTCATATTGATCTTGCACTATCAACAACAACGGATTTGCACGATATCACGAGATTTATTCTGGAGCGAAGGGCGATTACGATTGAATTTCTTGTAAAGGGTGTGCCATTTTGGTAATGCTAACAGAAACACAAATTAGTTGCTGTGACATGTTTTTTTCGATTATTTTGAACCGCTCAAATTTATTTTGATCACTTTTTGAATATCATGTGAACAACGCGACAGTGAAAATGATGGGATCACGGCTTAATCAGGTCTGATTATTCAGAAACGATTGGAGAAACATTTGGTGGAAACATTCGATTGAAGATAAATTAAAATTAAACAAGAAAGAAAGTCGGTCAATCACGACTATAATATACTCTCTACCTTCCAAATTTTGTGTTCTATACCATTCCTTTTGCGGATCGATTAACAATCTTCTTCTTATTTGGCCTGATAAAAGCATCACAACCGTTTTACGGTCTCGGCCACCAGAAGGGCACACCCAGCTTCGAAATATCTCCCTGCCAGTCGACCCGACCCTGGCGTGCCTCCTAACTCGTTCGCATGCCGACTGTACATCCGTTTTGCTGGAGCGTTATCATTCATACGGGTAACATGTCCTATCCAGCGCAGCCGCTGTTGTTTTATGCGCTGGACAAAGCTTAGTGTCCCCATAGAGCTCATACAGTTCGTGATTCATTCGGATGCAAACTTTGGCCCCAACTATTAGAGGTCCATAAATCCTCCGAAGAACTTTTCTCTCGAACACGCCAATTGCCGCCTCATCCATTGTTGTTGTTGTCCATGCTTCTGCGCCGTATAGCTGGACTGGGATGATAAGCGACTTGTATAGAGCAATTTTCGTTTTTCGAGGGAGGGCTCTGCTCTTGAACTGCTTACTGAGCCCATAGTAACATCGGTTTGCAAGAGTAATTCTTCTTCGTATTTCCAAACTGTGTTGTTCCTGGTTCGTCGTTCCGAGGGACAAATTCCTTAACAACCTTGAGTTGTTTCCCCTTGCACAGATTGCAAGCGTATACCACTGCGCGTTTAGTGGTATTTCGTCTTATCCTCATTTACCGCTAACCCATAAGTTTTGACTGCTGCTCTATTTCTGAGAACGCCTGTCTTACCGCAGATTCTCTTTCGATGATATAGCAAGTAGCATGTTATCTCTGGTAAAGATGGTGCCCGTTTTGTTATCATTTGGGCACTCGTTAACTTAGAAACTAGGGCACCCTCAAACCTCTTTATCATAGGTTTTTCATGAGCTTTGTGTGCTCACCACATACGTTCTTTGCTGGTATACCAAAGTACTTTGACATCCGTGATCGCTTTATAGACAAAGGTGGTGGGTGTTGATCTTCTTGAGCTTCCCAATTCTCTTCCTGTGTCCGGCAACCCTTGGTTCATCATCACTCTTTCTTTATAGTTCAACTAATTATAGACCTAGAATCTTTAACAAATTTTCGTTTACTTCTTCCGACAGCCGACTTCCTCCCGCGCTTACGGATCATTTTTCTTCCTTTGAAAGGCGCTCCCCTCTCCACCGGTCTCAGATCCCAGCGCGCACCCGTATACTGGAACCGTCCCACTATAAACATCGCAAGAGCTGGAGACTTTACTCTTCCTAACTTCTAACGCACGACGTCTGACAGCTGTGGTACTTGGGAGGTATGACGAGCTATATGGCATTAATGGTTTTTGGATAACACCGGGTAATCGGTGGATTCGTCTATGTCTAGGAAGCCCTCGAAACGAGGATGCGTAGAAAGAAGCGTAGTTATGAGTAATATTCCCGCTTTTTTCATACTTACGAAGCACATTTTAAATAAAGTCTTCTTTCTAAGGACAATTCGGTCTACAGTGATCCCCTTGTGAGGGTCATACTAATCTTAGGAAAACGAGAGATTGCTGAGAAGCGTCCGTTTTAAACCAGGACTGAACCGAACGTTTTTCTTTGTGGTTTTCGGTTCGGTTCAGCATTCTGAGAAAGTTTGCGGTTCGTCACCAGCTGGATTAACCAATTTTGATACATATGTTGGAAATAACAAAATTTAATGGGACGGGACCTTGTTGCCTATTGTTGAACCGAACCAAAATTATGGTTTCGAAGCAGGTTAAGGTCAGTTCACAGTGAAACATAAGTTTTGGTTCGGTTTACACCCGATTCTCAGCCCTGGTTAATGTTAAGGTTGTTTATAAAAAGGATCAGGGGGAAATCTGTTCAATTTTTCTTGATTTTTCTAACTAATCTTAACCCTCACCCCTTCTACTTACAGAGATGCGCTGTTCTTTCTGCTGCTGGTCATTGATCTGTCCAATTCAGGACGCCTGGCACAATTGGCTCTCTCGGGTAACAGTCAGGCCGAGGTGACACAGAATATAGCACGCGGTTTGGAGTTATTGGGACCGACCATTTCATTAGACACAATTGTGGAGGCTTTATTGGTGGGCGTGGGCACTTTATCCGGAGTACAACGTCTCGAAGTGCTTTGCATGTTTGCGGTACTCTCAGTCCTGGTCAACTATGTGGTCTTTATGACCTTCTACCCGGCCTGCCTATCGTTGATCTTTGATTTGTCACGCAATGGCGTGGACATTTCGGTGGTACGAGAGAAGGCCAAAGGATCGCTGTTGCTTAAGTCACTTACCGAGGAAGAGCAGAAGGCTAATCCAGTGTTGCAGCGAGTTAAACTGATTATGACTACCGGCCTGATGATTGTGCACATTTACAGTCGGGTAGTCTTCTCCAGCAGCGATTATGATGCCGTGGACAAGACACTGTCGCCCACACTTAACCTGAATGTGAGCAACAATCGCACCGAATCCGGCGAAATCACCGATATAATCATTAAGTGAGTAGCCAAATGGGTAAGATTCTTCGTCCATTTACTGATACTGTCCTTTCTTCCTCTTAGATGGCTGACCATGAGTGCGGATCACATAGTCATCTCCATTGTGCTGATAGCTCTGGTAGTAAAATTCATTTGCTTTGACAATCGCGCCCCTCTGACGGATCAGCAGCTGCGTCAGGCTAGCACAGTGGCCTCACAGACCATACCGCTGGAGGAGCAGGAAGCTAGCACTAGCCTTATACCCGCTCGTGTTCCTCTCTTTACCATCGAGGATCAGAGCTCTGTAAATGCATCCACACAAACGGAGCTGTTGCCCGTGCGTCAGCGCCTGAGTCTACCCAACCGGCCACCACGCCCATTGCAGGAATGCCTGGACATTTTAAACTCCAGCGAAGACACTGCCGGTCCTTCCGCTCTAAGCGATGACGAAATCATAGCCATTATCAAGGCAGGCGGTACACACTGTCCTTTGTACAAGATCGAATCGGTGCTGGATGATCCCTTGCGTGGAGTGCGCATACGACGTCAAATAGTTTCTGATTTGGCCAAGTTGCCGGTGGAACGTTTGGAGGTTTTGCCCTATGAGCACTTTGACTACCGCAAAGTGATGAACGCCTGCTGTGAAAATGTCCTTGGCTATGTGCCCATACCGGTGGGCTATGCGGGTCCCCTGCTGTTAGATGGCAAAGTCTATTATGTGCCCATGGCCACCACCGAGGGTGCTCTGGTGGCGTCCACCAATCGTGGCTGCAAGGCATTATCCGTGCGTGGCGTTCGCTCGGTTGTGGAGGATGTGGGCATGACACGTGCTCCCTGCGTACGCTTTCCCAGTGTTGCCCGCGCCTCCGAAGCCAAGCTGTGGATTGAGAATGGTACCAACTACAAGCAGATCAAAACCGAGTTCGATTCCACTTCCCGTTTTGGTCGCCTCAAGGATTGCCACATCGCCATGGACGGTCCTTTATTGTACATACGCTTTGTGGCCCTTACCGGCGATGCCATGGGCATGAATATGGTCTCCAAGGGTGCCGAGATGGCTTTGCGTCGCATCAAGTGTCAGTTTCCCGACATGCAAATCATCTCCTTGAGTGGCAACTTTTGCTGTGACAAGAAACCTGCGGCCATCAACTGGATCAAGGGCCGTGGCAAACGTGTAGTCACCGAATGCACCATACCGGCGGCCACCCTGCGCTCGGTGCTCAAAACTGATGCCAAGACCTTGGTGGAGTGCAACAAACTGAAGAATATGGGCGGCAGTGCCATGGCCGGCAGCATTGGTGGCAATAATGCGCATGCGGCCAATATGGTAACAGCTGTCTTTCTGGCCACCGGCCAGGATCCCGCACAAAATGTCACCTCCAGCAACTGCTCCACTGCCATGGAGTGCTGGGCAGAGAATAATGATGACTTGTACATGACCTGCACGATGCCCTCGCTGGAAGTGGGCACTGTGGGCGGCGGTACGGGTCTGCCCGGTCAGAGTGCGTGCCTGGAAATGCTGGGAGTACGTGGCGCTCATGCCACACATCCCGGTGATAATGCCAAGAAGCTGGCGCAGATTGTGTGTGCCACCGTCATGGCCGGTGAACTGAGTCTGATGGCGGCGCTGGTAAACAGTGATCTAGTCAAGAGTCATATGAGGCATAATCGGTAAGTTAAATGGAAAGAGAAGTGGTCCACAAGAACAAATAGTCAATAATTTGGAACTGAAAAATATAAAACAAGTTTCACCTACAGCCAATGGATCTAAAAATCTATCCTTAAGCGGACAAAAAAAAGGGAGATACATATATCAGCCCAGAAGTGAAAAAATACCGTCAACAATGTTCTTCAAAATACTAAACCGACCTCTTTTTACATAATTGATTTTTACCAACTGGACGACTTATTAACGCTTTTTAAACCTCAGCAATTCCTAAATAATGCTTATCTGAACATTTTTCTATCATTTTAGCTCCTCAATTGCTGTGAGCAGCGTTAACAATCCCCTCAATGTGACCGTCTCCAGCTGCAGCACAATTAGCTAAGATTGGATGCTAAGCGGGCGTTCCACTGCCGCCTTCTTCCATATTGTACATACACATATATATATGCATATACGATATATATATACACATAGAGACACTCTCAAAACCAGGCCAGGGCGTTGCAACTCAGTCTAATATTTTTTTTTTGTTTGTCTTAGGTGTGATAGTTGAAATGTTTCACAAGCGAAGGCTTAAATCAATAATCAAATTTATGGCCAGGCCAAAAAGGGGCTTTCCCCTGGAGGCGCCTCATCATTGTGGAGGCCGTGTTCCACTTAGTTGGTAGCAAATAATATTTTTCTACATTAAACCATAAGAAAATGTATCTAGTGCAAGCCCAGGACTTGTAAAAAGTATTGTTTAAGTGACAAAGTAGAAAGTAGCTTAAGCGAAAAAATTTCCAAAACAAAAATTGACTTTTCTTTCCTAAACTAAATTTTTGTGTACTTCTGCTGTAAGGGAGGAGAATACACACTAAGGCGGGTCAAATTGTATGGATGAAAAAAAAAAAAAACAAAGCGTATAGCAGAAACGTAATCTTTGGTAAATTCTAAGAAACTTTCCCCACGAAACCATAGGTCTAAAATCAATTCCTAGGTCAAAAAATTAAACAGTTCAACAAATATTGGGTCATGGCTGGCTTTTTAATAAATTTTGAAAAGTGCCATATAAGGCAATTTTTACAACTTTGAGCATCGATTTCTCAAAAAATTGACGTGCTACAGAAATTTGGAAAAAGTACTCTTATTCGGCCTGAAACTCTCTGTCGAACGGTACCAATTCGAATGTCAGCCATGACCCAATATTTGTTGAACTGATTAATGCAGGGAAAACGAATTTCGATTCCGGTACGTCCCGAAATAAATGTTTTGGTTTAAGGTTCTATTTCGGTTTTTAATTTATTTCGGATTCGATACGATACCCGGTTATTTTATTTCGGCACAAGTGAAAATATTTTAAGTATTACAAAAATTAAATTCTGAGATAAGTCCAAATCATTTTATTCCTTTATAATATAACGAAACAATATTCAATATAAAAGTTTGTCGGTTGACGCGCCTTCAGTCAATTCCTCTCGTTTTTCGCTCTTATTTTTTGAGCAGTCAAAGTTATATTAAGGCCCTTTGCTTGAAGAGACTTTTGGGCATCTTCTACTTCAACCAGCACAGGTTGCCAAAGGCCTAAGAAACAAAGAAAGGAAAATGACTGCATGGGAACTACCAAAGTTCGAGCGTCTGTTCTGGTGCTCAAACTTTCTCGCGCTCCATCGCGTATCTTGTACCCTTTTTTTTAACAATTTCCTGTAGTTCATACCAAAATACTCCAGCGATGCGTGGACATGACAAACAAGAAAGTCGGTCCAGCCCGACTATAATATACTCTGTACCTGTGAATTGCTGCCCATCACCGTTGCGACCGGTGCTGCCCCAAATTTTTTGTTTTCCTTATAACTCGACCACCGTTCATCCGATCTTTACCATTCCCTTGGCGGATCAATAAATTATCTTGATTTCAAAATATTTCCAGAAGTTTTGAACATTCTATCTATAAAACTGACGGAAATATGACGTTTTTTCTAAATTGCAGGAGCGGGAGGGGGCGTGGCAAAAATTGAAAATAAACTTGATCTGCATGCAAGTATAAGAAGTTTTTGTCCCACTAACGTCGAACCTCTATCTCTTACCATCTCTGCGATCTGTGCGTTCATACGGACAGACAGACAGACGGAGATGCCTATATCGACTCGGGTGTTGATGCTGATCAAGAATATATATACTTTATAAGGTCGGAGATGCTTCCTTCTGGCTGTTACATACTTTCACACAAAAACTAAAAAATACGCTTTAATAGCAAATCGAACTAAAAATGTTTGCAGCATACTTGTAGGCTGAAGTTTGGGCTCGATTTTTGCAGCATACTTTTTAACAAGCATAGATATTTACATACATAAGCGTGTTAAAAATGAAAAGCATCGTTCTAAGGTACCGAAAAAAGTTACTGCACCTGCCTTAACAGACGCGGCGTGAAAACAGGCCAGGTTTAAAGAATGGTTTGAGCATGGCAAGAAATCGGCTTTAAGATTTATTTCTTTAATCCTTTGCTGAAGTCCTGAATGTTTTCCAGTCATAGTAGCAGCATTGTCGTACGCCTGGCCTCTACAGTTTAATATATGTAAGCTTGTCCAAAATCATTTTTGAAACCCTTCAGCGGATTTATCACAGCTTTCAATAAAATCTATAAATGATTCGACCACTTGGACTTCTTGGTTTTCGATGACTATATATGTACTTGTATATACTTAATACTTGTAATACTTGGCTGTTTGGTCCTTGGGAGAACGCAATTTCCCGTGTGTCCCTAAACATTGATGTGAAAAATATAAAAAATATTTATTTTAAGCAAATAATCAATACACATTGCCGACCTTCAAATTTTCCGGCCCCTAAAATGTGACGCCCGGGGCGGTTCGTCAGTTTTGTCCTTATTAGTTTGATATCTTGGTGTTTTCCAAACTTGATTGGTAAAAAATCATTTTTTTCACCAACAATTACATGAATAATTCAACTTTTCAAGCACAGTTACTCAATAGTCCCCCTTTACAGGCACAATTACTCAAGTATTTGTAAAAGTAATTAAAATTTAAACAATCATAGAATAAACGTAATTCCAAGTTACAATTAAGATTACTAAAAAAATGGTAATCAGGAATTGTTATTTCATTACAATTGATGAAAATTAATAAAATACGGGAAGTATTGATTACATTACAGCTCTGCTCTGTATGATCCTCGACTCCAATGCATGTGCTGAGCCAAGGCTCGAACCAAAAACCTCAGCCCATAATCCTCGAACCTCAAAATTGCGAACCTTAACCATTGGTAAGTTTTGGTTCAAACCTGCGAACGGGATCTCATTAAAACATTTTGTTGATTATTCTCACCAAAATACAAGTATGTCCAGTGTTCAACGTTTCTTACGATTGCGGTAAGACGGTATACTGCTTCATCTCAAAAAAAATAACCGGGTTCGGGATTTGCAGTTTATTCTCCCATATGCCATTATCGTTTGAACTTCCAGAAAAAAATAAAAAAAATTTTTTTGTAGAAATGGCAGCCATTTGTAAATGGAAAATCGATTTTCTTTTTTTTTTGTAGTCCAGTGTAAAAAAAAAATAGTCCAAATTTGTTTTCGGTGATGATTAAGGTTAGCACGATAGCGCCGGTAATTCTGCGTCGTTTGGCAGAAAAACTTGAGTTATCGGTTGAACATGTATGGAAAAAGTGGTTTCGAGAAAACCCGAGTTTAAAGTTTGCAGTTGCGAGGAAATTTGGCTCACCTTGAGTCACTAAAAGGGCTATATCTCCTAAACTATTAAGAATATTGAAAAATTCGTTTGGGAAAATATTTTTGAATAATTAAGCTAATGAAATAAGTAAAAATAAAATATATATAAAAATTATATAAAAATTTGACCTCAAGGAATTGATTTTAGGTCTGGTTTCTTGGGGAAAATTTCTTAGAACTTACCATAGAATATGTTTCTGCTGTTCGCTTGGTCGATTTAGAATTTGACCCGCCCTAATACACACGTGTCTGGCGTAGACGAGACGCTGCTTCACAATACGGGTTCACAATTCAGCACTTCATTTATTTTACTTTTTTAATAATAATAATAATTATTAATAAATTATTATAATTTATTTATAATAATTCACGATGCGTTTTACTTGTTGGTTGGATCAGTTTCGAAATCAGTTTTCCTTGGCCTCAGCCTCGCCATCCTCGCTGGCCTCATCGGAGCGCGGCGCGGCTGTGATCTGTATATCAACGCTGCTGTCTGGCTGTGGCTGCATCAAAGCCTTTTTGGGGCTGGGCTCATTGCTGTCGGCCTCAGCAATGGCTGTGGGTGTGGTTGTGATAGCGACGACGATGGCAGCAGCGGCTTCATCTTCATCCTCATCATCATCGTGTGTGGTCGACTCGGGCTGCAGGCTGCTGACAGCCATTACGGTGGCCACACCATTTTTAGTCTCCTCCATGGAACACTCTTCGGGATGTGTGACCTTACGCTTGGCAATCCGCTCACTCAAAGCCTTGTGCAGTTGTGCTATGTCTGCAGGACGACCCATGGCCAAAAAGATTTTCACCGCGCCCGTATTATCGATGGCCGTGAGACGTAAAGATTTCTGGCTGGCACGTTCCGCCACCATGGCTGCCCAGACTTTGGTGTTCAGCAGCAGGCGCAGATTGCCCGAGGTACGGAAGACCACACGCGAGCTGTCGCGCAAGTCCTTGGCATCATTGAGACGTAGGCTGCCGCGTCCACGTTCCTCCCAGTTGCTGTTGATGAAGGCAAACAGCTTGCAGCTGACATCAACAATGTTGAGTTCATCCTCCTCGCCCGTAAAGGTCTCCACCTCTTCGTATTTGCGCTTCTGGGCGCGACTCTCCTCATACTCGCGCGCCACATCTGTCAGACTCTTGGCCTCGCAAGCCTCTTTGTTGTTGCTATGGCTGCCACTGGAGCTGGTACAGGCTCCCTCCTCGTCGGCCTTCTGAATAACGCTGGAAAATAGCAACTGCGTGGAGCAGGAAGATGATGAGGCGGCGGCGGCGGTGGCGGTGGACGAGGAAGAAGCCACCACCTGGTTGCCTCCTGCCGCCAGCAACGCGCTGGCCTCAGCACTGTGTGGCTCTGTGTCAGTGGTGGGAGCCACCACGCGCTCGTGTACATTCTGGCCAAAGACATAGCCGCTGGTCTGAACATGTGGCATGTTGGTCTTGGCTGCCGGGAACATGCTAGAACGTTCAATGCCATTGCTACGCAACTTGGTCAGCGGATCCGGCCGCTCATCGATCTCATCTTCGTCCTTATCAGTTTTCTCCGAGGACGACGGCTCGGCCACCTGTGCCGGGGGTGCTGGTGCCTGTGCTGGTGCCTCGTCGTCCTCTTCCTCGTCCTTTGACTCGCGCAAAAATGGATTGTTCGCCATGCTCTCTTCGTCGGCCTTCTCGTTGTTGCCGGCTAAGGATGTGGAACTGGAACTGGAATTGCTGCTTGAGGCCAGGACGGAAGGTCCGAGTACCGCTGGCCTTAGCACAGCCCCGCCCAAGCGTGAGGCTTTCAAGGTGAAGCCACCGCGGAAACAGTTGGTCTCAACCGACGCTTCTACACAACAAAAAAAAAAAGAGCAAAGCAAAAAAAAAAAACAAAAAAAAACGAGAAGAAAGAAACAACAAGAAGAAACAAGATTTGGCATTCTTTTTTGCATTGGTTTAGGGCGAGCTATTATATACTTACCATTATTATCGGACATGACAATGGAATGGCAATTTATACTTAACTTTGAGCCCGAAAATTATAAATATAAATTGACAATAAAATGTTTAATTGATGCTCCTTTAGTATAACTAGCGTAGACTGGCTACCACTTCGTGTTAAGCTGGCAACCCTTTGCGCTGCCAGCAGTGTTGCCAGTTTAGCTATTTTCCCACCAGAGCTACATACCATTTTGTAAGTCGAAAGCAAGAAACTCTTTTCAGTATACACGACAACAAAAAGCTGCCAAAACAAAAAACTCCATTTAAAAAAATTAAATAAAAAAAAACACACTACCAACAAAACAAAAGGTCTGAAGAAAAGACCACAAATGTTCTAGCTATTTTTTGCTCTTTTTTTAGTCTTATCGATACATTAGCGATGGGGGTTGGTTGTTTTTCCAAACAGTGACCAGGTACATATATCGAAGGTAGGCGCGACACAAACGATTGGTATATCAATATTTAAATGTTTAATGCAACTATTTTTAATATTTATTCTACGATGTAGACACAATTTTTAGATTAAAACCGGAAGACGTGTGCCTTGAAAAGGTATTGCCAAATCCCATCCGTCCGAACGAAGTGCAATGTCCGACGCTTCCAGTGAGACTGTGGTAATTTTATGCATGGTTATCGATAGCTCAAGACAGAATAGACTTTAATTTTCATGTGCGTCAAAATAGCGACGAATACGGAACACAAAGGAAGTTTTTGTTTTCCAAGTTTCTCTTGATTGCAATGATTAAACCAAAAACTTTTAATGCAGAAATGTTAAGAATTGCGTAAACTATTGGTTTAATTGGGTTGGGGTTAGTTTCAATGATTTTAATGAGTGGCTGTGGGAAAGATGCAGATTAATTTGTAGTTTAATCTGCCATACCGTGCACTGGGCTATGCGAGCTCTAAATATTAAAATAATTTGGTTTAAAAATACCGCATATCGATAGGTATTTGAACTGGTTCCGATATTTAGCTGGTTCCATTTCTGGCGCGGTCTGAATAATTTTTGAATTACTGCACTTAGACCTCCTACAAATCATAACTTTTCTCCCAAACGCTCCACATGATTTTGATCTAACTTTTACTAAAAATCAGCCAAAACCATAGCGAATACGAAGGTATACCGTGCGAGCTGTAAGTCAAGATATTAGCGAGCATTTGCAAGCCTATGCAAATCGGGTGCAATTTGTATAGGCCGGCATGGTAGGTGGTCCCACAAAATTGAAAATATCTCGAAAACGCTCCACATAAATTCAATCTAACTTTTACTGAAAAACAGGCAAAACTATCTCGAATACGCCGGTATATCGTGCATAGCCCTACGCGAGCAATTTAGTGGAAAGTCAATTTTTCAACACTTGTGCAGCAATCGATCATATAGTTGGGAAGCGCGCCAACAGCACCTTCATCCGTACTTAAAATAAAACACAGCACAGCAGCCAATCACCCTACCCACTGCATCACAACCGGCCACGACTAACAAAGACTGTACATGAAATAACAGCCGTCCGCCAGGCGATTTTGGGACAGCCTTCGGCTAGCACATTCACTATTAATATATAGCACATTTTGTTCGGCTTATGAGCTTAGCAGAAGTGGCGTAGAGCTAAAGCATTTGACTAATAAACAAACAGTCCTGAGTTCAAATTCCCAGTAGAGGTATGAAAATCAAAAAATTAAAAAAAAATACTATAGAATAGCTAACATAGAAAAGTAAGGAACGAAAAGTAGTCTTATTTAGAAAAACAAACTGCAAAAGGGTATACAAAACTTCGGCCAAAAGCACTCCACTCGAACATGATGGCCTGGTTAACGCGAGCATGAATCATCTCGAGCGAGCGCTTGACAGTGCGACAGGAACTCAGCTTCTTGCCATTGTTGCGTCCCTTCAACATCACAATGGAGCACTGGGCCTTGCGGAAACGCTTGGCGTCATAACATTCCTTCAGAGCATTGCATTGCCTTCCAGTTTTCTTTTTCATAATTTACAGTTTCCTGGTGTGATCGCACATTGTTTAAGACAAAAATCTCGAAATGGCTCGATTCTAAGTATTTTTAACCGATTCTTTGGAAAATTTTACAACACTTTACAAAGGGTCTGTTAAGACCCCCGCACCTCGTCGTACACCACTGGTATGAGCTAAGATGACATTAGTGTTTAAGTTCCAGGTTCCAGAGCTCGAGTAAGTTAACAAATTTCAGTTTTCCTACTCTCTCCCCTCCTTTCCTCTCCTTTTTGAAATAGAAAAACCTGACCAACGTGTCAGTTCATTGTGAAGTGAAAACTTACTTACTGCAAACCTCTGCAAAAATGCGATTATGTAAAATTACACCTTAAAGTGTATATCTTATTGAGTTATTAATACGTTTTTCGGGTTTTTGCGGCTTTATGCACAATCTCTTGATATTTGCCATGCCATGCAACGCGTTTAATTAATAAAAAAAAAAGCCGCAATGCCTGTGCAATTTCAGGCTGGGCTTTCAAGCATCTTTATAAACATGATGTAAACGCTGAGATCACAAATGAAGTGGTCAAGAAAACACGATTCTTTAAGTTTTACATTAGAAATAAAATATGGCGTGGTCTGATCGGACACAAAGAATGTATCATTTTTTAACGAGACTTAAATAAGACCAAATCGTGAAACATGATGCAATATCAACAAGAAATAAATTTAGTTCGTTTCTTAATAAATTACCATTTATTTATAACGGTGGTCCTACACATACATACTTTAATTCTGAGCCTTGTCTAATTGTGCCAGCTTTCGTTTCATATACACATATGGAAATTACAACCGCAAAATATCATTAAAAAATCAGTTTACATATTTTCAGCCTGTTCTCTCCAACTCAAAAATGCATAAACAATTTCAAGTCCCACCGCCAAACTGGTAGCCAAGTGAGTGAGTAACATACCCGCCAGATGATCACGTTTTAGCTTCGGGTTAGACGAATGTGCAGCAGCTGCCGCCTGCCAGTTCTTCCCTCCTGGTCTCGATTGCACTTTGAGCCTGTGGCTGTGTCTGCACAATCAAAATTTGTTCAGCATACAAAATGGCAACAGCCTGCTGCTACCTCGTATGTTGGCCAAAAGTCAAATTGAAAATCGTATTTTCAGGCGAAGAGAAACGCATAGGAGTATACGTTGGCAAACGGAAAAAGGGTGCACAGACGGGTTCAAACAGGCACCAGGCGGATGAGGCGTCCAAATATCAAAAGTCACGACGAAGAAAGCAGGTTTGGCACAAAATGTCTACGAATACTTATGGTTTTTTGGCATTGTGACTTCGACGTTTAGTTTTTTTTTTTTTTGGGCGCAGGTTGCGCTTCACAAAAACATTTCACAAATATTTTTACGACCCAAAGATGAGCCTGCGCCGGTTTTGGCCAAGTGGAAAACTTGTCATGCAATCAGCAAATGGTTTTCGAGATCTAAGCGACAGCGAAAGCGTGATAATCGAACTTGTTGGCAAATGTCATGGAAAATTCTTAGTCATCTTTAAGGGATTCTGCAAAATCGAGGGGAAATTGTTGCGGTCCTTACCATAGCAAAGAGGTGGTGTAGATGATCCTCCCTCAACTCTTTCCCTCAGCTGTGAACACTTATTACTTACATTTAAATGTAAAATCCCTGTGATAACCCTGTTAGATATTCACTTGCGGATACAGCAGCTCTCATGTGTGGTCGTCGCCGTCACAACGATATTCGATTATTATTTTAACCTTTCCCCTTTGGCTATTTGCCTCTTTGATTGATCTGTGTTGGCAACCGTTGACCTTGCTGTGCTCATTTTACAACATTTTCGATATGTTAATTGCTGCTAGCCACGCCTTGGTACTGTTT
Organism: Lordiphosa collinella; assembly: GCA_018904265.1. NCBI lineage: Eukaryota > Metazoa > Arthropoda > Insecta > Diptera > Drosophilidae > Lordiphosa > Lordiphosa collinella. The sequence continues at coordinate 476,454 of JAEIFV010000024.1, forward strand.
GTTCCTCTTTCCCTTCCGTTGCCACTGGCATGTGCATAATAAAGTCATCAATTGGACGATGGAGTAGCTAAACGAGCAGCTAAAGCAAAAAAAGTCTATTATGACATGTGTCTTGTGTTGTCCGCGTCCAAATGCCTCATCCAGGCAGTCAGTCACGAAATCACTGAGCCAGGCATTTATGATTAGTAGCAGTCAAATTGATAATGCTTTGGTACCTGCGCCTGGTCCATAAATGGGACCCAAAAAAAAAACGAGCAATACAATCGAGAAATTTGTTCAAAAAATAATATATCTCATGCAACAAAACAAAGGCTTTGAAGAGCCATAAAATAAACATGTCAATGAGGGCCAAAGTTAATAATTTAAAATGCAAATAGTGACAAGAAATAGCCATAGATCCATAGGTCGTCGTTAGAGGTGTGAAATATGAACGCAGCAGAAATATTTGCCAACGCATTTGGATTTCATTTCCAATTTGTATGTTTTTGGGGAGTTGTCTCTAGTTTCATTTTGCCGTGGCCATGTCAGTTCCGGATTAGACAAAATTGCTTTTTAAGTAAGCTAAATCAATCATTTGACAGCCAGTTAATTGTATAGCAGGCCCTGGTCACACCCAGAAGGGCGGATTGACTTTTGATGCTCGCATTGTCTTCTCGGCTTAGGACTGCAGCTACTGACACTGACATCGCCATCAAGGCGCAAGATTCGTAGGCTGGGTATTAATAGATCGGTGGCATTGTTTGGTTGGATGAACTTTTGAACTCTTTGATGTTGTCTATTGTGTGAGTAGCTTAATGTCTTGGCAAGTCATTTTTCTTTACTCTTGCATGAAATTGAGATTTTGTGTGGAAAAATTATTGGAATAGATTATAAAAGTGGCGCTAGAGAAACTTTGTAATTGATTGATAATGGTTTTGATTGATGTGCGGACATGTGTCTGCCATGTTGGAAAATGGCAGTTGATTTCTTGCAATCATTGGGACTTTTTGAAACTTCTGAAATGCCGAAATGAGCAAACGGTAATTTTTTTTAAATATTTAGGCCTGTTCTCAATTCCACTTCCACTGCAATTTTTGGAAACGGAATTGATTCAGTTTCTCGCAACACAAAAAAGAAAGCGTTTTACGTTTTAAAGAGTAAAGCATGAAAAGTAATTGGCAAATTACGCACTCGTACAGTTGACAAATGTACAGTAAGTTAATTTTCCTTTTCAGTTAATCAATGGAGAGTTTGTAAATGTAATTTGATTTGCATTTAAGTCTATAACTAAATTAAAACAAATTTGTTTGTTAAATGTCTCGAGAAATTGGAGGCGCTGCCAAACCGAAAAGTAAAACGTAATAGCCAGCCTCTCTCGTTTCCGCATGTTCCATTTTCCATCGTTTCGCTTGATTCTCCCGTGCCAATTTCGTTTGGTCCGTGGTTTGCCAAAAGTAAAACGTAAGCAAAATCATTCGGAATTGAGAACAGCAAATCCAAACCGAAAAGGAATTGCTTTCGGTTTACTTTTCAAAACGTAGCGGAATTGAGAACATGCCTGATAATGTTAAATTTTATTTCCAATTTATTTGGCGACCTTTCTAATGTTTAATTAGAAACGAGTTAGCTGGCTCGAGGTCAATAAGTTGCGTTTGTTCACAACTGTAAACAACTTATGCATTGACACATCAAAAAGAGCGCGGAAAACCTTTACAGCTGTTTCGTGGATGTGTTCATGGATCAATCAGAACTTTAAACAGTTGGGAACTGCACAGCGCAATGAAAGCAAAATAGGACTCACAGAAAGCCAATTTTTATGGGTGTCGTTGCAAAGCTTAGAGCTAAAGTTTCTAAGTGAGAAAGCTTGAAGCTTTCTAGCGAGCTTAGAACTGTCCGTTAAATTTGAATGCCAAACATTCAAATAACATGTGCTGTTACATAAAACTTTTGTTAGTTTCGATTACAAATAAATAAATTTTATATAACAAAAATCGAGAACAAATGGTTACATCAACTCGAATGGTTGTTATTGATGTATAGTACGGTTTTATTAAAGATTTGAAAAAGTTGAGAATTAGAAATAGGGCAACTGGTGGTTTGTTGCTAGTTATCAGGGTTTATGCGTTGGGGTTGTCCCATTTGAAGACTTAGCTATGATCCATGTTCCAAGATCGAAGGTCCGTTGTGATTGCAGCTGCTTGACATTCAACTTTTGACGTGTGGAGCGAGGGGCATGTGCCACACTGAGCCGTGTGCGTACTTTTGCTGCAACAAGGTAGTGTTCCGAGTCTATATTGGTGCCTCGTTACTTAATCAGGGGACTACCAGGTCGCCTTATGGATGTCGCGATGTTCGGATCCAATACTACCAACGACCATGTTTCTGCCCGCATCGAAATCTATTAGCCTCTTTCCATTACTGAAGGTTGATTCGTGAAGTTTGTATCAGCTAAAACGGTGGTGTGAGTCGACTTGAGACGAAGTAAGCCAGTATCGCACTGGGTTACCCCACTACATACGCCCATATAATAGCAGGAGTATTCCTGCCAGAGGAGGTATAACATTTATAGAATGATTAAAATAGATTAGCTTTCCACCCAGGATATCACTTAAAATTCAATTCTCATTAAATATAATTACCCAGGTATAATAATTCCCAACCCTTCTTCTTTTTCTTCTTATTTGGCCCGATATTTCAATCACAACCGCTTGACGGTCTCGGCCGCTGCAATTAATGCCGGCCACTCGCCTCTGTCTAGTGCGAGCTGGCACCAGATGGTCACTTCAAGCGCCTCAATGCATTCCAGCACCTGATCTTTCCATCTTAGTTTCCCAGCCTTCTTCTTGTCCCGAATTCGTTAGCGCTCCGATTGTACACTTCTTTTGCTGGAGCTTCTTTGTCCATACGAGTAACATGTTCAATACAGCGCAGCCGCTGTTGTTTTATGCGCTTGATCAGATCAGTGTCCCCATAGAGCTCATACAGTTCGGGGTTCAGTTCGAGTAATCATCGTTCTGAGGTAGACAAAGTCCTTTACAACCTTAAAGTTGTACTCTCCTATTGCAACAGATTGTCCAAGACGCACTAGAGGCTGGGAACTTCGTCTTTTCCTCATTTACCGCTAAGCCCATGACTTTTGACTGCTTCTCAATCTCTGAAAACGCCCTTCTTAACTCCCGTTCGCTTTTGCCGATAATATCAATATCATAGGCATAGGCATATGCAAGTGGCATAACCTCTTTCTAATAGATGGTGACTGATCTGCTACCATTTGGGCACTGGCGCATTATATACTCCATTAGCAGACTAAAACTTATTCTGGTATCGAAGGGCTCGGAGAGGTTCTTTCCTATTTCGACGGAGCTTTGTGTGCTTCTCAACTTCATCATGCAATCATATCAATATCATATCAATATAATCAACATAAAGATGGTTGGTGTTGATTTTGGTCTCAAGGGTTTTCTTCAGGATTTGTGTCAATGTGAATATCTGGTCTATGGTGGATTTACCAGGCCTAAAGCCACACTGATAAGGTTCGATCAGTTTGCTCATTCTCGGCTTTAGACGTTCTCATAAAATACATGAGAGAACCTTATATGCAATGAGTAGGACTCTGATCCCACGGTAATTGGCGCAGACTTCCGGGTCTCCTTTTTTAAGTATTGGAAAGAGAACACTTAGACTCTAATCTTAAGGCATACTCCTTCAGACCATATTCTGCATAGGAGTTGATGCATGCACCTTACCAACTCCTCGCCGACAGCCTTGAACAATTCAGCGGGCAGCTCATCAGCTCCCAACACTGGATACTACTGTATCCCTTGTATATGTCCAACCATCTACCCGCGCCAATCCATTGGTTTAATTGGCTCAATAGCTAGTGATATTATAGAAGTTCTATAAGGGTACAAGCGCCCTTCTTAAGTCTAAGTTGGGTCTCACTGTAGAGCCGTAGAATTATTTTAGTTTGGAGGACCCATTTCTATCCGAACATCTGCAGGCAGACTTTCGATGTTTAGATAAAGTTGAGGCATCGAAAAAAAGACATCCTTTGTAAGGTTTCTTATTTTCATTCATTGATATCCTCCATTAACATCTGGAAATTTTTCATAGGTTTCTTTAGAGTAGGAATTTGCCACTTTGATTTTCATTACTTGAAAACGAACCAAAATTAGTTTGAATTGTCTATCTCAAAAATTTGATACTCTCTTGGATAGCGCACGTCTCATAAACAACCAAAACGCCAAGTGATATCAATCAATTATACTGAACCCAATCCTCCTCCCATGTCAAGATTTACATAACCAAGTAGCTTAAATTTCGATACAACTACTAAAATCATAAATCTTGTCAATATTTTCATTGTTGCATCAACTTTGCGCACTTTGCTTGCTTTACATATTTAAAAATATCGAAAAAAACGTATTTTTTTCTTTTTACCTTGCGTTGTGCCTTTGGGTGATTAACATTTTGTTGGCCCAACAAATATCTTGTAGGTGGTGTATGTGAACAGGTGAGCCGGGGGGTTTGGATGAAATGCAGAACGCCCACGTATGCTGACTGCGTGTGAAAATCAATTGGCCAAGTCACTTTAAGCCATAAACAAATGGCAGGCTACGAGTATATGATCTTTTGTTATACTGATGGCTCTGTAATTTGTCATAAGTTGCGGGTTAACTAATGAAGGTTGACAAAGCTTATGGAGTAGACCGAAATGACAGGTCACTTTCAACACATCTATAAATAAATAGGAGTATCCGGCAAACGTGGTTTTGCCCTAGCCTTGAAGATGTTATTCTTTGTTTTCATTTTAAAACCTCAAATCGAAATGTGAAGCAGTGGCTAGAGTGTGCGACTACTGTGCGGAAGGTCCATTAAAAAGTTTTTCTAAAAAAACATAGGCGATCAACTTCACCATTTAAATAATGGATATAAGCCGCAACAAATCATTTAAATCATTTGAATTTACCAATTAAAATTGTTGATCCTTTTCATCTCCTCCGTTTTGATACAATGCTCCGAAGTAGGACAATCATCATTTTTCTATTCATTTTTTAAAACTATCAAATGACAATCGGTTTCTCCTTTGGCCTAACACTTTCTTAGTCAGAGGACTTACGAAAGTCTCATCCAACCAAATTCACTTTTTGGTGTTTTGTGAAGAGAATCAGCTAAAGTGACCACCCAATCATTTTAGTTATGCAAAAGTAATTTTGGAAATGTAAACAACATTATTTTTCTGGTTAGGTTGAATCAAATAAATAATATATTAAATTTTAAATTTAAATAATAAATTTTGAATTTCAATTATAGTTTGCAAAACCAACCAAATTTAATTTGCCATTCAACCACTGTTGGCATTGCAGGCGCCATCTTCGAAATTTTGCAACAAAAATCTGGCCTGACTATTATATACTCTGTATCTCCATAAGTTTATATAGATCTAATCAATTATAAGTTGGACGTCGTTAGGGTCGGTGCTGCCCAGCATAAATGTTTATTTTTCCTCATAATTTTTTTTTTTGTTATGTAGATTGTTCTTTAAATTTTTGGAAAATGGATAATGTGGACACTGAAACAAGAATTTGGATTGTCCTCCGCTATCACGCCCTGGAGTCCGTAGTATCGGTTCAAAGAGAGTATAGGCGCACGTTTGGCGGCGATCCTCCGACCAGATGGACCATAATGAGACTTGTTAACAATTTTTCCGAGCGTGGGACAGTCGAAAGAAGACTTTACCATCGAAACCCTACAGTTCGAACGGAGGAAACAATCGCTGCGGTAGTTGCAGCCATACAAAACAATCCAAAAGTTTCGAAAAGGAACTTATCTGCTCTAATGGGTAAAAGCAGACTCTCATTGCAATCAATTATGCAAATAAAATTCAAATGGTCAACAAACTGAACGCAGCAGACTGGCCGATTCACTTGGAATTTTGCTAGAAGATGCTTCAAATGGTGGAAGAGGACGAAAACATGTTGAACTGTCTTTTAATGTCTGCCGAGGCCCATTTCGACTTAAACGGCAACATAAACAAACAAAATTGTCGAATATGGAGTACTTCCAACCCACAGATACTCCATGAGACGGAATTGCATCCACTTCGTGTGACAGAGTGGTGTGAAGTTTCATCACGCTGCATTGTCGGGCCCTACATCTTCGAAGATACGGTCACACCGTTACTGTTACTGGAAACCGTTACTTGAGCATGCTGAGAGTGTTTTTCTATCCAGAACTACGCCGAAAGAGAATTCCTTTCAAGTCTGGGTGGTTTCAGCAATATGGTGCAACTCCTCACATAGCCCAGCCTGTTATGACATAATTGCGACGAAAATTTCCCAATAAGCTGATATCCAGAAACTCCACATTCCGTTGGCCCCCAAGTCGCTCGACCTTACTGCACCTGTCTTTTTCTTGTGAGGTTCTTGCAAACAGGAAGTCTACAAAACACAACCGACAAATTTGAATGAACTAAATCAATCCATTCGAACAACAATTGCGGCTATTCCTGTGTCAACTCTCCAAGCAGTAATGATCAACTTTTTGATAAGATGACGCACATGCATCAACGAGCATGGGGGCATTTAAATTCAATTATTTTTAGATCTAATTTAATAAAATTGATTGAGCTTTAACATGAATAAAAGAAAAATGAATTCCATGCACTGAAAAAAAGGTATTTGACTTTCTTAATGTAGCAATATTCCTCAGCCACCCTGTAAGTGCAAAATGTTTTTATTGCTATATCTTATGAACCAATAACGGTACATTTGTTTTGGGACACACTTTCATTCTCTTCATCTTCATGTCACTTTGCAAATTTTCACTTCTTATCACCTTGGAGGTGATATGGTATGAAAAAAGCGAGCCAGTCATGCTTCTAGTAGGAAATTGATATTTGTGCAAATTGTCTAATTGTCTTTTGAGGTCAGCAGCGTCCACAATAGTTGCAATTACTGTGCCAAAATATTGAATGGGTCCAGTGTGTTTGAGGCGGAAAACTTTTATTTGAGATTAAAGTGCCCCGTGGAAGATAATTCTTTCATTAAAAGCAAATTAAATTCCAACTAAGCTTGCCTTGTATGAAATTTTTTTTTTGGTTCCTTGCGGCACATAGCTGAAAAAATTCATTATATTTTATAGAGAATTTAGCGAAAATCCAAAATCAGATATTTTAAGTTTTTAATCTTCAAAAGGTTCCAATTTTCCCCTAATTTATCTATGAATTATCAATGTAGGCAGAGTTTTTTTTGGTTGGATCTATGAAATCGTTGATGGTGGAAAAACTACTATCAACAGGAGAAGCTCAATGCATAAGTGACCAAGTGATCGCTGGTCACTAAAAAGAGCTTTAGTAAACTTACAATAGAGTTAAATAAAATGTATGGTGTTTTTGTGTTTTCAATTTGATATGGCAGATTAAAAATGCGCCAATCAATAATGCGAACTTAGCCTTCATACAATTTGTGAAGTTGGCATTCTAAAATAAAAACTGTAATCGAACCCTGAATGCAAAACGCTTTGAATTTTCTCTTGTAATTACTTGTACTTTCTTCATTGAGTACTTTAAAAAAGTAAGTTGGCATCACATACAGCAAATTTTCCGAAAGGAGTTGCATCTTCAGTATCAGCCCAAGGCACCAAAACCGCGCCTTACGTTTTGGGTAAAGTACGAGTATTGGAACGGAGAATAAGAATTCACACCCCCAAGGGCCAAAGCCGAGCTCCTCTTAATCTCTTGGCTTGTCTGCTTCTAATTTTCGCACAAGAGATAGGCACCAACATTTTAACGCAGAATCCGAACGGCAGTTTGAGAAGCTCTTTCTTGGCTAGTTGGTTCAAAGCTAGCGTGCCAACAGCTAGTGAAGATGACTGGGTGTGTAAGAAAAAACTTTTCATTAGATGTCCCGAGGCGGGATCGAACCCACAACAACCTCTCGCACATGGGTCGCACACACTAGCCGCTGAGCCACACTCGGTTTCGAAGAAAGCGCATGCTAAGAAATGATAAATATGGCATCACTTTTAAATGCGGAAATGCAAAATTTCTGCTACAATCGCCGATAAAACATTATAATGGCTAACAAAAGGATATTAAGGTTGTGGTTAAGGAATTACGTCAACTCCCGAGAAGAATTAACAAAGATGATGGACCATCAACAAGTCGAAGTACTCGTAAGTAAATGCATCGCACTTTTTGCTGGCTTTTCTTCAGTGCATTCGGGTCGCTTCCAGGTGCAGTGGCTGCTCATCAAAACTTCATCAATGGTGACTGCCGCAAAAGCCATCAGGTCGAGTAAACGCTTTCAAGCAAATGTTTATCCAATGCAAATACAAAAATTAATTAAACACTTGCAAAGCCGAGCTGATGTGAAGATGACCGGAAGTGCGGAACCAAACGGAAATCGAATATGTATTGAAAATGCGTCCAAAGAAATGAGCTAATTTACATGCACAAATGGCGCTAATTTGAGAGAAATTTTTACCGCGAAATCAGCCAAAAATTCAAAAAGCCAGCCACGCGGAAGTTGGAGTTTGAAGCCACGAGCCAACGCCATTGCTAGGCAAGTTAGCTCCAACTTTGATCTGTAAGAGTCGTGGCCAAACCCCGTTGGCCATTTTGGCTGGCTCATTAAACGACGGCTTTGGGCAAGGATTTGGCCAAAAACAAGTTGGCCAAAAACGAAGATGCCACACAAATGTTAAGTAACGTCATAAAAACGAAAAGGAAAGTTCCACAAAGGTTGTCAAAATGAGAAACACACATAAAACGCGTATAAAAAACTTCATTAATTAATGATAGAATTATGTTTTGGTCCAAGATTGCATCATAATGTGCGCAAAGTGTTTGGGAGCACGTTAATTTGCAATATACGGCCGCTTCAAGCCAAGTTCAAGCCCATGAGGGCCGCTTGCTGTGCAGCGCCAGCAACAACAAGAAATGCTCATAATCAGTTAAGACAGCTTTCATTCATTAGGCCGGCAGCTGGGCACCGCACAACAGTTGGCAACATTTTGGGGGCCAGCAACATGTTGCCAAGCAGCATCTTCAGCTGGGCCTGCTTTTGTCTTCGGCAAGCTTCACTTCAGTCTGCAGCGAGCGTTCAGACGGTTTAGTTGTTGTTGTTTGCAGGCGCCTAGCCGAACAAAAAAAAAAACTATCCCGAAATCGCGAAAATCCGTTTCGTTCGAGTGGATGGTGTGAACTTTCTTGCTAATTTATAAATAACGATTCGAAATTTTTTATAATTCAACGAAATTAAAGTGCAACGAGGAACAGTTTTCAACAAATCAACCGAATGAAATTCAAATACAATACAATAGAAACGTTAACAACTAATTTGAGTTTGATTAGCTTTGGTTTCTATTGAATTATTACAATTTGATTGCGTGCGAATATTTTTGTGAAACAACTCAGCGAAGGAGAGGCACAGCAAGTCAATTGGATTATATAATAAATCCCTAATTTTTAACGGATTAAAGTCAACGAAAATGGTGAGTAAAAAAGTTGTTTGCATCTAAAAGGTTACATATTTATTATTTGTCAGTTCAGGCATTAGTAGTAGCTCGGATGCAAGATTGAGTTCAGTATGGAAATCCATGATAAAAAGGAGCAATCTTCGCCATCGTCGTGTGATAAATTTATGACTGAAAAGCATTAAGGGCATCCATTTTTCTTTTATCATTTTGTATTGATTCAAGTGATCCAAGTGTGAAAAGATTAAAAAGTTTGCTGGCTGAGACTCTATAACGATCTTATTACGATAAGCTGTTGTCTGACCATAAACTTAATGTTGTAGATTCTAAAATGAGATTTTGCATCATTCATCGAGACTACAACAGACGACTAATAAAACCTTTCGGCTGATAGGACAACGATTTCAGCGGCGTTGTAGCGAGGCTTATTCGGTACTCGAAGTCCCTTACCATAATAGAGGTGGTGCATTACGCAGCTTCGATATTCTCAGTCGGCCTTGGTTAGATTATAAAAGATTGTCATCCGGTATATCAAATTCATATGGTCACTTCTATCTATTACTGCCAAAACTGTAATCAACTTCTGTGTGGCCCTGATGTTTGTGTGTCTTCAGTCATGAGGTACGATAACTTCCTGTGAGGTTCGTTTCGGTGGCAAATCACTTTGAAGTGTTTTCAGTAGCTGAGAGAAGCAAGAGTGTGTTTATCAACCATTGGATTAGTAGGTCTGGTGAAATTCCCATGACTTAAACGCCTTCTACGAAAACTGCAAGAAGTTTGCTTAATGGTGTCAATGCCAAAATATATGGTTACACTCAATGTATGAGCGGACGAGCGACACGCCATCGCAATGCTATCCATTATACTGTAGTAGGTAGAGCTAGTTAACTTAGTGGTCTTAAATAAAGATTACTAATCATGTGGCCGGGTGGCTCAGCGGAAAGTGTGCGCGACCGCTGTGCAAGAGGCCGTGAGTTCGATCCCGCCTCGGAACATCTAATAAAAAGTTTTTTCTTTGAGTTAACTTTACACCCGGTCACCCCTCTCTGCTGATGGCGCCAGCTTTGTAGTAATTAGCTATGCAAAAGCATCTCAAACTGCGGACTTCGGATTCGGCGTTAAGCTGTTAACCCCTTTTTTTGTGGGGAAAAAAGTAACCAAAAAAAATAATTTTTTTTTTTTTTCGGGCGGCGCCAACAAACCACGCCCAACCCCACCCCAGAAAAAAATTGGTGGTAAAATTTATTTTTTTCCCCGGGGTTTTTTTTTAAAAACCCACCCCGGTTAAATTATAAAAAAATTAACTTGACTTTCTAAGAAGAAAATTAAAATTCTGGGTCACCCCCGATAAACTTCTCAGCAATAAGACGATGAGTCATTTAAAACCGATAACTTGGTTATAGTTGTAAATCCTGCAGCTTTAAGGATATTTTAAAAAATTGTCTGCAGCAAGATACATATAATTAACTAAGTTACATTCTAACTATTTTAGATAGATCTCTTTTAAAGAACTTTGATTGAAAAAATCTTTGAGTGCTGATAAATGTGTTCACAAATTGTAAGTAGGCTTTAACAATTTTTCTAAATGCAATAGTAATAGTACTTTTCTGACCTAGAGAAATATCGTAGGATTGGAGATCTTCTTGAATGATACCAGTCAGGTTTAGACACGTATGCTGAAAGTGGAGTTCGCAGGGCTTCTTTCATAATTTAAGTTTTGTTTTCTATTCCCGTGGGAGTATACCTCCGGACCGAAGCTTCAGCTGAATTTTGAAAAACTTAATATACGAGGTGTGTTCAAAAAGTATCGCGAATTTTGTGTTTTTTCAAAAATTATTTATTTATTCATGAATATCTATTTTGTCCCCTTCAAAGTAATCCCCATGATATTATACACTTGTGCCAACGGTTTTTCCAATTTTCGAAGCACTTCAAAAAATCATTTTTTTATCATGATCAGCTCCTCCTTCGATGCCGTCTTTATCTCGTCAAGCGTAGCGTAACGTCGTCCTTTCATGGGCCTCTTCAGTTTAGGGAACAAGAAAAAGTCACAGGGGGCCAGATCTGGGGAACACGGTGGCTGCGGCATCATTAGTGTGTTGTTTTTGGCCAAAAAGTCGCGCACAAGCAACGATGTGTGAGCAGGGGCGTTATCGTGGTGCAAAAGCCAATTTTTGTTCTACCACAAATCCGGGCATTTGTGGAGGATTGCTTCGAGCAAATTGCGCATAACTTGCAAGTAATATTCCTTATTGACCGTTCTTCCCTGTGGCAAGAACTCATGATGCACCACGCCCCTGCAATCGAAGAAAACTGTCAGCAAAACTTTCACATTCGACCGAACTTGGCGCGCTTGATTTAGCTTTGGTTTCCACGTCATAACCATAAACCCACGATTCGTCACCAGTTATGACCCTCTGGAGCAAATTTGGGTCGTCGCGGACAGAGTTTAACATCTCATTAGCAATGTTCATGCGATGCTGTTTTTGGTCGCAATTGAGCAATTTTGGTACGAATTTCGCGGCGACCCGTCTCATGCCCAAATCATTGATAAAAATCGAATGGCACGAGCCAATCGATATGTTTAGGTCCTCAGCAACTTCTCTAACGGTGATTCGACGATTGGCCAATACCATTTTCTCCACTTCATTAATTTTTCGTCTGTTGTTGAAGTGCTCGGGCGTCCGGCACGCTCTTCGTCGTTCACATCTTCTCGGCCTTCTGAGAACATTTTGTACCACCGATAAACGTTGCTTCGGTCCAAGGTAGCTTCTCCGTATGCCACAGTCAACATTCGGAATGCATCCGCGCACTTAATTTCGTTTTTCACGCAAAATTTGATACAGGTTCTTTGATCCATTTTTTTGAATAGGTAAAAATCGAAGACGATCCAAAACACGTGCAAGCAAAGCAGCTGTCAACAATTAAGTGAACATTCAAAATGGCCGAGCTTGTCGGCATAAGTGAGAGACATGAGTACCAACATAACGCCACAAAAAAATCGAAATTCGAATATACGTAACCCGCGAAAATTCAAAATTCGCGATACTTTTTGAACACACCTCGTACAGGGGTGCCACAGAAATCGCTTTCGCTCTAAGTTCACTAGAATTTCAATTCTCCATGCCACAGACCCTGTTTACGAATCGATTGCAGCCAATTTAAGTTCTATAAAGTGGCAACGCCGCCATAAAGTAATCAACGAATACATACATACATATGCATACATATGTTCATGACGGCTAAATATAAACGAGAATCCACTAAAATACAAAATAATTGTATTATTCTTTATTTTGTATATATTTTAATAAATTATTAAGGCAAAGCATCGATCAGAAGACCAGGTAGTTTATAAAGGAGCAGACGACCCACAATTTTACAAGGGGCTTCATGGTTGCTGTGGCTGCAGCCTGGGACAAATTGACCTTGCATCTGGATAACCTTTCCCAAGATTCTTTTCGAGCAACGAGAACATTATTTAGAGCATTTTGCCTGTTGATTGCCTTGTCAAAAACAGATTCATGTTGTTCGTAGTGCTCTTGTCAACTCGATATCTTAATTGGTTGCGATCTAGTGTCGCCTTTCGGATTTGCTTCTTCCGTAAATCTTTGACTGGCATCAGACGTACAAGAGACGTTTCTGTAAATAAACCGATTCTTTTGTTTACATTGTGTTTTGCCGTTAGTACCAGGGTTGCAAACCGGTTCTGAACCGAACCAAACCGAACCACTTTTTCCAGCTTGTAAACCGAACCGCGAACCGAACCGGCTTCCTTTCAGAAATGCTGAACCGAACCGAAAGCCACAAAGAAAAATGGTTCGGTTCGGTTCAGTCCTTTGATGAGTCTTAAAACGTGGATCGCTTCTCTCTAGCCAATGATACTTATTAATTTCGTTTTCCTAAGCTAATTTTAATTCGACCCTCTACAAAGGGAACCACTGATAGACCGAATTGATCCTTAGGAGATTTTACATTTTTTTAAACCTTTTATTTTTCCCCTTTTTCCCCCCCCTTTTTTTATTTTTCTTTTTTTTTTTTTTCCTTTTTTTTAGGATGGTTTTTTTTCTTGACACGGTTCAGGAAACTGTGTGAACCACTGAACCGAACCAGTACTTATTTTCGAGTGGTTTGCATCCCTGGTTAGAACGACCGCTATGTTACATTTTTAGTTTAGCGGGCAGTAAAATAGATTAATTTTGTTGGAAATAAAGTAAAATAAAACTCAGATACAGAAAATTAAGTTTATTTAGCATACAAATCTACGCTTAATATCTTACAACTTAAAATATTAACTTAAACGTATAAAACAGATTACTCTAATTTGCTTTTGCGGGGTTTCTACGCTATGCAGTTAAGATAGAAAAGGTTTGTGAACATGCTAAATCACTCGAAGGTCTGTGGCATGGCGAAAATTTTCAGGCGATTTGGCAAATCGCTAGAAGCCAAATCGCTAGTGAATTTAGTGGCACCCCCGATATATGATGAAATAAAACAGAGGACTTAACTTGTTTGTTACTCATGTCCCTGTTTATGAGCTTGAGCTGAGCAAATGCCGTAAATACACCTGGCTTCGCAAAAACAGGAACAACAATAATTTCTGAAACACGTTGAGTCATTTGCGAGTTACCTCAATACCAATATGTTTAACGCTAGAAAGTTTTATGATTTGTTTTAACAATTTATAGAAAGTTTTACGTTTCCTACGGTAACTTGTTGTTGTTAATTAAATTATATACTAATTACAAACCAAAATCCGCCCATCTTTGACACCTGAAAAGTCATGCCGAATATGTAGTGTGGGAGTTTCGAACGGACAGCGGCGATCAAAATCAATCAATCATACTAGATTATTTTGCATACATGCAAATTCGTGTGATTTTTTGATGCTTTTCCTTTTTGGCAAAATCAAATTATCGAGAGTCATTTGCCAAGTCATTTGTGTAATGGCTTTTTAATGCCATATAATGATTCCATTTCATAGCTGGACGCTATAAACCAGTGCCTAAAAGCCAATAAAACAATTTAATTAGCGACATATGAGGCTCATTTGATTTACAGATCACACAAAAGCGTCATCGACTGTAGTAGATGAAGTTGATTTAACGATCGCTAATCACTTAAACCAGAAAAAGGTTGATTAAGATCGTAACGCTTTGCGCTGATTGACACTGAAATGTGAACGTAAGGAGGCCCCTCTTATCTCGGTCATTTGACTTAATTATTTGAAGTCACTGGGCGGGTAAACAAGGCCATTGAATCATTCTGGCCCTCATATATAATACACCCAGACATATCCGATTTTGTCTTATGCAATCCACAATTTACGGTCCGCGTAAAACTGACAACCGACCTGTTCGCAACGCCAGACAAAGTTGGAGTTTTGCCTCTGCCTTCCGACTGGACACACCACACTGCTGGTCTCACTTCCAGTCCCCGGTTCCAGCTAGCAAGTCATCACTGAAGACGTCCCCAAAACGCAAGATGTGTGTTCGAATGTATGTATATGTCTGTCGTTGTTGACATGCAATAAAATTTCACTTTTCACCATTGCATAATTGCAGTTTGACAATGCTTAAAATTGATTATGGGCTTTCTGTTTGCGTTTGCAAGAAAAGAGCTTCCTTGCCAGGCAGCTGATTTCACCAGTCCAAAATTAGCAGCTTGGGTCATAAATCATGCAAAAAACAACAAAGTGTCAAGGGAGGTGTTGGAGATGATTTTGAATAGAGAGATTGCAATAGACATATGTATTTACGAGTTGAATGCTTCTGATAAGAGTTTATCAAGACTATCATATAATAACATGATTCTCCTTAAGAATATTAACACTTAATACTAAGAAGCTGTATTTAAGCTGTATTTTCACTTGTCTGATATCTTTGAAATACCAGACAAGATTAATAGTCAATGGGCGTATTCAGCAGATAAATCCGATTTACTATTACTGATTTACGACTTGTAATTTCTGATGATTCTCTGTTGAATGACACCGAATGCCGAGTTAAGGTTATTCTCTGGCTTATTACACTTTTTTTGAGGGCTTTTAACGCTGTAAGTTCTGCAGTTCATTCTCTATTTTGGCGTTAACTGTTGGCCGTACAGTCGATAAACTGTCTCACCAATCATGATTACCAAATTTATCAGCCAACAAATCACTTATTTACCGCTTAAAATCGGCACATAAGAAATTATGCTTAGCATAGAAAAGCAGCTCTGGTCCCAAGAAATTCTTACAGCCAACCGTCCACCCAAACATTCTCGGTTCTGAAATCTCTCGGTTGGTTTCACGTTTTGTTGGGTTTGAACCACCTCCACAACCTACAACACCACACTCCTTTATCTTACTCAACCTTTTTAGAATCGACCACATACACCCAGCTTTAAATTTATGGAAAGTTTTAAAAAAAACAATAAATCGATAGTTCGGTCCATATAATTTAATGTTTGAGGATTATTTCATGCAAATGTTGACCGTGACTGCGCCTCAAATAGTCCATCCGCTTAGTCCAATTTTGACATACTCTTTCCAACATTTCGGCCGGTATCTCACGAATTAATGCTTCAATGTTGTCTTCCAATGCGTCAATTGAAGCGGGCTTGTCTGTATTCATGTTCATGTAGCTTTAACATAGCCCCACAAAAAATACCTAGCGTACGCCGTCTAGGCGGCCAATTGACCAGTCCCGAACGTGAAATAAAATGTTCACCGAACTCGCCTCTCAATAAGTCCATTGTTGCGCGTGCTGTGTGGCATGTGGCACCGTCTTGTTGAAACCACATGTCATGCAAGTCAAGCTCTTGCATTTTGGGCAAAAAAAGTTGGATATCATCTCACGGTAGCGCTCACCATTCACAGTTACGTTACGATTCGCATCATCTTTGAAGAAGTACGGTCCAATGATGCCACCAGCCCATAAACCGCACCAAACTGTGACTTTTTCTGGATGCATTGGTAGCTCTTGCAATGCTTCTGGCTGATATTCACTCCAAAATCGACAATTCTGCTTATTTGCGTACCCATTGAGCCAAAAATGAGCTTCGTCGCTGAACACAATTTTTCGGTAAAAAAGTGGATCTTCGGCAAACTTTCCAAGAGCCCATTCACCAATAATTCTACGTTGCGGTAGGTCGTTCGGCTTCAATTCTTGCACCAGCTGTATTTTTAAAAGCTTCTCACCTAAATCCTTTCGCAAAATTTTCCACGTTGTTGAGTAACAGAGGCCCAATTGCTGCGAACGGCGACGAATCCATAATTGATGGACATCATTAAATCTGGCCGATACAGCTGCGTTATTTTCTTCAGTTCTTACACTACGTAAGCGTGTTGGTGGTTTAATGTCCCACAATGTAAGTTTTCTTAACAGAGCACGCATTTTGTTCGTTTGTAAGATGATTCATGGATAAATTATAGACCAAACTGAAGATGTTTGACTGTGAAACAAAACACGAAACGTGCGTGAGCTGTTTAAACCAGTGTTGCCAAAAATATAATAGCAAAAAACCCTTTATAATTTTTTAGAGAGGACTTACTCCTCGCTGTTTTTGCGATATTCTAAATGAGAGAACCAAAGTCAGCTCCTGTAGAGTCGCGCTTCCGACAGGAAGAAGACTCGAAAATGACTCATGATTATGCTCAATATGTGATTTATTGAAATATGACTCAAAAAAGACTCGAAATTACTTATAAATGAGTCGAAACTGATCAGAAGAACGGGTTAAAAGCGACTCTTCAAGAAAAGTCGCGGCTAGGATACCGTTTTCTCCCTTCAAAAGTATCATTTATGATTAGAAAACGAGCACGTTTATGACTATTTTAATCAGATCGAGGACTCGAAAAAGACTCGAATGTGATCAAAAATTTCATAAAATGTTTGCTGGGTTATGGGGAAAACTATTATACCCCTTGCAAGGGTATAAAAAGATTGAATTTATCTCTCCGCTTTTTTCTGTGAACAACTACTACTAGTTACTACTTCTTCTATTTCTGTTCATCAAAGGCAAGTCTATAAAAATGTAATACTGAATAAAACCGAAGATTTTCTTATTAAAGTTAATACTTAAAAGCCCAGACGGACTGAAGACGTAACGAGAAGTTTCATACAAAAATTGAGCGAAGAAGAAGCAGGCGAAACGATTTCCTTGCACTTTACGTTTTCCCACGTTGGAGTCAAAAAGTACTTTTGCGCTTAACAGCGCTAAACAGAGCTTAACATCTTATACGTGGACTCTATGTTAATAGGCTGTGGGCCTTATTTTGCGTTGCTTAGCTAATGCAATATTGTTGCCACCAGATGTTACGCACTGTTCCTCTACATGCATGCCATCGATTAGCTGGACTTAACTAAAATAAAACAACGATATAAAAACAAAGCGAAAGAGCCGATTGGAAATGTTTTTGCATGAAGAGAAGGTTGCGCTGATTTTGGCGGTGAGAGACCGTGATGCCATTTGGGATTTATCCCACCCCAAACATTCGGACTTAAATTTTGTTAACAAGGCTTGGAGTGAAGTGGCCGAGCTTGTTTAATAAGAAGGTTTGGAACATACATATGTGAAGAAAGACAAGCACTTTGCAGCTAATTTAAAAATGCCATGAACCTGGACAACGCGATGCAGGGGCGTAATTTTTTTTGTTAGTTCTGGTCATAGTGGTGGGCATACGTTCCACGTTGACGCAATATGTGGTGGCGTAAGCTGAATTACTTAAGTCGTCAGTCCGTCGGGGGCTTAAAGGTTTATTATAGGTAAATATAGACATAATTTTAATGGCTTATTGTTTATAGTAGGAGCCATAGTTTAAACGTTAAACAGTGTGCTGACAAATAAAATCCTGTATCTGGTTTGGTGATTAATGTTAAAACTTAGTGCCTCTTTTCATATGCAACTTTAATATGTGGTTAAATACTTCTTCTGGAAATCAAATTTGAGCATAGTCTTTTAAGTGAATAATTGAGAATCCAAATGAAAGTCGCTTTTGTATTACGTGATTGGCCCATATTTTATACTTCCTTGTATTTGCTTTCTTATTTTGTTATCTTTAAGTTGTATTCTTACAAAAATTCTTACAAAAAAATTCAAAACTCGAATGAGATGCCAATTTCATAATTACAAACAATCAATATAAACATCGTTTTGAAAGCATATTTGAAAGCATACCTTTTTGAACTAAAAACAACGATCCCAATCAGCGATTGATAAGTGATTTCGATTACCATTTCCAATGCTCTAAGGTTCACAATTTCACAGCCTATTGTTTAGATTTGTTTATCGACAATGTGTGTTTATTGTTTGATTGTAATTTAACAAAAGTAAAAGTGCCTCACACTCACTCACGATCGTTTCATTCACAACATATTCAATTCATGAAAAAACGCCCGCACACTGAGCCAAGCCGAATATATCGTGTCTTAAGATACATATCTTGGACCAGGGTATGCACGAAATTGTGCAACTGTTGAAATAAGAAATGGAATGGCACCTGAGGCTGTCATTTCCCTAGATTCGACATGAATCGCACTCGTTGTAAAATATTTGACAGTGCGCGTAAATAAATGCAATGCATAATTCCTGGCCATGCAATACTTAAAAGGGGGAGTTTAGCGTCAAGTTCGTTGCCTAAGTCTTTTGTTTAGTCAAAACATTTTCAAGCTCTTCTGCCACTTATTATTTTTTTAATGCTCAAAGGTCAACAGCAGTCCGCGAGTAGCGGGTAAATGGTAACTGGCACACGATGATGCACACAATGTAAGCGATTTTTACATAATAATATGTATCTATATAGCCGAACAAAAGACTGAGACCTGTGTATAAAAGCATTTGCCACTTGAAATGGCCAAACGTCGCGACGACTCGATCATCGTCAGCTTCCTCCAGATGCTCGGGCGTCGATAAAAGTGAAACCGAAATTGCCGAGTACACGGCGGGCAATGATGCCATTGACATTGCATTTTTATCTCAACGTGCCATTAGATGTAAAGAGCACAGCAAAAAGCAGAGATGTGTCTGTGTCTCCCCCTTCTGGCCCACAGAAACGTGCAAACAATGGGCAGGCCATTAAGCGAACGCGCCCGCAAAAAAAAAACACCACCAAAACAGCAACTAGACACAAAATTATTGTTGGATGGAAACTCTGTGTGTGTTTTTTTCGACTCTCTTCGAAATTTATTGTAATATGCGCACATTGGTAATTTTGTATTATTTTTATTATGAAATGCTGTGTGGCTAAGTAAAAGGCATGAAGATGGAAACTTGCGTTGGCCAATGCACCATGGACCAAACGTCGAATAAAGCCCCTCAACACTTGAAAGTTGGCTCATGATATACCACACCCACACTTACTTTACTTAAGTCTTCAGTTAAAGAATCACAAAAACCAATTGCATTTTATATTACAAAAATTTGCATAATTTCAATTTATGCCTAAAATTTTGACTCTTGAACCATAGTCCCATGAAAAGCAGGAAACTGCTGAGGCAAGGATTTTCACTATTCAAACCTGTTGCCATAGTCACTTGATCTTGCATTATTTGCAAATTGAAGAAACTCCCCATAAGGCAAGGTCCAACTTGAAGCCCAACTTGTTATCATGATCATCAATAAACTTGACCTTTATCCAAATTAACAATAGATAATCTGTGTTCACACAAAATATTTTGCATCTCCATATCCATATACCGAAAACGAAACCAATCCCCAATTAAATGCGCATAAATATGCAAATTGAAAGCCAGCAAAATGGATACTAAATGAATTGTAACAAGCAAATGAATAAATGCCATAAAGTTATTGGGCAATATATACAGAGGCTCCCCCTTCCCCTCATCAATGCCAATCAAAAGCTCGCAGGCATGTCAAAACAATGTGGCTGCTGCTGATCGTAGGCCCGGGCAAACATTGATAAGCAAAGATTGGTCTATTTCGGGTGGGGCGACCTGGCTTGACTCTTGAGTGTGAAATTATGCAAATGTCTGAGGCTCGTTATGGATGCTGATTGAGGTAGACGGGTAGACCAACGCTATGCAGATGAAGATGAATCTTCAACTGGCCACACACACACTGACACAACACAAACACATGTTCAGCAATTACAAACTTTTTTTATGGGACTGCGCTTTGGTTCGACAACAACGGATGGTAGCCACAAAGGCAGTTAAAAGCTCATAAAATAGTGTAACGAATTTATTGGGAAACATTATTAAACTCAGCCCAAAAATGGGAAGCAAAATGAGGCTAGCAACACCACGATCAATGTATACTCTTATCTTTTAAACAGGGGCTCACGGAGATTTGAAGCCACCGGTTTCGTTCGGTAGATAAATGAACAAAAGCTTTGTGGTGCCAAGTTTTATGAATCCCAGTCCACCATTCGCCTTAATAACAATAGAGGAAATCTGACGATTGAAGCTCAATATAAGTTTAAAAAGAATTCCAAGATCAGCGACTGTTAATATTCGGTTGCAAAGGTATGTTGCCAGATGTGTAGGAAACTAGCGACTATTGAGTAGCGATGGTAAATGGAGTGAATGGAGAGAGCTAAGATCATCATGCTATACAAGAAAATGTATCGGGTAGTTAATTAGTTGAGGGGTAAAGGTTACAAAAACAAGCTTTGTTATACGCTAGTTTCCATGATATAACTTTTTGTACTTATTTGAAGTACTAGAATACTTTAATACTTTAAAATAATTACTAATTTCAATATCCAGTAAATGTACTCATTAAAAATACAAGAGAATGAGGGCCACGTTGCGAGTCTATTACACTCCCAGCAACCATGGCATCCCCGAAAATAAAACAGTTTTCGAGTATATCGCAACACATAATAATCTCTTTACAATCGCTGGAGAAAATCTTGATCAAACGCTAAATAAATATACTCACAAAATGCAGTCCATGCAGCTTCCAAGAGAGGATTGCAGACTGATGACAGTCAGGCAACTACTTCTTCTTCTTATTTGGCCCGATATTTCTGTCTCGGCCGCTGCTATTAATGCCCGCCACTCGCCTCTGTCTTGTGCGAACTGGCACCAGTTGTTCAGTTCAAGCACCTGTTTTTCCCAACTAAGATTTGGTCGTCCTACAGCTCCTGCTTTCCCTAATTCGTTCGCCTTCCGCCTGTACACTTTTTTTACTGGAGCTTCTTCATCCATACGGGTAACATGTCCAAGCCAGCGCAGCCGCTGTTGTTTTATGCGCTTGACAAGGTCAGTGTCCCCATAGAGCTCATACAGTTCGTGATTCATTCGGATGCGAAATTCGCCGCCAACGCTTAGAGGTCCATAAATCCTCCGAAGGACTTTTCTCTCGAACACGCCAATTGCCGCCTCATCCGTTGATGACATTGTCCATGCTTCTGAGCCGTATAGCAGGACTGGGATGATAAGCGACTTGTATAGCGCAATTTTCGTTTTCCGAGAGAGGGCTCTGCTCTTGAACTCCTTACTAAGCCCGTAGTAACATCGGTTTGCAAGAGTTATTCTTCTCCGGAGGCAACTACTTACTTCGCTCAATATTAAGACAAGTCTCCGTAAAGCTCTCAACTTGCAAAAAGCCCCGTGGTGCAGACGTTACAATGTCGCTTTAGATCAGCGATACCCAGCCTTATGCTCTTTGGCTACGTTTTGTTTTTGTAATTGCACCGAAGATATGAAGTCAATGGTCGTATACATGCTGGGCTCGAGGTATAGAAAACGACACACATTCGTCTGTGTGAGTCAAAAACCGGTTTTATTCTTTTCTTTGATTGGCGCAAGCAAACTGACCAATAACAATTTTGTGTAATTTTGTTGTTGGCTTACACAATTTTAATGTGCTTTTCTTTGAGAGTATTGGTGAGTGCTCTGCCCTATGCTTTTTTGGGCATACCTGCTTTAGATAGTACGATCGTGAGCTTAAGGTTAAGCTTCAACTGTAATTTTAGGAACAGTGACCTCATATTCAGGTGGCTATTTCCAAACAAATCAAGAGCGTAAGTAAAAGTCGGTCCTGCCCGACTTCGATATACCCCGTTACTCAGTGCAATTAGTGTTTAATAGCCTTTCCTTATGTTAATTAACAGAGCATTAACATTAATGTGACCATTTAAACATTATGTAAGCAAAAAGCGCTTACAGCGCAAAAAAGTATGCAACTTTTCTATAACCTTTATAACTGTGCCATTTCTTATCCGATATTTATGCCAATTTAAGAGATTGTAGATATTGGGCACTACGCTTTTCGGTATGGCCATCAACTCGTTTCTTCGATTCTGACTTTATCTCATCAATTGTGGCAAAACCTTTTCCTTTCATTGGTCTCTTCAGTTTTGGGAATAGGAAAAAGTCGCAGGGAGCCAAATCTGGTGAGTACGGTGGATGAGGCATGATTACGGTGTTGTTTTTGGTTTTTTGTGTGAGCTGGTGCATTATCCCAGCACGGTTTTATTCGTCGGCGTTCTGTTTCCACTAATCTACTTGAATTATCATCAATAGTTCATCAGGGATTTCTTAATCGAAAACAAACAGATGTCGATTTCAGCAAAGCCTTTGATTCTGTTAATCATAACTTACTTCTACATAAACTATGCCTAATAGGTCTCCCAACCAACTTTCTCGGCTGGGTTAGATCTTACCTCACCAATCGGTCCCAGAGGTTGCGTTTTCAGTCTGCTATATCCGAAACTGTTCACGTTACCTCGGGTGTCCCACAGGGCTGTCATCTTGGTCCCTTGTTATTTAACCTGTTCATCAATGATATTCCTCAAGTGCTTTCGTTTTCAACTGCCCTTATGTACGCTGACGATCTCAAGCTATGTGCCTCCTTCAACGATCCAGCTTCTCCACATCTATTACAAAGTGATCTAAATTCTCTGAGTGCCTGGTGCCTTAATATTACCAAGTGTAATATTATGACATTTCATAGAACCAATCCGTATTTATACGAATACGCCATTAATAGGGATTCGTTAAACCGTATTTATAAAGTCGACGATTTGGGTATACTGTTTGAACCCAATTTTAGCTTCAACAGCCACATTTCAGTGATGTGCAATAAGGCTAAAAGTGTATTTGGATTTATCAAGAGATGGTCCAAAGAATTTAATGATCCCTACACTACCAAACATCTTTACACCTCGCTGGTCCGCCCAAATCTGGAATATTGCTCCTGTCTTTGGTCTCCGCAATATCTGACATACCAAGATCAAATTGAATCGGTTCAGAAGCAGTTTCTGATTTTTGCCCTTTGTGATCTAAACTGGGATACCAACAGGCATTTACCTCCTTACGAGCAAAGACTACGTTTGATAGACCTTCCTTCACTCAAATCTCGGAGAACTTGTCATTTTTGTCCACAAGCTCTTGGCGGTTGAGATTGATTCCATGGCTCTTTTAAGCCTTGTTAACACTGTACTCCAATCTACTTCTCGCCTCGCCTATCCAACTATGCTCATCGAGACTCCCTCCGTTGCCTATGTCTTGCCTGTTTTCTATCGATTACTCTACTTTAAATGTAAAAAACGCCTTAATGTCATTTCTTAACTGAAAAATCTCCAGATAACGTACACTCTGACCACCTTTGCTGTGAGTTGGACCATAGCTGGCTTCAGCCAATAAATTAGTCCCACCGGGTCGGAGATCGTTATTTCTGGATTCTCATTGTACATTTTGTAATTTTATATTCTGTTTGACTGAACATTGTTAAACCTTCAATAAATAAATAAATAAATAAAACCAGGGCTGCAAACCTTAATTTGAAACGAACCGGATCGAGTCCGGAACTCCGATTTTTAACATACTGTAAACCGAGCCATCAACCGAATCTCTAACCAGAAAAGCTGAAGCTGAACCTGTTCCCAACATGAAATTTCTGTTCGGTTCAACAAAAATTAAAGGCGTCTTTAAACAATTAAACTACTGTCTAGCCACATCTTCTGTTATCTAATCAGTATAGGGCCCTAAAAATTTAATGAATAATTTAAGAAACCGTTCAGAATTATTTTTAAAATCGTCTCTCATAAAGCCTCTCCCCAAAATTAGTAAACCCTCCCCTCCACCATATATTTACTTGCCTAATACAAGAATACTAAGGAATAAGCGACTTTTCAATCTAGGCCTTATTAAAATTTATTTATTTTACACCTTGCCCTTCCCTTAGGTGGCTTTCACTAGAAACTCGAAATATCATATGAAATGTATGACGCAGAGCTTATGGCCTGTCTCAAAACTTTGTAATTAAAAGGGTATTAGCCTAGGGGGAAGTTTGTTTTTGTCTTGTCTGCTCATACTCGTAAAATATATTTTATACGCCATTATTGAAATTTGATGACTATTTGAATATTTCTTTGCAAATTATATTACTTTGTTAGCATTTTTTGATGATATTTATATTGGCCAACATAAAGCGTATATACCAATAGTTACAAACGGACCTGCCAATTGGAATGAGCAAGGATTGCGTTATGCAGCAGTTAGTTGTATGTACACTCCGGCAGATAAACAACTTTCAGTCAGGTTTTCGCTTATCATTTGGCACACATGACGTGGCAGCTGCTTAATAGTGCGTGGTTAGTGGATGCCACTGGACGAAGTGACCAACCAGGCAGTCTTGAGAAATCCTCAAAGCAAAATGTAAAATGCAAAGTGCAAAATGCATCTGCATTTGGCGTGCAACAGGCGTGAAATTAATCTCTCCCCCGCAGGCGGGGCTGACAGCTTAAATTACTGGCTTACGAATATGATGTACCATTTATTCAATGGATCTGGGTTACCCAGTCTTGCGCACACATCGAAAGTGAAGTTTCAATTTGGTCAGAGTCTTATATAATTGGTTGCTTTTCACTCGCTTCTTTTGAGAGATTTGCTTATGCTGCAAAAAAAATAATGTTAAAAAAACAATACAAAACAAAAAGAAAACAATTTCAACCCACACATCAAACACAACACTTAAATAAACACAATACAGACAGCCGAACCTTAATGCCTTGATTTATTGCTAATTTATTGAAGTTGTTTGATTGTTAAATCATTTTTACACTTTGCCGCACATTTGTGGCTTGCGGCTTTTGCGGAACTCTGTGGCCAAATCAAAATAATGTGTAATTAAAGAAATTTTATTGAGATGCCTTTGGGCAGTTTTTATTGGCGCTAGTTAAATGTAAGTTTAACACGCCAATAGGTTTTGTGTTGATGAAATATAAGAAGAAATGATTAGTTTTAGTTAGGAGAGCGACAATTTTACTTCTTGAAACTCATTATACAGATGAACCGAACCGTTTACTTTTTGTGTTTTCGGCTCGGATCACCATTTTTAGAATATCTTCGATTTGATTCGAAACTTATTTGCATTTCTGATTTTTAGTGAGGCTGCCAACCAGAACAAAATGTATTAGAACCCAGTTTTAAGTGATTTCCACTCAATAAAAGCCAAGAATTTAAAAATTTTTACCTCTAACTGATATTTTCATAATCATATTGAATTCACCAAAAAGACCACGACCGCTGCCAGCTTTCAGTATCACAATGGTATCCAAAGAGAAAAACGTGTGTTTATTATTTCCAATAAATTCTTATTTTTTCCTTCCAAATCAATTTCTTTGCTTTCAAAATAACCCCACAATTAATAGAACTGTTTATCCGATCCACAAAGATTGAAATCTGGTGATTTATTTAAATATTGCTCAATTTTTTTAAGCAATTTTATACAAAAAATTGGTTGTCTGTAAAGTCTGTTTACTGACGATAGTTGAACGTGACAACGTCTTAAGAAAATCACAATGAAATTCCTACTTTTCATTTCCTACTTTTCCTATCATCGTCCTATTCTCAACAGAATAACACAGATTGTAAGAAATTAAATATTACACATGTTTAAAAGTTGTAAAACAATTGCTCAACGCACATTTATACTTGTAAAAACTATTAAATTGTAAAAAAAAATTGACATAATTGTATTTAAGCGTACAAATAAATCTAACTTGATCACTGACTTGGCTAACCGAAGGATATAGGCTTACCAATTAAAAACCCGTCATTTAGTACGAAAAGACTGACATGAAAACATACTTCCCAACGACAAATCACACACAAATTACATACCTTTATAGCAGGGGTGCCCAGAACGAGCTTACCAGCGCGTAAAAACCAATACACATACACCAAATATATTTCAAGCAATAACAACAAAATGAGATAGAGAGGGAGAACCGATTTGTGATTTTGTGTGTGTGTGCTCGCGTTCGGCCGCGTTCATAAGCATTTTGTTGTTTTGTTCGAGTTTGCGAGAGTCATCGGAGAGAGGGAGAATAGAGACACACATGAAGTTGTTGTTGCAGGTCAGAGCGCGGCAACAACAAAACATACAGCACGCATAAGATTTGTTTTTGGTTTTCGTTGGCCTTATGGCTCGCGCAAAATGTATACGCGCAGGCTATCCCTTTGCGTAGAACAACAACACGCGCGTGTCTCGCGTAATGGGCATGGGCGCCCCTGCTTTATAGCTTTAAAATACAAACCTTGTACATACACAGTCATTACACTACACTATCACATATATATCAATAACAATCTAAATATATAACAAACCTAGCTCTCAAAACCCCTAGAACTAGAACTACACGAAAACAAACACACAACACAACAAATATCTAACATTAAAATCAAAACAAACACTACAACATAAGTTATTTTAAGGAGTAACAATAGCTTGTAAAAACTTAGATGTAATAGGGTCACTAAGCTCAATAATTTCGTGAATCGAACTTGAAATTTGGTATGATGGTTGGTATTATGGAGTTAGATACTTTAATGGTTCAGAACCGGTTTCGAACTGGTTGAAAAGTGGTTCAGAGCCATATCTTAGAAGCTATTAAAGCAAAGAAATTTAAATTTTGTTTATAGGTTGGTATTATGGAGTTGGATATTTTAATGGTTCAAAACTGAACTTGAAATTTGGTCTGTAGGTCAAAAATATGGAATTGGATATTTAACTGGTACAGAACCGAGTTTGAACCGGTTCAAATATGGAACAGGTTCAAAAGTGAATCAAAGCCATTTCTCAGAAGCTATTCATAAATCGAACTTGAAATTTGGTAAGTAGACGAACAAAAAAAACAAAAATTTTAAGTGGCACGCCGAGGATCTGAAGTTTTTTTAAATCAATCGTACGCAGTGCTGCCTATTTCTATATCTTTAATTCATTTAAAAATATGCAAAAAGATAACAATATGGTTTAAGTTTCAAAAAATGACAACAAATGAAATGTGCTAAAGATTTTCTTGAAAAAATATTGATTTGGTGAACGTCGTACACCTAATTTTTTTAAAACTTTCAAGCCATGGCGGGCCCATTAAACATTAAAATAAAATTTTTTGGTTTTGACAATTCTGAATTATACAATAAATATTAGCTTAGGATTTTGTCGTTTTAAGGACCGCTCTAGTGTACATAACTGTTTTCTGAGTTAAAAAACCAAATCATTCCTAACCAAGGATCTTTGATCTTGCTTCGTGAATCCGAACCCAAATAGTTTCGCAGGTTCAAACCCCGAAGTTAACCCCTATATAATTTTTAGAAGGTTTGCAACCCTTCTTGGACTAGTTACTCTGACCAGAAACCCATTTCCCTTTTCAAAATATGCATAAATTAACTAACCTTAGATATTGAAAACTTCCGCAAAAATCGCAAGCTATCTTCATGTTTTCAACTACTAAAGCTGCGACTGGCTTTAAAAAGAAACAGAAACGAAATGAAATGGAAACACTAACATGCAATATTATGTTGTGACTATTGAAGCTCCTGAGGGGCCTTTAGTTTTAATATAGCCATACGATTTCCCAGTGCCGTGGCCTGACCATTACAATTTATGATGATTACCATTTTCAAAGGCGTGTGCGGCAAAGGCAGCCGGCAACTTGATTAGCGCGAATACCTCAAAGCAGACAATCCAAACTCGCGGACTTAGAGCCAACGTTGATTTCCATAGTGAAATTGACGCAAATGAGCAACAAAACAGACAACGCTATTGATTTGGTGGTTTTTTATTTAGCCAAAAAAATAGCAGAAAAAGAAACGGAAAGTCTGCATTAAACTAGTTGTACAACAAAAGGAAATATCTGCTCCCCCATAATGATTTCCCATCAAATGTGGCTGGCATTGGGGATTTCCATTTATAGTTTTCTGATGTCTCCCTTTGACCTTTTGCAGAACTTGAACTTTAAACTTACAATGGGCGGCCAGTTAAATTGTAAAATAATTATGGTATTTTTGCCTATTTCGTTTTGGAAAAAGTTGGAGTGTGAAAATACTCAAGTCATGTTTGATATATTGATAAATTTCTCAGGAGATGAATGATGCTTCAGGCTAATTGAACGCAAGCGAGTAGAAAGTTTGAAATGAAATGAAACAACAGCAGCGGCAGCAGCCATGAAAGTCAAAGGTGCTGATGAGTGTTACATAGTTGAAATCAGTGAAAAGATTAATCTATATTGAAGTAACTTATCATGTTATCCTAATTGCTGAACGCGATCAAATTCAAGTTGCATAACAGTTTATAATCTCAAATCGCAACAACAAAATGCACTTTTCATTCCATTTTCATCCGCTGCTGATTAAATAATTTCAGCAAACTCTAAGCTACAATTGTAAAACTTGCCAAAAATTAAATGCAAAGTGCCAAGTGGCAACAACGTGACTGACAAATCCTGGGCACCCACAACTGAACCGAATACGAAAAACAAAACCAAATCAAATGCCAAGCTCACGTTGCCCAGCGACAGGTGGTCAGATAAGTTTGCTTTGGACAATTAGCCTTAACTTTCAGCAAACAGTCCAAACCAGCGTTTCCAGGCAATTTGCCAGAGCAAGAGCTAGAAATCAATCGCCAAGCTGTTGAAAATGGAAAATTGTGCAAAACGACGCAAACGCAGCATTTCTCAATGAGTGGGCAAACCTCTTCAATGGCTAACCAACTCCCAACTATGTATATGATTTTATGTTTGGAGCAAGCGCTGGAAAGATTAACCTGCCGAGATTACAGAGGTTCACTTGAAGAAACCATTGAAATAGCGAAGAGGTCATAGCTGTATATTGAGTACAGAAAATGTGTAAGTTGCACAAGCACGAAGTTTTACCTTGAAGGGGTTGAGAGAGAAAAGATAAACTCGTGAGGTTTTTCCACCTAAGATTTGCATTTTCCAGTAAACTAAGATTAAGTAGATTACCTATTATATTGAACAGACGGTGGTCCAATGCTGCACAAACAGAGCCCTTTTCTTATCGATAAAAATAGCTATATATATCGTAGAGCTTAACCTGATTTATTGACTTACTAACTGTGGACTGCCACATAGCCCAAACCATAAGATTAATGCCCTGTCCTCACTACAACTGCATTTTCGCATTTTGGGCAAAATGTACATTTTCTCCTTGGTGGAAAATCGGAGATTAAGTTGTAATAGGCAACAGTTTAGTTCCCAGCGATTAGCTCCAAACTCATTTTTAAAACTTCACATAAAAAAATACGGAATACATTTTTTAAATTTTGAAAATCTACTAAAGTCGAAAAATGGGGGCAAAACTGCTAAATGGAACTTTTCTGTATTCAATTCGACCGGATTCAAGCTCATTTTCAAAGCTTTATATGGAAATTCCATCAAAATTATATAAACTCCTTTTGAAAAATCCACTTACCAATTGGTTTCTTCATCTTTTAATTTTCTCACGATAAGCTTCAAACTTATTTTCCAAACATACACATTAGTGGGTTAATTTTTTTCTTGACCAATCGGTTGTCGAAATTGTAACCTACCACGAACTCTAAGAAGATTTGCTCAAGAACGCATTGAAGGAAGCATCTCCGACCAGATAAAGTATATATATTCTTGATCAGCATGACGAGCTGAGTTGATTTCGCCCTGTCCGTCTGTCCGTCCGTCAGTTTTAAAGCAATCCTCACCAAACTTTGCACGAAGTCACTTAGTACAAATATGCTGCACATTTGTCGGAACAGGACGGATCGGATGACTATAGAATATAGCAATCATAGGAACGATCGGTCAAAAAACTAGTGTTAGTGAGAAAAACTTTTTTGTTTTCAATTAAAAACGCCTCCAAACTTCCTATTTCTTAGTTTACTATGCTTTTCCATGATTCCACCAAATTTTGTCGAAATCGGACATCTATATTGTACAGCTGTCATAGAAAAGTAGTGCCTGAAAAGTTAGAAAAATTTTTCTGTTTTCAATGGAAATATCCTCAAAATTGGCATGTTTTTGTTTTATATGCTCCCACACGATTCTACAAAGATTGATCAAAATCGGATGACTATATCATAAACAAGTTCTTGTGAGAAAAACTTGTTTGTTTTTAATGGAAACGTCACTTACGTTGGCATATGTTTATTTTATATACTTTTACACAATTCTACAAAGTTTTGTCGAAATCGGATGACTATAGAATATAGCTGCTGTATGAATGATCTGTCGAAAAAGAAGTTCTAGTGAGAAAAACTTTTTTGTTTTAATTGGGATCGCCTCCAATTGTAATTAGCAGTTTGTTATGCTTTTTCATGATTGCACTAAGTTTGGTCGAAATCGGACATTTATATAGTATATCTCCCATAGAAAAGTAAGGTCCGAAAAGTAATCTTATTTAGAAAATAAAACGGAAAGGGTATACAAAACTTCGGCCGAGCCGAAGTTAACTTTCCCCTGTTTTTAAGTTTGATTGTGGGCAAGTTTACTTTTCAAGCGATTGGCACCAAGCTCATTTTTGGCGGAAAACTGTTGTATGTATAAAACTCTTCTGTTCTTCATCCCATTAGCTCCGAATTTATTTTCAAAACTTCACATTAACAAATATTACCAAAGTTATATTCTTGGAAAAATTGGCGGAAGATTGTTACTAAAAACACTTTTTGGTTTTCCCTTCTATCGAATTAAAAACATTTTTCAAAGCCACCATATAAAATTCCATAAATAAAGTATTTCCCTTTTCTTTTGGGTGGAAATTGGCGGGCTTAAATTTCATTTTCCGCCCGAGTAGCTTCAAACTCATTATCAAAGCTACACATACCAAATCATGAAATGAGTAACTTATAAATTTTGGAAATTCTAACACAAATGGGAACGATAATAAACTAATAAGGTTTAAGTTAGTAGAGTTGTAATAGATGGAACTCATCTTATACGTTTTTGTCTGAGCTATCCACCATTTATTAGCAAAATGTGAAAACTCAACAACAAATCTTTTCACACTTAAATTGTTAATAGGTTTTTTGTTTGCTGCCTTCTATGTTGCCTATGGCGAGGCGCCCCATTTGGCAACTTTCAGGGTTGTCACAATTAACCAAGCATTAACCATTAATAACCTGTGAAATGAAGGTTGGGAAGCTTTGTTGGTTCACTCAAACTTATTAAGTTATCAAAGCCCATCAAAAATAAATGCTAATGGTATCTTGTCTCTTTTTCCTCCAACTTTGTTTCATGCAGAGACACTTTAACAGTCTGAACTGGGCGTTGTTGGCATTGCTTTTGCTGGCGAACGCTAATCGAGCACAGGAGGAGGGTGAAAATGCCAACGCCAGCACTGAAAGCAATGAGATTATACCAAGGGAGGCCATCCAGAAGCTGGACTATTCGGTAAGGCAAGCATTGCTAAGAGCCATAGACAAACTGGAGCAGGAAGAGGCGGCGGCGGCCTCGGCAATTTCGAGTGTTACCGAGAGTGGGGAGGGAAAGCCCAGCACCAGCGGTTCAAGATCAACACTGGCCCGTGAGGAAGCCACCACAATAGCCTCTCCCCGCGAGAAGGAGGAAATACTCGAAGAGAGCACAAATGGAGCTGAGGTGGAGCCTGTGGTGCCCACAGTGCAGTTCTATACAGCCACCTTCGATGAACGTAATGCCCAAGAGCAGTTGCTCTCCTCGTTCATAGATCGCTCCAAGCTGTGGAAGAAGACTGTATTGCGTAAGCAAACGACTGGAGAAGCTACGCTGCCCATTTCATCAAAATCAGAGGAGGCGGGACCAGAGAATCGTCAGTTAACACGCAGCGTGGAGGGGTCCAGCTCTAGCTCAGTCAGCAGTAATGAGATCTTTCACGATGATGGAAGTCATGAGATCAAATTCGAGATACGCAATGCCAAGAAAGATGCAACTACAACAACGACTACAACTACAACGACAACCACAACACCAAGACCGCGGACTACGCGACGCCGCACCACCACAACCACAACGACCACCACAACCACACCGCGTCCCACACACAACGAAGACGGTGAAAACATTGAACTGGTGGATAAGCAGGACATACGCATACAAGAAGCACCATTGGTCACCGCTTTTACAGTGGATTTGGATGAGCGTGGAACAGCGCAAAAGTTTCGCCCACTCTTGAATGGAGCACCCAGGTCCAGTAGTTATCAGCAACAGCCACAGCTACAACACTCGCACATTGGGCCCACTATAACCAAGCTGAATGTGTTGGAGACCGAGCCGCCGGCCACACCGCTGCCTACACAGAATCCAGCCACCTCTAGCACCACGCAGATCAGCACCAGTACAACCAACGTTTACTCCACCACTCCCGATTTTTTGACCAGCTCCACCAACAACTATGTCAAGGTAAGCACAGGGAAGTTTGAAGCTCAAATCTGTTGTTATTGTTATCCATTTACAGTCGCAGCCGGAGCAACCACCCCTTGTCAACAACTATCTCATCGAGCGTCAACGCGCCCTGGAGCAGCAAATCTATCAGCTAAAAGTTCAGGCCCAACAGCAACAGGCATTGATCTTGCGCCAACTTAAGCTGCTGGAGGAGCAAAGCCAGAGCCGCTTTCAAACCTCACCTCTGGCGCAATCTAGCACATTGCTGCCACAGCAACAACAACAGCAGCAACAACTGGAGGCCATACAGACGCTGCAACCGCCTTCGCCGGGTTACTCCATTAGACCTTCGGTGGAATTTATACCCAGCACACATACCAAGACCATTATCTATCCCACATATCCAATTGAGCAGCAATTGCCGCTGCGCGAAGCCGTTGCAGGTCATAAATTTGCATTGCACGGCAGCAGCAACAATGGCCAGGCCATAAACTATCAGAAGTTGCCGACACCAACGAATGCGGTGCAACAAATTTTCCAAAATTTGCAACAAAATCTGCAAAAAGCAAATGAAAATGCAGCCAACAGCAACAACAATCAGCAGATACAACCATCAAATCAGTTCAACTTTGCACCTGCGGAGGCGTCACTTCAGCAATCGTTGCCTCAGCACAACTTCCAGCAATTTCAACAGCAGCAACCTCAACAACAGCAACAGTTGCTGCTGCCCAACTATGTAAGCAATGCTCTCTATCAGCAACAGCAGCAGCAACGGGCGCGCCACTTTCGTCAGGAAACAGGCACCGGCAATTTCGGCCTAAATACAAATGTCGAAATCCAGCCCAGCAATTCATTTGCCACCACCATAGTTAGCCAGCAGCACAATCCTAGCCTGGAGAAAGAAAATTTCTATCGCCAGCACTTGACGCCTCAATTGAGCAGCCGCTTGCAACAGAATGCCCAGGCATATCTACAGCAACAGCTGCTCCAACAACAGCAGCAGCAGCCAAACGCAGCAGCAGCAGCAGCGCCAGCCGCCAGCTCAGGTAACCCACAACAGAATCTTACGCAAAACAGCCCCAGGGGCAATCAGCTTAGTCAATTTAGCAATTTAAGAAATCTTGAAGAATTGAAAGTAATTAGTAAAGTTTTAGCTCTCAACCACGGCATCCCACAATTTGCTTCACAAAACCTGCACTTCAATGGCGCCTTCTGAGCACTTGCACCACCACCAATCCCGATGCACAGCCACGGCCATCACTACCAATTACCCCTCCTCCAGCAATGCACCAACAAATCCATTCCCTCCCGTCGGATGTCAACCGTTTCCCGCTTCCTTCCGTCCCTAATTAAGTTTTTGTCTTTCAACATCTTTGTACATACGCATTTTAAGAAGTAAGCATAACAAATAAGCGAAATATTCAAGGAGGAACTGCAACCAACGATGCGAATGACTTAATGCATTGAGGCAATTGGCAAGAGCATTAGCGTAAAGTGTAATAATTATTTATTTTTATGTGAATAAAGTATAAATTTAACTCGAAACCTGTTGGAGAATTCACTTGTGGGTGGAAATGAACATAACCGGGTAGGTAACCTTGAAAGTTAACTAAGAACTCAATGAATCTCTTTAAACCCCATCTGAACCTTTATTGGTATATAAAATAGCTTGGCATACTTTCAGGTGTCAAGTAAAATTAATATTGAAAAAATTTCTTCTAGTCAAATTAGCCAAAAATATTATTAATCATGAGGAATCAGGCTGGTCTGCTGAATTTCCAGATTAAAATAACATTTGAATGGCTGGATCATCCACAGTTTAGGGCTTGCATTGGTCCATTGGCAACCAAACTTTTTTGATGTATCTCTTTCAGTGGCTACCCACACCTTTGTGCGGGTAAATATTGCTGGTTTTCAGGGATTTCCTTTCGCATTTTATTTGTGTTTTGAATGCTCTGTGTCGTTTTGGTGCTTTAACCCAGTGAAGAAGGACATCATGTTTCAGACCCAGCGAGGACAAAGTAAGTGAAATGATTTTACAAAAAGGACCTAGCAGAATAAGCATACAAAAACTGCCCCCGTTCTTATCAGCACCAAATTTAAATGTGTGATAAATATAAATGAGAAACTCACTTTCCTAAATGTTTAGTCTCATAACCGCTATTGGAGTGGAGTTGAAAACTATTGCCCGTACAGAAAATTTGTAAGACAAAAAAGAAAGGAAAGTCGGTGAAGCCCGACTATAGTATGCTCTGTACCTGTGAAGTGCCGCCCATCACCGTTGCGACCGGTGCTGCCCTGTAGTAGTTCCATTGACATGACCCACTGTACAGATCCATTCGTATAAATCTTTATTTATCACTTAGCACGGGCACAAACCAAAGCTTATCACTTAGCCCGGACATAAACCAAAATTTCTTTACTTATCACTTAGTAAGGACATGAACCAAAGCTTCTACAAACAACTTTACCATATACTAGAAAATATGCAATATAGATCAAATCACCGTTACTTAAGCCTTTGTTTTCCTAATAACTCGACTATTGTTCATCCCATCTTTACCATTCCTTTGGCGGATCAACAAGTAATTCTGATTACTAAATATGTCCAGAAGGAACGAACTTCATATCTATAAATCTGTGGGAGATATGAAGTTTTTTCCAAAATTCGGGGCGTGAGGGGGCGTGGCAAAAATTGAAAAATAACTTTATCTGCCTGAAAGTATAAGAAGTTTTTGTCTTATAGACGTCAAACCTCTATCTCATACCATCTCTGAGATATCTGCGTTCATATGAACAGACAGACAGAAGGACAGATGGACATAGCTATATCGACTCGGCTGTCTTAAAACTTTTCATTTACTTATTTGGAATGCTTTCACATAATTCTAAAAATTTTGGTCAAAATCGGATGACTATAGCCTATAGCTCTCATAGGAACGAGGGGTCGAAAAATTAGTTCTAGTAAGAAAAACTTTTTTGTTTTCAATAGAAACGACCTTATCAGTGGCAAATACTTATTTTATATACTTTTACACAATTCTTCAAAGTTGTGTCAAATCGGATGACTATAGCATATAGTGTTCTAATGAGAAAAACTTTTTTGTTTTAAATATAATCGCCTCCAAATTTCGTAATTGTTAGTTTTTTATGCTTTTCCATGATTGCACTAAGTTTGGTCGAAATCGGACATCTGTATAGTGTAGCTCCCAAAGAAAAGTAAGTTCCGAAAAGAAGTCTTAGTTAGAAAAACTTCTTTGTTTTCAATGGAGTCTGCAAGGGTATACAAACCTTCGGCCGAACCAAAGTTAACTTTCCCCTATTTTTGTTTTATTGTTTTTCACCATGCTAGGCCCTTTGAGGTTCCTATTAACTGTATAAAACTTTTGAGAGTTTATAATTTAATTGACAATCAATTTGTGTTGATTGGTACTATTACGAGACAATGTTTTTTCGAATCTCAGGGAAAGGTACATCTGTTCCAGAAGCTTTGGAAACCAGCGAGGAAGTAATAGAAGAAAACATGAGTATTGCCCGAAACACAATCCATTAATGATGATAAGCTGCGCATGCAAGCGATTTTCCATCTCAAAAAATTGTAGTTCAAGAGTCTTTTTCGAACGATCGTGCTCTTCTTCTCCTAATACAATACCATAAGCGCTATATGTATTCGACGCACAGCATTTCGTGAAGTCCGCAGAGTATGATTGATGTGGGTCCTTTTTTCGGGAATTAAAGTCGCCATTAGCAAGTAAAGATAGCTGGTTGTGTAAGTATTTAAAGAAAGACGGAAAAAATATTGTATTGATGTAACAGCGAGCAAGTTCGTCTGCTTAAAACGTACTTGATATAAATCTTAAGAATTCGCATATATCTGTGTCTTATGGTGAACGAACCGAACCGTTTTCATTTGGTAAGGCTTAGAGTTTTCGAAAGAGCACTGGTTCGGATCGGTATATGAGCTCAAATTTGCGGTTGGGTAGGGTTAATTTCGGTTCAGATTCGGCTTGCCTGCCGGACAATTTATATTTGTTTTTTTCTAAAGTTTGTTTAGTTCTTAGGTATTGCTTCCACTTTTTTGGAAGTTGAGTATGTAGCATTCAGCCCAAGGGATTTCTGTGGCTTCCATTGTGTGTTGGCAGGTATTTCTTCGACCAGATCGTCCATAGTTTTGTTTAGTTTTATAAATATAGTGTAAATAAAACATATTTCTTCAGTTATGTCAGTATTATTATTTTTTTGTTGTTTTTTGTTTATTGCACAATTACAATATACATGTTCACTTTCATATAATTTATTACAACTAAATTACTACAGTATAGAAAAAATGATAGGGGGATCTTTCTTTCAGTTAACTGTGTTTTGTATGCACTAAAGTGGGGGAGGGGCGCGGTTAGTGTAAGCATAAGCAACGGCAATGCTTGCAACAAGCCTTATTCGTAAATATCTCAACAATTTTAACAATTTTTGTTTCAAAGAGACGCTTGTCGCAGCATTGCCGTTCATATACATGATGACGATTAGCTAATATGGTACATTCAGTTTTTTTTTTTGTGTGTTTTCAGTGGATTTTTTTTTATAAAAAAAATACATTTAAAGAATTCGTTGTGAGCTTAACAAAAACGCAAGCTAGCTAAACCGACGGAGTTGATTAGAGTTGGTTTGCCAATCACCAATCAAGAGAATAAATATTTTTCTGTTCTGCGCGTACGCTAATAAAGGGTATCACTAGTTCTACAAGCATATAAAAATATTTTTATTAACATTCGCATATTGTTGCTCAAGTCTTAGGAATACAGTTGGTTTCAATATGAATTTAAAGGTAGTGGACACGCAATGTGCGCGCTTGCTGGGGGCAGGGCCTAAGAACTGTGGTGCTGTTCTTAGAGTTTTCTTACATGGTCATCAGTGGGGGGTCAATTCGCATAACTGACTATGGGTTTCTTTAGGTCTATACTACTTGAATAGGGTCTAAAACTATTGCTACACATACATATATCATTTCTTGCATATTTCATGTTGCTTCTGGCTTGTGGGTCCAAAACTTTCTCTATAAGGCACAGATTTTTGTTACTTCAGTTGTTTATACACATAAATACTTCTTGCTTAATCAAAATAAATACTAAACTAATTACAAAAATGTACAGCGAAGGTGGGAGGGCGATGCCAGGTTGGCTACACCTCAACGCCATAGTTGCGATCGACGACATAGTCGTAACGCTGCTGATCTGGCTTGGCGTTGCTATCAGCAGCAGAAGGAGCAGTAGCTGCAGCTGCAGCCGTGGTTGTGTCTGTGGTAGGTGTGACAGGCAGCTTTGGCACTGCACCGGCGGTTGCTCGATGATGATGCTCACTGAGATTCTTATTTCTATTGTTGCTGGCCACCAGAGCCGTGTTAATAGCAATGGCTGTCTCAGCCGCAACATTGTCCTCCTCATCTTCGTCTTCTTCCTCCTCCTCTTCCTCGATGGCATCTGGATCGGGCAATATGAATTCGCTGGGCAGCTCCGGCACCGACATGCCTTTGCGTGTGAAGAAAGTTATTTTCTCTCTATAAGAAAAATTGGGGAACATTAATCCATTTCTGATGTCAGTGAAACCAAGTAAACTTACTTGAAAGAGATCAAATCCGGGCAACCCTTGGGCACCTTGGTCTTTCGCAATTTGTGTATTTCTTTGGCGGTCTTCATTAGCAGCTTCTGCAACTGACGCTCCTCGGGACATTTAGCGGGATCGGCACGTGCCACCAAACGCTGGAATTCCTCATTCTCAATAGCCCAGGCAGCAATAAGCGGATCTTTGTTGTCACAGGCTTTTTGTAAACTGTAAGAAAATCAATCAAGTTTAGTTGAGTGTTTTTAGGGGGTGTGGCCTGGTTTCTACTTACACTTCCTTGAGGTTTTTCAGTTTGGAAATTTGATCGTTGAGGAAAAAGAGTTTGCTGTGCTGCGCCTGTAGATCTAGCTCCAGGTCCAAACTCGTGCGGGGTATGTGGGTATGATGCAGTTCTAAAAAGATGAAAGGAAAATAAGAAAATTAGTTTTATTTAGATATGGGGATTATAGAGGAAACTCTACTTGAAATTTCCATTTGACACAGGGAGTTCAATTGTGAATTTTCCACCCATTATATACGATGCGCACTGATTGCCCAAGATCGTCATTGAACAGTTGGTGATAAATGCAAATTTTTGTGAACTAATCTGGGTTAAGAAAGAGCGATTGTTGGGGTTTTTACGCAACACATTTTGGCCATAATCATTTGTCCTTTGTAATGAATTTTTCTGTTCATTCCCTCACCTGCGCTAAGAAGTAAAAACGAACAGGAGAATTACAATCCAACTCTCAACAGTCCTAAGATCCTAGGTGTCACATTTGACTGTTCACCTAAGAAGAACTTTCAGTTGAGATGATCAAAAAGTCAATTTAAATTCAATTGCAGGAAGCACCTGGGTAATACCCATTACAAGGCCATAAGGACGATCCATCATCCGACTATGTTAGTGTAACCCAATCGCGTAGTCTTCAGCTGGAATAAAATTCTGCGGGATCAAACCCACGACCTCTTGCACAGCGGTCGCGCTCACTAGCCGCTGAGCCACCCGGCCACACAATGCATCTTACACACCCTATTTATTGTATGAGAAAAAACTGTCCTGGCTAAGATTGAGCTATGGTAAAGAAGTACTACAGAAAATTGGAAACATTGTCCACTAGAGTACGACTAATCAATAATCAACTTTCAAGAAAAGAATGCAGATTGACGACAGATATATTAAGATATATTGTTTCTGCCTCCATACCACTGGACCATCGCCTACGATTGCTGCTACATGTCTAAAATGCTTTTTATATTTCCCGAAATCGCCCTAATGTATGAACATGTGATCTTAAAAAGGGACTGATGTTTAGAATAAAAGGCTTGGACTGAGTAGAACAGAGGTGCTCAGAACCACGAAGACACCAAAACAAATTAAAAAATAAAAACAAAATTCTGAGGCAAGAACAATCACAAGAAAACAAAAGAAAGTGCTCTTGGGTGTCTGATACTCATGATACTCATTTGTCGGTAACAACAAATTCTATCTAAAGACAACCCAAAAGTATTTGTTTTTGCGTTCAAGTTTGCAAAACTCTTAGGAGAGAAAAAGAAGAGAGAACACATTCGAAGTTTTTGTTCCAATTATGCAGTTGGTCAGTCTCTATGGCTTTGCGTAAAACCGCAACGAATGAGGTGATCGTTTATAGGCTGGAGTGTATAGGCCCCTGCAGTAGAAAATCGTACTAAACAAGATTAAATACTCAAGCCCAAGACAGGCTTAATTTTAGATCGTGTTTATTCCGCCGTTTTTTGTTCTATGAACGTTCATTGCAGCGATAATTTTGTCGCCGTCGACTAAGCGAGGGCTTAAAACGTCAACATTTCTAGCTCAATTTGTTAATTTCCGTAGAGTCTATTTGGGAAACCAAAAAGTAGTCTATTTGGATGGATTACTTACTTGAGACCGTTTTGGGAGCCTTGGTATGGAATCGCAACGATCGTCGCTCGGCAGCGCCACGATGAAAGGTATGCGGAGTGACGCCAAAGTGCATGGCTGAGTCGGAATCGCTACGATTTAGTCGACAATTATAGCGACTCTTGCTAACCGCCGCCGAGGGTGTAAACGTTTGAGAACGCTTAACTGGCCTATCGTCCATTAGTTGACTCTGGGCACGTGATTTTTCTGGCTGAAATGCACACTCGGTGTTGGTTTCCTTATCGGCGTATTCCTGTTTCATGTTCTCCAAATAAGCGTCCAGCATGCAACTTGCTGTGGGTGAAATGATTAGAATGACATTCTCTGGTATGGGCCATGATTATGACTTACAGTGCGTCAGGGCAATGTCGCCCACCAGCTGCTGCTCATCCTCCTCCTCCTCTTCATCATCATCATCGTCATCATCGTCGTCGTCGCTGCATTCTTGCTCGCTAGGACGTTGGACATGCTCGGGCAACTCCTCAGTAATTTGTGCTTGCAGCTCCAAAGGTGGCGCCTGGTTGCGAGTCAATGTAGAGGTCTGTGATGATGTGATGGTAGACTCATCCGATGATTCCTCTCGGTTGTTGTGGTTGTTATTAGCGGCCACGGCAGCTGCAGCAGCTGCGGCGCTGGTGGAGGGAATGTCCAGCGATTCAAAGCTGGGTATAAACTTGGAGCTGAGCACGTTGTACCACTTCAAGGTGGAGTCATCCGGATTAAATTCAGCCATACTGATTTGCACAGTGCCCTGGAATGTGGGGAATCGGTTTTAGTAAGAGTTTCGCTTTCATTCTTTTACCAAATTTCACTTACAATGATTTCCTCTTTCTGTCCCGTCATGCTGACCACGGTAACCTGAAGGCTTTTGGTCAGCAGCTTGTCCAGAGAAATGGGCACAGCGAAGGTGTCATTGAAGACGGGCTTCTGAAAGTCACCCAACGCCTTGGTCCGTATGGAGGTCAGTGAATTGGGTAGCAAAGCGGCACGCAGGTAACTGAAGAAAGGGAGAAGAGGAAGCATGAGCATAAGCATAACTGTATCCAGGGACTACTTACACCTGCGAATTGTCTGCCGAGGCAGTCCACAAGGCCAACAAATTGTTGGCACGTTCCAGGGATACCACCAGAACGCCCTCCTGCTTCAGATACTTCAGACCGATCTGCACCTGGGCCAGCTCCTTGCGCGGCAGATGTGCACGCGAGGCCTCAAAGACACCAGAATCACCAGCCACGGACTCATTGCTGACGGCCGCCGAAACGGAGCGTGTGTTCGATGTGGAGGAGGAACGACTAAGCATCTCCTGCGGTAGATCCAGCAGCGAAGGCTTCTCCGAAATAGGGGAGAGAGGGGCAGCCAAGTTTAGAGGCGAATTAAGGTTAAGCTTCTGCAGCTTGGCCTCCAGCATCATGCAGTCAAGCACCGTGGAGTCCAGGTCATAGGGATGGGCTGCTCTCACGCCGATAGGTGCAGGTGGCGGGGCTGTGTAGGCGGGTGGTGCGGGCAACGGTGGTAGAGCATTGGCATATGTGGGCTCTTCCTTGAGAGCATGCGCAGGCAGATGATCAGCCACCGTATTGTATTTCATGGGCGAGGCGGGTGGCGTTTCTATGGATAGACTGCTACGCGGTGAGAGCGATACCTCCGAGGATTGCTGTTGCTGCAGCACAGGATGGGCCTGAATTGGGGGCAATCGCTGTTGCGCCTGCTGCTGGAAGAAACGCTGAGAGCGGCGTTGCAGATCCACCACATCAATGGGAGAGTCGACGGCAAAGTGATCTATGTAGATGTCCGTGAAGCTGAGCGCGCTCTTGCTGCTGGCCGTGGACAGGGAGCCCAGACTGCTGCCGCTACTTATAGAGAAGGTGCTCTCCGAGGAGAAGGACTTAAGCCGTTCCTCCAGCAGTTTTGTGGACTTAAGCGCCTCCTGCAGCTTGTCCAGCAGCAACTGTTTCTCCTCGTGGAAGCGCAAACGATTCGCTATACAGGTATTGTTGGCCTCGTAGGCCTCCTTAAGGTCCTCCTCGAGCTTGTGGCGGGTCTGCTCTATCACTCGCTTCTCCTCCAGGCTGCGAGACTTGAGCGAAATGCTGTTCAGATCGTTGAGCAGTTTTTCCTTCTCTTGTATGAGTAATATGCGATCCTTGTCCGACTCCAGCTGGCCGGGCTCAATGCGTTCCACATGATCGGCCAGTTGCTGCTGCAACTTCTTGATGTGCTTTCGCCACTCGGCATATTGCAGCTTGGTCTTGGCCATCTCGGCAAAACGAGCGCCGCCATTAAGATTTTCACCAGCGCCGCACAAGTCTGTCTGGCTGGCCACACACACCCGATCGAAGGGTGACGCCGCATTTAGCAGATCCGCATTCTCCTCGTTAATCTGCTGGCGACTTAGCTCGTTCTTGATCTGCACCAGGCTGCGCATTAG
The DNA here is from genome assembly GCA_018904265.1 of Lordiphosa collinella. Lineage (NCBI taxonomy): Eukaryota > Metazoa > Arthropoda > Insecta > Diptera > Drosophilidae > Lordiphosa > Lordiphosa collinella. The sequence continues at coordinate 519,438 of JAEIFV010000024.1, forward strand.
CTCCTCACGCACCTTCTCGCCGGACACCAGCGATTTGTGTACCTTGAGCATCTCTTCGCGTATGGCCTGTACTTCGGCAATGTCGTAGCAGCCATTTTCACGCGCATTGATCTTCTCGCCGACTGAGTAGAGGGTATTCATGCCACGTTCCGTGTAGGAGATGTCTGTGGTTATGTGATTCAGTTCCTGCTTGAGTTGACGCACACGTTCACGGGCCAATAACAGATCGGCACGTAGTAGTTCAGGATCGTGCCTGCTCATGGAGCTGGATGAAGAGCATACTGCAAAGGAAGGAGAAAAAGATTAGTTTACAGAAAAAAAAGGTCGCCTTATAAAGAGTATTTGAAATGTTCATTGGATGACGAATTAAGACCAACTCAATATTCTTTTAATGGCATTATAGCATTACATTAAAATGCTCCAAAGGATCACATTTCATCCGACAAAAAAATTGAATTGGTGCAAATGATGTTAATAACAGATCCAGGAGTTATGTAATTCAGACCAAATTGATATTAAAAGGATATTATTATCATATCCATTGGATATGACAGAAAGATCAAATGGATAATAAAAGGATATTAATAACAGATCAATTGGATATTTGAAAGGATATGAATAAAAGATCCAATAGATATTTAAAAAAAATGGATATGTTTCAACAGTTCAAACGGATAAGATCCTAAGGATATTTTAAAACCGAAAAATCATTCGTAGGATCATCAAAACATATCCATTTTTTCTGTGTGTGAGTAATCACTTACAACTGCTACGACTGGCCGCTAGTTTGTTAAGGTGATTGTACTCTTCCTGGGCCAACAGCAGACGCTGTTGCTTCACATCGTACATCTCGCGCTTGTTCTCTAGCTGATCCTGTGCCGCTGATAGGTAATCACTCAGCATTTGCTCCTGCACACTCTTCCACTCCTGACGCGGATCCTCCAGCTGTGTGCTTTGGGCTATATGATTGATATAATAACGTCCAATATTCGGTTCATAGGCCTCCTCCCAACCCACGGGTAGCTCATCGCCCACACAATCCTCAAAAGATTGCGGCTTGGTGTATCTGCAAAAAGAAGAAAAGAGAGAGAAAGAGATGTTATCTACTTGTTCACATAAAGTCGACAAATTGCTAATGAATTTCCGTTTGAGATGATAAGATGTATCTTAGCCAGTATTCCCACGCCAGTTAGCTGGCCCCTAGTGGATAAGATTAGCGGTCTTTCCGGTGTGTACACAGAAAAACGAAACAAAAAAAGATCCAATGGATATTATGATAACCATTTTTCATATTTCTTTGATGATTTTCAGCTCCATTGGATGAAACTCTAAGATCAATTATATATTAAGCAGATATGTTAATCTCAATGGTCCTTATAAAGTAAAACTAGTCTCTTTTTTCTCTGTGTAGGCAAAATCTCTGAAAATATCTCAAACTCTCCAATGTTTACCGCAGCCATGCGGAGGAATGTCTCTGCCCTAATCTTATCGAGGCCGCATTCGCCTATTGCGGCAAAACAACAAAATGATGACGAAGACCATGTCTTTGACGTTGCGGCTAAGCTGCTTTACCCCTGCCCCCTAGTCTGTTTCAATATCAGCCAAACAACAACATTTTCGCATTCCGTTGATAATTGCTAATCTTCATAAATTGATTGTTCAAATATATAGACACACACACAAATGCAGAGATAACACGCTGCGCGCTCGCTTCAATTGAAAAATACATTTTTGTTTTTCTATAAGGCATTTCATATTATTAATTAATCATTGCTGTGGAATTTCGCGCTGCCATTAAAAGAAGAGCAAAGGCTTCCCACCAAGATAATGAAATGTACGCCATGTTGCGCCATGTGGCAGACTTATTGCAGCTCAACTGTCTGCCAGTTGTGCGCATTTGATGTATATTTTTCCTAGAATATTTGTCCAGTTTATTTAATTTTTTTATTTTGGGTTTAATTTTAGCTAGAATTGTTTATTGATAATAAAACAAACGCACAATTTATTTATGATCAAATTGGTAAACAAACGGAAAATGGACTGACTTAGGCTGAAAGACCCGAGATGGCTCTGGGTTTGTGCTTTTGGTGGCAGTCAATCGAATGGTATAGCCTGTGTCTTTATCAAACGATTACACTATTGTTTTGAAAGTCAAAAAGTTTACCTTGGTTTCATTCAAAATCATTAAAAGGTTGGGTTTTATTGTGAAAATTCAGACATTCAGTAATTGTCTTAAGTCAAACCAGATAAACTCTTCAAATAAGTACAAAGTATTCTCCGTTAAAGGCTATTAAATACTAAAGTCTTCCCTACGTACGTCCCAATATATTCTTGAAACAACATAAGAGTTTATCTTGGTTCAAACCCAAAAAATTCGAAAGCTATTCCTAATCTGTTCTAGAAACGAGGTGTCTGTATTGAATCAAATAAGAATGGAAGTATACAAAGTCCATTTACCAAATACCGAAATAAACTATCACTCCACACAAAAAGTGTTAGGACCATTTGGGAATTTCAAGAGCACATTCTTTTATAAACAGGGATGCAAATCACCTAGAATACGGACTGGTGCGGTTCAATAGTTTAAACAGTTTTTGAACATCCGGTTCGGTTCATTAAATGGTGTTTGAATATAACTGAACGGAGGTTTCGGTTCGGTTCATTCTTAATTTATTATATACTAGCATATAACCCGGCGCGGTTCGCTATCTAATCACAAATTATTTCGCATACTATCCCTAAAAACCGAGTTACAAGTCAATCGGCACAATTTTCCAGCATTTTATGAAGGCCTGATTCCATTTTCGAAATTACAAATATAATTATTTCTTAAGTGAATTGGTGACTTGACACTATAAATATCCCAAATATATTAAGTACAGCACATTATATTGTCTGCAATGAACGGGAATGAACGGCGTAGAAATTTCGGATTGCTGAATCGAAAAAAAGCAATTCGTACCTTTCTCTTTACAATCGGTAAATGTTGTACAAGAAAATTATCTCCTAGCTTAAGTTGGATATTGAGAATATGTTCCTAGAGGAAATGGGATATCACACAAATCAATTAGCAACTTTTAAAGAAGAAATGCAATTGGTGGTCAATTGCAGAAGAGATTCAGAATCACATGTCCATCATTCCAGCATCGCTAAGGTTCAATTCGAAACTTAACTTAAACAAAAAACGGAAAAATAAAAGATCTAGAAGACGCTTCTTTAAACACCGAAACTGAACCTAACCGAACTTTTAAACGTTTGTACACATTTAATTCCCATCAGCTGGAGTTAGCGTTCGATAACGTTTCAATTCGAGCTGGTTTCCATTGTAAGTCAGTTTTGTAGTCTATCCAGTGGCGTAGCCAGGGGGGATTTGGGAGTTACACCCTTAAGATTCTAAACGTTTTAACATGCCGAGCAAGCAACAAACCCTAAGGTATTGTTGTTGATGATCCATTGAATGATCTAAGATTTTCATTCAGCGGAGCTGAAAATCCTCAGAAGTATATTAACCTGTTTTTTATAGTTTTTAATAAGAATAACCAAGTCCAAATAGATTTATATGGAACACAACTTTATTGTTGTAATTTTGTACTGTTTGCTATCACAGATATAAGACTCATGTCTATGTGATCCCATATTGTTAAATAAAAAACAAGAATGAAAGTCGGTCAATGCCGACTATAACATACTCTGTACCTGTGAAGTGTTTCCCATCACCGTTGTGACCGGTGCTATCCATAATTGTTTGTTTTCTTTATAACTCGACAACTGTTAATCCAATTTAATTGTATATTTGGTAATCTGTACTATTAGGTTCGACCGGCTATTTGTTGACGAAGAGTTTTTTTAAATTCGAATTCAATAATTTAAACTAAACTTATCTGAACAAGTATAAGAGACATATGTCAAACCTCTTTTTTTTTCTAAGTTGAACGGGTGGCGGGAAAGATAGATATTTGATCTTCAAGAATAGATAGACTTTTTGACATTCGGCTGTTACAATTAATAAAGTTAATTTTGGCCCAAAAGAAATGTTCATATCCTCCAAACATTGCAGCAGTACAAATGGCACTTCATTTAGCAAAGGAAGGCGACAGACTAATGACAGATGACAGGAGTACCAGGAAATGGAAATACATGTTGTGTTTACAGTAACTCAACACAACTCATTATTTTCCGACGTCTCCAGGACCTTACATTGATGGTGGAGTCTAACGAACGTTGTTATATATATTTAGAAACTACTCAAACTCAAGTTCTATTGTTAATTATTGCATTGACTAAGTATTTTGTGCACGGTAATACCAACATTTGCCATCAGTTTGCCAGATTATTGAGAGTCGGTGTGCAATGACGTTTAAAAACGAGAGTGTTCACTGCCGTGTGAACGTGCATTTGGTCATGGACAAAAAATTAGCTATCGCCTCTTACGTTTAAATGTAGATTAATTTATGTATGTCAGTAAAATCGAGCAAGTGCATTTATTGAGTTTGTTTTTAATACTTGGAACAAGGTTCATAGATTTCGCTTGCTTTAGATAAAAAAAAAATGAAAACAGACAAAAGAAAACAAACAGTAAGCACCCTTTGCCCCTTGTTAGAGGCAGAATAAAAAAAATAACACAAATAAAAAGCACTGATACAGCAAATGAAGCAAAAGACATGTGCCAAGCTTCACATTTGGCATACAAAGCGATCTCACGATCGCTTAAAGACAACAACAAAACATGACTTTGACGTCGTTGTCAACAGCAAAATGGTTTCATAAATTCAAATCCACAAATTTTCGCATTGATTTCCAGTGATTTTTTTTCATGCTGAGTAAATGGCACAATTGCTGTCTACTTGAATTACGAATGCCTTTGTTTATTTGCATTGAACTTTGTTAGATAAATAAACATACAAACGAATACAGCCTATCGTTGTTCGGAAAGTTTGTTATTTTTAAAACAAAAACACCTGACACAACAGCTACAATAAAGTGAGCAATTTCTTAGAAATCAATCATTAAAATGGTTCAATCTTTTTTACTTTTACTCATAAAAAATTAAGTTCATAAAGTGTGGTGTGATAAAAATAACCAATACCGAAACATTAGAAGCCGTTTTTGACATGATTCAATCAAAATCGTTAAAGTAACTTTTATAGCTCTTTGATTAACTCAATAAGAAAATTGCATGCAAATTTTTATGGGCTTTCCATTAGCGCTTGACCTCAACGACACGAGGCGCTGACTGCAGCATAAAAAATCAATGAAAACTAACTCAAAATGTGGGTGGGCGTGACAGACAAAAGCCAGTAATAGGGCTTCAGTTGGTACTTTTGCTAAATGCTGCTGGCGACTGAACTGAACCAAGTAGATACTGCAAGCCCACACTAAACGTTACTTGGTTTGTTTTTAATTTTTTTCGGATATGTAAGATATCTGCATAAATTAAACATAATGGCAAACGCCGCAACGGAGCTGTGATTAATTCGCGCTTTAAAAAAGAAAAAGAAAACAAAACAAGAGGGTAAAACAAGTTTTTGGAGACTACAAATATTTCAGAGTAAAACTTGGGCATGGCCATTGTATACTTATGTATAAAAAAAACACTAAACACGCAGCCATTGAAGACGAACAAAGTTGTCATTAGGCAGCACACAAATAAACTTACACACTCACATGTATAAACAAAATTATTTAACTGTTTACGTTAATTTTAAAGCTAATTTGAAGTCATAATAAGTCGCTTGCATTTAGGGTCGAATGCTTAATACAGCATAATTCTTAATTTAGACAAGGAGAGAATTTCAGCTATTCTAAGGCCTTAAATTGAAGCTAGATTAGAGTTCCCTAGCTGAAGATCCTAACAGCAAAACACATTGACACCGCCTAACACTGCTAGGGCACTATTTGAAATATCTTTAGCAAACGAGTACCACCACTTTCAATATCGTAAACATCGTATTTAATATAAACGGGAAATACACTTGAAAAAGATCATTCCTATGGCAGCTACAAGAAATAGTCATCCGATCAGCCGACATATTCTTAAATATCGATTATTAATCCTTTTAAAACCCACGAAAAAGCATCGCTCATCATCAAAGATATACAAACAAGCGGTGTAATCGGTGGACTGAGGCGCACACACACAAATACATATAAAACAAGAAAAAAAAGTCGGTCAAGCTCGACTATAATATATTCTGTGAAGTGTTTCCCATCACCGTTGCGACCGGTGCCGCCCATAATTGTTTGTTTTCCGATCTTAAACATTTCTTTTTCGGATCGATAAATAATCCTGATTACTAAATATGTCCAAAAATACGAACCTCTATCTATAAAATTGTGGAAGAAATGAGTTTTTTTCCAAAATAAGTATGAAAATATGTTTGATCTCTCTGCAAGTATAAGAAGTTTTTGTCCCATACTTGTCAATCCTCTATCTCTTACCATCTCTGAGATGTGTTTGTTCATACGGACAGACAGACAGACGGACAGGGTTAGATCGATTCGGATATGCTTCCTTCTGCCTGTTACATACTTTTGCACAAACTTAATATACTCTGTGTACCTTTGGTACAGAGTATAAAAAGAGTGGGCTTGATGGAACTCCTGGTACGGGCAAAGCTCTTTACAAGGGATAATCTGATATAGATTTACAATACTTGCAAAAGAATATAAAGTAAGTTGTTTTGTTTTTGTATGGTTACATCCGGATGAATTTAATTAGACATGTAATTTACAATTTAAAGTGTATAACAGCATAAGAAAGAAACCTAATTTAATTCATCCACCGATACAAAGTGGTGTGTTGGCGAAACATTGATAGTTTGGCACCATCAAAAGTTTTGAAAATCGATAGTGGTCCACAACGATATAGAAACACATTTTTTGATATGTTTCATTTTACCCAAAGAAATTATTGCTGAAACCACATTTTGACTATTTAATGACATTTTTGTAGGCATTCAACATTGTTTTTTGAACTACTATTAAATCATCGCATCAAACCATTTCTTAGTTTAAAAATAAATGTACCCAAATTGTTTTACGACACAATTACTTTCTATTACAAAATGAAGTAATGGATTGTTGGCAATCTTTTGAAGCGAAGGTGTTGGTAGCTGTTTGGACTACTCCCGATCCTGTGATCTTTAAGCGACGCCTGCGCATTTTTCATTGTGTTCTGACCGGTACTATTTGACGGTAGTCGCTGCTTTGGTCACTGTTTTGGTCACTACTACATACAGCCCACCCCTGCTAAGGCATATTGCAAAAGCGCCTAACTTGCAAAGACAAAAGCGGCTGACTTTGCAAAGTCAAAAGCGCTGCCAAAGAAATCTGTCGCAAGGACACAATATTTATAGTTTTGGTCCACTAGTCAATCGTCCGTAAAAGAGCTTCTCTCTAAAAACTATATTGTAATCCATTGTGTTCAGACCAATCAAGGGTTAAATGCAGTTTCCTGTGGTATAGTAGGTCAGTATTTCTTCACTCGAATTAATCGAACGCTTTATCAAGAATTGGAACCTCAGAAAAAATGAGTCTTTCAAATAAAAATGTCAGGAATGGAACCATTGCCTTATGTAAAACTAGATTCGGAATTTTCCGCTCGCAGTTTTGTCATTTTGAAATAAAAAAACCCAGAAATATGTTGACCCGTCAGAAAGAGGAATTTCTTCTCATTAAATGCCCTGTAGACACCGTGAATTTACATTTCATATGTCTTGGGAATCTCATTCGATGGCCAGCTCGCGTTCTTTTTTTTTTCCCATTTATGCATATCAACACAAATTTAGAAGAATTTAAATTAATATTCCATCCCCATCCGCTGACCAAATGCTAGATTTAAAACTTTTGTTTTCGACAACGTTGTGACAAAACCAATTAAAGTCGATGTGATGTTCTTTTTGGGAATTTTTTTTGTTAAATGGCTGATCATTAATTCACATGGAGAATCTTGAAATTAGGCAGCCATTCATTGTGGCTTGAACTTCCAAAACATCATTTAGCAATTCAAATTGAAAGCGGCGTCAATCAAGCATCTAACAGTTTGGGGCAGACTCAACAAAAATTTTGTAAATGTTTTATGAAAACGAAGAAGAAAATACGCATAATATTAGAGTAAAAATAGTCGACTGATCCACTTAGTAAACGAATTGAAATTCAAGTCACGTAGCCACAGTAAATTTTACACAATTTCCAGTTTTATTTGGCGGAACTAAAAAATAAACAACAAAACAGTATTATAGTTTCAAAGTGTTCCGGTTTGTTTTAAGAAAAGACCAAAAATAAAAATAAGCCTCATGGCCCAGAAAGCTTAAGTTGTATGCAAAAATGGTACTTTTAGACAACATATATAGAGAAAATCGTAAGCTCAGAGAAAAAACTAAGAACTTTATACTTGAATTAAGTACAGAAGGTGTCAATATTACGATCAGTACAAAAATACTTAATTAAAGAACAAAATTCGTATTTCAACTTAGATTTTTTTTGATTTCGGAATACTTGATCAAAGACTGTTTAATCTTTTAAAATCTTTTTGATCATATTTTTAAATTCAAATATTCTTCAGCCAAGCAAGCTTAACTATTAAAATATGTACAAAATATTATTGGTAAAGTCTAATAAATACGTTAGAAAGCCTCAATACAGTCTTCAAACAAAATAAGAGCACATCAGACAAGAACAAAATGTTCTTGGTTGAAGCCCATTTAATACTAAAGCAATACGCAATTCGTTCTTGATATAACAGAGACCTTAAACCAAAGAATGTTCCTGCCTTCAAAAAACCAAGACATGAAACTAAATTGATAAATAATAAAGTCTAACTTCTTTGCAAGCAGAGCTCAGGAGAATGCAAGCCGTAAGGCAGTCGAAACTTCTGAGCAACCAAGCAATCGACGACAGCAATTTGCTGAAGACATTGCATCCCAGAGTACTTCTGAGACTCCGAAACAATCGCAAGACCGGCGCTATGACCAAATTGCGCGGCAGGCCAGGTTAAGATCTTCCGAAGCGCAGGAACAGGCTAGCAATTGACGGCAGCAAACTCGCTGAACACCTATAGTTTTGATTTGGTTATCTTGAAGACGTGTTAATAAAATGTTCCGGAAAATCGTGAAATTTTATAAATACTCTTACAAGTAAATTCATGTAAGCTCAATTAGTGTTTAAAATTCCGAAATTTGCTCAACTTTCCAATAAGTTCAGATTATTATAAAGACACCAGGTGGTAAAGATCAAAATTTATAACAAGTTAGGATTATAATGAAGATTTGATAGAAGGCAATTGGAAATTAAGCTTCGACACGCCGAGTTACTACTGACTAAAGCTATAATCTCAAAATTTTTTAGTGTATTGAAACTTTTTAGTGGTTCCAGATCGTTTTCAAACCAGATTAGATTGGTTCAAAAGTGGTTCAGGGCCATAACTCAGTAATTATTTAAGCTATGAATTTGAAATTTGGAATGTAGGTTGGGGTAATATAAAGTTTGAAAGTGGTTCAAAAACATATCTCCGAAATTACTAAAGCTATGGTGTGTAGGTTCCTAAACTTTCCTTTAACGGTATTGGAAACATTTCAATATAATTTTAAGTACCCGTGCGTTGCCGGGTACGAAGCTAGCACATAATATAAACATTAACAAATAAAACACAATATCACCTTGACATACCCGTTTTTTTTTTGAGTAAATCGTTTCAGCGATTGTGGGTCATTTTGTTATGTTTGTATTCTAAGCACTCAACTTATTTGTGGACAGATTGTGATTGAAATCTCTACAAAAATATATAGTTAAAAATTAAAGATAATCACAATTTTGTTGTTGTAACATTAACGATTATGGTGGTCGTTGCTTTTTGCTGCTGGTTTCCTTATCTGGTTAGCCGCCGTTTCACAAATATTTTTCAGCTTAATTAAATTACGCTATAAAGGTCGTACGTTGGGGTTTTATCTTATCGCCATTCTCTCTGCTGGTTGTTGTCGCCCATTTGGCTTGACAATTTCCAACCTGATTCCAAGTGTTGTTTCCCCACTGAGTTATTTCTTGGCTCTTGGACAAATTAAAATGATATTAACCGCATTTCCTGTCCGCAGCAGCTTCATAGCGATCTCACACTTTAACTTCCTTCCGGCAAGAAAACGGAAACCCCTCTCCAATGTGCAGAGGCAATTTAGTGTGGAGCTTATCAAATGCATTTTATGAGCCCGGCTCGGCTCTCTATGCATATTTTAAGTCATGTCAATGAACTGCGCATGCGAGATAAGCCAAAGGCGTTGTTCTTCTTCATGAGAACACCTCAGCAATGGCTATGTGGGTGTCAATTACAGATCAGAGGCGACCTCAAGATATATTCAACTGGCGTGGGCCGATGACATTAGTCACTGTGATGGCTGGAAACTAGAAAAAGAGACCCACCAATCCATTTCGAAATCACAAAATGTCTGCCATAAATTCCAAAGTGAACAATTGAAATAAATTTTTGCGCCATGAGCTTGCCGACTGCATACAAATGAACTATTAAAAAATTCATAGAATTTATACAAATGTACACACACTCACACATACTCACACGCTCATACTCAAAAGCGTTTACTTGGTTGGCTCATGGCAAAAGAAAAATAAACTTAAATTGAAATTTATGATTTTTTATGACTTGCTGACGGGCGTTTTTGTCTGTACGCGCGTGTACAATTTGGTAAATGCGATCGTTTACTTTTTGCAGGCACTGTTTTCAATATGAATTACATTAATACGTTTGAAATTAGGTTTTAAAGGCATTCAAATACGTCAACAAAAATTCTTGGTATGCGCATTTAAACTCGGAAACATTTTAACGCCCACTTAAAATATGCCAAAATAAAAATATGTAGATTTTTCACAAAAATTCCTGCTCAATTTCTATGTATTTAGACTATATAGGAAACCTTGGCCACACCAAGAACGAATATAAATAAAAATAAGCAGAGCAAAGTTTATTTTGCCTTGGGTTAGTTATTCTGTCTATTCGTTTAACTTCTTGGACTTTAAAGTGTCCACCTGAGCAGTTTTTCGTTGGATGACATTAGCTGATTCCGGGAACTTGTGTTTTATTGTTTCTTTTGAGTTGCAACTGCAAAATTATGAAAATCAGTTGAATTATGTGTTGGCCGTCTCGTGAGCGCCTTTATAGTTTTGCCTCCGTCGTCGTCGTCGTCGTACTCTGTCATTAACAAAACAACTGTTGCGACCTTCACATACCAGAGCAACCAAGCGACTGTGCATATGCTGTATACATACATATGTACATCGTATATTGAAATAATAATAAGGCGAAAAATCCGACTGCAAAAACGTGAATGCGAACGCCAGCAACGACGTCAAAGTCTCGACAAAAAGAATTTGTTCGTACGATTTTATATTGTTTATATATGTATCTCTATCTGATAGAGCTCGCTCGTTAAAATGCGCGATTTACAGGGGAATCAAGGGGAAGTTCTATTGTAAATGCATACGAATTTCGCAGGGGATGGATGCCACCCATTAGCATTATTTAAACCCCTAACCAAAGTGCGGGGGAATACAAAATATTTGGAATATTTAGTTTTTGCTTAAATGTTGATGTTACAAATTCTTCTAGGTCATAAACAATTGAGGGCCGAAAATGGTATTTTTATTTTGAACCAGGTGGTTCGGTGTAAACGTTTAAAGTCACGGTATCGGGGATCAATAAGTTGCAAGGTCAAACGATGTCCGTTTTCGGCCTAGATTTGGGCACACCATGATATTCACAAGGGGGCCGGGTTGCTCGGCTTCGGCGTTAAACTGTAGGTCCCTGTAGGTTAAACTGTAGGTGCAAAAGTTAGAAGCGGAGCTCGGCTTTGGTCCTTTGGGGCTGTGTCAAGTCATTTTTATACCCTTGCAGAGGGTATTATAAAATTGTCCGGATGTTTGTAACGCATAGAAGGAAGCATCTCCGACAGCATAAAGTATATATATTCTTGATCAGCGCGTCGAGCTGAGTTGATTTAGCCTTGTCCGTCTGTCCGTCTGTTTATATGCTATCTCCTTTGTCAGTTTTAAAGCTATCTTCACCAAACTTTGCACAAAGTCTTTTGGTACAAATACGCTGCACATTTGTCGGAACCGGCCGGATCGGATGACTATAGCATATATGTAGCTGCCATAGGAACGATCGGGTGAAAAACTAGTCTTAAAGAGAAAAACTTTTATGTTTTTAAAGGAAACGCCTCCAAAGTACGTATTTCTTAGTTTACTATCTCTTTCCATCATTTCACTAAGTTTGGTCGAAATCGGATGACTATAGCATATAGCTACCATAGGAACGATCGGTCGAAAAACTAGTTCTAGTGAGAAAAACTTTTTTGTTTTTAATGAAAACGTCCTTATCATTGGCATACACTTAATTTATATACTTTTACACAATTCTACAAAGTTTTGTCGAAATCGGATGACTATAGCATATAGCTGGAATAGGAACGATCGGTCGAAAAACTAGTTCTATTGAGAAAAACTTTTTTGTTTTCAATGGAAACGTTCTTATCATTGGCATATACCTCTTTTATATACTTTTACACAATTCTACAAAGATTTGTCAAAATCGGATGACTATAGAATATAGCTGCAGAACGATTGATCGTTCAAAAAAGAATTTCTTCTGAAAAAAACTTTTCTGTTTTAAATGGGATCGCCTCCAAATTTCGTAATTGTTAATTTGTAATGCTTTTCTATAATTCCACTAAGTTTGGTCGAAATCGGACATCTATATAGTTTAGCTCCCATAGAAAAGTAAGTTCCGAAAAGTCTTAGAAAAACTTTTTTGTATTCAATGAAGGCTGCAAAGGTATACAAAACTTTGGCCGAGCCGAAGTTAGCCCAGAAGTTTAGAACCCATAGAAGGAATCATCTCCGACCATATGAAGTGTATATATATTCTTGATCAGCATGACGAACTGAGTCGATTGAGTTTAGTCCGACTGTCTGTCCGTCCGTCCGTCTGTCTGTATTTACGCAAACTAGTCCCTCAGTTTTAAAACTATCGAGCTGAAATTTAGCACAGAGATATCTCTTAGCTGCATACTGCACATATGTATGTCGGAACCGCGAAAATCGGATGGTCACTTCTTGCAGCTCCCATACAAATTAAAAAAAAATTTTTTTTGTTCCAATTACAAAAAGACATAAAGCTTAAAAATTAGCATTGCTTTCTGTTTTTTTCATTTATGTCATATTTGAGGCTGAAACTATTTCAAAAATTTAAACTACAAATTTTGCCTTATTATTTTTCACTTTTGTAGACAACTTGGCAATTCGTCGCACGACCAATATCAAAAGTATGTACATATTTATTTATTTTTATATTTATTTGAATTTTGTTTTTGCAGACAGTTTGGGAATTCACCTCATGGCCAACAAAAATTTGTGTTAAATATTTATTGAATTTGTTTTGGGTGTTTTTAAGTTTTATTTGTACCAACAACACAATGCAAAGCAGAATGAAAGCTGCTCAGAAGAGAGAGAGAGAGAGAGAGGCAGAAAAATGCCGCATGTCAAATGGGCCAATTAACATTTCTGTTATTTGCTGTTTTTTCTGCTGCTTCTTCTTCTTCTTGTTTATTTTGCCTTTTGTTTATAAATAGGTATGCTTTTGTTTAAGTTTTTGTTGTATGCAAAAATGTGTGTCCGCTGTTATTTTTAAAGTCGCGGCATAAAATGAATTATGTATGCATTTTATTGCTGTCACAGCAACTTTTAGCTGCTGCTGTCTTCATATTTCTACAAAACAGAATTCTAGGAGATTGTTTTTGTTTGTTTATCTTTCGATCCAGTGGAAAGAACTGGCAAGATTTCCAAAAAAAAATTTATGGTAAGCGCTCGTGGCATACCAAGGAATTTCTGTGGTTGTTGCTGTTGTAGCCAATTGGCTTTTATTGATTAAAGAATTTTGTGCTTTTTCTGTAGCTTTTGCGTTCTACTGGTTGCTGAGCAGAAATACGTCGGTCAGGGTCGTCTCATAAAGATAATGTGAGTTAAGAGAGCCTGGAATGTAATAAGAATTTTGGTGAAATTCATTTCTTAGCTGGTTCTTGTTCTGAAAAGTGCGTGACAAATTAAAGAAAATATTTATTAACAGCAGATGTACATATGTATGCATGGAATGTATTATGTATGTAAGTAAACAAACAAAGCGCACAAACATGCATAAATAACTCGTTGCAGTTGCAGCCGTTGTTGTTGTTGTAGCCTCCAGCAAAGCAACTCACACACACAACAGCAGCAGCATAGCTGAACAGCGCTGACTGCGCCGCAAGCAGCGACTCAGGAATGCGGTTTTGACAAGTTCTTCTAAAATTGTACGGGCAACTTTGCTATTTACGCTATGAAACGACAACGACAACAACACAGCGAGCGTTGTGCGAAGGAGCAACCAAAAGCAGAACAAGAAAAACAAGCAGCTTGCGATCGCAGAGCCAGAGAGTAAGATGGAGAGCGCGTTGCTTGGGGGCAAGCCCAGCAACAACAGCAACACACAGCCAGAGCGACAGCAGCAGCAACTATGCAGCAATGTCGTCGTCGTCGGCTAGTTGAACGAACGCAAAGACTGCAGCCGAGGGGGCGTAGTGCTTGCCGGAACGAGGTAAAATGCATTTTGTGTTTGGAAATAGGCTGACGACGACGACGACAACGACGATTGTTGTTGCTGTAGGAAAATATTTCAAAGTTGCTGTGAACTCGCAGGCGGCAGCGGCGCCAATTGAATGCAATTTATGTATGTATATTTGTGTGTGTGTGTGTATTTATTAAAGCAACGCGCGCATTGCCTTAAATGCCAAGCTACTACATACATACACACAACTACGCCCTGCTTTTTGTATTTGGCAAACATTCCAAGCGCTTGGCAACATTTGCTGCTGCTGCTGTTGCTGTTGTTGCAGCCCATAAAAATGTTCTTATTTATGTACATATTTTGCCAAGTTGTCCCCCAGCAGCAGCAGCAGCGGGTGAGGTGAGGTGAGCAGAGGGGGAAACAGTTTGCTTTGACATGAATGTCAGTTTAATCAACTTTATTCTAAAAGCCGGTTCCAGGGTTTTAGTAAGTGTCTTATCCTTTGAACTGACCCATAAAACCCCATAAATTCCAGCTCAAGTATCCCAAGAATGCAGTCAAAAGGCATGAATTATGCTTTGTGGTAAACATTTTGACAGCTCAGGCAACTTTGCCAAAGATACAGATACAAATTTCAAGAGGCATTCCAGGAATGCAGAGAGAGAGAGATACAGCTAAAGCACACATATGGCTCGTCTCCGTCTCCCACTCGCTCGCTGTCTGTGTGTTTGCCTTATCGCTTCATTAGGCCATAAATTCGACAACAAAACGAAATTCCACAGTCGAACGAACAGCAGCAGCAAAGTTGAACACCTACAAGATACACAGTTACAGATGCAGATGCATTCTTCTTGCCCTTAAGCTCTCTCTTTCCCTCTCTCCCCCTGCTGTTCATGTTAATTATGCAGCAGACACCGCAGAATAAGAAAAAATCGAACACGAATACAGAGAATGCGCGTGCGGCTGCGCAGAGTCTCTGTCTCCGTCTCCATCTCTTTCTGTTGCTCTGGGGCAGACTTAAGAATATGTTATGCGCACTCAAATGGCATTCGGGAAGTGCTACTGAAAAATAATATAAAAGTTTCAGTCAGACAGGGGACAAGAGCCCAGACACACAAGAGGGATCACAGCAAAAGACGGGCTTTTTGTGTGTGTGTGTTTTTGTTGAGTATCTGGTTAGCCCATAAAGTACTTAACCAACGCGACTCTTGGAACAGCTGATTACAGAGTATGCACAATGTCTGTAGCCCATTTAGAGCCTGATAAAGGCAATTAATTGTCAGTGATTCCAAATTAAAGAATGAGGTGTACCGAGGTCTCATATTTAGAATAAAAATCAATCTGCAGGGGGTTCGTTCAGGGGGCTCCAACCCATTCTGGAGTCTTAGGTTCGGCTTGTGAACTTATCGAGCCCAACCATTGATCGATAAACCAACTTTCCCCAACGAATTTGACAGAATTGGTAAACATGCTCTGCTTTATTTGTGTTAATAAAGTCGATTCTAATTTATCAAGCTATTAATCCTTTAATCCATAGACGTTAGACCCAGTTCATTAGTTGTATATTTCACATACAATGAAATAAAAAAGGATCTGCTCCGAATTGATGTGGTTTTCATTTTTATTATACCCTGTTCCCATTGAAAATGGGAAAAGGGGGATCATGAAGTTGTGCAAAAGTATGTAACAGGTAGAAGGAAACACTTGCGACCCTATAAAGTATATATATTCTTGATCAGCATCAACAGCCGAGTCGATTTAGCCCTGTCCGTCTGTCCGTATGAACGCGTGTTTCTCAGAGACTATAAGAGCATGTAGATAGGTGTATACCCGATTCAAAACGAGTTTGTTTCAGATTTCGAAAATTCCTCCCCCTCCCCCCTTTCAGCGCAAAAAACTGTCAGAGTCACCATTTTTTAGATAGACCTTCCAAACTTTTCATATATCAAGTAAGGCCCAATATCTATCTATTCTGAAAAGATCACTAAGATCGGACAAAAAACACCGAAGTTATATACGAATCAATTTTTCTTGTGGGAGAGAGGGGGGGTCTTGCATTGTCAGTTATCGCGCGCGGTCGCATGACATGCGTTTGTGTGTATTTTGGAGTGTGTGTATGTGTGAGTGTGTGTGTATGTAAAGAAAAAACACACGAAATCAAGGGAACAGGGTATTTTGTAGTCGGGGCACTCGACTGCAGCTCCCTTACTTGTTTTTATAGATAGAAGATTAGTACCTTCTGGACAAATTTAGTAATTGGGATTCTTTATCGATCCGCCATAGCTTTCGCAAAGATCGGATGAACGATAGTCTAGATATAGGGAAAATAAACAATTATGGGCAGCACTTCACAGGCACAGAGTATGTTAAAGACAGGCTTATCCGACTTTCTTACTTTTTTATACAAGGTGGGCCAAAAGAAGTCACCCTATTGGAAGATGCTCTTATTTTTACAAATAGCCGCCGAAATATAAAGAGGTAAATATTATATATATTCTACATCTGTCTAGTCCACAAATGTCAATACAGATCTGACTTTGGCGGCTATTTGTAAAAATAAGAGCATCTTCCAATAGAGTTACTTCTTTTGGCCCGGGTGACTTCTTTTGGCCCACCTTGTAGATAGACCTTACCCATCCAACAATTGGAAGATCATTTTAACAAAAAACTCTTTGATGTGTCTTTCTCGAGTCTTTTTAATGATTAAAAAGAGATTCCTTTTATGTGCGATTTAAAGAAAACTCAGAAATAAGTCATAAATATGCCCAAAATGTGATTTATTGAAATACTACTCAAAATAGATTCGCAATTGTCTCGAAAATGAGTCGAAACTGATCAGAAGAACGGGTTAAAAATGTCTCTTTAAGATAAGTCTTGGCTGGGATACCATTTTCTCCCGACATACGTATAATTTATGATTCCAAAGAGAGCGCATTTATGGCTATTTCCAATGAACCTACCAGTGTTTGCTTAATTTTGTGATTTTTATCATGAACCATAAACATTAAGTTAAAATTGTTGTCGCTTTGTGTTGCTAGTACAAGAGAACGCGAACCTAGGGTGCAGTTGAAAAACTTGGTATGAGGTGATGCTAACAGAAGTCCCTTTATCAGAATTTAAGGGTCTCATCCCAGTGTCGTCGTATCTATGTGTCACAGCAGCCATGCTCCTATTTTCGCATTCGGAAAAGTTTTGCAATTTGAAACATTTTTTTTTATTCGGTCACTCAATGGCAATGGCTTGTGCCTTCCAGCGAAGGGAAAGGCTCAATATTTGAGGGTTTGAGTCGTTTTTGCCTTGTGAGCAGGAGTGTAGTCTTGTTGAAAGTTCCACGGCTTGTTTGCAAATAATGTCGCGTTTACAACCTTTTCCAAAATATCCGATTGATACACTTTCACCAAAGTTTCGACTTCTTTTTCACCGACTATAGGCCTACTCACAGCATTTGGCAAGCTGCTTGAGAGGTGTCTATTAAGGAGAATTCTGGAAACCCCAGCAGTAAAAAGGAACATGCCCAAGTTCCAGTTCGGCTTTCGCTTAGGCCACAGAACCCCAAAACAGCTGCACAGTGCGGTCAATTTCGTCCTGGAAGGATTCCACGATAAGGAGTACGTCGTGGCAGCGTACTTGGATATCCAACAGGCATTTGACCGCGTCTGGCATGACTGCTTACTAGCCAAGCTGAAGGGAACGCTGAATCCCCAGCTCTTCTTGATGGACAGATCCTTCCTATCTGAAAGGACATTTAAAGTTGTCCAGGATGGCCTTGCATCCCAGAAGAGGATTCGATTCAGGAGTACCTCAAGGAAGCTATCTGGGGCCAACTTTATACAGCCTTTTTACTGCAGACATGCCAACTGCTTTGGACATCCCGATTGAGGAGCCACAGGACCTCTTAATCGCAATCTTTGCCGACGACACGGCAATTATGGCTCGTAACAGTTGTGTCTACTCGGCAACAGACGCGCTGCAGGAGTACCTTAAAAGGTTTGAGAACTGGGTGTGCGTAACGGAAACACACTGAGCTTGGTGACCACATCATAGGCGACTCCCCTCTCGGAATGAGTTCGGAAGCTTGTTTTGATGACAAAGCATACACTCTTTCGTTCTGTTTGTTGAACGACTCATCAATGGTGAACATTTTCTCGTGAGTATTGTTAGCGCACTGGCGACTCAATGCTTTCGATTTTGTCTGGCGTTTTTGTTTCAATGCTGATGTAAGCCAGTGTCAGGAGTCCCAAGTAACGTTTTATGAAGCGCGCCATTTTGTCCTTGCTAAAATTCATCTCACGAGACATGATTTTTTGCTTGCATAGTTGATTTCGACGAATTCGACACATATAGCTAGGTTCAGCTCGATTTTCAATCGCTTCGTTCATCTGCAGAAACGATTGTTCCTTGGAGATGCACGTTTAAAATCTCAAAATTAAAAAATATTTGTCTTGTTGACGAAATAGTTGATAGTAGTTGAATTCTTATAATGTTGGAAGCCATCAAAGTTGGTTGTTTCCTCCTCCAGCAACAGAACCACTAAAATTGCATAGCCAATAACCAACAATACCTACGTACGTACGTACATATGTACGTAAGTATCTCACATCAATTTAGTTTGAGTTTGCACATTCCGCGACCGTTTCGTTTCATTTCACTTGCTTTAGTATTTTTCATAGCCCCCATGCATGGAAAATTGCTACCTTTGCAGAGATTCTTTGGACTGGGGGGAACGATGGGCATATACAAACGCATATATCACGATCAGTCAAGAGCCAGCTCAGCATATGGCGACCAAGCGACGACGACGACGACGATCAGCATGCAGACGAGTGCAAAAAAAATGTGAACAGAAACGCCTGCGGAACGCGCGTGCAAGCAGCTCGAAATCCAAATCCCAGTCCACATTCACATACAGTAACCAACAACAACAACCGGACCCCATAAGAATCGCGTCGGCCCTATCGACATCTCCCCGCCCTTCCGCTGAAGGGGGTAACTTAATTTTCTGCTCACGTTTGCAGTTTCTGTGAGTGAAAAATTGTTCAGCTGCGCAAATGACAGCTGAATTATTATAAATCGATATGTGCTGGCCATTCGAAAATGGGGGCTAGGCAGGGGGGTACAACAGGGGCACTCGGTTCAAGGGAACTTCTCTACTGCTGCTGCCGGCTGCTGGCTGCATTCCCACTTAATTAGCACATGTTGAAAAGGAAATCATTATGCTTGATAAAAATCACAAGTGTTGAAGTGCTGAAGAACGTCGCCACTGACATGCAACAAGTGCGCCGTTGCAAAGTCGTTGGCAGTTGGCAACTTTGCAACCTGCAACCTGCAACTGGCAACTGCTGATGTGGATGTGGAAAAACCAACGCTAAAATGGGCAAAACATGCGGTGCGCGTTTGCCAACGCGACCAGAGCTGGCCTATGTATCTGCTAGATATATAATGTATCTATGTACGTATATGCCTATCTTTGGACGAAGAGTGTCGCTGTCGCTGCTGTTGCCCGTGGTCTGCAAGTGCAAAAGAAAATATTTTTTAACGCTTTGGGCTGCATCCACAAACTAGAAAATGTGGCCTCTGTTGAGCGTTGCATTCATGCGCGTAATCAAATTGTAATCACGGCTTCGACTTGCTGCATGTGGCAGGGAGTAGCAACAGGCTTGTGCTGTTGGTGTTGTTGTTAAGTGGAAATACTTGTTGCACAAATGCAGCCGCTCCTGCTGCTGCTGTGTATCTGCATCTGTTGCGCCTGCCTACAGTGTTAGTTGGCTAAGTGAGTCTTTGATGTTATGCTCGAAATCATAATTGCCGGAGAATTCAGGATGAAATTATAACTGTAAAAATACTGGCCGTGTTCAGCAGAAGAACTTGATCCCTGATCAATGGAAAATTTCAATAATCCCCCAGCTGAATTTCAGTGATACGGTATCATGATAGTCTAACGTATTATGATGGAGGAGCATGTGTCTAGGAAATATTACCCTCCTTACAAATGATACTGCCACCACCAGATACCTGCTTAACGATCAATTTTTCTGCTGAACACGGCCATTGCTTAACTGGATGATGTTCTCTGAAAGTCCAAGTCAGTTGATCTTTTTGGGCGTGCAATAGGAAGATTCATCAAACATTTCTTAAAAAGAAAGGGTTTGATTCAAGTTCAGACGGCAAAATTTCTAGATTTAAGCTAGGTAAATACCTAAATAAGATCAAGATCAGGGGGTTTAATATGGTTTTCCAGTAATTTCAGAGTTCAGAAAATACTTAGTTTCGAGTACTTAGCATCAAGTTCTTAGAATCGAGTACTAAGTATCGAATACTGAGTATCAAGTACATACCTAGTATCGAGTACTGAGTATTGAGTACTTAGTATCGAGTAATTAGCAATGAGTAGTATCGAATACTTAGAATCGAATACTTATTAAGTACTGAATATCGAGATCCGATTATCGAGTACAGAGTACAGAGTCTTAATTATCGAGTAACAAACACAAATGTACAAGAATGTGAGAGGCGGAGCACACATCTAGGCCTCGTGAGCGTTAGCCACATGGGCAAACTAATATACATACTGCATCCTTTACCGGAATTCAAAGCGGCGTTTAAAAAACGTTAATTTTTGAATTTTACCATACCAAATAGACTCGGAATTGGCTAAAATTTCAATTTTCAAAACTTCAATCTTCTATTTTTACCGAAATCTCTTATCCGTTCTTGACAATCGGATATCATATCCATTCCGAAATTTTCGTTCTTGAGAGTCACTTGTTGTAGGCTTAAGACGAGATGAACAGTGTTAATCAGGCATGTTCTTAATTACGCTACGATTTAATAAGTAAACCCAACGCAATTCCATTTCGGTTTGTGTTTTCTGTTCTCAATTCCGTATGAAATTTCTTACGATTTACTTATGGCAGCCCCGTGGGCCAAACGAAATCGGCACGAGAGAATCAAGCGATATGATCGAAAATGGAACATGCGGAAATAAGAGAGGCAGACTTTTATGTTTCACTTTTTGGATTGTCTGGCGCTGCCAATTTCTCGAGACCTTTAACAAAATAAATATTAACTTGCAGTTAATAAATATTTTTAATTCAGCTAAAGACTTAAATGCAATTCAAATAACATAAATAAGTTCTAAATTGATCACATAATTAAGGAAAATTAACTTAATGTACATTTGGCAACTGTACGAGAGCGACCGGCAACCGGTGCTGCCCATAATTGTTTATTTTTCTTATAGCTCGACTAATATTCATCCGATCTTTATCATTCCATTACAAATGGATACCAGAATCCCTTCTATAATCTCTATAGAATGAGGAGGGGACGTTTTTTCCAATGTTGACACTTGATCTGCCTTCAAGTATAAGAAATTTTTGTCCCATACATGTCAAACCTCTTTCTCTTACCATCTCCGAGATGTGTTTGTTCATGCGGACAGACTGACGGACAGACAGACAAGGCTAAATCGACTCGGCTGTTGATGCTATTAGCTTCTTGTTCGATCGATTGATAGCACAAACATATATTGCACAAATCTGAATCTTAGTTCACACACCCTGGGGCTGGTTGCCAAATGTTTTTGTGTTCGTCATGTGACAGTCTGTTCAGACTGAGTAGAATACATGGGAATTATGACAGATTTCTCTCAATATATGTGGCAACAGTAAAGTGGCACTGGAAGCAACTGGCACAGCAAAATAAGGCATCCTTGGGATCCGCATTAATATTCGAGTTTACCCTAAATTAAAAATCATCGATTCCCCCATCCAAGTAATTTGTTTTCTTAATTTTCTACCTTTCTTAGGCACCCAAGCGTTTAATGTCCCAATCTGCAAATGGTGGCAATTAAACCTAATAATATGCGGTTAATCGGAATTTTTGATGGGTTTCTAAGTAGACTTTTTATGGTTTATACCTAAGCAATTAACACTGTAAGTGCAACCAGCGAACTGCAATTGCATCTGCATTCTTTCCACTTTTCTTGTTGTTGTAGTTGTTGTTGCATTGCCTTGTGCAATTTATTAAATGAAAAATGCCGTTTTGCAGCTTTCCAAGTTGCTATGCATGCCTGTTTGTATGTGAGCATGTATGTGTATGTTTGTATGTATTTATCTCTGTGTTGATGTGTGTGTGTGTGTGCGCGTTTGTTGGCATCTTTCGCTGCAGCCAAATTGAATTTTATGCAAATTTTGCTGTTTTCTTTTACTTTGACAGAAATCGCCACATCTAATGCATAATGGCACGCATGTCTCCTCTCTGCCTGTGTGTGTATGTTTTGACCACATTTTGTGCGCTCTTTATGCAATTGGCCACAGTCTGAAATGAAAATGCCACAGGTTGAGCACAAGAATTAGAACGCTTAAATCTTGTTAAGATCAGATCAAGTTGCCGCTGTTGCCGCTGCTGCTGGCGCTATTCTCTATCCGATCGCCATTTGCCGCTTTCGCTAGGCTTTTTTGTGTGCGTTTATGTAAAACAAAACGAGTTCGTTCACAACAGAAACCAAATTAATCTGCTTGCTGATCAAATAGATCCCAGAAACTGTCACCAAACACGTTTTGCCATCTTTAAACAACCAAATTATACCACAGGGCCCAAGCAACAATTGGCCAAATTGGCAAACCGCATGGCCGAAAGCGAAAAAAATGCTGTCGACGTCGCCGTCGTTGTTAACTTTTGTTTATACAAAAGCAAAAAAAGCAAAAACACTAAATACCGCCCGTCGAAAAGTTGTACAAACAAGTGAAATATTTACAAGTTTAATACGCTGCCAAATGAGTGGAGCCGCTTGGAATGCGAGTGATGATTGTAACGCTTACGTCAAAGTGTACAATACAAAAAACAGCGAACCTTCGATATTTCGATATGGCAATACAGAGAGGGGCGAATATAGAGTTTTTTCCACACAACACGAGACGAACACGAATCGCTTATTTCTACATCAGCATCAGCCATTATTTTATACAGTCCGAATATTTTGTAGTCCTTAGCAACAAAGGAACTTTGAGGTCTTTATGGTAAGACAAAGTCGTAAAATCGATTTCAGAAAAAAGATAAGATTCATTTTGACATCCACTTTTCAACACGTTTTTAAACCTCCGGTTCGGTTTATTACATGGCGTTTAACGCTAACTGAAATGCGGGTTCGAATTGTGTCAGTGGCTCAGATTTAGGCCCAATTTACACGACCTGATCGCTAAGTTAAGTTTTTCGAACCTGAGTGTCAAAAAAAACTCAGCTGAGCAACTCAGTTCAGCATTTACACATGCCTGAGAAGCTCAGTTAAGTCAGTTACAAAACCAACGATTCGTTGAGCGCTCTGCTGTGCGGTCATTTCAATTTGAACCGGTTCTATTACATATGATCGCTCAGCTGAGTAGACCAGATGGCTACTTAGACGCATGTATACACGGGCTGACAGATACACACACGAAAACTCAGCTGAGAGATCAGGTCGAGTAAACTGGTCTTAAAATTATTATATATTTTAAGAAGGCATTAGAAAATGTGACTTTTCGTACACTTGTGAAATGGCAATCATAAAAAAATTTAGCGGCTTAAAAATCCTTGTATAAATCGCTTTACTCATTATGATTTGACTACGAAAACCTTTGCCTGGCTATAGTTGGATTAAGGTAAGAAAGCTCAACCGAATACTAAAAAACATGGCCCCGTAGAGGTAATGAATATCTCACCCGAATCAATAAACTTCCAAAAAGCTGCTGATAGTTGTATTAGGAGGTCGGTGTACAATTGCACGAAATAAAATGTTGGACAGTTTAACCTTTTATCGGTAAGGTTAGGTCCATAAGTGGTGTCCCTTGTTGAGGGTCCATCGGCGAATCTTAATTTGACCGAAACTTATCTTAGGAAAACGATTAAAATTACCAAAACTTACGAGTATGAACGTAAGATCTTTACGTCTGAAAACTCGTCCGTGAATTGAACCAAACCGAAACGATTTGCT
This sequence comes from Lordiphosa collinella, assembly GCA_018904265.1. Classification (NCBI taxonomy): domain Eukaryota; kingdom Metazoa; phylum Arthropoda; class Insecta; order Diptera; family Drosophilidae; genus Lordiphosa; species Lordiphosa collinella. The sequence continues at coordinate 544,007 of JAEIFV010000024.1, forward strand.
AAGGAGCATTAAAGAAATATATGAAACTTTACGCCAGAGCTTTATTTTTCCATTAAAATTTAACTTAAAGTTCCCCGGGAATTAGATATTTTCCTGCCATTTCTGGAGTTTTACAAACGCCGAAGACGTACAAATTTCTAAGAAATTTAAAATGGGTATCAGCCTTGTATTCAATATAACTAACGCTAAAGTTTTGTTATTTAGAGACCAAAACTAATCCAACAACACAGTATAAGTCACAACATTTTTATACTCTGTACCAGAGGTACACAGAATATATTAAGTTTGTGCAAAAGTGTCCGTCTGTCCGTCCATCTGTCTGTCTGTCCGTATGAACAAACACATCTCAGAGATGGTAAGAGATAGAGGTTTGACATGTATGGAACATATGTTTCCCGCCCCCGCAATATCGAAAAAACGTCATATCTTCCACAGTTTTATAGATAGAAGGTTCGAAACTTCTGGACATATTTAGTATCCGCTAAAAAAATTTTAAAGATCGGATGAACGATATTCGAGTTATAAGTAAAACAAACAATTATGGGCAGCACCGGTCGCAAAGGTGATGGGCAGCACTTCAGAGGTACAGAGTATGTTATAGTCGGGCTTGACCGACTATCTTTCTTACTAAACTATCGAGAAGTTGCTCCGTTTTCGGTCCGAAAAAGTATTACCTCTTGCTCAGTTTGTGGCAGCAAATCGTAAGTTCTCGATGCACGTTTTCGGATCCGTTCTCGACACTTTCTCGATAGCGAAAGCGAGTCAGAAACGGATCGAAAACTGAATCTTTTCCGTTTTAGAAAAACGGATTTCAAATTTCAGAGAAACTATCGTAATAACTGATGTCTTTTTGAAACCCGCAACTCTAACAAAAAGGGGACTCCAATTTTAGAGAAACTTTCTTAACATTTTTGTTTAAAACTTCATTGAGTTGGACCTATAAACGACAATTATTGATTAATAATACAAAAATAAAATAAAAACTATAATAGCTTTATATACAGCTTCTTTTTAACATTTTTTAGCTTTTTCTATCTGTTTTTGAGTGTTGATCGAGTTTGTTTATAACCTGAAGAGTTAACTTAAATTGAACTACTATCTCATCACCATAATGTCATAATACTACGGGTTGCCATTTCCCATTATGTAACAATCGAACTCCAATTCCTTTGAGCTAAAATGAATGCTGCTCCAAAAGACATTTCTACATTTTTATAACGTTTTTGGGAACGTCCAGTGAAATGGGATAATCTGATATTGCTCAAATGCGTACCGTTCGAGTGGTAAGATAGTAAATTAAGGATTTAAGTAAAACTTTAATTGATTATTTTGGGAAAATATACTTGAAATTGTGCCCAAATAAAGTTTTCGCTATAAGCATGGTTGAAAGAAAATTTTCTTATGGCAATCGGTGCTCAAGTTTGCCGGTTCGAACCCAAATTTATCCATGATAAATTTCAGAAAATTTAAGGTTGAAGGTTTTTGGATGAAGGTCTTGGTTCGAGTCTCGGTTCAAACTTGAATCTTAGTTCGAGTCTCGGTTCGGCTCACGTATAGCCAACTTGATATTTGGAAAATCTGTTCAACTTGAGTCGATGATGGTTAAGAAGTTTCAGTTAGCTCAAAACCGCGGGGATAACTAATATATTTCTAATGTGTAGTTTAGCTTGTTGCTTTTGTGCTTCATTCAAGAAACTTTTGAATCAAGGGTCTGAAAACATAGGCTATTATGGTTGCCGACTTTAACTCCAATTCTAGAATAGAATTTTAAATAAGTCGGCATGGTCTTAGGCCAGAGCCCGACACGTCCCTATGTTGTGTGCATACTAAAAATATCAAAGCAGCGCTGCTCCCACACACTCAGTATAACTGTTGTTCTGCTGCCGCGACGCAGTCGTTGGAACTGAAATTGAGAGCAATTATTGCGCTGCTCTGACACACACCAATGCAAAAATGTGATTGTATTTTTTCCTGTCTCTATTTTGGGCTGACGGTATTGAGACTCTTTCGCACTTCATTATACAAAAAACCAAAAAAAATTAAAAGACAATGCTTTAAACCAGGGATTAGTACCGAAACGAATTTCGATTCCGGTACGTCCCCAAATTAAGGTTTCGGTTAAAGGTTCTGTTTCGGTTTTTGCTTTCCCGGTTATTTTATTTCAACAAAAAGTTTTTTAAGTATTGGAAAAATTTAATTTGATTTAATTTAATTCTGAGATAAGTCCAAATCATTTTATTCCATTGTAATATAACGAAATCTTATTCAACATTAAAGTTTCAGTCGTTTCATTATGTTATTGAAGTTAAATAAGTAATCAAACACAGCAACCAAAACAAATTGCAGTCTAGTGACAATATTGTTTCTACCGAAAACAATTCTGCCGGCTGCTCTCTCGTCAGCAACAGCTGTGTCTCTCTCTCACCCGTTTGGATTCCCATAAGATCAAAATTGCTCATCTTTATCATGAGCCATCTAGCTAAAGCCTATCGCAGCCATTTAACTTTCATCTCGAGCATCATTGGTGTAAAACATTTCAATCAATGAACGTACGTTCTTAGGTTCTTTCAGACTTGGTTTGGCTTAAGGTTCGGTTCACAGTGAAAAATATTTTGGAATTAAGGGTTCGAACCGGTTCGGTTCAAACTCATTTTATTCAAACTGTTTTTATATCATTAAAGTTTCAAAAGTAACCAGTTTTGATTTACAAATTGACTTTTCAGTCATTTCAAGGGTATCTAACACTTCGACCTTGGCGGCGTATAATTTTCAGCTGAGTATAATTTTGAAATTTCGTTTTGGCGAGGCCTTTTCGAAATGGCTACCCGAGGCCTGGCTCGCTTCGTTTTATTGTAGAAATTTATTTATGGTTTATTGGAATTTTTGCGCGCTACCGGCAAAACTTTTTAAAATTCAATAACAGCGCGTGCGGCCTGGTTGTGGGAGGGGGGGATTGAAATGTGGAAAAAATATGCGAGACGTGCAAAATGCCAAATAAAATGATCTAAAAGCAAGTTATTTACACATATTTGTGAAGCCGAAAATTAATGAGGAAATTGAAAATCATTTTTCTAATTCAGTTGATGCATAACCCTAACAAATGAGCAGATGTTTCATTTCAAAAGAAAAATTCCACAACGCTGCCTTTAATTCAGTGAAACATTTTGAACAATGTCCATGCAATTTGAAACAAACAAAGAGAATGTTTGTGTTAATTGAAAGCGTGAAACACTCACACACAGCCGTACATAGATACAAAAGAAGAATTTCAGAAATCAATTATTTCGAAACTGCAAAAATTCCTACGTTCATTTGCAATTGTTTATGGGTATAACAGACAGAGACAAGGTGGCAACGAGAGAGCGCGCAGGCGAGAGAGCGCGAAATGTATCTATGAGATATACATGGCCTGATGTGGCTGTTGGGGGCCGTTCGCTCTCTCTCTGCCACACATTACGTATGAGGTTTGCTGTTGTTGTATATTTTGCAGATCATTCCCGCCGCCGAGCTTTATTTAACTCTTGCTCTCTCTCCTCTCCTTCCATGTACGAGTATGCCGTTCGCTTTGCTGTAAATTTCATTTTTGTTTGTTGCCACTCTCAAAGTTCAGTTCAGTTATATTTGGACTCTTAATCATCGCATTGGAATGTTTACTTTAAGTTTTTTTTGTTTTTTCTTTTTTTGCCTTGTTGAGATATGTAATTTATTTTGGGGCTGCTTCTTCTTCTCCTCTGCTGCTCACCGCATTCCTTTCTTTCCGGTTCGGAATTTATAAGGTTTGTCTCTGTTTCGCCTTTTGTTTTTGTTTGGAGCTTCCTGCTCTCTCTTTACTATACATATGTGTGTGTGTGTGTTTTGTTGACTTACCGATCTCTGGGATCCAGCCATGTGGTCTTTTTGTTAATATGATCAATGTAGTAGGTCTTGCCATCAAAATCCTTGGCTATGTCCCAACCATCCGGCAGGGGGAAGTCACTGTGGTGCTGTTGGTGTCCCAGCTGCTGCTGATGCTGCTGCTGCTGGTGATGAATATGATGGTGGTGCTGCAGATGATGGTGCATGTTGTTGATGTCTCGATGCCACTAATGATGAGTCTACGTAATGTGTGTGTCCAAACACTTGGTACACTATTTAAATGTACAGCACAGGTACACTAGTGGACATTGTTGTCTAAGGGGAAACTGGTCACTTGGCCGCGCGCTTTTTTATTAACTTTTTGGGGTTTCTCTAGGCAGAAAGAGAAAGAGGCGACTGCCAAGGCGCGGGCGTTGCTGCCCTGCGCGCTCAATTATTTATTAATTTTTTTTCGTCACTGCATTCCATTCCAACACAGCACACAAACTCTCACACACACACACGCTTAACGCGATCGGTTCACTTTGCGCGTTGTTTGGCTGTTGCTTCACTCTCACTCACTCACAGTAACTAAATGCAGTTGCAATTGTTTTTGGTTGACTTTTTACAGATGTTACTCCGCTTTTGATGTTTAATTAAAACTAATTAGCAAAGAATTTAGCGACGTTGGTTTTAATTTCATTTATTTATTTTTTCCGCCTGCTCTCCGTCTGGCGACCGATCCAGCAGACAAAGCAATGAATACTAGAGCGGCAGCTTGTTGCGTCGACGTTGGCTTCGTCAGCTGGTCGGGGCGCGCACAACTAGAGATGGACAGTGTGAAAAACATCAGGTAGTAGTGCGTCTCCTCTCTAAAAACAACGGGAACCACAGCTCTTCGCTAGCGCGCGCATTTTTGAATTTTCGAAGTAAATGCTAACTTCAAACTTAGAAAAGTACAGCTAGGCATCGTTAAATAGTTTATTTAATATGTCTTATTTAAGGTTTTTATTGAAATTGAGTTTTATCATTGGCTTAAACTTAATTATACAGGGTGGCCAAAAAGTAACGAAGGCGTTCAAAAGTTCAATACCTTTGTTTTTTTTTGACCAGACTATAACATATACAGAATGGAAATTTGTGTACACTATGAACGAAAAATAATGTCACTTAAATGACGCAAAAATGGGCTCGTTTGAAACAAAATTTGTTTCTGTAGCGCCTGAATTTCTGCAGCAATATTGACCTTGAGTTGAAGGATTGTCTCGAGCTTGTTTATATGAACTCGCTCCTTTAAATAACCCTAAAGAAAATAGTCGGATGCTGACAAACCTAGCGAATTGTCAGCCAACCAAATTTCTGAACATTTTTCGCTCCATCCTGCTGAAACCACATCTTAGGTCTGTTTTCAAAAGCAGGACGTAAAATATGTTCCATCATTGACCGATGTAATTCCACACCACACTGTATACCTAAGGGGTTCAATTGGCATTACTGAATGTCTCTTAGATTTTTCAGAGCCCTACAATCTACAGTTCTACTTTACATGTTTCAGTGGATACAAGTAATAAAAATAGCTTAATTAAACTAAAAAAAATACATGAATATATTCTTTTACAAATTGATTTGGCGTAGGTTATTAAATCATATGTGTTTGCTCTGTTATTTAAACAGAAAAGTTCCCAGTATTTCACTCTCTATCCCTGTTGTAGGCCCAGTATTTTTAACATTATGTTGTCAGTCTGAAGTCACTCATGTTCCTAACAGTATTTCGGGCGCAAAATGTTGTTGCGACTTAAAATAATAAATTAATTTATTCGGTATTTTATACGTGTCAATTCTATTTTGAAGGTTTTAAAATTTAATACTTTTTGAGTCAATATGTGAAAACAACCAGACAACCAAAACTGAATTTCAACTTTCCGCGCCCATCTCTAATAGATATTCACAGCTAACGTTAACATACAAGTGGACTTAACAGACTAACAGCCATCGAACTGGGATTGCCTACTTTACGGCTGATAGATGAGTGCGAAATTTAAAAAAATTCTTTGTCTAAAATATTTGCTGCAAGCTAGACCGGGTATCTGCCTCTCAATCTTATCTAAGTTTTGTCGTTTAAAAGTTAATAAAAAGATTGCCATTTGCATTTCTGTAGCCATGGAGTCCGGTTGTGATGGTTATGTGGTCTTCGACTGTGACATTGGCACCGACGATGCCTGGGGTCTGGCCATGCTTCTGCGAGCCGAAGAATACGGCAGACAAGGACGCAGGAGCTTTAAAGTGGCTGCCGTCACCTGTGTCCAGGGCAACACAGATGTTCATAATGCCACGTTGAATGCACTCAGAGTGTTGACCACATTGAATCGACTAGATGTGAGTTGAAGTTTGTAATCATTTCAGTGCTTATCGGATTCCCCATTCTTCACCAGGTTCCTGTCTTTAGGGGCTGCGCTTTGCCCACAATTCCGCGCAGTTTTAAGCCCAAATCCTACTTTCATGGTCAGGACGGTCTGGGCGATGTGGGCAACTATCCCCTGGTGAATGAAAGTGAGCTGCTGACGCAGGAGCATGCGGTGAATGCCATGTACCGCTTGGCCTGCAAATATGCCGGCAAGGTGGACTTTATACTCTGTGGTCCACTCACTAACTTCGCCCATTGCATCAATCTGTATGGCGAGGCATTTCTCGACAAGCTGCGTGGGGTGTACATCATGGGCGGGAATATTTGGGGCAAGGGTAACATAACCAAGAGTGCCGAGTTCAATTTTATGTACGACCCCGAGGCGGCTCACATTGTTTTGGAACGGCTCCAGAAGCCGGCTGTGGTTTTGCCCTGGGAACCGTGCATCGATGGGGAATTTGGTTTGTCATTGGACTGGCGCTTCAATGTGCTGGGAGCTGTGCCCAGTGCTTTCATGCAGCTGCTTAATCCAACCGAGAAAACCATGCTACTTCCACGCGGCTTTGTCAAATGGATGACTCCAGATGCTTTACTGACGGCCGCCTATCTGTTTCCCCAGCAAATGATCAACGATCAGAGAGAATACTATGCTACCGTGGAACTGAATGGTGTGCATACACGTGGTCAAATGGTTCTCGATCATCTAAGGGGACGACATAAGGATGCTGTGCATGGAAAGGCCATTAATGTAAGAGTTATACGTCAACTGAATGGAGAACCATATCGTACGATCATTTCATGGACGGGTGGTTTGCCCGGTGTGGACATTGCCCAGTTGTGGGAGAAGGAACAACAAATGGAGGCCACAAAGCAGTAACTGGGGGGGACGAAGTGTAAGATTTAACAAAGATAAGATAGTTAGGATTTATCTTCACACTGGAATGTTAAACGATGAGTCTACTGATAACGCACACTCCATTGGAGACTAATCATACGATACCATGGCGTTCCAGAATATTAAAAAGTACCAGTATTCTTAAACTCGCGGAATATTCTATAATTCTTAACAGATGGGAAGCTGTATTTTTCGCGGTTGTTTTATCTTCTACTGAAAGTGAGTACTTAGATCCAGATTGGGAAAATTCTGTCAGGCTAAAAATTCCTAATCATGCTTTTGATTCATCGCAATCAGTTTTAATAAATTTTTCGCAAAAATATTACCAGCAGCATTCAAAATTAAAAAATCCCTAACAAAAATACCTAATTTGTTGACCGTCTCTGGTCACCCTAATGCAGCGATAGGAATTTATCGATATCAGATGAAACTGCTGTTGAGAATACCAAATGACTTGACCGCTTGCATTTAGCCTAATCTCAGTTGAAGACGACAAATATGAAAATTTCAGACTCTTTTCTAAATGGGGCTGCGATGGGAGTTCGGGACACGCAACCTCGCAGCTTAAAATGGCAAATCAGCACATGTTTTTCATTTGAATTATGCCGCTGCAAGTGCAATTGGGAAACTGCATACTTTGGAGAAATACTCGCCCATCATCGACTCGGTATTGTAGATCTCTTAAAATAATGTTTGCAAAAGAGACTACAGATTTGGTTCGACCCAAAATTGAGAATATTAAGTCTCAAATAAAGGACTAAGCAAATTTCAAGTTGAACACAAATTGCAGCTTGTGATGATCGATGGAAAAGTTCTTAGCGTGATTGCGGAAACATCATCGCAAACATGCAGCATTTGTAAGACCACGCCTAAAATGAGGAACAGTTTAGATGCCATAAAAAGCTTTCCAAGAAATGATGATTTACTGGAACTCGGACTGTCGACCTTGCATTGTTGGATTCGTTGCTTTGTGTAATATACACATAGGTCGAGTGCCAGACGAGCTTACCACGCGTAAAAACCAAACACATACACCAAATATATTCAAGCAATAACAACAAAGAGATAAGAGAACCGATTTTTGTTTTTGTGTGTGTGTGCGGAAGCGTTCGGCCGTACCTAAGCACTTTGTTGTTTGTTCGAGATTACGAGAGACATAGGAGAGGGAGAATAGAGACACTATGAAGTGTTGGCGCAGAGCGCGCCAACAACAAAACACCCATAAATTGTTTCATATACGCCGGCTATCCCTGCTAGAACAACAACACAAGCGTGTCTCGCGTAATGGGCATGGGCGCCCCTGACATAGGTTATCGGCTAAGAGCATAGTCGATCAACGAAAGGAAGCCATTCAAGACAGGTTCAGGGTCGAAATGTCATTATTGGTAGACATTCCAATCTAAGGTTATGGATACACTAATAGTGGGAATACGGCTCGAAGGTTTTTTGAAAATTCTCAGTTGTCTGCACAAATTACCGGAGTGAGCCATGATCTGGTGTCATAGGGTATTCAAAAAAAACCCGACAGATTTCGCGAGTACGCATTGGAAACTGCACAGATTTTCATACGAGAATATCCATGGTTTTACATGCCCTGCTCAGTACACAAGATGTTGATTCATGGAGCCGATATTATAGAAAGTGTACCACTTCCGATTTCCGAACTTTCGGCTTAAACATACTCGCAAAAATTTGCGGTTAAATACTATTGAGGATCTCATGAACTCTTTATTAGTTTCTTCGGATCCATTTATATCAAGTTTGAGCAAAAGTACACAAAATAACTCCTGCAAAGCATTTTTGCTTGACAGAGAGGCCCAAAATCTTTAATTGTATTATCCTGAAGAAACAGAAGAATCCGATTCGGACTTGGAGAACTCACTTCAAGTACTTTTTCGAACCTTCTTTCTATAAAACTGACGGAGATAGGACGTTTTTTCTAAATTGTGGGGGAGGGAAGGGGCGTGAAAAAAATTGAAAATAAACTTGATCTGCCTGCAAGTATAAGAAGCATATGTCCTATACATGTCAAACCTCTATCTCTTACCATCTCTGAGCTCTGTTTGTTCTTACGGACGGACGGACATGGCTATATCGACTCGGCTGTTGATGCTGATCAAGAATATATATTAGGGGGGTCGATTTTTTTTCGCACAAAGCGTATAGCAAAATCGAAAAATACGGACAATTCTAAGAAACTTTCTTCAAGAAACCATGGCTATAAAATGAATTCTTAGCCCGCGCAAATCCACTTCAAATATTTGAATGAATTTTGAAAAGAATCTAGTAAGAAAGTCCGTCAAGCTCGTCACTTATAGACTCTATGCCCCACAAAATTTGCATATATCTGATCAATTTAATGTAGAAGCCATACAAAAAGGCCAAAAGCCATAGAATGTCGAATGTGGTGCCCATCGTTTTGCAACTGTTACTGCCGAGCATTAAAATTTGTTTTCCTTATAACTCGACCATCGTTCATCAGATCTTCATGATTCCTTCGGCGGATCGATACATTAAGCTGATTACTAAATGTGCGAAAATGTACGGAACATCTATCTACAAAACCGTGGAAAATATGACGTTTCTTTTTCAAATCTATCTCTTACCATCTTTGAGGTCTGCAAATTGTTGTACAAATGCTTTAACATAACGATCAATTCCAAAGTCAAAACATACTCCACAAGCAAAATACATATCGCTTAACGTTATGTGTTAAAATTGCCATGATATCGTCTCTAATCCGTGCGATTGCGCGTCGGGAAAAATTTGTAAGAAGCTGGACACAACGCTCAGTTCCTTGGATATGACATGGAATCCCTGAATCAGGAAGCAGCGGATATTTAGACTCAAACAATTCCATATCTTCAGACAGAACACTATTATCATTTAAGTCAACCATGTCGAAGTAGTCTGAGCAATCAAAATTTAACGCTCGCTTTTTTTATACGTCCTAAGTTTGGTTGGATTAGAAACTTTATCTCTATAATGCCATATCAGTTCATTTGCACAGCCTTCAATGTTTTCATTTTTATGGAGTTTGTGCCACATCCACTAAGAACTTTAATAGAGATTCTCACAAAATGGATTACTTTGAGTAATGACAGTATGTTTGGACTTTGGAATTTATGATCGCGATGATAACAGATGTAACTCGCATGTTATATTTCAAGCTTTTTTTGCAGATCTCATAGATGGTAAGAGATAGAGGTTCCATTTGTATGGGACATATACTTCTTATAGCTTGGGTCTGTACCGGGACGGGACGGGATCAAATTTCTTTCCCGCGCCCATCTCTAGTTTGTTCAACCGTTGTGTAAGGATTTAGCGGACTAATTTTTGAAAAGCGGACACAGGGGCTTACGCAGTAGGTGAATGTTAAAGCTATTGCAGAAGTCTAAGTCACTTGCGACTCAATTTGTAATATTTCTAAAAGTTTTTTGTACTTTCGATTTATTTGCATCCACACAATATTTTGTAATTTTTAAAATTTGAAGTAACCAGTTTAACACAGCTTCAGCTCAAGCTTATACAAGACCATTCTTATAATCCATCCGTCCATTGCCAGCTCATCGGATTGAGCGGTCTCAGAGAACCCCTAACTAATAGTTTATGCATAAATTAATAATATCGTTGAACATCTACAACTAAATATTAGTTAGTATCTACAATTTTAGACTAAGTCATGATCTCAGGCGAGGATCGGTGCACTGCAGCCGTTGTTCAAGCGGTATTCTGCATACACAAGTCCCGTGTTATGCCAATGGTAGAAGGCGGCTACAATAATCAGATGCCACCAGTTATGGGAGTGGCCCACAAAATCCACCTTGCCAGTGAACCAGCGCTCGGGAATTTTGGCTGCATAAAAGACAAAGGCAACGAGGCAGAGCAGGTACATGACCACAATACGAGGCACCATCAGCTGAAAAATGAATGAAACTGTTTAAGTATATTTCCCAAAGATTCGTAGGGAGACTTAGACTTACCCTGACTAGCTCGTTCTCCAGACCACCCATTACAAATGTCCAGTGGCCCAGTGGAATAACACCATAGGCAGACCAAAGCAACAGCACAGACACTTTGGCATTCATGGACACATTCAGTTTTGGTATCTGCACGGCAATGGCCAGCCCAAACATACCCAACGCAATGGTCGAGTAGAGTGTTCGAAGGAAAGTGTGACACCAAAAGGCATAGTACATGCCACTGATATAGATGGCCACCAGCGAGAGGGAAATGCCCAGAAAGTCCACAGATAAAAACAGCTCATAGTGCTCCTCCGATCTGCAGGAGAATATGTGATAGATGGCCGACATCAGCATGCAGAGACAGAAGCAGACTAGCAGACACACCACCAGGATTTGATCGCTCAAGGCGGCGTGTGTGCGCAGAAATTGAAAATCAAATATGGTCAAGCCGATGAATAGAATGCAACCAGCCAAATGACTCCAGATATTGATCTGTTAAGTAGGACAGACAATAAGATTAAAGTATCTAAGGTGTCACATCCACTTACCGTCTCATTGGTCCACCAGAAAATGCTCTGCAGGCACAGCTTATTGGAAAGGAATGTACGATAGCCACGTCGTATATACGGATTGAACTTTAGATGGCTGGGGGCCTGTTTGAGATAGAAAGTTAATTAATTTAAATAAAGGCACTTAAAAACAAGCAAAAAAGTCGTTCAAGACCGACTGTTATACACCCTGCATTACCAAACATTCAATACATGAGAAAACTTTAAAGTGTGGCGCCATACGCGCTGTGTAAAGTGCTGCCCATCGTTGTTGTTTTATTGTAACTAGCGTAAAGTTCATCTGATTTGTTTCGTTTAAAATATAAGGCCTTGTATATCACATATCCGAGCAGTCTACCTACATTACCAAGGGAGATATACGGTATTTTCATTCAGAGCTTGGGATCTTTAGCTCTGAGACCTGTTTCAAATGGCTATCGACACTGATCAAGAATAGGTTTGGTACAGGGTATATAAATACCAAACGCCTTAAAATGCACAATTGAACCAATTACACAAAACTAATTTATTTCTATTAGCAAGATAAAAAAATCTCAAAACAAAATACGTAAATACTCGTAATTCATTAAAACCATTCGTAACAAGATCGGCCAATCGGTTAATAAATAGCTTGCAATGAGCATATATGAATCTATTTATCACTCTTTCATAAGACAAAACGAAGAGTAAGACACGTGTGGCGTAAGCACTCAGAGAAAGAATAGAGAACTTTATAAATGCCATCAACAATTCTCTATGTCAAAAGTACGATCGGAGTGAAAACTCCTGATCCAAGTTCAAACTTCTTGACCAGTGTGAATTTTGTAAGTCTGAATTCTTGTTCCGAAGTTATTTAACGCCATACTCTTCACCTTTGCTAGCTCTCTCCATTCAGCTACTTAAATTTACACTGCTTGCCCATAAACAAACAATCTTAAACGATTTTAGCTCGACTTCTGAGTTTACGTTGACCACCATATTACCCAAGGACTATTGGACTTTCAGGGCTTTAAGTTGGCCATTTGTCTCTTGCTAATAATATTCCAAATATTCTGCTTAAAAACCGACACCGTTTTGCATAAATGGGAACCAATTTTCAATGCACTATATCCATTCGGAAATAGGTGCCTCCAAGAACGCATTTTGAATGCATTTTTCTAAAAACTTTTAAAAAAACCAGCCGCTTGAACCATTGATTCATTTTTAGCAACTTATCCTTCTAAATTTAATTATTGAACTTTGGTAACACATGGCGAGTACACTCCGAGTCGCGAGAATTGTACAAGTGCATATTATCCGCCAAATTTCCAATTAATTTGACTAAGGGCAGTTTTGGTTTTGTAGAATGTTTGGGCTTAATCAACAGATTCCAGCCTAGTACACAAAAAAAATTCGACATAACCGGGCTTAAGTCAATTCCAAACGATGTCAGTAGCCGGATTTTCTTAAACCAAGTACGAGAGTACTAACTTGAGGATCCCGAAATTCTTGTCTTGATCCCGACTTTAGCACGGAAGAGCTTGATCTTAGCTTGATATAGGCTTATTTTAACAACACCTTGGATTGATTCGAGCTCGGCTTAAAACATCCGATCCAAGAAGGGTTGCTTAAAAAACGAACCGAGATGGCCTACGCAGAGAAAAATATAATATTAAAAAAAATTTCTTTGGACGGTTTGGGTATCCATTTGGAACCGATATTTTTTAATATACATTTTTGGATATTAAGATATCCATTTAATGTTAAATGGATCTTCGATTTTCATCCAAAGGAGCTGAAAATCATCCAAAGGATATGAAAAATGGATATTTTAATATAAAAAAAAAAGAAATTTAAACAAGAAAACAAGTCGGTCAAGCCCGACTATAATATACTCTGTACCTGTGAAGTGCTGCCCCTCACCGTTGCGACCGGTACACTATGGTCCCAAATCACAAAAAGCTGGCCAAAAGTCGAAAAAAAAATTTTTTTTTTTGGGGCGTTTAATTGTTGGAATGGTTGAAGTGGTACAACTAGTTTATATTTGACCGTTAATAAAGGGAAAGTGGTTTACCTGGCTCAGGTATGAGCTCCATTCGTGAGCGTCGATCGTGCTTCATCGTTTACTCGTCACGCAACAAAAAATCACATCGTTCAGAAGCGTATAGAATCGCAAAAAGTTTTCCGATTTGGATTATACAAAATGGATTCTATTTCAGAAAATACGTGGAATTTGAATGTATAGCTCAAAACTATTATTAACAATGAATGAGACAAAGAGTTATTCATAAAAGTAGAGGTTTTTTCTTAGACACATTCTGAAAAGTCGTGTTTCAAAAAGCAATAAGTCAAAACTCCTATCAGATCCCGCTCTTAAACAAAATAGAAATTGTTGTTTAGACGCTTCTTCAAAACATATCCAAAAATTAACTGCATCTAGCTGCGACTTCAGTCTCGGTGTGAGGTATCACAAAATCCACAAAAGTGGGTGTTGGGTGTAGCTAACTGGTATTGCCGAACAGAAGCAGGTTGGTGCTGTTGTTGTTGTTGCCACTTCGTTACGGCAGACTGGGAGATTGGCCCATCGGGGTCTGGCCACGATGGTTTGGAATAAAAAACCACCGGTTAAAAACTTTCACCCTTCGAACCACTTCCAATACGTAATCAGAGACCCCAAAAACCCCCGCGTACAAACTTTCAGACAAATAAAATACGTTTTTCGACTTTTGGCCAGCTTTTTGGGATTTGGGACCACTGTGCGGTGCTGCTTTTCCTTATAACTCGACTATCGGTTATCCGTTCTTTACCATTCGCTTTGGTCGCGGATTACGCGTGTACTGAACTCCAACAGACGTGTAGAAATATTTGGAAATAAAACCGAAATTCAATTTTGTGTTTTCATTCTTGACCTCGAGCCGGAAAAACATCAACATTCTAATCCTAATGACTAAATACGAGGTGTGTTCAAAGGAAAAGGTGAATTTTGAATTTTTGCGGGCTGTGTACATTCGATTATCAATATTTTTTTTTTGTTATATTGTCCGAATATACATATGTTTATCATATGTTTGCATTAGCAGCCAATTTTGATTAGTAGTTTGTTTTTGGCAACTGAAAAGGTTAGTCACGTTTTTGCGTGCTCTTCGATCTTTGACTAAATTTTGAGCAAAAGCTAAGTTGCATTAGTATCGCTCAGGAGTTGTTGAATGACGTCCACGTCGATCCGGGTTTGCTTAAACGGGACATAGCTGGTGACGAAACGTGGGTATATGATTATGACATCGAAACCCAATGGAAGCGGCCAGATGAGCCAAGACCGAAAATAGCACGCCAAGTTCGATCAAATGTGAAGGTTTAGCTCACTGTTTTCTTTGATTACAATGGTGTGGTGCATCAAGAGTTCCTGCCAAGAGGTCGTTCAGATAATAAGGAATACTACAAGGAAGTTATGCAACGTTTGCGTGAAGTAATATGGCTCAAACGATCGGAATTGTGGAAAAACAAACCGTGGATTCTGCATCACCATAATGCACCAGCTCTAACATCAATGCTTGTTCGTGATTTTTTGGCCAAAAAGAAATTGAAAATATACTTGATCTGCCTGCAAGCATAAGAAGTTTTTGTCCCATACATTTCAAACCTCTATCTCTAATCATCTCTGAGATCTGTGCGTTCATACGGACAGACGGCCTAGAATATATACTTTATAGGGTCAAAGATGCTTCCTTCTGCTTGTTACATACTTTTGCACAAACTTATTATACTCTGTGTACCTGTGGTACAGAGTATAAAAATATCTATTCTAAATGAATACGTATTTAGATGTAGCTACATAGATGTTACCCGAAATCAGCTTCCCACATGAACACCATCTGACTTTTTTGATTTTCTCATTAGCAAGTTCTAGCCGGATCTAGGTCACTAGTTGATATCAAATCCAAATCAGAAGCTTCCTCTTTATGCCAGCATTGCTATGACTGTTAGTGAATTTCATGACACCAAAAATCAAACGCTAATTTAGACTCTCTGTAATGGTGAGAAACATTTTCTAGACATCGATTTCTTTGCGTTCTTTTTCTTTGATATTGGAATACCTTACTTACTTCAATCTCGGTTATGGATCATGTGATTTTCACTTAATAATCCGAGCTTGAAATATAAATTTTCGGTTTGATACACGATATTCAGTATTGTTTCATGTCTTTCGTACTTGTATCAAGCTCGAGCAAGTACGACTCGTACTTGAAATTGCAAACCGAAGTCCGAGATTAAATCAATTGCTTCGAGCAAAATTTTAACTCGTCATTTGGTTTTTTCTGTGTACTATTTTTTTATACCCTAGAGAGGGTACTAGGTACTGGTACTGGAAGCATCTCCGACCACATCCGTCTGTTTCTATGCTCTCTCCTCCGTCAGTTGTAAAGCTATCTTCACCAAACTTTGCACGAAGTCTTTTAGTACAAATACGCTGCTCATTTGTCGGAACCGGCCGGATGGGATGATTATAACATATAGCTGTTATAAGACCGATCAATCGAAAAACTTGTTAAGTAAGAAAAACTTTTTCTTTTCAATGGAAACGCCTTCAAACTTCTTAGATCTTAGTTTGCAATACTTTCCCATGATTCCACCAAGTTTAATCGCAATCGGACATCTATATAGTATAGCTCCAATAGAAAAGTAAGGTCCGAAAAGTAGTTATATTTAGAAAGGCAAACTGCAAGGGTATACAAACTTCAGCAGAGCCGAAGCTAACTTAATTAAAAATTAACCACTTCATCAAAAACTATTTTCTAAATTTAAATTGGAATATAATACTTCATTTTTAAACAAGGCTAAACAATCTTGAAATTTTGAAGAAGAATTGAAGATTCGTACACGTCGTAAAGCTTAAGATTAGTTCAAGCACTGGTTTGAAAAAGCATCGAGGCCTCGGTTTTAGTTTGAACTATAGGTAAAACTCATTAGATCATTAAAAAGATTTCGTCGCAATTGATGTCGGTGGTATCAAACTTGGTGGAATTATGAAAAAGCATTGAAAAGTAGTAAATACGAAGTTAGGTTATGTTTACAACCGATACGTAAGGGTCGGAGATGCCTCCTTTTAAAAATATCTGGACAATTTCAATATTCTCTCTGAATCTGTAATAGCGCAAAATGTTTGCTCTTATATAAGAGTTGGTGAACTTTTCAGTCTACTCAAAGCTTTGCTCTCACTCTTTTCAGCAGTTTAAATGAATTCAAGTAAAGAGGAAATGTTGGAAACTGACAGCCTTCGCAATAGTTAGTATTAGCTGAGAGGTAGCACCGTAAGTTTTATTATTTTTTAGGGAACATGTTAGTTATATTCAAGTGACCCAAAGTGTGGGAGCGTGCAAACAAATTTGGCGTAGCTTCTTTCATTTGCTACGTGATTTTTGTCTTCTTTTTTGGTTGCTTTGCATTGTTAATAATAAAATTGACCTTGATTTAGTTGGCGTCTGTTGCTTGTCTTGTTGTGTCTATTTGTATTATTTAGCAATTGTTGCCAAGTCGCGCGCCAAATTTCGCATTTTTCGGCGTTTTAGGTTTTTACAACTCGCACTTGCAAATTTTTTGAACACACACACACCCTAATAATAACAATAAGCCCCCAAAAATATGGACGGCATGTAAATTGAATGGCAAAGAGGTTGCCTGGTCTTTGGCTTTTCAATGGTTTGTCCCTGGCTGCGCGTTTTGTCAGTGCGCCAGTAACAATTTGCGATCAATTAAAATTCAAAGTACATGCGAGCAAATTGATGATGAATTGACCGCCTCTGACCCACCACCGCAAAGCTCGTCGACAGTACTCACATCATCAAAGTTGCACAGCCACTTGAATTTGGACAACTTGTCATCATAGCTCGGACCATGCCCCAGAACGTTGGGCTCTTCATTGGCCGGAAACTGATGCGCTGCGTCCGTGACTATCTCCGAAGTGGAAGTGACCGGTTGACCATCATGCTACAAAACAGAGAGAAGAACAAAAGTTAATATCAATTAGCCAATGTTATCATAATCGTATTGGTTCAAAAGGTTAGAAACTAATTTGAATTGAGGACGATCTTCTTCCGTTTGATGCTGAGGAAAAAAAATCACAGTTTATTCTTAGCCAACTAAAATTGCAGTCTAAATTTGATTCATTTGCAAATTTAAATATCATACATGCGCCGGTTTTGCAGCTGTTGTTGTTTTTATTGTCTGTAAACAACAACAAATGGCCAAGATATGAGTTAATAATTATTGCAAAATTGCATTAAATCGTCAAAGCCAAACATTCACAATAACAAGGGGGCTTGACTATAATTTGTTTATGCAGCTTCAACTTTTTAATGTGCAAGTGGAAACGCATGTGTGGGAGCTGTAAATAAGCGATTAAGTTTGATGACGTTTTGTTTACAATTTGTGCAATGTTTTTCCTAATGCCATAGAAAGCGCTTGGCGCACTTGTTTGTAAGCCAAAGCTGGACGAGCCCATAAACTGATTGGGTGTATACCCAATCAAAAATGTTAGCACATATACGATCGTATGTCAGGGGCTTAAGAGCGTTGGGCACGCAATGGCCCATTGCACCCTCGACGACCAGTTTGTGTTAAGGCGTATAAAGTGCTGCCCATCGCCGTTGCGGCCGGTGCTGCACAGCATAATTTTTGTTTTCCTTATAACTCGACTATCGTTCATCCGATCTTTACCAATTCACAGTGGTCGGAATTGCCGTTTTTTTTTGCCAAAAAGTCCAAAAATAAATATTCAGCACTGCAATTTGGCACTTATATTTTACCGGAAAAATGTAAATTTCGAATAAAATTATGACTCGATTGGACCACACCTTCACCTACCTGACATAAAAATCCACCAACCTTCCAAAAGAATTTATTTTTTATAAAGAGCTTAAAATATAAATTAAGAAAATAGAAAATTATTTTTTTATATCAAAGCTAAACAATCTCATTTTCAATTTATTGCTGCTTGAAAAGGCACTGACCCGACGATCCATCAAATCCATAGCTCGCACAAAGTGTGACAAATTTTGGAAAATTTCACAAATCAAGTGGATTAACCAATTCTGAAGTGATACCTCGGCAACGGATTGTTTTAACATAATCTCTAATGGTCTACAAAGTAATGTGGCCTGTAGTGTTTCTCTTAGCTGGGGTATAAATCGCAATTTTTCTGAATTCAAATTGCTCAAATGCTGTTATACTGTCTTTTGGTAAGACAATTCTTCAGCAGAAAGGCTAAGGTTTCATCTTCAGTTAAAGGATTCGGTGTTTTAAGTCCTCGAGTAATCGTTATCTCAGATTTATCTGGCGTTTTTACTGTTTGCTGCAAAATTAACGAAAAATCCTTATCCCTAGTCTTTTTGCAGAAACTGATGCTGCGCTTAGAACTGCGGAGGCAACGTTCTCTTCTCACAAATCGGTTACAATTTCCCTCTTCGATTTTCCATATGTCAAACAAAGCCGACCAAGTTTATTTTCAGTGTTATTCTTCTGAGCCATATCTTTATTAATTATAATTTAATTATAAATATCCTTTAATAGATATTGTTTATGTTTTTTTTTTAAATCAACTCATGTGTCTTGCATTTTTCAATTCCTTTCTGGGCAAAATTTTTAAATTCATGTACTTCCAATCTTATTTCGGCTGTAACTTTTTAGAAGGTAGACGTTTTTTCTATGCCTAGTCCAGCTTGTTTCTTTTCAAAACGTCAAGCATTTCTCTGCAACTATTCAATTTATCTTGAAATGGCGCACATATGCGCAAAAACTGTTAAAACCATCTCATTGTGCACTTGTTGAAGATTAATTTGACACTTACAACTGCTGTGGATTGGACTGGATTCACTAGTTTTGCTACACAAAACACAAACACTTTTAGGTTAGGTCGTACTAAAAAGACACCACAACAACAACACTAAAAACAACTACAAGACAAAAGCAAACCCACAGTTTTTTTAGAATCTGTTTCCAGATACCTTTATCTTTGTTTTTCATGGTTGACACAAGCTGTACATTAAAAATTGTGAAAATGACACAGCTTTTAACACAACCAATTATTTCGAGTAAAATCACCATATGGCAGGCTTTAGGTAGACAGGTGAATCAGCCACAGGGATGCCCCAAAAAAATATTTTGGGTTGTTTTAATCCTAGCTGATGTATTTAAAATAAAGAAAAACAACAATCATGTGAAAAAGAAATATTTTATTTATGGACTTTATGGCAAAAAAACGGTCTTTTCCGACCAATGTGCAATCCTTTGGCGAATCGATAAATAATCCTGGTTACTAAATATATCCATAATGTGAGAAACTTCTATTTTTAAAACTACGGGAGATATGAAATTCTTTTTCCAATTTGCGGGGGCGGAGGGGGCGTGGCCAAAATTCAAAATAAACTTGATCTGCCAGCAAGTATAAGAAGTTTTTGTGACATACATGTGGAACCTCTATCTCTTACCATCTCTGAGATCTGTTTGTTCATACGGACAGACGGACATTCAGTTTTATGGATAGAAAGTTCGAACCTTCTGGACATATTTTGAAATCAAGACTATTTTTCGATCCGCCAAAGGAATGGTTGTCGAGTTATAAGGAAAACAAACAATTATGGGCAGCACTTCACAGGTACAGAGCAAGTTATAGTCGGGCTTGACCGACTTCCTTTCTTGTTTTTAATAATTATGTGGTTCTTGAGGTGAATTGCATATTGGGTTATTCAATTTACATAAGATTGTAAGTAAAAGTGTCAGGGAAGAAACACATAAAAAACAATTTTTTATCTTTTTTAGACAGGGAAAATTAAGTACCGGTTAGTACCGGCCTAAGATTGACATTTCTTATTACTTTGCACCTTTACGAAAGCCACTAATCAAATTTCGTTGTACTCTGCTGAACAAAATTTTTTATTTTTAGTGTTCTTATTAATTAATAGTTATTCACTTTGTATAGGAGCTACATCTAAAAATTGACCAATGTTAATTAAACTCGGCTAGAGTTTTAGGCTTCACATATGACTAGCATGTAACAAAAATTGTCTAAATTGGACTAGTTTTAGGAGTACCCCATATTGAATTTTTTTGTGATAAATTGTACGAAATCCCCGCTCTTCTCTTTCTTGGGTTGCTCATCGATCTTCTAAATTAATGCCAGGAATGAAATTGGAGCCCCTTTTGATTCCCTTTTTTTTTTTCGATTTTACCACCTTCCACCCTCCATAAGGAGGAGGAAGGAGGAGCCTCTCCGATCCGAAAAATATTTCCAGAAATGAAATCGGAGCACCCGAAAACCTATGAAACGATACCACTTTTGATTTTTTTTAGATTTTACCTTCTTCCCCCCTTCAAAAGTCGATACCCCATTCGATTTTTTGTTTAATTTTACCCCCTCCCCCTCCATAAGTCGGACCCCTCCCCACTGATTGCAAAAATATTGCCAGAAAAGAAATCAGAGCACCAAAAGCCAAGCCAAAAACAACGACGTTATTTATTTCTGCCGGTCACTTTTACATTCCGTCCCAGTGTAATCCAGTGTATAAATATGTATTTATATGAAAATGTATTCAAATGAAGTTGGTTTGTTCTTAGGGATAACTTATTTAAGTCTAGGCTACAAATTTGCTTTGCTTCGCTTGGTTGAGGGGAAAACTGGCAGTCTTGTTCACAATTCCACTTCCGCAAATGTACCGGTTTTAAATCACTAAATTATTGTGGAAGTGGAATTGAGAATAAAGCTGATTATGTTTATTTAACATTTTTGTAGTTTTGAGTGTTAAATTAAGATTTTTCTAATTTGCAAGATGGGAATGATATGTGGTCAATGTCAAGAGCTAATTTTCGCTCAAGACCTTAATACGAAATTCCAAATATTTAGCTTACGAGATAAAAAGTTGGTGGATGGGTGGACCCAGGCCTCATTCAAATGATTATTACAGTTTACCATCTGCCATCTATCGAATATTCAATTAGATGGAAAAATATAGGGATTATTTGAACTATTCGATCTATACCTTCTGTTTACCTTATTTCAAATTAATCTAAACTCATTATAATTTATAATTATTATAATTAAACAAATTTCGCGATGATTTGGACCCTTTTATCTACACCTCAAGTTTACTCTTCTTCATGATAATCCAAACTCGTACAATATTCTCGATTTTTTAAGCAGTTTGTTCTACAGATCAGGTCGTATAAAAGATTTGCAATATTTGAAAGTACTTTTTTGGTCTTAAAAGTTAAGACTTTCAAATCAAAGTGTCAAATATCCTCTGATTGATCTCGGATCACATTATTCACAGTTAAATAAGAACAGTATTTTCACTTGTCTAGAACTTATAGGAGATGGGTGGAAAATACCTCAGTTTACTATGAGTTGATTGTCAGAAAACTCATTGGAGAACTCAGATAGCCGACTTTTCATGCAGCTTTTTTGTGCTTCTAAGATTGTCTATTACACTTGTCTGATATCTCAAACGGGAAACTTTTATAAGTTATCAGACAAGTGAATTTACAGCTTAAGTAAATTCCTTGCGCTTCAAACTCCCCGGGCTTTCATTTCAATTTGCAAAAAAAAAACTTCCGGTCTCTGATCAATAAAGAATACATTTTAAATTCAAAATTTTTAAAAATTAAGTCCAGATATTTACTTTTAATTAAATAAATACGTAACGTATATTGCAGGTTGCATTGTGTTAGCTTCCGATTTCGATCAAAGGTAGCGAAAATGTTCCGGTTTGTAAAACTTGATTAATTTATTCGATCTTAATCTTCGAATTTCCATATACGATTTTTTCCGTTTAAGTCCTGTTCTCAGATGACATAAATATTCTTCATACTTCTTATATAAGTGATCATATTTTATTCAAGTAAAGTGTTGTGCCCAATATAATTTTAGGTTCATCTGCCAATTGTTTGATCCAAGCTAATCGGAGATGTCCTGAAAATCTCTAGAGATTTTCGGTTAAGATTTTGATTTTTGTGTCAAGCTGTCTATGAAGTGTGTTGAATTCACTTACAAATGCGTTTACAATTTGTACCAAGTCACTGAAATGTTTACTACGAGTGTCGGAATTTCAATATTTTTGCTTGAGTGTAAACTGTTTTCCGTGTTATTCCAGGCCAGGCCTAGACGATCGGAACGTTTCACAAAGTGCTTAATCAAATATTTTCACAACCAAATCGAGATAACTGTCTGGATTTTGAGTTAATTGATAGTAAATAGAATTAAATGGCATGCAGGAGGTGCCATAAATAAGCCATTGACGTAGTTAACCCAAAGTGCAAAGCCTCTTACATCTTTTTGTTTAGTGTTGCGCGCGTTGCGCCTCAGCTCAGTGGTAGTTGTTGTTGTGGTGGTTACAATTGTGGTTTCCATTTTGAAAATTTTGCAATAACTGCTTTTTGATTTCAGTTCAATGTCAAATTAGCTTGATTGATGTTCACTTTTGGTTCACACGTTGCACGCACATTTAAGTATTTCGAAAACGTTTTCTTAAAACTTGGCCGAGTTTTCTCCTTTAAAATTGCTATCAACCGTTGCGGTTGCAATCTCCCCCGCAACTAAAACTTGACCAGATCCAATGGGGCTCGAAGATACACCAATAAGCTTTTAACGAAAGCTCACCGCTACAGCAGCCAAAGAGAGGCGATTGCGAGAGTCCCAAGCTTGGGCAATGCTTTTTGAGCGACAGTTATGCCAAAATTATGCGAAATTTTATTTCAGGTGGGCATTTTGGTGTCTTTGGCTTCTTGTGCAAACGTCCAGTTTTGACCAAACCATAATGAGCTGGAACCCCCGTTATATAAGCGCCAAACTCTGTTTGCACATTGGATGAATACATTGAGAACAGCTTGTAAAAAAAACAACAATTGCATAAGAGACTGAAAGCTTCGGCTTTTCTCTTGCTTTCGCAGTTATGTACTGTGTGTTTACACGATTACAAAAGACGGATGCATGATTTGTTTTTAGCACTGTCAAAAATTAAAAACAAAAAAAAATGAAACCAGTTTCAGTTTCGGTTTTCGTTGAACTTCAGGAATTCCGTGTGAGTGGAGGGCACTTTCGCAATGGACCCTCAAGGCGGAATGTAAATAAACACATAATATCATCTATCGTTCCACTTGACCTTGACTCCATTCGATGGAGCTATGCAGTAAATTCCCCATTATGGAGAAAATCGCAACGTCGAGCATTTTGTGTGTGTGGAAGGTTAACTTATCTTTTCGTTTTGCTATTTATTTGGCATGGGTATTGTTAACGCTTATTGACACTTGGACGTAAATAAGAACGCACGTGTGGCTTAGAAACTGTTCAGGAGCGGACTTAGCTTATAACCGTTAGAGAATACACTGCTACAAAACGTGGCCGATGTACTTATTAAGTATACTAAGAAAAAAGAAACATCTACTAGACTAAGACTGGATTTACACGATGAAGCAAATTGCATGAAGTTTTTCAAAAAGCTCTTGCTTGTGGGAAAGAGGCGTAGAGGGACAAGCGACACCACTATACCTCTCTCTCTTCTAAAAACGAAAGCTTTTTCAAAAACTTCATGATGTTTGCATCACCGTGTAAAACCCGTCTTAGACTGGATTTACACGGTGAAGGAAACTTTATGAAGTTCTTGAAAAAGCTCTAGTACTGGATTTACACTGTGAAGCAAGCTTCATGAAGTTTTTGAAAAAGCTTTCGTTTGAATGAAAGAGGTGAAGTGGTGTCGCTTGCCCCTCTACACCTCTTTCCTACAAGCAAGAGCTTTTCCAAGAACTTCATGAAGTTTCCTAAGCGGACTGGACACCACTATACCTCTTTCCGACCGATCCAGCCAGTTCCGACAAATGTGCGGCGTATTTGTACTAAAAGACTTCATGCAAAGTTTCATTAAGATAGCTTTCAAAAATAACGTCTTACACGAGTTTTACACGGTGATGCAAACTTCATGAAGTTTTTGAAAAAGCTTTCGTTTGTAGAAAAGGAGGTTACTGGTGTCGCTACCGCTTTAGGGGTCCATTTTAAAAAATTTTCGTGAAGATTACTTCACCGTGTGAGTCCGGTCTTAGAGGGGCAAGCAAGTCTTATACTGGATTTACACGGTGAAGCAAACTTCATGAAGTTTTTGGAAAAGCTTACTTTTGTCAGAGACAGGTCAAGAACTTAATGAAGTTTGCTTCATCGTGTAAGTCCAGTCTTAGAAGGGTGACTTAGAAGGTTCGAAGGCTCAAATTATTTCAATGATTTGTTTATTTTTTAAAACACTTTAATGAGCATTCATAAATATTTACCTTTATGTTGTTTCTCGCTTCTTGCTTTTGGGAATGATTCAATAAACTTCGAGAATCTCAAAACATAGACCCTCAATTATTCCAATTTTAACAATTATTCTTTATCTTTATCTAGAATTTCGAGACTCTCTCGCACAGTTTCGATCAGATAACAAAAAAATCTCTTGGTAGTAGTTCAGATTTTCATACCCTTGCAGAGGGTATATATAATTGTCCGGATGTTTGTAACGCATAAAAGGAAGCATATCCGGACACATAAAGTATATCTATTCCTGATCAGCGTGACGAGCTGAGTTGATATAGCCATGTCCTTCTGTACATTAGTGCGTCCGTCCGTCTGTTTAAATGCTGTATCCTTCGTTATTTTTGAAAGCTATCTAAATGAAACTTTCCACGAAGTCTTTTAGTACAAATTCGCTGCACATTTGTCGGAACTGGCTGGATCGGATAACTATAGCATAAAGGGCATATAGGAGTGATCGACCCAAAAACTAGTTTTAGAGAGAATTTTTGTTTAATGGAAACGTCTTTAAACGTCGTATTTATTTGTTTTCTATGCTTTTTAACAACTTCACTAAGTTTGGTCGAAGTATATATTTAGTATAGCAGAAAAGTAAGGTC
The DNA here is from genome assembly GCA_018904265.1 of Lordiphosa collinella. NCBI lineage: Eukaryota > Metazoa > Arthropoda > Insecta > Diptera > Drosophilidae > Lordiphosa > Lordiphosa collinella. The sequence goes on from JAEIFV010000024.1 coordinate 569,558, forward strand.
TGAGAAGAAGTCTTAATTAGAAAAAAATTTTACATTTCAATGGAAATGCTATTTTTTTTTATTTTGTATGCTTTCACACAATTCTACAAAGTTTTGTCAAAACTGAATGACTATAACATATAGCTCCCATAGGAACGATCGGTCAAAAAACTAGTTCTAGAGAGAAAAACTTTTTTGTTTTTAATGAAAACGTCCTTATCATTGGCATACACTTATTTTATATACTTTTACATAATTCTACAAAAATTGGTAGAAATCGGATGACTAAAGCATATAGCTCCCATAGGAACGATCGGTCGAAAAACTAGTTTTAGTGAGAAAAATTTTTTTGTTTTTAATGAAAACGTCCTTTTTATTGTCATACACTTAATTTATATACTTTGGACACATTCCTACAAAGTTTTATCAAAATCGGATGACTATAGCATATAGCTGCAGTATGAATGATCGGTCGAAAAAGAAGTTCTAGTGAGAAAAACTTTTTGTTTTAAATGGGATCGCCTCCAAATTTAGCAATTAACAGTGTATTATGCTTTTCCATTATTTCACCAAGTTTAATCGAAATCAGACATCTTTATAGTATAGATCCAATAGTAATGTCCAAAAAGTAGTCTTAGAAAGACTTTTTTGTTTTCAATGGAAGCTGCAAGGGTATACAAAACTTCGGCCGAGCCGAAGTTAACTTTCCCCTATTTTTTAGGTATTAGTTTTGTTGAACCGAACCAAAATATTGGTTCATAATCGGCTTGCAATCCTGATTAAAGCAGCTTTTATCGCTGATAGTTAGGTTAAATTTCAGTGACCACTGCTCCCCTCAAGTATTAATCCGCTCCTGTGCGGAACTTGGCAAAGAATAGACTATACAACACTTGCCCACTATCAGTCCAGCGCATTGCGCCGCTTCACTTACCCACTTATCAGCTGCAGCATCCTTTGGCACATTGCGACTATAGCATGTTGCTGCAGTTAGCTCCACCTCAGCCAAGAGGCTCTCATGTGGACGTGGACTCATTTCTAGACGACACGTGCGTTAGGTTAGCCTGGCAAAATTTGGTAGAATTTTTGTGAATTAGAAATCGAATATCCAGTGCAAATGTTTAGTTTACGATTCGAGTTTCAATTGTCGGGTGCTGCCCAACAGACGTCAATGTGTGGTTTAGTTCGCGGAACAGTGTGAAAATCAAGGCGAGCTTCTAAGCAAGAGACTGCTGGAGTCTGCTGGAGCAACAAAGAAAGCGTTCCCAAGAGTCAACCTCTCTCTCTCTCTCTCTCTCTTCTGCTGACATCCTCAACCCCAGCAACTTGGTTCATTATCACTTGAACCGCAGTTTAATAAGCCTTTCTTTTTAATGTTATGACAACTTGTGTTATTGAATTCAAATCGGTTGTTGGTGCACAATGTGCACTGCACATATCTTTATATTTGCAAGTGTTTAATTTTAAACCCACAAATTCTTTCTCAATATTGTTTGCATAATCAACCAAAATATGTAAAAATATCTTTCTCATCTCGAAGCACGTGAGAGCTTAATTAAAATTTGTAAATTAACAGTAAACAAAAAAAAATGTTTGTTAGCCATTGAATATGGTTAGCCTCAATTGATTTTGATTTACTTTTGTTAACCGTGGCCCCGACAAATTTCACTTGGCACGAACTCCCTCCCGCGAACCTAACGCTGCGCCGTTGAAACATCAACTGAAACCGCAGAGAGAATAGCAGCAGATCGTTAGCCAATGGTGCCAAAACAAGAAACGTGACAAGAGAAAAAGCTTCACGAAAGTTCGCTTCTGCTGCTTGGCAACGATGAAAGCGCACAACCACATTCACAATTCGCTGTCCATTGATTGAGTCTGTGAATGTGAATTGATTAAATGTTCATTTAGCATACTGATGCCATAGCGTAGCAGTTTAACATTTCTCTCTCTCTTTTTCTCTATTGGCCCTGCTTGAGCTAGGAGTCCAATACGAATACAAATGCCCCTCACATTGACCGAAACTCTCTCGTTTCTCAACTGCAGCTGTTAGTGGTCACAAATGCAAAATTTAAATTATTATTGTGAATTAATTACAATATGTATACATATATGTATTTACAAAATTGCAGCACATGCCAATTTTAATTTGGTCTTTGAACTTTGTTATTTTAAACAAATGCAAGTTCTTGCCAATATTTTTTTAAACATATGTATTATTTATTAGCTATTAGCGAACAACTTAAGACTTAAACTATTTTTTATTACTATTACTGAATTTGGGCATTAAAAAAGTCCTGAAATCATCAGGAAAATTCCGAACGGTAAAGTGAGGGCGTTCAAAATCATATGGGGAAGTCGAAATTTTCGAAAAGCTTCTGGTTTCGTTTTGCGGAACGGAACTCAAGGTTTTGGTTTGAATCTTCACCCAGAAAAAGTAGAACGAATAGTTTAAGTACGAACGCTCTTGAAAAAAAATTTATTCATTCTTGAACCTTTAAGAATTTCGCGCTTGAAATAGAGCTAAAATCGTTTTGTTTGGTGATTTTAGGCGAGGGGAGTGAGGAAAAGAAACTGAGAGAGGAGAGCAAACACATTTGAGAGAATAGCGTTGAACCCGATCTCACAGTTTGGTTTTTTCTTGGGAGAGGGGTTTGTGGGGAAACAATCGCGAGATGAGCGCTCCCCGTCAGTTTATAATATAAACCGTCTACACAGCCACAGCTACTGTTCATGTTCATATGTATTCTCTGTTGAATTTTCCGATTGATTATTGAACTATGATCAGACCTCGACCTTGAGCCTGCTAACAATCACTTTGACTAAAATCAAAACAGGTCGTTAAACCCATATTCAGATTTGGACGATACTCAAGGCATCTTAGGTGTAGTGCTGTTGGCTAAGCGGTGGTGTCAGTGAGTGCAGTCTTTCGAGGTCCCGAGTTCGAGTCGCAGTAAAGGTAAGTAAAAGATAAAATAAAAATTATTAAAATATATGGAGTGGGGTGGGGTGGGTTGGTGTTGTGGTACCAACCCTCACAGCCACCCCCCAACCAAAATTACCCAGCAACCCCTCCCCATCCGAAATTCCCCTAAATTCCACTCCCCCTCCCCCTTCTTTTTTACACAAGAATTTTTGTACTTGATTTGGATCAAGAATTTAAGCTATTGGATCAAGAAAACCGGATCAAAAATTCATACTTGCATCAAGAATTTCGTTCTTGGATCGAGAACATTCACTCCTATCCAACTATTGAGTACGAAAACTCTTGATCCAAGTCTAAAGTTCTCTATTTTTTTTGTGAGTGCCTTGGTTCTTAACTTACTGCAAATGTTCGACTATATTATTTGAAAGTATCAGATGCTGTTTTGGCCGGATATTTATAAAGTATCTATGTATGACGATATCGATATACATCTATATCGAAAGTGTCTTTTCGTTTCAATTCATAGATTTTCCTTTAGAATAATTAGCAGGGATTAATACCGAAATGAATTTCGGTTCCGTTACGTGCCAAAATGAATATTTCGGTAAAAGGATCTGTTTCGGGTTTCAATTGATGCCCGCTACCGTTGCGACCGGTTCGGCCCATAATTGTTTGATTTTCTTATAACTCGACTATCGTTCATCCGATCTTTACCATTTCTTTCATCGTTAAATAATCCTGATTACTAAATATGTCCAGAAAAAACGAACCTTCTATCTATAAAACTGTGGGAGATGATGTTTACTGACGTCTACTCATTCTTCAACCGTGTCACTACCAGAAGCGTTAGGGTTTTTCTTCTCTGACGTAAACATGTAGAGTTACCTTTTAAGTTGACGTGGGTCACGTAAATACATGTGCACAGTTCGGCAAAGGAGGAAAGGCTTGTAAGTGATGCATGTCAACAAGTGTCCCTACCAGACGCTTTCTCTGACGTAAAAGTGCATCGATTAGGGGGATTGATTTAAAGGCAAGGAGTAAACTTTGGGTTAAACTAACTCAACACTTATTAAGAGTTATCAAGCCAATAGTATGAACTTGGGGTGGATAATGCTTTCGCTAGAACTCGACAATATAATGGATAAAACAAACGCACTTTTAAATGTCTGTGGTGTTCTACTTAACCAGAAACGTTGGTGTTTTACTTCTCTGACGTAAACATGTAGAGTTACCTTTTAAGTTGACGTGGGTTACGTAAATACACGTGTCTCAGTACGGCAAAGGAGGAAAGGCTTGTAAGTGATGCATGTCAACAAGTGTCCCTACCAGACGCTTTCTCTGACGTAAAAGTGCATCGATTAGGGGGATTAATTTAAAGGCAAGGAGTAAACTTTGGGTTAAACTAACTCAACACTTATTAAGAGTTATCAAGCCAATTGTTCTGGTCATAATTGACCTTTGAAATATTTGAATTGTTAATTTAGTTTGTGAACCAGTTCATCTGGTCAATCCTTTGAAATGTTAATTAATGAATTTATCGATACTATGTAACGAGTGATAGCGATAGTGCTATCGATACTTTTTGGAGTTAATCTGCGCTCTCTAGGAAAGCGGGACTTGCATATTGGCGGTCGAACGAACTGATTGTCATTAATTGGACAATAAAAATATAAATTCTGTCGAGCCAAGTCAAAGCAGAGTTGATTTTGAAGGATTAATCCGGAGGGGATTATACTACAGGCTTGTGGAGGATTCTGGCTCGAACATTGTCCTGGACCCGTCCAAGCAGCCATTGCCCGGGAGGCAGATTGTCTTCGGCGATTAACGCGAGGGTACCCAATTTCACGTTTTTTGAGGCGACTATCCATTTAGTCCGTTCTTGAAGCAACGTGAGGTATTCCGACGACCAACGCTTCCAAAACGCGTTTTGCACCACCAGAATCCGTTTCCAGTGATTGGTCAAGGAGAGCTTGAGCACTTCTTCATCATATGGTTCCACTAAAGCGTTAAGCGGACGGCCAACTAAGAAATGGCCGGGTGTCAAGGCTTCGAAGTCGTTTGCATCAGATGAGAGAGGATGCAAGGGCCTTGAATTCATGATAGCTTCCACTTGAGCTACCGCTGTCGCCAAATCCTCATAGTTGAGAGCCGTGCTGTTAGCACACTTCACCAAAAGCTGCTTAGCAACCTTCACGGCGCTTTCCCACAGGCCCCCGAAGTGAGGCGAGCCCGGAGGGATAAAGTGGAAATTGACTCCACGCTGGCTACAGGCATCTAGTATAGGACGCTGATAGGCGCTGTCAAATAGGCGATTTAGCTCGCGCGCTGCACCCACAAAATTGGTGCCGTTGTCGCAGTAAAGGTCCGTACTGAGTCCACGTCTTCCAAAAAACCGCTTGAGCGAGGCTATGAAGGCATTGGTGCTGAGATCCGACACGATCTCAAGATGACAAGCCTTCGTTAGGAAGCATACGAAGACGCACAGATATACTTTTACTGGACGTTTGCCTCGAACATTAAAATGCATCCACAATGGTCCCGCGAAGTCCATTCCAGCCCTCTGAAAGGGGTGGCAATATCCTCTAACGCGGCTCGCTGGTAGTGGCGCCATCGCCTGGTTCGCCCGGATGGGCCGAAGACCAAAACATGTGATGCAGCTCCTTACCGTTTTCTGAGCTAGCTTCTTGCAGTTGATGACCCAGTATTTCTGTCGCACGAATGCACATAAAGAGTGCACTCCAGCATGCAAATTCTTTCGGTGAATGTAATCCATTAGCGCATTTACCACTACATGATTACCAATTAATAGTATGGGATGCTTTAACTCAAATGGGACATCAGCCTTAGTTAAACGCCCACCTACCCTAATTTGCGGAATTCCCTCTTCTACCTGAATGAAAGGGTTTAAGCGCTGGATCTTGGCAGATTTTATGATCTTTTCGCTCTGTAGGCAACTGAATTCTTTGTGCAACGCAAGAATTTGCAAATTATAAACAATATAACGTAAGCCTCCAGACATTTCTGCAGCCGTTAGTTCGCCCCTTTGAATTGGACCAAAAGATGCTCTTCTCCAGCGAAACACATAACTAAATACGCGCTGCAACTTGAGAAAATCGTTGGAAAACATGCAGTTTCCAACTTCATCAACTACCTCTTCTGGTTGACATGCAGCTAGACTAAAGGTTTCCTTTCTTTGCTCAGGCGTATCTTCTGTAACTCCCGACCACTGACATTTCTGCCAACCGTCTGCAGAATTGCTCAAAAACTCAGGCCCATGCCACCATAATGAAGAATCTTTTAGCTCTCTAGGGTACAAACCCCTCGAAACTATGTCGGCAGGATTCGATTTAGATTCAACCTTGAACCAATCGTTAATTTGTGACAATTCTTGTATTTGGGCTACTCGGTTGGCAACGAATGTTGTCCATCGACTCGCATGAGAAGATAGCCAGTTGAGCACAATGGTTGAATCAGTAAAATACCTTACGTGATCAACCTTCAAGTGTATGCATGCAATGACCCTTTGCATTAACTTTGTCATAAGTAGAGCTCCTTGCAGCTCTAAACGAGGTAAAGACATAGCTCTCACAGGAGCCACCTTCGATTTTGCTGTTACTAGGTGAACCGAAATTTTCCCCGTCTTGTCAATAACGCGCGCATAAATTGCTCCGCCATATGCTCGATTTGACGCATCGGAAAACCCGAATAACTCTACAGAGTCTACTTCGGCTACGTCGTTCACCACTGATCGGGGCAGGACGCATAACGTTATCAATTTTAGCTCTTCTCGATACTTGAGCCATTGCGTTGCATAACGTTGCGGAAGCTCCTCATCCCACTGTAACTTTAGGAGCCATAACTCCTGCATAAAAATTTTGCCCAACACGATTATGGGACTTAATACCCCTAAAGGGTCAAATAATTGTGCCAGCTCTGACAATATTGCTCTTTTCGTGATAATAGGAGAAAACTTATTCTCAAATGAGAACTGAAAGGTGTCCTCCTTACAAATCCAGCTGATCCCCAGAGTTTTGGCAGCGTCTTCACTTTGAAGCACCCAAGGCTCCGTGTCGGCTGCCTTGCTACATGCTTCTGTGCAATTGCTCCTCCACTTGTGCAACTCAAATTTTCCCAAAGCTAATAGGTTCGTTACTTCTTCCCACAATTTAAGGAGTTGAGACCTTGAATCTGCTCCGCCCAGCATGTCATCCACATAAAAACTACGTCTGACTGCTTCTGCCGCTAGCGGAAACTTTTCTGCATGCTTTTCAGCCAAATAGAATAGGCAACGCACTGCTAGAAAAGGAGCAGAACTAGTTCCATATGTGACTGTCTTTAACCGAAGTAATTGTATTGGGTCGCAACTGTTGCTTCGCCAGAGAATGCATTGGTAATTGCACTGCAATTCATCGACCAAAATTTGTCGATACATCTTAGAGATGTCCGCCGTTAGGGCATATCTGTAAAATCGAAATCTTACCAAAATTTCAAACAAGTCGGGCTGCAATGTAGCACCCACCAGCATTGTCTCATTTAAGGAAACCCCGTTTTTGGTCTTGCACGAGGCGTCGAAGACAACGCGTAGGCTGGTTGTCAAACTCTCTGGACGAATGACTGGATGATGTGGCATGCAATATTGCACCTCGTTTGCCTGTGCGCCTTCAACTGTCTCCAAATGACCTAAATCCCCGTACTCCTTTAAAAACTGAGCATACTGCTCCTTTAAGACACTGTTACGGTTCAGTCTCTTCTCTAGGTTTATAAATCTGGTAAGAGCGATTTGATATGAATCCCCTAACTCGGGTTTTGGATCTTTAAATGGAAGATTGACAATAAATCTTCCAGACGGATCTTGCCTAACGTTCTCAATGAAATTAGCTTCGCATTGTTTTTCCTCCTCTGTCAGATTACGTTCTGGCTGCACTGCTTCCTCGCATTTAAAAAACCTCTGAACTGCTTCAAGTAACTGATCAGATGTGGATGTGTTTTGCACATTTTCCTGCACTAGCAACGAAATGCTGGCTGCAGGAGAGCATTCACCAACCACCACCCAACCTAGTACAGACTTTTGCATTATCGGAAGCCTTTCTCCTAGTCTGATTTGACCTGCTACCATTAAGTTAAAGAACAATGAAACTCCAATGAGCATATCAATGTTGTCTGCAGAATCAAATGTAGGATCAGCCAGTTTAAATCTATGTGGAGGTGCCCAAGTCGAGCTTAAGTTTGACCTTGGACTGTACTGAGTTATTTCTGGCAATACGCAAAATTCTGCAGAAGCTTGGAATCTCGTGACTCGAGACTTGAAAGTTGTTTGAACTTCGCCGAGTATATTGGAAGTTGCATTTCCTATTCCACTGAGACGTAAGCAACTGTCTTGCATTTTTAGTTTTAACCTTGACACCAAGCCTTGCGTCAAAAAATTGAGTAGGCTCCCAGAATCCAACACACACCTGCAACTATGATAAGTTCCATTGCAATCCTTGATCAACACCACCGCTGTGGCAAGAAAGTTGTTTGAGGATCTGGTTAGCAACGTGCTGTGCAATGAACTTGAATCAGATTCTTCCTTGACTTTAGGTGCCGATTCTTTGGACCTACTCTGTGGAATTTCCTTAGAAATATTTCCCATATGCAGCAATTTATTGTGCGGCTTGTTGCAATGATCACAACGTGATCCAGTGCAACTCTTGGTTGTATGTCGCTTACTGAAGCACATTAAACATAAACCATGTTTCTTTGCTTCCTGGTATCTCTGTACCGGAGAGAAGTCTTTAAACTTTGGACACGACTTTAATAAATGGGTCCCAGAACAACAATAGCATGAATTGTTGTGGTTGCTGCCAACTGTTGCAGCTAAACTGGCCCTGTTTGGCTCGGGCTTACTGTTGGTTCGATTCCCTTTTGAATGTCGAACCTCGCGATTAGCTAAGTTGATGCCTCTTTGGACTAAAAATTGGGATAATATCGGCCATGATGGCAACTTTTTACAATCCCACTCAGTGTCCCACCTATCTACTGTGTCGTCATTCAGCTTGCCTTGAATTAAATGAAAAATAAACAAATTGAGCAACTCCGCTTCTCCACTGAGCGATCTTAGTGCCACTAATTGAGAGTTTACCTTGTCTACAAGGCTCCGGAGTGATTCTGAATCAGCATGCTTAATGCGTTTTAAGTTGAACAACTCCTTTACATGAGCCTGCAGAATGATTGGTTTATTGTCGTACCGATCCTTCAGAAGTTGCAAGGCGTCCTTGTAGTTGTCTCCAGACAATTCGAGACACTCTATGGTACTAAGCGGACCAGAACTTAACGACTCTCTTAAATGAATCATCTTTGATAGCTCATCCATTTCATCATCTGAGTCTATAAGTGTTGTGAATGTGTTGGACCAGCTGGTCCACTCCGTGAGCTTTCCTGAAAACTGAGGTATTTTTATTGTAGGAAGTCTTGTTGATCGCGGCAACATGGTGCTATTTAATTTGTCTACATTGGATTGTCGACGACCCTTTTTCCCAATACAACTCAATAACTTTGCCTTTATTTCACAATATAACTCTTCTGCCTCAGAGCGAGGGTTAAGCTCGAGAGAACCATCGTTATCTTGCTCAATTTTAGCTTGGATGGTACAAAATTGTGTGAAATTCGATTCGATGAGACTGAGGCGAGCTTCCAACTCTGCAGCTGTCATGGAAGCATGATTTTTTGTGACATAACTTTTGTTTCTATTTAAAGAATTCAATATACCGTCTCGCGCAGTAGTCATTTCACATTCCTTGTTTCTTTTTGGTGCCATTATGCAACCTTTTCACAAGAACCAACGCTCAAACTAGCCTTTCAAATATTTATAATCTGCTACTAAAATAGCGCAATTAAGCCGACCACCAATATGTGAGGCTATTATTAATATCTCCAACAAAATTTGGAGCAAACGATTCTATCCAATAACCTTGCGATAACCTTCGTGGTTTTCCAAGAACGCGTGATAAGAACCGCTATTTTTCTTCTCTTCCTTTACCTAAAGCCACGTCTGGCCAGCATGCAAAGAGAATACACAAACACAGTCAAGTCAATGTCAGTTACCAATGTGCCGCTACAATACATACGCGTATGTATGTCTGCATGTGTGTGTCTATTAGATAATTGCAACTTGCAGTTCTAACCTGAAAACACGTGTGACCTACTCACATACACATACACTAAGGCCGATGCACCAATATGACCATACACTTCTGTGCTTTTTTTAATAAATTACACTCTCCGAATTTGAGATCTACATGCCCTGCAAGAAACACTAGTTGCACCAAGCAATCACTACTCACAATTCGGAACTGGAGCTGCCGTTGATACGGTTCGCACGTCGACCGCCAATATGTCCAGCCTCCAGGTAATCAAGTTGAGCTCCAACAATGAGCTCCAGCCGGGTTGAACCTTATCCTTAGGTCCCTGCTCGGGCGCCAAATGTTCGAGCCAGAATCCTCCACAAGCCTGTAGTATAATCCCCTCCGGATTAATCCTTCAAAATCAACTCTGCTTTGACTTGGCTCGACAGAATTTATATTTTTATTGTCCAATTAATGACAATCAGTTCGTTCGACCGCCAATATGCAAGTCCCGCTTTCCTAGAGAGCGCAGATTAACTCCAAAAAGTATCGATAGCACTATCGCTATCACTCGTTACATAGTATCGATAAATTCATTAATTAACATTTCAAAGGATTGACCAGATGAACTGGTTCACAAACTAAATTAACAATTCAAATATTTCAAAGGTTTTTTCTTTTATCCATTATTTGTGAGTTCCAGAACACTATTGGCTTGATAACTCTTAATAAGTGTTGAGTTAGTTTAACCCGAAGCCTAAGAAACAACAGTTTATATGATTTTAAAAAAATATTAATTTACTCCTTGCCTTTAAATTGATCCCCCTAGTCGTACACTTTTACGTCAGAGAAAGCGTCTGGTAGGGACACTTGTTGACATGCATCACTTACAAGCCTTTCCTCCTTTGTCGTACTGAGACACGTGTATTTACGTCAACATCTACGTCAACTTAAAAGGTAACTCTACATGTTTACGTCAGAGAAGTAAAACACTAACGCTTCTGGTTAACCACAGACAGTTCTAGCGAAAGCATTATCCACCCCAAGTTCATACTATTGGCTTGATAACTCTTAATAAGTGTTGAGTTAGTTTAACCCAAAGTTTACTCCTTGCCTTTAAATCAATCCCCCTAATCGATGCACTTTTACGTCAGAGAAAGCGTCTGGTAGGGACACTTGTTGACATGCATCACTTACAAGCCTTTCCTCCTTTGCCGAACTGTGCACATGACGTGACCCACGTCAACTTAAAAGGTAACTCTACATGTTTACGTCAGAGAAGAAAAACCCTAACGCTTCTGGTAGTGACACGGTTGATGAATGAGTAGACGTCAGTAAACATCATATCCCACAGTTTTATAGATAGAAGGTTCGTTTTTTCTGGACATATTTAGTAATCAGGATTATTTAACGATGAAAGAAATGGTAAAGATCGGATGAACGATAGTCGAGTTATAAGAAAATCAAACAATTATGGGCCGAACCGGTCGCAACGGTAACGGGCATCACAAACCGAAATCAATTGAAAACCGAAACTCCCCGTCAGTTTATAATATAAACCGTCTACACAGCCACAGCTACTGTTCATGTTCATATGTATTCTCTGTTGAATTTTCCAAATGATTATTGAACTATAATCAGACCTCGACCTTGAGCCTGCTAACATTCACTTTGACTAAAATCAAAACAGGTCGTTAAACCCATATTCAGATTTGGACGATACTCAAGGCATCTTAGGTGTAGTGCTGTTGGCTAAGCGGTGGTGTCAGTGAGTGCAGTCTTTCGAGGTCCCGAGTTCGAGTCGCAGTAAAGGTAAGTAAAAGATAAAATAAAAATTATTCAAATATATGGAGTGGGGTGGGGTGGGTCACAGCCACCCCCCAACCAAAATTACCCAGCAACACCTCCCCATCCGAAATTCCCCTAAATTCCACTCCCCCTCCCACTTCTTTTTTTACACAAGAATTTTTGTACTTGATTTGGATCAAGAATTTAAGCTATTGGATCAAGAAAACCGGATCAAAAATACATACTTGCATCAAGAATTTCGTTCTTGGATCGAGAATATTCACTCCTATCCAACTATTGAGTACGAAAACTCTTGATCCAAGTATAAAGTTCTCTATTTTTTTTGTGAGTGTCTTGCTTCTTAACTGCAAAATGTTCGACTATATTATTTGAAAGTATCAGATGCTGTTTTGGCCGGATATTTATAAAGTATCTATGTATGACGATATCGATATACATCTATATCGAAAGTGTCTTTTCGTTTCAATTCATAGATTTTCCTTTAGAATAATTAGTAGGGATTAATACCGAAATGAATTTTGGTTCCGTTACGTGCCAAAATGAATATTTCGGTAAAAGGATCTGTTTCGGTTTTCAATTGATTTCGGTTTTCAATTGATTTCGGTTTGTGATGCCCGTTACCGTTGCGACCGGTTCGGCCCATAATTGTTTGATTTTCTTATAACTCGACTATCGTTCATCCGATCTTTACCATTTCTTTCATCGTTAAATAATCCTGATTACTAAATATGTCCAGAAAAAACGAACCTTCTATCTATAAAACTGTGGGATATGATGTTTACTGACGTCTACTCATTCATCAACCGTGTCACTACCAGAAGCGTTAGGGTTTTTCTTCTCTGACGTAAACATGTAGAGTTACCTTTTAAGTTGACGTGGGTCACGTAAATACATGTGCACAGTTCGGCAAAGGAGGAAAGGCTTGTAAGTGAAGCATGTCAACAAGTGTCCCTACCAGACGCTTTCTCTGACGTAAAAGTGCATCGATTAGGGGGGTTAATTTAAAGGCAAGGAGTAAACTTTGGGTTAAACTAACTCAACACTTATTAAGAGTTATCAAGCCAATAGTATGAACTTGGGGTGGATAATGCTTTCGCTAGAACTCGACAATATAATGGATAAAACAAACGCGCTTTTAAATGTCTGTGGTTAACCAGAAGCGTTAGTGTTTTACTTCTCTGACGTAAACATGTAGAGTTACCTTTTAAGTTGACGTAGATGTTGACGTAAATACACGTGTCTCAGTACGGCAAAGGAGGAAAGGCTTGTAAGTGATGCATGTCAACAAGTGTCCCTACCAGACGCTTTCTCTGACGTAAAAGTGTATCGATTAGGGGGATTAATTTAAAGGCAAGGAGTAAACTTTGGGTTAAACTAACTCAACACTTATTAAGAGTTATCAAGCCAATAGTATGAACTTGGGGTGGATAATGCTTTCGCTAGAACTCGACAATATAATGGATAAAACAAACGCGCTTTTAAATGTCTGTGGTTAACCAGAAGCGTTAGTGTTTTACTTCTCTGACGTAAACATGTAGTTACCTTTTAAGTTGACGTAGATGTTGACGTAAATACACGTGTCTCAGTACGACAAAGGAGGAAAGGCTTGTAAGTGATGCATGTCAACAAATGTCTTTACCAGACGCTTTCTCTGACGTAAAAGTGTAGAATTTAGGGGGATCAATTTAAAGGCAAGGAGTAAATTAATATTTTTTAAAATCATATAAACTGTTGTTTTCTTAGGCTTCGGCTTTTTAAATGCTAATTCAACACTTATTAAGAGTTATCAACGCCAATAGTATGAACTTGGGCCGTGGATAATGATTTATCGTTGAACTCGACAAGTATAATGGAGCTCCTTTTTAATATTTTTCGACCTTTTAGAAAGATTGAACATAACGTGACCAATTTGTCTGTTTGCAAATCACCAAACTTCAAACTTAAGCTTTTAATAGTCGGTACGGTACTTTTTAATATTTTTTGTGAACATTTTCCAACACTACTGTGCTAGGTCGGCCATTTCTGGGACGGCCCTCGTAGCTGTTTTCTTCTCTGACGCAAACGAGTAGATTTACCTTTTAAGTTGACGTAGATGTTGACGTAAATACATGTGTCTCAGTATGGCAAAGGAGGAAAGGCTTGTAAGTGATGCATATCAACAAGTGTCCCTGCCAGACGCTTTCTCTGACGTAAAAGTGTTTCGTTGAGGGGGATAAATTTAAAGAAAAGGAGTAAACTAACATTTTTTGAAACCCATGAAAAACTGTTGTTTCTTAGGCTTCGGGTTAAACTAACTCAACACTTATTAAGAGTTATCAAGCCAATAGTGTGATCTTGGGGTGGAAAATGCTTTCGCTAGAACTCGACAAAATAATGGATAAAACAAACGCGTTAGGGGTTTTCTTCTCTGACGCAAACGCGTAGACTTACCTTTTAAGTTGACGTGGATGACGTAAATACATGTGTCTCAGTACGGCAAAGGAGGAAAGGCTTGTAAGTGATGCATGTCAATAAGTGTCCCTACCAGACGCTTTCTCTGACGTAAAAGTGTTTCGATTAGGGGGATAAATTTAAAGTCAAGTAATAAATTAACTTTTTTTTGAAAATCATAAAAAACTGGTGTTCCTTATTCCAAGCATACAAATTTCGCATCAAGCAATGAGACAGTAGAAATGATTTTTTTGGGTGTCGTCCTATGTGTGAAGCTTACATAATATGTTGTGCTCTTCTCTGAAGATTGCACGATGGTGGTTCGCAGGCTCAATTCGTGAGTGTTTAAGCAAATATGACTGTCCGAATATTTAAAGGAGCTTTCTTTCTGGCAAGCATCTTCCTGGATGAAACCGAATCTGATTGGATCTGATTTTAAGGCTTGCCGATTAAGCTGAGGTGTCCAGATCGGTTAGCCAATTTGCCACGTCGCTTAGCCTACACAGCGAAAAAAAATCCGTTCTAAATGTACCAAAATCGTGAACATTTTCTTAATTCATGAACATTTGTTCATGAACATTTTTTCTCACTCATAATCGATTTGGGCTTGTTTCAAGAACATTTTGTGCTTAGTTAATGAACATTTTGGGCTTGTTTTAAGTACATTTTGTGCTTGGTTCAAATTCGGATTTTTTTGTCAAAAACATTAAAATGGAATTTACATTAATTTTTTAGCCCTTCTTTTTTTCCTTTCGCGAGTTTTCTTTGCTTTGACGCCAATTAAAATCTGTTTAAGGACTTTAATCATTAAAATTTTAAAATATTTACTTTTTTAGTGAACATCATTTCTGTTTTCATGACCATTGTTCATTTTTTATGAACGGAAAAAACAGACCAAAATCATGACCATTTGGTGACGATTTTTTAATGACATATTTTTCTCTGTGTATTTGCCCAAATATCTAGGCATAACTAATTAACAAAGTTCCTAGATTTGTAGTTAATGGTATTAATGGCCACTAAATACATAGCTAAAATGGCAACACTGGCCAAGTATAGTCGATTGTTCCGAAAAACTCTCGTTCCAGGTATCGCCAAACGAATAAGCTTTATACCAGGGTGTCTCTCTCGAACACTCACTGACGCGTTACTTCGGCAAGCATTCTGTGTGAATTGCCGAGTGTGTTCGGCCCCCAGGGGCTATTGCTGCTTTATACCAGGGCATGTCAATAAGACCGAGCACACACTGTGAGCGCCGTACCTTAGTTTTTATACCATGGCAAAACCCTGCGATAGTCTTAAGAAATAGAGTTGGCGAGCGTTTGGCGATATATTTAGCAAGACTTTTGTGACATTTCTGCGTTGCTGCTGTCGGAGTGCAAGTACGACACTCATATTTGTAACGGAAAGCTCTGGCTAGTGAGCTCGTTGGAGAGACCATTGCGGTAAAATCAATTCAAAAAAAAAGCTCTCCGCCGTACCTTGTTTCTTGTACCATGCTGCGAAGCATCGGCATGCGTTCGTTCGGCTCTTTTCGGTGTGATTAGAGAAAGATTTTCGGCTCATGAAAATTAACACTCACTGATGCATTACTACGGCAAGCATTCGGTTTGGAACGCAGTGTTTGTTCCAGAAAACTGCAATGTATGGCAAAGGCACACTTTACAGGCTGCCTAAAGAAAATATTCAGTAAAGGCAGCCTTTATGCCCTAGTGTAAATTGGCTATAAACCAGATGTTCAGACGAGTAAAGACGCCATAAAAACGCTCCTCTTTTATAATAACACGCTCTGTAGTTTAAGGTTCTGCCGCACTTGGTTAAGTATTCTGTAAGTTCTTTGTCTATTTGAAATTTGACCAGAGTGGTTGCCCGGTTTAAGCGCTCTACTTTGATCACCCTCCAATTGCTGGTGGAAGCGCTTGGGTTAAACATTCTCATCAGCCAGACTTGGGCTCTCGGGCAGAAAGGCATGTCTTTGGCATCGACAACCTTCAACCCCGGATACGTTTCACCAACCTTGTCTTCTAACCTTTGGATGTTTCGTTGGATTTCCCTCGTCCAGAACACCCACGATATTTTTATCCTTTGCCACCTCAGCGAAGGAGACCTGGTTGATAGCTGATAATCCATAGACCGATCTCTTTTATCTGGCCGATCCTTGTTTGCATCGGAGGGCTGTTCGAGTTTGGCCATTTCCAAAATGAAGTTCGGTAGAACTTCTCTAGCCCAGGATATGTCATCCTGAACTTTGTCATAGTCCTCCTTCGACGTTTGGTCCTTTCCGACTGCCTATTTATCCAAATTTGTAGTATTTGCTTGTAGGACCTTAGCTTTATAAATTTCGAACAAAAAAAATGTGTCGTAGTGTGAGTATGCCTCAAATATAAAAACGTAGTGTGCGTACTTATGAATACGTACTTTTTAAAAACGCGTATTGAAGTATACATACGTTTTTTGATTTGATACGCAGTGAAGAATTTGCTCATTTGAAGCAGTACGAATGCGCATATGTTTTTGGTACGTTTTGCAGTTCTCTGGTGTGTTCGACACCCCGATACATGGCTGGGGAACACTGCCTTACATTTACTACGTTTATGTTATGCTCATTTTGCAAAATAGTTTCATGAAATGGTTCCGAAAGTGCGTGCATAAACACCATTTCAAGAATTCGGCTACTCACGAAATTTGACTATTACTACGATTATGCTATGAAAGACATGATTTCTCCAATTTGCAAAATAAAATTTGTTCCTCTTTATGCTGCTTTTATGAATTCACAAAATGCCCAGCGCATATAGGAGAAAACAAAAGATCTGGCAACACCAGCGCAGCGTTAAGTTGGCTGCGCCTCGGCATTTCATGAATTGACAGCAAATTCATAGTCAACTTACGTGATTTTCGGACCCATTTCATGAAATGATTTTGCAAAATGAGCATAGCATAAACGTAGCATATGAATTTGTCTTCAATTTATGAAATGATGTGGCGCAGATAACTTTACATTGCGTTGGTGTTGCCAGATCTTTTTTTTCTCATATGCGTCAATTTGTGCATTTACCTAAGCTGCATAAACGGGAACAAATTTGATTTTGCAAATTGAAGAAATCGTGAATTTCATAGAATAAAAGTAGTATTTGAATTGACAGTCAATTCATGAAATGCCGAAGCGAACCCAACTTAACGTTGCGTTGGTGTTGCTAGATCTTTTTATACCCTTGCAAAGGGTATTATAATTTAGCCTAGAAGTTTGCAACGCATTGAAATATTCATTTCCGACCCCACAAACTATAGATTCTTGATCAGGGCGTCGAGCTGAGTTGATTGACCTTTGTCCGTCCGCCTTTCTGATTCTACGCAAACCAGTCTCTCAGTTTTGAAGCTATCGAGTTTAAATTTAGCACAGTCATCTTTCTACTGCACGCTGCTAATATGTCGGAACCGATTAGATCTGTCATAGGAACGATCGCGGTCGAAAGACTAGTTTTAGTGAGAAAAACTGTTTTGTTTTCAGTGGAAACACCTCGAAACTTCTTATTTCTAAGTTTGCCATGCTTTCCCATGCATATCGCTGATTTTCAGTGGTCGCTCCTTTAACTCTTAGCACTCGAAATTTGCCCTGTTCTCCAAAAATTGCGGGTGAGATATTGGGAAACTTTGCAACCGGTGCTGCCCATAATTGTTTGTTTTCCTTATAGCTCGACAACCGTTCATCCGATCTTTACCATTCCTTTAGCGGATCGATAAATAATCCCGATTACTAAATATGTCCAGAAGGAACGAACCTTCTTTCAATAAAACTGTGGGAGATATGTCCCTTACATGTCAAACCTCCATCTCTTTCCATCTCTGAGATCTGTTTGGTCATACGGACAGGCTAGATCGACTCGGCTGTTAATGCTGACCAAGAATATATATACTTTATAGGGTCGGAGATGCTTCCTTCTGGCTGTTACATACTTTTGCACAAACTTTATATACTCTGTGTACCTCTGGTACAGAGTATAAAAACTGGTAAGCTCTGATAACCTGTAAGATGCGCGGCTGCAATAAAGCCAAGAAATTAATTTAATCTCAATTCTTGTAGTTATGTATAAGAGAGGGCTACTTTTACTACGAATACTAGCACAACTTTACACTTTATCGACTGCCTTAAGACATTCTACAGTAAGAGCAGACTAGGTTGAGCTTTTAATCCATTAAAACTTATCCTTCTGCATCTTAAAAAATTGGTTTTTCAGTTTAAAAGTAGATTTTTTGTTTTAAATATAAAATGTGTGTAGAAACCCGGCACGGTTTTAAACTCGGACAACTCAGACTTTTAGTATCTTTAGAATTTAAACTCATTCGATCAGAAATTAGCGAAATACCCCAACATTATCGCACACTTTTCCCCCGCCACCTGCTGGTCGAGCAAAATGCATTTGTTTCATTTTTGCTTGCGCCGCTGCAATTGCATTTCGTTTCTCATTGTTACAAGTAATAATACAATTCATTAAATAAAAAATTGTAATAATAAGTGTGGTGTGTGTTTGGATAAGTGCGTTGGCTTGTTGATGGGAAAGGAAAGGTGGTAGGAAGGCGACAGACTGAGGGGACCACTTTGAATTTTCTCAATGCGTTTTGTGGTTGGCTTCGTTGCGCTTTGTATAAATTGAATTTTTATAATTTTTATTTTCCGGTTCTTTAAATATAATATAATAATAATAATAATTTTCCAGCTGATTTTTATTTGTAGTTTTTGTTTTTCTTTGTATTTAAACTTATTATGTGGATGCTGTTGTTGGTAGCTGTCTAGCTTTAAATGTTTTTTGCTTACATAATTTTCAGTAATTATTATTAAATTATTTTCTGTTTATGCTGTTCTGTTCGGTCAAAAACTTATTTCCAGTCTGCCAATCTGCCAGTGGTAGCTACTGTTGGTGTTGTAGGTGCTGCCACACTGCCTCCGTGCCACTCGAAACTCCTTCTGCTGCTGCTGCTGCTACGTTTGATGCTGTTAAAAAAGCAGCTCATGCTGCTGCTTGGGGGGCGGCGGCGGCAACGTTGGCAGCGGCTGATCTTGTAGGTGTTGTTGCAGTTGATGATGTTGTTGCTGATGGTGTTGTTGTTGTTGCGGCCGCAGTTCCTGCTGATATTGTTGTTGTGGTCAGCCGCACGGCGGCCATTGCCATTAACGCTGTCGCGGCTGCAGCTGTAACTATTGTTGAATGATGTTATCTTTGTTGCTGTTGTTGTTGATGTGGTTTTTGTTGTTGTATTTGCTGTTGCTTCTTTTGTTGGACTGCAATCTGGAACGCATCACATAGCATACTTTCTAGTCCACTCTCGTGCCAGCTCATTATATTTTTCCCGATCGGTTTTATATATTCTGGCAATCTCGGGAACAAGCGGATCATCTGGATTGGGATCACAGAGTAGAGAGCAAATTGATAATAAGACTGGAAAATGAGAAGAGATTTGCGCGATTAGTAAGTCACAATAATTCGAAATATATTCCACAAATTACCTTTTGAAATAGTTAATGCTGGCGACCACTGAGATCTTAATATGTCGAGACAAATCGATCCATTGCTGTTGATGTTTGGATGGTATATGCGTGTTGTAAAAGCCACTTTTGGTGGTTTAAAAGGATAGTCTGTTGGAAAATGTATAGTTAAGAAAAATACACCTCCTTGGTAAGGGCTGTCCGGCTGCAAAAAAGAGAATGGAAACAGAAAGAAAATTATTAGTAAGGTAGTCAGAAATGGAAAAGCAAATTTCTTCTTGTTGTTCTAGCCAGCAAAGCTAGGATGGAGTTCATTTGATAACTTTCCTTACTGAAGGAAGTGGATAAGTCCTTAAAGGGAATAACGGACTGTCTAATAGCGACCAAATCACACAGAACCTTCCAAATAGTTGAAGTGTTCAATAAGAGTGTTCATACTACATTGCAACCTAGTTGAGGATAACGTGTTAAGAGTTTCCGCAGAAAGGAACCTAAATCAACTGAAAAAGATGATGCTCATAATGGGAGTATGCCTAGCTAACCTCACATCATGGATATAAAATTACATGAATGTGCGAAAAGGAGCCGGAGCTGATCAAACGACCACTCGCACCAAGGTTATAAGGAACACTAATGGATTTCTCAACAAGACACCTCCCATAAAGGCTTTTTCTTAATCTGATCCTATGAGTTTATTACACCTTGATGGCAAACAGCGAGGGCAGCCCGCCACGGAGTAATTTTACGTCAACTTGCGCCACGCAGACGCATTAAAAATAGACAGAATGACTAGCACAATTGCTCGCTTCAAAGCGAAAACAACAACTAATCTATTGCGTATCGGGGCATGGCGCCAGCCGTGTGTGTCTGGCTGGTGGACTCGAGTATTGGTAATAGGAGTGGTTTTTTTGTTGTTGTTGGGCTGCTCCACAAAATCAAATGTCGTGCCCACCGCTGCTTTAAACATAACAGATAAGCTAGGGCCCTTCTTGGCCCATGCGTGACCCTAGAGCAGTGGTGCCCAAAATGCCAAAAGCCTATCCCATGGGATAGGAACTCATAATTCTGACGGCGTCGCAGCAGACGCACGCATAGAGAAAAATAATACGTGTGTTCCATAAATAGCCCGCTCAGCGGCTTGCTCTCTCACGACGCATGCTTTCGGCTTTTTGTTCTCTCACGAGGCATTTTTTCGTTTGCTTGTTGCTCGCTATTGTGACATGTTTCTTCGTGTTTCCCTGCTACGCACACAAGCGCAAAGCTTGATTGTGTGAGTTTGGGCACCACTGCCCTAGAGGATCTAAATGTGTTCAATTCAGGAGTGCAAACCTAACCTTGCGCTAAATCAGTAAGTTCCAAAGCTATTGAGTTCTTGAAAGTAAAGTAATAAGGGCACAAACAGACACCAAAGTCAGCAAGTCGTTTATAAAGCTGTTTCAATACCGTCCAGGTCAATCATCAGAAGACCTTAGCTGATAACAATAGGTTAACAGAACCATTTCTAATTGGAAACAATTACCTCGCCGCCGCGGGTGCGCACCCGGCAGCGGCGATCCCGGACTCTAGAAGTTTTCTTGAAAAACTTACACCACCCGGCGCCGCGGAAAGCAGAAGCCTCAACTGCCGCGGACGGGAACTGTAGGTCCCCTTTCTCGGCAAAATTAGAAGCCACAGCCAAGGTAGGCTCGCGGCCCTTGAGCGGCCATCGACGAGCTAATTTATACTTTACCATGCAGGTGGCACTGCAACAGATGCATAATTCACTGTTATTTGTATGTTTATGTGACCTATGAGTCTATCAAGAAGGATAAGAAATCGGCCCCTAAGTAGTTTGCATTCTTTCAAACTACAATCAAGCAAGGTTCGGAGATTCGAGTCCGTCGAAAAGTCCCTGGTGGTTCCAATCTTTTTAGATCGTTTTCGCCACCATGTTTGATCAATTTCAGCAAATCGGCTAAGACACCCGACTGTTTGAAGCGTTCATCAATAGTTCTATGGTGCACAATCTTTAATAATATACATATTTTAAACGATCATTCCCATGGCAGTAATTTAAAGTGACCCGATTCGGATCAAAGTTTGTAGAATTGTGTGAAAGCATCAAAAATATATACAAATATATACAGTTCCCAAAAATATCAGCTAAAATGATTGCAATTTTAGAGATAAGAAAATCGAGATAGTCTTAAATTTTGCAGTTTTTGGCTCGTTTTTGTTATTTTTGGGCTTATGCACCAATATATAGTTCATTAAAGTGGCAGTGATTGGTTTAATTGTACGAAGGTTGAAGAAAAAGAAATCATTACTTTAATAGCATCATTTACAAGGGAATACTCTATAATAATGGTTAAACTTGCATTTAAGTGGGTAGATGCCAGCATTGCTCGAGTGAATAAGGGGAATAATAATAATAAACCTTAGGAAATAAGGAAAAACCTATTAGTTTAGTTGGATGTTCTTCTAAGAGGGGCAACGTTTGGTGTTGTGACGATCCCATTTCACACTTTCGAGGTATCTAACACGGACCAGTTTTAGGCGAAGCACCATAAAACCACGTACCCACGGATAGAACATCGTGGTCGTACTTTGCTCATCGACGAAGGTCGTGCAAAATCGGTTGTTGTGCCAAAAACATCTTTGCTGTGCTTGAACTGATTATACAAGATCCGTCATTTGACAAAGATTTTGGTTCCATTAGTTAGTTCCAACAGCAAATGTAAGATTTTTCATGTACACCTTGCCGTTAAAAGTTTATTCGCGTTGGTTTCCGCATTATTTGACAATCGCTCAAAAAATGGCTCGTGTGGATGGCTGAAAAAATAAGATCGCGGTGCTTTAAAAGACGTTTATAAGATCGTCATAGGTGACAAATCATGTCAGGTCTTACAAATCACGTCAAACAAGACTTGCGAAAACGTCGAATTGATGGGTGAGCCCTGATTTAGCACCCAATGATTTCTTTTTATTCCCAAACATCAAAAATAAACTGGGTGGTAAACTTTCTTCTAAACTGTACGAAGCAGCTGTTGATGCGTTTAAAACCACTGTTTTGGGATGCCTCAATCGGAGCCAAAACCCATCTGAAATGGCCTGTAACAAAGTGACGCAATATTTTGTGGAAAACAACAAATTCCTTCTTGAAAATCATGGAATGGGACTTTTTTTATATTGGCGTTGGTCCTATCCATTTGATAAATCGAACTAAAGATCGAATAGTGTATGTGGACATTTTGAATTATGTTATGAAATGGGTATTCCAACAAGATAAAGCAGCTGTATATGCTATATTCATTATAGCAAGACTTTGTTCAAATATTCGTAAAGAGAGCTTACAAACTAACGGAGCAGATAGCATTAAAACAGACGGACAAGGCTAAATCAATTTAGCTCGACATGTTGATCAAGAATATTTATTCTTTGAGCTCGGAGATGCTTCCTTTTATCCTCTTAAAGGGGGATCGGAACTAGAACCAATCAAAATTCAGACCAAAACCAGGACCGAAACATCCGTTTTAAATTTTTTGTGTACCAATTTGTGTAAGTCGACTTTTCTACTGGCACCGAAAGAGAAAAAAAAAAAAACCCAAATATTGTGCCGGTACAGCTTCGCACTTTCCTGCAGTATGAGAAATCTTATTCATACTGATCGATGCCAACTAAGCTGCATTTTTATCAACTTCTGTTTACAAAATTGTTTTGTGGAAGGAATAAGGGTTTTAAAAATTATGGGGAAGCAGGGGGTGTGGACAAGAGTGTAAATAAACTTGATCTACCTACAATGCATTTAATGGATTACATCGAGCGCTTAAGCTTTTACTATCTCCTAGATCAGTGCGTTCATACGGATATGGCTATACCAAAACCAAAGAACAACAAGATTAGTAACGGCCATACATATGAATGTCAGGGAAATTTCAATTTGGAGTTTCGATTTTACATTACCCTCTAGTACGGCTGGGGTCAGTCACAGTATTTTCGTCAACCCAGCGTTGTTCTTTGTACGGTGATGCGTCGTGACAACAACGATTGAGGTTTATGTCGCTTTTCTGCATGGCATTACGTTTATCCAGCGTCGCTCATGTCGGTCTCTGCATGGCATTGCGTCGACTTAGGGTGCATTGAGAGCCGTTAACGTATTGAGCGGGCATCGCGTTGCAAAATACGTCAGTCGAACACATTGTGAGGAGTATAAGAGTGGGTCGACGACATTCACAAAATCATCGACGGAACGTTGATACAGTGTTGGTCGGACGTACTAGAGGGTAGTGTGCTGCATGTGTCACGCACAGCACTCCACATTGAAATTTCCCCTTGCCATTCACTTGTATGGCCAATACGCGTCTTGTTTATCAATGGTCTTTGGCTAAACCGACTCGTCGAGTAAAATTAAGATTCTGATCCTTCTTCCCTATTTGGTACTTAGATTGATACAGGCAATTTTGATAAGCGGTTCCATTTCACTTTCCGTTTTGATTCCCTGAATTAGTACTTAACTGCGTCGAAAACTTTTTCACTCAAAAGATAAAACAGCTGTTCGCTGACAATTTCGCTCTCAATGTAATTTATGATAATGTCCGCCCCCTCTAACCACCGTGTTTTTCTATGTCATAATAGCGGCGTCCTAGAGTGGCTCTCTAGGTTATCTTCTCTCTGACCCAGCCAAATAGGGAGGACAGGGAAATGGGCTTGTGTTGGTGAGCACTTAAGACAGCAGTCGATTTACTTGATCTTCTGTGCATCTCTCATAAAGTCTTAAATTCGGATAGTTTTCTTGTGAAAAGCTCGAGTGACTTCGGCTTCCCGATGCTAGGTGCTGGCAAAGTATGACTTAGAGACTGTTACTGTTCTTAACCCTTTAGTTATCGTAGCTAGGTAGACTAAGTTAACCTAAGGCTGTGTGAATCTATCAGCATAGAAAATCTGTCCACTTTTATGATAACCCAACACAAAATGAAAATTTCTGGCAACTTTCAGTGATGACAGTACAGGCGACCGAAACGGAAACAGAAAGACCAGTTGCAAAAGAACAGCTTGGTTTGACCAACTGAAGCCAGCTTTACTGCTGAGACCGTTGTGATTATAAGTATCGGACCAAAGAAGAAGACGTGCAGTCGCAACGAGGTAACTAAGTTGCATATGAGTTGTTCCCGAGTTTCGATTACTCCTGATTTCAGTCATTTTCCATAGTTGTTGTCTTAAATGGTTTAAATGTTAATTGTCTTAGACCAAAAATAGGGTCGGTCTCATTTCCTATTAGGCCAGCAGAGAGGTTTTAACATTACTGAACCATTCTGTGCACAGAATTAATTTGAGAAGAGCCAGGAACTCTAGCCCGGTTACCTCCAAGAAATTACACACACGGGCACTTATTATAAATTAACCATCTATCAGGCGTTTGGTTCATGAAAACGATCGAGTTGTATGGAATTGGAATTGGTAAAAGTTTCCTGAGCTTTTATCAAAAGGTATCCATAAGTAAAAGTGTGTTGTCTTCGCAAAGTAAATTTACACATCAAGAAAACTTGAACGACTAATTTGAGTCTTCGATTTAAATATATCAAATACAGAGAAAGGAGAGAACAGAAAACTGTGCTTGTGTTGGTGAGCTCTAAAAGACAGCACTCAAATTACTTTCTTTTCTTTCCCTTATCTCAAAAAGTCGTAAGTTCGTCTAGCGTCTGTGTAAGAGGCACGAGTGACTTCGGTTCCGCGATGCTATGGTCTGGTCCAGTATTGAGTGAGTATTGTAGAAGGAACAATGAAATTTAACATTTTCGGTATTTCTAAACAAAAAATTTGCGATTTAATACTGATTTTAAGCTGTATGTTTACTTTGAACTCCTATCCAAAACTTTGGCTGCAAAAATACAACAAGAGGCTTTATTAGACAAGAATCAAATGTAAATATTTAAAGTAAATATAAAGTTTAGGTCTACTTACCGGTCCCATTATTGTTGCTTGCCAGTGAAATACTGAAAAAAGAAGAAAAATAAATATTAATGTTTGTGTTGCATAGAAAAGAGGATTAGAAATGGCAGCAAAATGCAAGCGTTTTCTCTGGAAAAGAATCCCCACCGACCTCAACATTTATAATAAAAATGTGGGTATTCTTTCTAATCCTAATTTATTTAAAGTGTTGCAATTGAAAAATGCAGGTGGCTCTCTCATTGCCACGCGCTCTCAAGCGGCGGCATTTCCTATGCAGAAGAACAAAAACAAACAAAGCCAACGACGATGAGCCAAAAAGCCTTGGCACCGAGAGTTGACAGCGACGTCAACGCTAGATTGCTCTCTCGCTCTAATAGTTGGCCCAGCCCGCAGGTTAGCCCACCACCAACAACTACTGTCAATGTCATCTGTAACGTTTGGGAATTGGGCAGTCCGACTCCAGCTGGTTTTGAGTGGTGAATTAGTTACAAATCAATAAGAAAACTTCCTCACTAAAAGGGACCGCCCCTGTTTTAGGGCTTTAATTGCTCACAACTTTTTGTTTTTTGGAAACTCATTCGATGTTCACGGAATTAACTTCCACAAACACTGATAAGCCCCATATAAAATATAATGCAACTTTTACCTGATAAGAACAACGGAAGCGAATCATTTCATTGCGCTTTAATGTGCCACATCATCAACAATGTAGACGAGAAAGCAGATAATAACATGATTTTAATTAAAATTATTTGATTACTTAATTATGAACAATGATTTGTTATCTGCAATCAATTGCAATGGTTTCAATTTCCAACGCGTAGGCCAAAGCAATCTTTGTCTGCCCCGAAGCTGAGATACACTTGCATAAGCAAGTCCCCTGGGAAATTTACTTATAAAAGAATTAATTACTTTTTAATGCAGAGGCGGAAAAAGATGCCAATCAAATGCTACAAAAGCAAAAGAAAAAGGATGCAAGAAAACTTTATCAGCTAGCAATAATCTTATCGAATTGCACAACAAACTTTCCCAACAGTCCGAGGAGAGATAAATCAAAGATTAAGTTGTTGCCTTCATTAAGAGAAAGATCTAAAACAGGGATGCACCCAGCCTATACGCGCCGGACTCATTCCTTGTTATTTTACGCAAAGCTATGCGTATAGCTTCTTGCTAAATTAAACAAAACAAAAAAACTCCTATAAATCAACCCTGAACATTTAATGAAAATCAGTGGCTTATCAAAAGCGTCGAAAAAGTCTTAGATTTTTATAGTTTTGATCTATCTTGGCATAGTTCGGCCATTTTTATTTTACCCAGAAAGACATGAACAACTTTCTGAAAGCAACTCTCTTCCTTTCCTTAGTTTTTAGAGCAGACATGCCCAAAAGTAGCATACGGCAAGGCACTCTCCAATACTCACAAAGAAAAACACCAATACATCGTGGTTGCATCAATGAAGATTTCATTCAAACTGAACGAGGAGATGACATAGAACACGAAGGACGGACATGAGTTGTATCAACTCAGCTCCGTCATGCTGATCATTAATATTTGTAATCTATAAGGTTGTAGACGTTTCCTATTTCAAGTCTTGGGCCTTACCGTGAACAAAACCAACGTTCTTTCAAAAGTGCGGAGCCCACCCGAAAACTTCAAATGAAGTCAGAAAATATTGGAATTCCTAAGTTAAATCTTCTGGTCACCCCCAATAAGGGGGTCATACTCCGACCGAACTGAATCGTGTCGTATCGTTTCAGAAGATCTTCTTAGAAAACAAGGTTCAAAACATCTAAAGCATTTGTTCTCGGCCCCTTAGTCTGCATTCCTATCTAGTTCTCTATACTTTCCGCTTGTAAAAAAGATTTGTTAGTTTTTCCCTCGAGAATAGTTCGACGCCCACTTTTCGTTTCCATTGATGGTGACTGGGAATTCAATAAATTGTTAACAAAGTTCTATTGTGCATAGACAAACTCTCAAAGGCAGCGCTGCCGTCGCACAGACAGGATAAGCTGGTCGCAGAGCAAAGTGAATAAGATTTTGTGCTGCTCTCAACTTCAAGCAACACCGATTGTCAGAGAGAGACAGAAATATTTTACCGTCTGCTGTTGATGTGCACACATACCAATGTCAAAATGTGATTGTGTCTTTTCCGGCCATTGATGTATATGTAAGAACATCGGTTCAGTCGCAGCTAATAAGGTAAGGCGTTTAGCTTAGAGTAAACAATCCTTCCCAACAATCAAAAACTGCACACTTCGAATTAACAACTAAGCAGCCGCCAGTTCTTAGTTGCCAGTGGTAGCTTCTCTGCCCACATTGCCGACCCCTAGTTGTTTGTTTAAGCTGAATATTTGAACTTAAAAAGTTGGAAGAAAACAAAAAATTCGTGATAAAATTGTTATAACCATTTCATTTATATTTTTGTTAATCTGCGTCAGTTAATAAGCTTTGATTTCGACAAACATCAGTCAGTGCATTTTGCTATTCTAGCAACATTGATTATCAGTTTTTCGATCACCACGTCATGGTATCAAAACGTGACAAGGCAGTTTTCTTTATGCGTGCCTTTGTCTATTCGTAGATATGTACGATATGTATGTATGTATAATTTTGCTTTTGGTTTATGCTAATTTGTGATTCTTTTGTTTTTATGATCGAGTCGGCCTCTATTTGCTTATGCAGCAGAATTACGATGACTTGAATTTATTTGTGGACATTGCTAACTGAAACCATTGACATGTTCAATTACTCATTAGTTTACAGCGAATGCAGTTATATTTTATGCACATAACGGTGCAACACACACACACAGGCAACTGTTACAACTGCAAGACAAACCAATTATATGGAGGTCACTCGAATGACGTCATTGAAAAGTGAAATCGTGTAACTGAAGTTACAGTCAGGGATATATGACTAATGTGTGCTCAGTTTGTGTGCTGCTGCTTAATCTATTGTTTCAGAGTAATTATAATCATAATGAAAATTAAGCTGACTGATTCTGAGTTTACCAACTAAATGTTTTTAAAGCAGATAAACATGTCTTCCAACTGATCACTTAGGGTAGAGAATGTTATCATTTTGGCAGATAACTGCGGTGTAATAGCAACTTGAGGTGAATCGAACGTGATAATTTAAACTTTGCTTTAATAAAAATAATAAAGCAAATTTATCGTTTTACAACCAATATGGCCTATCCACGCTACTTTTAATCTCTTGGCTTACCTGCTTCTTATTTTGACCAAGATAGAGCTTCTTTTTCATGCCTCTTTATTGTTCAAGCAAATTGTCAATTTTCAAAAACAACAGGATTGAAGCAACCTTTGAAATATGTAATTCTACGAACCGCAACCCAAAATAGAATATTCCCCCACAATTCCTCAAATGATTTGACACAATTCTTTGTTTCCACTTCAAATTGCTCTGGTCACTGAAAGAGGGGCGTATTAAATAAATGTAAGAATATCAAATAGTTCTATTGATTTTGTTTGCATAAGGTAAGATATTGAATAGGTTTACTGTAATAAAGGCCTAACTTAACCTTTTATTAACGTTAGATGGGTCCGAGAACAAAGAAAAAGTTACATATGCACTGCACCAACAATTGGTCAGTTTTAGAACTTCTTTACAAATGCAAATTACAAATACAAATGAAAGGCAAATTTGAAGAAGGAAAACGTTGCAACCAGAGGGGGCACAAGATTCTCTGAAACGATGAAACTAAGATTAATTTGTTTGGAAACGATGCCCAAAGAATGTCTCGTAAACTTTACAACAAAAACAGCCAAGAATGGTGGCTATCGACGGTGTCCCAGAAATCTCTTTCAACCAAATTTCAACCCAAAACCAATCCTCGGTGTCCTAGAAATCTCTTTCGGTTGGTTTCAAACCCCTCGTATTTTTTTGGGAGATTTTGGCAAGCTATCCAATACACAAACCAGCCAATCATTAGCGACTTCACGAACCCACGCAATATATCACAGTTTTTGTAGTAGGACCATAATCTTATACACATACCTTTCGAGCTAGACTTTCGAAGAGAACGAAATCTCTCGAAGTTCTGGGACACCGGCGGATTTCTCTAGCGATTTGCAAACAAACCGAAGCCAAAATCTCTAGAGATTTCCAGGACACCCCGAATATAACGATTTAGGACTGCTTTCTGTGGCAAGGCATAGGTCAGATGCATTGAATGGATACCAGAATGGATCGATTTTTTATAAACATTTAATACTGTCATTTGCTGAGGAAATTATGTCCCTTATATGGATATTCCAGCAGAACAATGATCCAAAACAGTAATCACAATTTGGGAGGGAATGGTTTCGGGACAAAACTTTGGCCAAGACAATATCTTGACAAACCAGAAGTCGGACACCAAGCTTGCTTAATCAAAAAACAATTATGGAAAATGTGTAAAAAGCTTGGAACAATATGGCTGTGGGATCTTGTCACAAGTTAACATCGTCCACGCCTAATAGAATTCTTCTTCTTTGGCCTTGATGATAGCATCACAACCATTTTACGGTCCCGGCCTCTGCAGCTAATGCCCTCCACTCGCCTCTGTCCCGAGCGACATCCCACCAGAAGGGCACATCCAGCTTTGAAATATCTCGCTGCACCGGGCTTGCCTCCTGACTAGTTTGCATGCCGACTGTACACCCGTTTTGCTGGAGCGTTATCATCCAAACGGGTAACATGTCCTATCCAGCGCAGCCGCTGTTGTTTTATGCGCTGGACAAGCTAAGTGTCCCGATGCGAAATTCGTCGACAACTTTTGGAGGTCCAT